>CM029500.1:1600289-2281956 GCA_017140595.1 Eucalyptus curtisii | reverse complement strand
ATAAGTTCTGATGAGCAAGTTGTTTCCATTCCTTTTAATCTAGAATTTTTCTCTACATTCATTTGATTTCCATGTTCGTTTATGCCAGATCATGTGAAGAAGAATTTATTGATTCCTTCTGATTTCTTCCTCGTTCGTTTTTCATGAGAATGAATAAGGAAAAGGAAAAACAAATGTTAGATTTCTTAATTATGTTGTGTTTGTCAGAGACACCATGGACCCCTCAGCTGTGTTTGCCATGCATTTTGGGAGCGACTTGTTCGAGGATTACGTTGGGCAGCTAGAGTTGGCTTCTTCAGCAGGGATTGAAGCTGAAAAAGATTCCCAGGATCCTTTAGTCCGTTCGCAGAAAGTTCAAGAAAAAAAGGAGGTACTATTTCTGATACATAAACACTCCTCTGATAAACTGCATTTATATATTTTTTAATGCTCCCGAAAGTCCACCCACCCGCTGTACTTGTCAGTATATGCGACTTATTTGACCTATTTCTCCATTTCTATGGTGCAGGCGCTGCAAACTGAAAGGGAACAGAAACTTATAAATATTTTGAAGGATCGCCTTCAGCCTTTCGTTGAAGGTCAAAAAAAAGAGTTTGTGAAGTGGGCAAATTCTGAAGCGATGCGCCTCTCTAAAGCAGGTAACTCTTCTTCTTCTAGGGTGTGCTTATATATCGAATTACCTCTCATGAACATTTTGGTTGCATACGTGCATGGATCACTTTATGCAATTTTTGAACAAAACGCATAGACCAAATGCTAATAATGATTGATGCAGAAGAGTTTCACAATGCATTGGGCAACATTGAAATGCCATTTCAAAATTTAAGACATCGGACACCATCTACATATTCAAAATCATCTCTTATACATTGTCATAGGATCTAACGTCCGCCCTGAGAAAGAGCAGAGGCAAATAAAACAGACTAGATCAAGCACTGGAATTTAACTTTCTAGGAAGATTTTGTAATATCATATCTATTAATGTTGAACTTGTTAAACTTTCTCCCTTGGCCTCTCTTTCTAGCAAACACCTGGCTACTGTAGATCTATCTTGTTTACTGAGAAGGTTAGAGAATGATCAGGCTCGGTGTCCTTTGAATTTCGTCATGTATTATTAGTACGAGCTTTAACTTGTGAGAAGCAGCAATTTTTTCTTCTGTTACCGGGACTAGAACAAGTCCATAATAAAGTGAAGACTCCTGAAGGTCCTACTTGATAGTATCTTTTACACATGTGAATAGCTAGGAAGAACTTGATATGATTCCAAACAGCAACACACCATAGTATTTTTTTCTTGATGCAGCTCCTGTAGGATGCATGTTGCTTTGTCTATTTTCACAGGACAGAATACATCTCTCCTCTGCCCAATTGAAGGCTCGCTTTTTTTTTTTTTTTTTTTAATTCACTCATGATATTTGCATTGACATTGACTGTTTGTCTTCTGTAGCTTTTGGAGAACCCATGCTTCATACGATTGGTTATATCTACAAAAGAAAAGCTCTTAGAGAAATTGGGAAGGACACAAAATATCTGAAGTTGCCTTTTGTGTTAGAATGGGTTCGAGATAAGGGGCACCGGATAAAAACGCAAGTGACGGCAGCTAAGGGTATTTTCTCTCAATAACTTAGGAAATGATGCATGCTGCCATGATCTCTGGGCCTTAAGGTCCTTCCTTTCTTGTGGAACTTCTACTATAGTCCATAAACTCATATCTTCTTGAATGTGTAGGTGCTGCGTCTTTGATTAATGAACTGGATAAGCTGAAGCAGTTGAATGAAGAGGAAAACAAAAAGGAGGTTCCCCCTAAAACTCTTGAAGACAATAAAGATAACGTGCTCAATTTATTCTGGCTAATCAACGTAGTTGACATAGAGTCAACTTTATCACATGTTTGCCAAGCTGTGAGTACTAGATCTTCAATAGCTTAACTATATAAGCTCATGACACCATCCTTGGCCAGCTAATCATGACTGACAATATGTGAAAAGCTGGAACTTTTTGACTTTAAACTTGCATTGCTTAAGAAGTCAACTAAATTTTAAGAACCTCAAGTCGACATATGGACAAAAGGTCATAGTATGCTTAGGTGGATCATCACTCATACCTCGGTGACCGCTGAAACAGTGGAGGAGGGACCACTGTTGAAATTTCAGATTGTTTTCTTCCTATTTCCTGCCAATTTGTTTTATATGCTCGATAGTATACATATTTTTGTTTCTGATATATTTGAATCGAGCTAGACGTCAGTTGCAATGTTTATTACAAGTTGTGGTTCTGGCTCAGAATGCTTGTATTGTGATGGTGGTATGAGGGGTGTGTATGATATGTCACATGCTTTCTAGGGCAAGCTTGGCCAAAAGAAGACATGAAATTTTAATGACTTTCCAGTATGATAAACAGTAGGACAACATAAGCTGACTCAAACTAGTGTCATTTAACAGGAAAATAATCTAATTGTTTTTTTTTTTTTTCAGGTTCTTAAAGACAATACCGTTTCCAAGAATGTTCTCAAGCTTCGTGCTAAAGCTTTGAAGAAGCTTGGGACAATCTTTCAAGTGAGTGTCATTTACTTTAAAAAAAAAAAAAAAAGTGTACTTTTACGAGAAGAAATTTTCGTTCTCAATATAGAATTAAATTTCTCCCTTTGTTCTCAGGGTTCTAAGTCCACCTACAGAAGAGAGAACAGCCTGCGACATGTGGGTGACGCTAAAGCAGGCAAAGCTTCAAGTTCATCAAGCTCAAGTGCACCTACCTAAATTCCTCTTAATGTCAAGGTCAAATTGCAGATAGTTGATTGCAACTCGTACATATAGTTTATTGCAATTCGTACTCTTTTTCACATGGCAACATCGATTGGAGCCTTACAAGGCCACATGGTTGGAGACAAATTTAGCTATTTATGCCACCACATGGAGCAGTTCTGGGTCCCACTTGATAGGGGTCTTCTGTCTAAACTGAGGCCAAGTTACTCATTAAGTTCAATTCTAAGATTCAATTTGCCTATTCTCTGTCTGTCATTTTTTCTTTTGATTGTGACTTTACGGTTGAATGTGCATGATAATAGCCAAGTGACTTTACGCTGGCCGCACGGGATCTTAAGTGCGACGTTGGGGTGATGGGTCATCCGCTAGAGTCGACCTAGGATTTACCCCTCATTACCTCGGGCTTGTCGGAATTTGTCAGTGTTGTAGTGCGCGGGGTTCTTGCCATTAAAAAAAAAAAAAAAAAAAAGCCAAGCGAAAAGCCTCACGGAGTAATTCGAAATAGAAAGACCCCTTTCGCCTCTACTCAATCCGCGACGAGGGCATCTGTGCAACGGAAAAACATATGCACCAACCGCATCAAACCGCACAATTTTTCCGATTTAACTAAAGGAGCCATTTCACGAAATATTCTATGAAGCTTATCGCCGAATGGTTTCTGGTCAGCAAGTTGAGGATTATAATTTAACCATTTAAAACTCATATTCCTGGCTGGTTCAACTAAAACGAAACTCTCAAGTAATGTTCTAAATAAGATGGATAGGCTCAAATGCAAATTGCTTCTATTTCACATGGAAGAAAAAGAAAATCACGTGGAACTTTATTTTCGTCAAACTGATCATAATAATGTGCAGAAAATATTACCTTGCTAGTGAGATAAAATTCAAGTTCGATTATAGATAAGACATTTAATATTACAAATCTCGCTCCTTAACAATTCTTTGCTCTCTATGCTCTAAGGTTAATCCTAAAATATACAAACTTACTATCGCGCGCCTTGTGCTAATCTCACGCTGCTCTTGCTTCCAAACACTTTATTTAAGGAAAAAAAAAATTAAAATAATGTATTCATTATTGCGTACACATACGTATTCGAATCGAATGAAGTTGATATTAGGTACTATTACGTATAAGCCTAATTAACTTCCCTCAGTATATATTATGAAACACGATGGGTTCATCTATGTGGTGAAATAAAATTTTCTATCATATACCTTTTATTCAATTACATTAAGGAAAGCCATATTCGAACATTAAAAAGAAGAAGGAAAATGATAAATTATCTATTTTTTAACCAAATCGCAACGTAATCTTTTCTAGTTTAATTATTTCATAGCAAAGTTGAGAAGAGTACGGAATGCCCACAAGGAATGTCGTAATTTGATTTGTAAAGCTTAAAGGGACATACAAATTAATCCCGATATTGATTTAATATCCTCGTATAAAATTAACTAATCCAGCTATAAAGTAGCAATAATTTACTAAAATTGCGTTACTTCTCAAACTAATTGAACTTATGATTTGGGTGGTTTGGTTTTTAATTGGTTTTAAGCGTTTTAGATAGGTGTGAAAAATTTAGGATTCCACGCTTGGACAATTCTTATTTTTAGAGAAAACGATACTTTAGTAAATAAAGATGCATCGATAATTGATGTGAAGGAAGCAAAGCCTTTTAAAACAAAAACTTGCGTTTGTATTTAATGTTCCTAAAAAGTGGAGATGTTATTGGTCGTCGTCGAATGTTCTTTAACACGCGATGGCAAATTCGGGGACGGCGATCTCCACAGCGACATCTCCCACCGCGTCTGGGTTTGGTGATGCGTGGGGCCCACCTGCGTTCTGGACCCCACTCACGTACACGAGCAACGCCTTCTGTCCTCCTGCTTGCGCGGACACGTGGCGCCACCGCCGCCCACCAGCTCCATCGTTCTGAACGACGACGCTTCCATCCATGCATCAATGACCATACGCCCACAAGCCCCTTACCAAAATCAAAATGAAATTGGAATATAATATAAAAAAAAAATTGCCATATTAAAAGAAAATGGCGACAATAGGGAATGAAGAAAAATAATAATCGGAAAAATAATTAAAAAATGTCAAATTATTTATGTTAGTGCCAATGGTCCCTTGTAGAAGAGGCAATGTCTATGACTAATGATTTCCGACGAAAATTAGATACTAACCCTTCATTAAATGGGTAGTGCTTGCCAATCAAGCCACCAATTGGAGGCAAAACTTGGGGGGTTTTTTCCATCTGAATAATTTATAGATTCAACGTTAGTTTCGTCGAACTCAACCTAAATATATTTGAAAAAGGCCATTTAGTTAGGATCGCCACTCAATATATTTATTAATTTATTGCTATAAAAATTAACTTTATATTTAAAAAAATTGAAAAAAGGTTAAAAAGTGAAAAAGGAGAGAGCGTGATAACTGATAAGTGTACCCTGACAAGCTATAATGATAATCGCTCCGTCCCCGCACTCTTGTCTGTTCGTACGTTGTTTCCATATTCACCTATTGTAGTTCCTCCGATTCAATTGGTTTTTATGTTATCATTATCTTTGGGAAAATAACACCATCTAAAAACCCTAAAAGGACACCAATGTCCTAAATCTTTTACAATCAAACCCCTCAAATTTTTATCACAGCAATACAAATTTTTAAAGATTTTGGCAACACCAAAAAAGCGAAAAATTATCTAATTTGTCACAAACTTAATTGATACAGATTTCAAGTCCTAAACATTCAAATTTTATCGATTTAATTCTCAAACTTCGCACAAAATTTATAAATAGTCATTTTCGATCAATTTACATTAGAAATCATTTACGTGGTGGCGTGGCACAGAAGATAATCCATACATACATTAAATTAAATATTAAATTAAATTTTGTAACGTATTTAATTCTTTTCTCCAAAACAATAAAAGGACCAACTGAAAAATGGGATCCACATCAGCCAGATCTGATTTGGCCCCAGACAGACAGATTTTCCATGCTGACATTTTCAGCATGGAGACAGACAGATTGGGGGCTCCATCACGACCGTCGAAAGTGAACTGGCGGGTGGAGGGGCGCCGCCACGTGGCCTTTCTTTCCCCTCGTCGCGTGCCCCAAGTCCGTCCTATCCCATCAACGTGAAGAAAGAGAAAAGCAGAGGTCAAGGCTCGAGGAGAAGAACGGGGAAGGTACAATTTTTTTCGGTACTCCCTCGTGCGCAGGGGGAGCGCACCGATAAGACAGCCCTAAAAGACCCTAAAAACTGCTCGTTTCAACCATATGGAAAATTTCTGATAAAAAAAAAAATCAAATGGAAAATTTTCTGACCCCATTTTAAAAAATGCAATTATCATATATTATTTATAAGGCAAGAGCCGTGGTAAATAATAAATATTTAGAAGTCAGTTACGATTAACCGTCATATAAGTGATTATTAAGTGAATTGGATTGGATCTTACAATTGCGCTTAATTCCTTGGTCTAACTTGTTCATCGTAGCGCTCACAAATTTTGTGGGGAATGATACTTAAAAGACAAGGTGGAAGTGCTTATCGGGCGGGCTTTATGGATCAAATCAGTAATTAAATTGAGGCAAAAAAAAATCCCTCGTTAAAGCAATTAGACAACAAAATCTATCCGTAAATAGCCATCAGATTTTGTAAAGTCTAAAAGGATAAGATGGAGATGGCGGCCGGCACATGATGGATTTGGGGTCGCGGTGTTCATGGCGATAATACTCTTGATGGTTCTCGGTGAGACATGGCAGTAGCAGGGACAACAATTTGACGAGCCAAAACCAGGTGTCCTGAAAAGAGAGAGAGGGAGATAGTCCCCCTTTCGTCTGTAGTGGGTCTGCTTTTTTAGGTGGACGATGGTTAGGGCTTCTCCAAGCTTATCACTCTTGCTTTTGAAGCAGTAATTAATAGTGAAGAAGTGACATTTATTGCCATAAACTAATTAAGAGAAATACTGACGGACTTGCATAGCATAGCTCGTAAGGTTAACTAAAATAACTTTTTTCTTTTAAGGTTTGTTTATTTCAAATAAAATTGTTATCGGAATTTTTGTTCTCATTCTCGATATTTAAATAATGGAAAACTGATCTATTATTGGTAAATATCTTTCATGGATTGAAAAAATGGAGCTTATATTAAAAAAAATTCCTTTCTAGTAAGAAGAATATCATCTTTCCTAAATTATTATATAAATGATAATTAATTATTTTTCAAAGGAATAACACAAGCACACAGACCAATCAATCGTATATGTCGTATTCTTGACTTAGGAATGAAAAGAAGGGTGATAAAAAACAGTCAGTCTCGAAATTCTCTTTAGAGATGATCCTCAGCGAACTCTTTCTAAAGCTACTCTGAAAGAGCTTAACAATCAATTCCAGAAAAGGAAGGGCTCCTGCAGCAAGACTCATTTGCATGTTCAAGCTCGAAAAATCAGGTGGCATCCTCATCTTTTTGCAGTAAGAAACTTTACTGCTTACATCTGAGCCCAAAGGCCGCAAAAACCTCTTCTCACCCATTGAATGAGCACAATTCATTACCTTAAAGTTGAATATATAAATTAAAATAAGATTAATTAAAAATAAATTTATATATTTTTTATTTCTTATTTCTTAATTTAGAATTCAAATATTACTTATATTCAAATATAATTTCAATTTTGTTAATTTAATAAGTTTGTTATTTGAAAAAAATAACTTTCCTATTATGAATATTAAAAATCATATCCAGCTTTATCCCACATCCTCTATGGGATAATTTTATCCTGTCTATATATCCCCTTATATCAAATTTTATCCGTTTTGGAAGAGCACAAACGTGTAGAGGATGGAATGAATAATCATATTCTATCCCGAATTTTATGCTGACTGCCGATCGCAGCCTAAAAGGATAGGATGGAGATGGCGGCTGGCACACGGTGGATTTGGGGTTGCGATGTTCACAGCAATAATACCAAATGTCCTAGAGAGAGAGAGAGAGAGAGGGGGAGGGAGATAGTCCCCCTTTTGTCTGTAGCTGGTCTACTTTTTTAATTGGACGATGGTTAGGGCTTCTCTAAGTTGATCACTCTTGCTTTTGAAACAGTAATTAATAGTGAAGAAGTGGCATTTATTGCCAGATACTAATTAAAATAAATACTGATAGACTTGCATAACATAGCCCGTAAGGTTAACTAAAATAACTTTTTTCTTTTAAGGTCCGTTATTTCAAATAAAATTGTTATCGAAATTTTTTTTCTCATTCTCGATATTTAAATAATGGAAAATTGATCTATTAATGGTAAATATTTTTCATGGATTGAAAAAATGGAGCTTATATTAAAAAAAAAATCATTTCTAGTAAGAAGAATATCATCTTTCCTAAATTATCATACAAATGATAATTAATAATTTTTCACAAGAATAACACAAGCACATAGACCAACCATTATTCTTAACTTAAGAATGAAAAGAAGGCTAATAAAAAACAGTCAGTCTCGAAATTCTCTTTAGAGATGATCCTCAATGAACTCTTTCTAAAGCTACTCTGAAAAAGCTTAACAATCAATTCCAAAAAAGGAAGCGTTCCTGCAGCAAGGCTCAATTGCATGTTCAAGCTCGAAAAATTGCCACCCACAACCCACGGGCCACGGGAGGGGGCGATGGCTGGTGCATTGTGGGCGGCGGTCCTACGGTAGCGATCGGTAGCGACGGTTGATGGTCGTGCGGCGATCTTACGGCAGCGGTCGGCAACGACGGTTGACGGTCGTGCGGCAATCATGCGGCGGTTGGCGATGGCAAGCCGCGCCGACGGACAGTGGCGATTGTCGACCGATGGGTTGTGGGCGGTGGCTGGTGGGCTACGAGCAGCGGCAACCATCGTCGGCAGTCGCCGACGGTGGTCTACCGACAGTGGCCACAAGCAGCAGGAGGTGGTCGACGGTTGGCAAGCGGCCGGCGGTGTCAAGTAACAAGGAAGAAGAACAAAAGAAAAATGCTAAAGAAAAAAAAATTATTTCTAGAAATTGTTCCCGAGAAAAGGAAAATACCGTCATTTCTTTTTTGTTTCTGTTCCAAATTTATTTCCCAACTACTTTTCTATTTCGAAGAATAAAAAAATAAGTTGGCGTTACCAAACAAATTTCTAATTTTTTTTTTTGTTCTGGTGAACAAAAGAACAAAAATCGGGAAAAATAGAAACGTTATCATGCATACCCTTACTAGATAGACACTTTTCGTATTCTTTATTTTAATGGGGGGAAAAAGCTAAGCACGCGGTGAATTTTTTTGGGCGGAATCCAAGATCACTATCCCAAAATTGCCCCTCTGATGCTGCGGAACGGGGACCGGGGGAACATTTCAGAACCCCCGGGGGAGGGGGTAGGGGGACGCCACGTCACGCCCTCCCTCCAACGGAACAAAAGCTCACGGAATTAGGATAGCATCTATTATTTTTCCTTGTACCATCAGAGGTGTTAAATGGGTAGAAAACCCATTTATCGACCATTTATGCTTAAATGAGTCGTTAATGGTCAGCCCTTTTTTTCCCAAGACACCCACGTGGGTTTTAAAAATAAAAGGACTGGGTCTTAAATGGGTCTACTGTATACCCATTTAAGACCCATTTACCAACCCATCAAAATAAACCCAGTAACCCACGAAGGCCACGCCCACGATTGACGATTCTACGACCCCCTCTTCGCTTTCGATTCGCAGCCACCTCCATCGCCTCGTCGCCGCTTGCCGCCGCCCATCGTCGCCTCGTCGCCGCTTGCAGCCGCCCATCGTCGCCTTGCCACCGCCCATCGTCGCCTTGTCGCCACCCATCTCTACTCTCTAGTGGCCGAGGTTTTCCGACAACTCAATCGTCGCAGTGTCACCACCAGCGGTAGGGTTCGGGTTGGCGAGGATGGAGGAGGGTCGCTCGTGCTAGTCTGCAGCGGGTGTTCCAAGAAGGAGGGAGGGAGTCGAGGGACTACTTCCAGCAGCAGCCGTATGGAATTTGTCCATTCAATCAATCGGGAATTTTAGCGCCACGATCAGTCTCGCGAATCAGCTGGACTAGGGCGTTCCTCTCGATTTCGCGAAGCACGTCAATCGACATCTTCATTCGACATCAAGTATAGAGGAAACCCAAAGCATAATTGGGTTTTTGCTGCTGAGTCATGCAGGTCCGCAATTGTAATGCTTCCTGGGTTTCTGTCTCTGCTCTGTGATGTGGGTTGTGAGGACTTCTTGAAGATGAGAAGTGGGATCAGTACCCGTTTATTGCAAAACAAAACTTTTGTTTTCTTTAATTTCGCTTGGTTTGAGGATTCTTGACTTTACTTACCCCTTTCTCCTCGTTGCTGTCTGTGTTGAGTTGCCCTTTTTAGTTGTGGCTTGAGGCTTATTATGTCAAAATAAGCGACGACATGTTTGATCGATCACTGGTTGCTTAGTGTTGTCAATTCGTTTGCGGAAGTGGTGAATTTGCTCAAGTCGATTCGACGGTGGAAGTGGTTTGTTCTGTGCTGGGTTGATGTGCGTTTTTTCTGCTGCGAATTTGGAAGGGTGCCTGAATTGCATTGTTAGAGCAGATTGTCTTTTCGTGTTAATGGTTCCATTGGTCTCATGGTGTTGCTAATGCCCATTTATAGTTTGTTATTGTCAATCCTGTTTTAAGTCAGATTGAAATCTTTTAGTCTTGAGACTACCATGCGTTCGTTTTGTTTGATGTATATTTTGCTTCTGCTGTGTGCGGATATTGTATCAGTGATGAGAGATTGGCAATGAATAGGAGCTGTTCAATTATGAGATCCTTCTGGGATTCCTTTACGCTTGACGGAGTGTGGGTCAGTGGCAAATTTCAATACTTGTGACCTCTTAAAATCAGTCTAGGCATAAAGGTGGCACCTGTAGAGAATGTTGCATCAAAGTTATTTGTTCAATGCTCTCGGCAAAAGGGGCTCATGAAGATCTATAGACACTTGCTCAACTATCAAAGTACTGTACTAATATTCCTTAAATTCTTACATCCATTGAGACACATTCCATCTATAAAAAAAGAAAAATTCTTTAGAAAAATCGGTCACTTGGCCAATTGGAAAAATGATACTAGATAGATTGGTTTCTCTTTTTACGTTGGAACCCTTGTGAGAATACTTACATAATTTGCTCGATCATATTGCAGAAAATATATCCTCTAGAGCTCGTCGAGCGAGCTCGAGGCTCGCTTGTGGCCGCTTGCCGGCCGTTGTCGTGCGGCCGGCCAAAGAAGAAGAAAAAAAAAAGAAAAAGAAAAGTTATATTTAAAAAATAAAAATAATTAAAAATTTATTTAAAAAAATAAAAAATAATTAAATTTCGATTTTTTAAAATAATTATTTTAAAAATTATAAAAATTGTCCATTAAATTTGTATCGTATAAAATTATTTTAGCAATACCATTTTTTTAAATATATATATATAATAAATTAAGTTTAGTTAAATGGGTCGGGTATGGGTCGGGTCGGGTATGGGTAAAAAATTTTGCATTGCAATAAACGGGTCATAAACGGGTTAAATGGGTCGATTTGGGTCGGACCATTTATGACCCGACCCAAACCCGACCCGACCCACCCGTTTAACGGGTCTATACCATTAGTAATACGACATTGGTTGCTTCTACCCGAGGTGAAGTGCGGGATATGTTTTGCCAAGAGATCGGTTCATGTTAATAAACATTTTGGATTCGGTGACTATCCAATTGCATTAATTTGTGGCGCGTTTGGTTACGCTCCATTTTTTTTTATTTCTTTATTTTCTTATTCTTCAAAATAAAAATAAAATAGAAATTTTTGTCATTTTTCCATTATTAAGAACAGATTTGAAACAAAAATAAAGAAAAATATATTTTTTTTGTCCCAAGGAGTAAAAATAAAAACAAAATCAATTTCTCATCCCTTTACCTCCTGCATCACAAGACGTCTCTCTCTTTTTCTTCTCTCCTTCTCTCTCGGTCTCGTAAAATTTCTCTATCTCATGAAAGTTGTCCTCCTCCTCCTTGCATTAATCAATTGACGGTCGCTGGAGACAATGGAGTCGCCAACACCTTTCCTCCTCCATCGCCACAACAAGTCCTAAGAGACGATAGGAAAAATATTGTAAGTAAAATAGCAAGGCATCTCAATATGCCTGAGATTCCATGACTTTATATTTCCAACTTTTGTAATGTTGTTTATTAGTACTTGGCAACATTTCTATTAATGGTATTAAGATCATTAAATTCTATATTATTATATATTCTCATTCTATTTATTATGCCATGCCACTATAATAATTAGCTAATGATGGTATTTTTAAAATTTAAAAAGCTTGAGTTTATGATTCCAATTCCACATTTCTCCTTCAAGAACTTTATATAATAAACTATAACTGACATATTATAAATTAAATGAAAAAAATTGGGAATAAAATATTTTTGGGAATAGAAATTTTTAAGGTCATACTAAATGTATTTATGTTCTTTTTCTCAAAAATATAAACTTTGTATAGTTACCATATGCATTCTTTTGCTCAGAAACTCGCAGGGAATAGAATTAGAAAAAATTGTTTCTAAACATAAACTATTTTGGGAACAAAAATGTCTTCTTAGTGTATTATGAGCTTGTGGCGGTAGCCAAGTTATTTATAGAGATGAGCAAGTAAGGGTATAAGATGGCTTCGTGCACACGTAGAAGAAACTAAAGTTTCAAGTCCAGATTGCTTAGCTCAACTCAGAACACAATCTGCAGCAGTTCTTTGGTCACAAGGAATGGAGTTCTTTCAGTTTTAGATGAACAATAGTTAATTTAGAGCACAAATGATAGTTTTGTATTATCATGGAACTTCAGGTGTACAATTACTTTCGTGAATATATACCATCATTCTTCATCAGTGGCCGATGTACTATTGATTTGAAAAGACTAGTCGCGCGATACTTCTCCCTAACCTTCCTGGAACTCTTCCTCATGCAAGTCCCATAGATGTCCAGCCTTACTATTTGTTTCATTGATGGCACGAATGTTTCTTCAAACAAGCACCAAAACTATGTTCATGTTCACTTGGATTTCGACCACTCGTCCAAACTCATCCAAACTTGAACTTGCTTAGGAAAAAATGTACCAAGTCCGTCATGAGATGACGGGCTTGGGCAAGGTTTACTGGCCTCATGTTGGGTCTTGCCCTGCCTCACCGTCGAGTCTAATAACTCTAAACTGTGCTTGGCCCGTTCATTGATTTGGTCCAGTATAGTCTACGCAGAAAAAAATGGCTTTAGTCAAGACTTGATAATTGATTCATAATGCTCTGATTTTGTTCATATGCAAGTATAAGCAGTGATCATTTGTAGTCTGGAATGGAGATTGGCCCCTAAAGAAATCTTTTGTATGCTTTTAGTGAAGTTGCACCAAATTGGACCGAACTCATGTAGATCAGACAAAAAACATGCAACCGAAGCTTCAAAACTGACATCTCCTCATAAGCGTATGAGACTTTTCTTTGGACAGACAACAAACAGAGGGTAGTGACATCTTAGATAGGACATGATTTCACCAATCTCATTCATAAATATATAGATTCACAGCAGCACATAAGACTAGTTATACCCATCAGGTGAAAAAAGAAAAAGAAATCGTGACACCCGGCAAGAAAGCACCGTTCAAAACATGCAAACGTTGAAATTTTGCGACTTTCGCTTACAAGATGCCCCTAGTTCTTTACAGTGGTCACATGCTTCAACAGAATCTGCACGACGTCCTGAGATACTCTCGTGGCCTCCGTCTTCAGGTGTGCAATTTTGCGTCCATTTCTTGCTCGAGCCGCTTGACATTAATGCCAGAATCTCCACTACTCTGCGTGATTGGCACACCTGGAAATGGAGAGAGTTATTAATCAGTACAGACCAGCCTACTCCAAGCAATTATAAAGAGGAGACAATACAAGCTCCTATATTTAAAGATGATAGAATTCTAAAATTTAATTCATGCTGCATTACTATGGTTGTCATGTGCAGAGCTTGTCAAAATAAGAGTTTATGATGAATATATGCTAATTTGAACAAGTGCAGGACATTAAGACTCCACAAGCATGAGTACACAAGCAGCAGTTCACTGCTATTTTTTGGTTCCAACTGACATTTCTTTATCCTAAATGTTCATGACCCAAGAAAGCAACTTGAAGTTCCCTACAAGACAAAAACACCAAGTGCTTAACAAGTTCTAGTGATATTGCTCTCATCAGTAAATATTCTTGCAATCCCATTTTTTATTGATGAATAATTATTAAGTACTGTAAATTCAGAGTGCTTGTGGCCACAGAATAGTCATCAGTTAGAACCACGTGACTACCATCATAAACTTATCTAGTACAAAGGCTTGCTGAATTTAAAGAAAGCAACGAATACCAATTGAGCTTCACTTTTAAGTATACAGAGCTGCAAAGCTTTGTCATTTTAAACTCCCAATTACATGCATTTCTCCTTCACAAACGGAAATACCAAATTAGGATGCTAGATGGAGTCAGAACAACTATTTTCCCCTATTCTTACCTCTGCAACCTTTCTTCGAAACTCAACCTCCACTAGAGCACGAAACGCGACAATCTCCTTCTCTGCCTTTTCTTTGGCTTGCCTTAGCCGAGCTGTTTTCGCTGTAAAGAACCAGTTGAGAGTCTATTTATACCAATCTAGCAACAAGCAAATACTAAAAGCAAGTAACAGCTTATGGGGTGATGTTACATGTTCATTATGTTAAACCAGATTCCAGTGCACAATAGTAACATTCAAAATATACTAATGCTAGTTTACTGCTCCTCAAACAATAATTGTGGGGGGCACCGAGGTACTGTCTGGGGAACTGTACCAGGGTACTGTCACACCTCTCGGATGTAAAGGCACGTTGGCACGTTCCCTACATCCTTTTTCCTTCGTTAGTTGATTATTTTTGGTTAGTATCCTGAAAAACCCTAAACTAGTACACCTATAACAAATCTACCCCAAACTATTTTTTTGACCACCAAAAACCCAAACTAGTATACCTTTGACAAATTTACCCTAAACTGATATACTTGTGACAAATTTACCATCTATTAGTTTTTGTTAAATTTTCTTGTCAAATTATTAAGTTAAATGACACGTGACAATTGACCGGTATACCAATTTGAGATTTTATACTCTGTCACAGTTTACAATTTTTGTGATTTTTTTGTGGTATTAATCTAATTTAGCGGAGGGTATATTAGTCACAAATTTACTAGTTTGGGGTTTTTTGTGGTCGAATAAATTAGTTTGGGATAAATTTGTCATAAATGTACAAGTTTAGGGTTTTTTATAGTCAGTCGGGGTAAATTTGTCACATGTGTACCAGTTTGGGGTTTTTCATGGTCAAAAAAATAGTTTGGGGTAAATTTGTCACAAGTGTACCAGTTTGAGGTTTTTCAAGGTATTAACCCTTATTCTTTTCCCTCCGAAGTTTTCTGGAAGAAAACATAGGCCAAGGCCAAATTAATCATACAAGGACTGTTCAACCCAAAAAGAAAAAGAAAAAAAAATCAAATAATCATACAAGGACTAGATATGCTTAATCCCATAGGGTTGACTATGTGTTTAACAGCTAGTTGGTGAGCGTAAATGAAGAGCACAAGATAGGTTCGAATCCTCACACTATGAAGTCACAAAACTCCATATTTGGGCCACCACTTGGGATTTGCTTGTGTTTCCCCTTGTCCAAGAGGTTAGTGGGGCTTATTATGGCCAATGGTTTACCTACCTAAAATAGGCTTCCTCTTTATAAAGAAAGGAATTAGATATGTCAATAATTAGTCTCGTATCTTGTTAACCATAATATATCTCATCCTATTATCTCCTAGAAGGTCCACTCTCAAGATCTTAACCACCATACACAACCTTAGAGTACTAATTCTCTAGGAAGAACAACTAGCACTGAGATCATGCTAGACAAGACAAAAGTAAATGCATTGGTAGAACTCTGTGAAAGACAGCAGATCATACATTCAATAATAGTATGTAGACAAACTTCATTCCAGTAAACGAAAGGAAATACTATGAAACTAAGAAACCAATAAGCAGATTTAGAGACATGTTACCCTCTCTGGCTGCATTGACAATGCGTTGTGCCTCTTGTTCTGCAGCAAGTAGCAATCGAATATCATTTTGTTGTCCTCTGATGGCTTCCTTGGGTGCTGAAGTTTTCACAGCTCTTAAAAGATTGCTTCTTTTTAAATAAGGTTTTTGGTAAATGTTTAGACATTGTGAAGCTTCCCAAGTTGCAGAACCTCTTTTAGCTGCTTTTCCAAGAGCTGCTCCACTTCGTTCTAAGATGTTGCTCCGGTGGGGGCAACTCTAAGACATGCAATGCCAAAAGTCTTTACTATTTGTGGTCACATCATATCACAACTCAGCTACGACAACATCACTGGAGAGCTTTTATAGAATACCAAACGGGCCTGTAGATCCAGTGACAAAAGGACCTGCATCATTTGTATTTTTTGTCATGTCATATGCAGTATTCGAGCGTTTAAGAATTGTAAATATGGATGAAGTTGCATGACTTGAAAAGGAGGGAAAGAACAGACAAGGTAACATTGGCTACTTGTACATTTGCAGGTTAATTTAATTACAGCTAAGTAAGCTCTTTTTACACTAAGGATGTTGCACTGTTTGTTTTTCCATGTTACGAACATCGTGGAGTGCAATCTGTTCATATACCAAACGCGTCCAGATATTTTCTCTAAAACTATTCTGCATAGCTAAAAATCTGTTCAGTTGGCAATGCACAAATGTAGATGCATTAGAAGCCGTTCTTCTAATTTCTCCATACCATTGATGCAGACTCAAGATTTTTGTTCCCGTAGCATTCCTGGCGTGCACTATTTTGGTACCAGTAAATTATATGAATAGCACTTTAGAGCTGGCCGAACTTAAGAATGTAACTTCTAGCGATATCAACAAACTTTCAATTTCAAATATCCCACAAGAATCAAATAGGCATGGAACTTCTTCCTATTTTGATCCGGCCTTCTTTACCATTTTGTGTAGTGCAAATATCAGTCTGTGTTCCAGTGGTTGATAAGCTGCTAGTTGTCATTCAGTTTGGGGCACGATTCCAATTACAGTCGACCTGTTGCTTATTTTCATCAGGCTTGCTCTATAAGCTTTAAGTTTAATTTTCTGTAGTCTCTTAATTGCATTGAAACAATCGAGCCAGGGATAAAGGATATATTCAAGAGCTTCACAAAATAATTGGAAATCAATAATTCTGTAATTAGTGCAGTCACCCATGTTTGTAACTTTGGACGGTTCCTTTGCAGGGCTTCCATAGTAACTGTTCGTCCAGGCGACATGCTACATATACTGACATCTACATTTTTAGATTTTCTTGAGACTTTCGTTAACATGTTTTTCTTTTTGACCAATTATTTGAGGACTAGTTTTGTCTTTCCATAGTAACTGTCCATCCCACCCGCCGCCGGCCAGCTGGCCGGCCATCCACCCGCCGGCCCCCCGTCTCCTGCCCACCTGCACGCATGTCATGTGGTGGTAAGTAACATGCCTCATCACTGCAGTCAGCGGTTCGATCTTCGGCTATAACATTGGAACCTCACGTGAGTCCCTTAGTTTGTGCAATGAAATCTTGTAACTTGTTAGCCATCTTTAAGTACTTCTAACGTGTTTTGGTATGAGTCTTGGCAAACCGGTAATTACGAGAAATGAGCTGACGGATTTCGTATCTGATTTCCGATACGCATCCTGATTGCCGTCGGTGGAGACAAAAGAAACAGCAAAACATGTATGTGACAGTAGCAGATGTCTTGATTTTGATTTTGCGATAATGATGATATTCAAGAAGTTTTTGAATTTTCATTAAATGAACATGCCATTTACACCTAAAATATCTCAAACCAACATAGGAAAAATAATAAATAAATAACTTCAACGATCCTCAACCATCTCATAAACAGGGAAAGACTTTTCAAATTCCTCAGAAAATTCCTCTGAAAATTCTAAGGTCATATTGGGAAGCCACGGAAAGACCCTCGAAGATCCCTTATGACTCCTCCAAGGTGCATTCATTCCACGCCAAGTTGCATTCAACCCGAGGGTTGAAGTCTTCATTGTAATAATCCTATAGTATTCCCTCAAAAACTCTATTGCAAGTTTTTTATAAACTGGAACCACATTGGCCTCCCATAATTTATCTAACACTTCTTGCCATTCAAATGGAAGAGTGTTCATTAAGGCCGACACTTTCTCAAAATCTGGCATAAGATAACCATTCCAAATGATTTCTTGTATCATCTTATTGACCCTCATCACGTGCATCACTATATCACCATTATGCCACTAATAATTAGCTAATTCCGCTATTAGCCCTTTAAGTCTCGCCTTCTGTTCAACCGTACTTGCAAATATAGGCATGCGTACGAAATGCGACATTATTCCTACAAAAAATGTAGAACAAAACAGATTACACGTAATTTATGGAGGTCAATGCCGGTCAACCGATGACTGGGTTGGGTCAATAGGTCAGTTTGGTAACATGAGTGAAAAATGAAGGACATAATTGTTAAAACATTGTAAGGGCAAAACTGCAATTTTGCAAAAAGTGAGGGACAAAATCGCAATTGCGAGGCAAGCACGTGCTGCACACTTGTGGGTGCGTCCGACCACCTCTGGTGATGTGTCACCATTCATTTTTATAAAATAAAAAATAACAATCAACAAACGATCAACATTCGATTGCTAAGGAGGAGCTGTGCAAATGAAACCGGCAATTCGACATGCACCAAGCGAGAAACTCTAGCTCCAGATTGATTACAATTCCCAAGATAGACAATCAGACGAGATATGTTCAGTTTACAAACACGAGATAAGCTTATCCTGAATCAATTAACAAAAAAGCGGAAACAATCGGAAGGAGCGACTCAAACTACTCAACATACTCAACCACCCGCGCGCATTGAGGGTGGAAGCATCCACAATGTGGCGATCTAAAGCCACGAGCTCGTGCTCTAGAGGCGCAATCGCTAATCACGATTAATAAAAATCAAAAGGACATACCTCTGAGCGGAGGAAATACTTCTAAGCGTTGTTCGGACGACCTTTGTTCCTTTTGTGGAGGAGGCTGATCTCTGAGCGTTGCTGGCTAGGAAGGTTGTCGTCCCGAGGAGAGAAATGAGGAGGCTAACGGATAGGAGTATGGAGATACGGAACAATAACAGCTCTTTTTATTTTGTAAATAAAATTAAATTTAAATCGTGATGTGAGATAAGGCAAATTTAAACTCTTTATCCCGTGATACACCAATTTTTCAAGCTCTTTTTTATTTTGTTTTCCCCTAAGCCCATTTTGCTAAAAGCAATTAAGATATTGGGAGCTTTGGAAGAATGATATACGTAACTATTAGACTAAAAACCATGGGTTGAATCAATTTTTTTTTTTCATCAATATGTCCATTTTCCAAAAGAACGATAACGATACATTATGTGAGAAATATAATTTTGGTGATAAAGCCTTGTATTTTTCCATGTTTCAAAATACATTAATAATGATAATAAAATCATTCTCGATTCTACGAGAATTTTTACGTGGACAAACCTTGCCGAGGAACCCTTAGTTTTCAAATTTTGCTAGACTTTTAAAGGCTATAATTTCAGTAGTAAAGTATTATGCTTGCACCAACAAAATCCTGAGTGGATTTTTGGAATCATGGATGTGCACGAGTATTAGATAAGTGCCTTGGGCATGGTGTCAACATGGTGTCGTCGTCCAATCAAGTGGACTCCTATCTTATGGATCGAATGGGGTTATCAGGCTTTCTGAAGGCATGAAAAATTAATTTATGAAAATAAATACATATCAGAACTATGCAGTTTGTTTGTTCTATAAGCTAATCGAATCTCTGATTCGGAATTGCTAATCGGATTGACTTTATCCAAACGGATTGATTTGATCCAAATTCGATTTGTACATGATTTTGATTTGATCCAAATTCGATCAAATTGTGAAACATGAGTTTTAAATGAAAAAGCACTTATGAATTGGTTGTTAGACTAAATATAAATTAAAACCTTGACGATCCCGATTTATGAATCATAGATAAATTCAAACATAATTCGGGATCAAAGAAACTAAAGATCAACATACCTCCAGCCATTGATAACTCTCAAATATGTGAAACCCTCAAATGGTGTGGTTTTTTACGTAGTGATTGGAGAAAGAAAAATCTTCAATACGTGTTTTTATTCCGTTTATTACATTACCGATATAATCATCACATTTACCAAAACGTAATACAGTTAAAATATAAATGAAAAAGATCATATTTAGAATAATAAAAATATATTATGAATTGGTATGAACATATGGGTCTAATTTAATCTAACTAGTAATTAAGGGCATGTTTGTTCGCGAAAATGAACAATTTTGAGAACATTTTCCTAAAAATAACTACTTTTATTGCTTACAAAAATAAATTTTTTTTCATCATCTACAAAAATACTTAGATGTAAATTATTGCCGGTAACAAAAACATTTTTCATCAGCTAATTATTAAATAAATAGAGACGATTATTTTTAAGGAAATATTTTCTAAATCATTAATCTTTTGTGAAACAAACGGGATCGAAATGGAGACAAAGGATTTGAACATTCTCCCTTCATATGACTTCCCAAGGTAGGCATGTAAATAAATATGAAGCTAAGGGGTAAATACGGATATTGGCTAAGAAGCTGAAGTTTCAAATTTGAAATCGCGTGGAACAAAGAATAATTAGAGAGATAGAACTTAGAATCATGGGCAATTTCTGGTCCTCCTTTTGGTATTTTTCGGTTGGTAATTGATATCTTAATTTCCTTTAAATTAGGGAAACATGCATGTGGAATCGTGGATTATCATAGTAGTCTTATATGCCAAATGCGGATCCCATACCATGAGATGGATTAATTGTTTTTTTTTTTTTAATTCATTGAGGAGGAGCCTCGCTAATAATTTATTAGGCTCGGCACCATTATTTAAAAAGATGTACGGTTCCAAGGATATCGCGGAGAACTTTTCCAGTTTAAATATTTTTTAAAAATTAATTTGAGGAAAGTATGACATGCCCAACGAGATTAATGTAATCTAGATGGCAATCCTTTTATTAATCTCTAAAGTAATCCTTTTCTACTAGTGAGCAAAATCACCAGAGGGAGGATAATTGCCTCGCAAGTCAAGACTCCTTTATGATGGATTTTAGATTTGCTTTATGGTGGACGCATCTTGACCCTTTTCCAGATCTTCTCATTCAACATGTTTACGAAATCAACAACAACCGAGGCACAACATCAGCGTGATGGCCCTCTGCACTGAGGGACAAAAGCTGTCTCGACAAAAATTAAGTAGTTCGTCAACTTTCTGAATAGAAGTTTACGGAAAAGAGAAAGATGATGAAGTGCATCAATTGCAATAACATTAAAATTCTAACACTTGTTACTATTGAAACTACGTAAACATGAAAAGTAAAATGCTACGTCTACATATGTAGACCCGTACAACGTAGAAGAGAGCAAACATTTTTATTCTAGAGCCTATACCTCCGGTATAAATACATGTTTTTCTTCTCATTCTAGACCCTTTGCCTCCACTGCATATACATAGTGAAGTTAAAATGGGTTTTAAACCCACATATGACCCATTTAAATCATAAATGGATTATATATGAGTCACTTATATTTGAAGAGACTAGTTAAATAGGTTTAAAAATTGCAAATTTAAGATAAATGGGTCTTAAATAGCTTGGACTTAGAACCTACTTCCAACTTTAATACTTAGTGCCTCGGCTATGGCTGATGGAGGTCATTGGCCACAAGCATGGGTTGCCCTCGCGTCGACTGGTGACCAATGGAGGCAAATAAGAAAAGAGAAAAAGAAGAAAGAGAAGAAAAAAATAAATCAGGGTGGACCCAAACAAAAGGGACCGTTTCAAATATAAATATATAGAGTCTAGACATTCCAAACGTTGATCATGTAGAGACTTCAAGTGTAGAAATATAATGTGATCTAACAAACAGCAGATTAGTTTCCTATGTAAACTGAATATCGTGTGAATTGGTCTCTTCTTCCACTTTTTCTCTTTATAAAAATTGAACTACCTTCTATAGGCAACAAACCATAACAAGTGCGACATCATATTTTGCGTGAACTGGGCTATGCTACTTATCATAGTAAATTCCCAGCATAAGGGTGATTTATTTGAAAACGTTCAATCAAGTATAAGTTGATGATCTAGACTACCACCAAATATTCTATCGATTTTTGAATTTACTCTGATAAAATATTTGTCATGGCTGATAATACTGCATTATAATTTCTAATATTTTCAATTAATTTTGATTATTGTATCTCCACAAAATATAATAAGAGGAGTTAACATAGTTCCTGTTATTATATAATCGTAAGGTAAATATTATATGTAGCCCTTAACCCGTTATTTAGTCAAATTTAAATATAGTAAACAATATTTACAAATCGGTTAATTCAAATTTGTAATAATAGCCCCAGTACGATACCCATTTATTATTTCTTGTCGATGTAAAACAAAAGTGGGTCTGAAAAATGGCAAGTGAACGTGGCAACCTGATCTTTTTCGCTTGGCGTTGTATAAACACTGTTTACTACCTTTTTTTTTTTTTTTTTTTAAATCAAAAACATTATCTTCTCAAAATTAAGTATATTAATAACTATAAAATTACTTTCTCAAAATCATATTGGCTAAGCTAGCGACAACTAATAATATTTCTTAAATTCTATCAATCCCTTAGTATAATTATAATCCTTATTAATAAAATGTGATTATTTCTTCTTCTTTTTAAAGATAATGATAATATAATGACTTAACATTTCCTCAATGGATAATCGATGATAATGAAAATGATATAGTAATGACACAATAATTATAATTGAATTTTTAATCTCACATTCATCGATTTATGTAGAGAACTATATATAATTATACTTATGGCTATGAATAAAAATATATGGTATATTTAATTTCAGAGGAGAAGTTACTAACAATAATATTAATTATATTTCCCAGAAAATTTATTATTTTATAATTTAGCTTTTAGATTATAATTATATTAGTTTTGTATAAAATAATATGAGCATAAATCATTATTCAATTTTTGTGCAAGTTTCAAGGAGTTCCCATCTTACATGATTGTCCTAGGCCATTCCATTTTAGACAATAAGTTGCTATTAGTTTGAAAAAGGGACAAACTATATTTAAATGAATTATAATAAATGTGAATTGTTAACAAAAAATTTATATGCTGTAATATGGAATAATCATCCAAAAAGTCCTAAACTTGTTGCACGGCAATTAATTTAATCATAAATTTTTTAATTGTTCCAATTTACAATTGGCCAACTTCCAACCAATTTGGTCGAAGATTGCTGATAAAGACAACGATTATCCTATGTGATTTGACCAACACCGATGTAGATGATTATGTGATTTCTTTTAAGAAAAGATATGGAGGGTTATAATGACCATTTTTCACATGTGTCCATAGCCTCGGAAATGTAGAAATAAGAATAATAGAAGTGTCATAACTTTTATAAAATGCTCACTTAAGTACCATAACTATTTTTTTACTCACTTAAATGCCACATCAGAGTAAGATCAATTATTTGAGTGCTACTTTTGATAAATCGTCCTACGTGGATTTTTTTTATTAATTTCCCATTCCAACATGGACTTTTTATTAATTGTCCACATCATGGAGTTGCAGCGTAGGATGATTGGTGTCTACATCAGACTTACCAGGAGGCAAATCACCAATAGCACTTAAGTAATCGATTTTCAAAGTTGTAGCACTCAAGTGAGTGACGTGTGAAAATTATAATACTCCTAGTGTACTGTGGCATCCTAAAAGTTCATAGCAACTCCTGAATATACCATGAACCATGAATAGGTGATGGAAGCGCCATCGGACTATATTATGGTCATTAGACCAATGAATTACAATAGATTAAGGCCAAGCATTTTAATGGACAATTATTTGGTTGGAAATATATTCTATGTCCAAGTGTGATCAAGGATTGTACTAAAGGATAATTTGATAAGGAATTATCTGTCCTTGGCCGTGTACTCTATAAGTTGGATTTTCATTGATTATTGTTGCAATTTTATGGTCATGAGAGTATCTGAGATTATGAAATTAAGTGGGGATTAAAGTAAATTGTTAAGAGCAATTATGGGCTTATTCAGTATTATTTTTGAGCTATTTTAAAGTTGGACTTTAGACCCAAAAGTGTTGGGCCCAAAGTGGGCCAAGAGGCCTGGCCCACGAAGCCCAAAGGGGCTGCCATTGACCAAAGGAGGAGAGGGAGAGCCGGATTGCATGCCTCTCCATTTGTCCCATGGAAGAAGCCACATGTCCTTCTATTTAAGCCAAGTGTCCTTCCCATGGAGCCAAGTGTCCTTGCATGCAAAAGCAAATGATTGCTAGCTAATCAAGAGACTAAGAGAGAGAGGGGGGAGGCGGATTGCTTGAGGGAAACCGAAAGAGAGAGAGTGATCGAGAAAGAGAGAGTGAGACCGAGAGAGTTCGAGCGCGAGCCGTGGAAGGGAAGAGGAGACCGTCGACACTACCTAGCCCCGCCGTTGTGTTTGCTGTGATTTTCTTTGAATTTGAGGCAAGTAGAGTCCATTGATCTACACTTTGCTTGCTGTGTTTGTGTGTGATGAATGGAGATTTTCGGATGTGGTAGAGGTGAGAATCTTCGAAGTTATAGGAGTTGTGTCTTAGCCTAATATTCTGTTTTCGGGAAGACAGTCCGACCTTTGGTGATTTTGTGAGCTGCATGCAATTTTCTAGTTGTAATATCACTTTGACTCCTTGATGAAAGTTGTAGAGGACTTCTTAGAGAGTAACATATCAAAATTTGAGAGGAAACGGACAAGTATAGGTCGGTGAAACTATTTTTCTTTGAAGAAATTAGATCTGGAAACCGTTATGCTGACCTAGTGTGATTCTGTGAATTTTATAAAATTATATGGTTGAAATTTGATCTCGTGTCCTTAATGAAAGTTATATATGACATGTTGAGGAGTAACATACTAAAATTTGAGAGGAAACGGACGAGTTTGGTTTGGTGAAACGATTTTTATCCGAAACGGTTAGATCTGGAATTCGATGCCGATGGATTAGGGACTGTTATGGTAATTATAGTTTTTAATATATCACGAATTTTACTTCGAGTTCTTCACGAAAATTTTACCTATAGATCTTATCTATAACATATAAAAATTTCAGAATTTTGGGAGCTGATTTAAGGTTTTTACCGAATTTGTGAATGAAACTGTGCATGGCAATATTCTGAAATTTTAATGACTGTGATGCATGGACCGTACCGCTTTGTATGAAGCTCTTTTGATATGGTGTTCTTCATGAAATGCCATGTTGAATTTATGAAGACCGTTTACTAATTTTTCTAGAATTTTAACTAAAGGAGTGCATTATGTTTTACCCGAATATTGCTGTATTTTCAAAAAAATAAATGAATTGCTCTATGAGATATTATGTCTTGAGTGGTTAATTATGCTGCATATGAGGTGACATTTAGCATGGCATATAACATCAAAAAGCTGGTTTAGACCTTTGACATTATTGCATCAAATGCCATGTTGAAAATGAGACATATATGTGAATATACATTGTGATAATGATGATACCGTCGGAGGTGTGAGCCGACGATGCCCCCGAGTCGGGATGCCCAAAGGTTCGAATGAGTCGATGCCCTTTGGATGCCTGGTTGTATTTTGAATACATGCCTAGAGGATTTCCCCCGGGAGTTTCGGGATGCCCGGTGGTATATCGGTACGTAATTCCAGGGGATGCCTGGTGGTATGTTGGTACGTAATTCCGGAAGGCAGGGGTAACCATTTTCATGGCGAGCCCCAACGATTCTTCGTGATGCCAAGTGGGATGCGAGATGCCCGGAGATGTGTGCCGGATGCTCGAAGGTGTGTGTCGGATGCTCAGAGGTGTGTGCCGGAGGCTCCTCGTGATGCCGGGTTGGGTGCGAGCGATATATGAGGGATGCAAACACTGGTCCCCGGGAGAAAGATGAGATCCTTTTGAATATCAAAATGGGAATTGAATCATGCACGTGTGTGTGTGCATATGGCATGGGATATAATTGCCTATGAAATTGAGTTGATACTATATGGCATTGAGAATGCGATCATGAAGGCATTGAATGGATATATATATATATATATATATATGATTGTATGGGTGATATGGATCATGCGCATGTATGTGCATATGGCATGGAACATGAATTGCCTTAATGAATGCATCTCATGGAGATACAAGCATGATTGCATGGATGATATGTGCATTTCACATGAAATTGTGGTTGTCTTGCTTGTTGCATTGTGTAGTTTGATGGATCTTTACTGCTGAGTGGTTGTACTCACTCCGTTTGGGGACTAACATTTCAGACTAGACAAGATACCTCTGCTACCACTGCCACCAGTAGATGGATCGAGTGGTTGGATATGACCGTGAGGAGGAGGATAGCAAAGGAAGGAACTTTTGGACGCCGACACTGGTCGATGGACCTTAAGTATACGACTGTTGTAAAAGATTTCGGTCATCTTTTGAAGTATAGCCGAGTACAGAAGATTACGACATTTTGATGTACCGATGAATGATGTCCATCTGGTTTAAGTAAATAAAAGTGTTCGGCTTTTACCTATAAATGTTTAATTGGTGTGCATTGTTTTTCTGAATATAGGGAAGGGAGTTGTTGGATACGCTTCCGCCATATAAATTGCGTAGGGACCGACCTAAAAGATATAAACCCCTAGGATTGATAGACCTTCAGGTCAAGCAAGAGAATGGTGATCGAGCTGTGGCGACCCTAACGGTTCGGGGGCCGTCGAGGGGTGCCACATGTACTTATCCCAAAAATGCTTATATAAGTGTCCGTTGAGGGAATGATTATTTAAATATTTTGAAAATTATCAATTTAGTCTTTATTTATAGTATGATGTCAATTCAATTTTAACTTTTCAATTTTGTCAATATAGTTCTACACATTTGTTCAATATTTAAATGTAGTCTTTCCTATCAATTGTCAGTCACAATAATCCAATTAGTTCTCCAAGTAAAAAAAAAAAACAAAAATAAATTTGGATATTCCATGTTCTCAAACCAACACCTTTAATCTTATTTGGCATACAATAATTTCTATGTGCTTACTATGGATTTGTACCCCCTAGAATTGGTAAACCTTTTGGATCTTATTAACCAATGATATATAACTTTGCACTATAGTTAGCTCAACCCCAATCAAGAATCTCCAAAAATTCCAAGAATTTTTTTATATACTCATTCCAACCCTTAATTCTTTTTTCTAGGTTCATCGATGTTGAATCAATTGAACACACTTCTAACACTTGTTCCACTTTTGGAAAATCTTGCGTTATATCTCGATTTTTCATATATAAATATAACCTATGTATTTCCTTCATGAAGGACATCTCCTTAATGACCATGGATAGTTGCTCTTGAGTGGCTAGATAAGGCTTGGCGAATCTTATTATTACAAAGTCAACTTCAACAATAAAAAACTTAATCAAATTTGAGATGGGGTCTATTCTTGTCTATACATAGATTTTCACAATGTCGCGACCTAAAACACTCCCACAAGTGCAGAGACTAATAGGCTCTCCCAGGCCCACTAATTGTGACTTATGTTTTAAGTTTTTAACTTCTAAATAATTTTCATTCAGGGTTTGTCACTAATCAATTTGTAGTAAGCCGATTAAAAACCCTAGTAACAAATTTGAGAGAAATATTTTACTCCTGCGCAACTAAAAAAAACTAGGATCAGAGACTTAATTACACTAATTAATCAACTAATGGCCTTTCAACATACTATACCATACTATAATATATAATATAATATAAACACACGTACCGGGTTGGACTTGGCTTTACTGCTGTCTTGATGTTTTCTTTCTCTTTTTCACTAGTTTTAGATGGAGATACTGCTAAAGATTCGCGTGTATGGGGAAGTGAACAGGGCACGGTTCACGCCCCAAAATCACAATATCGTGGCGCTAAGACAAATGGTTGTGAGGTTTATGTTTTTGATTATTCTAAGCAGGCGGCGAAGCAACAGCAGGATGGGATTGAGAGGACTAAGTCAACTATCTCCTAAAAACATTCGAACGCCAATTTTTTTTAAAAATAAAAAAATAAAAACTGAACTCTGCAATGCTAATGCATTTGAAGCATAGTACAGGAAATGGCAGATTTCTAAACAAGAAGACTAGCTCAACAAACGAACCATGACAAAACCCTGATGAATCCGTAGTGCACAAACAAAAGTAGTAGATGGCCATCAAGAAGATCTAAAAGATTTTAGAAGATGGCACAAGTAGGAGCAGGAAAGAAAATTATGTGATACATTGCATCATATGAAGAACAAAACATTTTTCAAAGAACTTGATGGAGCAAAAAAGGCTTCAAATAGTCCACCCTGAACTTTTTGCTTGCATATTTAGATTGGCTTATGACCGAAAAAAAAGAAGAAGCAGAAGACTAAGAACGGAAATACCTCAAGAATTTTCTCGACTCTACCACGAACTTCAGGAACTTAAAGTTTCATCTTGAATTCTAAGGTGCATACGAGTTCTACCCTGCCTTTAGTACTTAATTACTATAACCATCCAGCACCGATATGACAGCTGGCTAGGCACTAACATGGCACTGCTGGAGCTGATTCTCACGAGCTAGAAGAAGAGAGAGGAAGGTAAGATCAGCGTCCATCACTGCTACCACAACTAGTGACTAACAGGACCCATTGGGATTTGATAGCTGGAACTAAATTTTACAGAATTTAACTCTGTGAATATAAACCATCGATATGAAATGTCGGGTGGCGCCTAACAGCTACATCCACTAAGGTTCTAGTTGCCAGTGTCCATTTTACGACAATACTAGCAGATCTGGCAACAGCATTAGATCTAAAATGAAATTAAATGTGCTTCAATTATTCCTACGTTGAACTATATTAGATATGCATAGTTAGCATCATATCATCACTGAGTCATCATGTCACCCAATAGGATGCGAGCTGACAGAACTTACTGCCCGGGTAAAATTGAAGGTTTCACAATTCCGGTTAAGAATGGGAAAAAAAGAAGAAGAAGATACATAAGGCTAGTTTTTCAGTACATACACAAGAAGAAAGCACCCATTAGATTAAGAATCCTCCTTCCAAATATCAACCAAATCAATGACAGAATCCTTTGTTCACTTGATGATGTCATCAATCGCTTATATCTTTATTGAGTGACCAGGGGGGCGCATTTAAAAAATTGAACCTGTCCTCACAGAAGAGAGTACCAATTAACAGTATAAAAAGTGTTCAGTTCAGTTTCAAACTAAAACACAATTGGAAGATCGCAGTTTGGAAGTAAATGAGAAGGCCTCTCTTTCCACGTTATCTAATAGGAGTAATAACATAGAGAACACTAGCAACCAAGGAATACACATAACACTCTGTTTCCATGGAAGACAGTGCTTTCGCATCTGTTGACATTTTTAAGGCCTGCGAGACATCTCAATCTTTTCCACAACAAACTATAAGCCTGGGCCTCGGGGTCGGATTTCCCTAACCATGCCTCTAAAACCTATTCCTCTGGTCCACAGAGTCAAAACAATTCCTCGGAACACTAAAAATAAGATCAAAATTAGGTTTTTCTGTTGAAGATATAATTGAAGATTCTGACCTTGGCGCTGATTGTGATTGATTTAGTAGATTTATAATTGCCTTAGTTAAAGGAGATTATGATTCTTTGTATATTATTTCCTAAATTCATTGTATTCTTACATTATAAGTGAATCATTGTAATTGTACATGACATACGAATATACAGAAAATTCTCCTACATCGTTCATCTTTACTTTCTGTCATGGTATCAGAGCAGCCCTTGATCTTGGCCTAGCTTCCGCAAATTCCAGTTTCTGCAACTTCTAGAATTGCCTTCGTTTTTCTTTCTGAGGTGTTGTTGCAGTTCTTTATTCTGCAAAAACAAATCAGCCAAATGATTAGGAATTCATCCTTACCATGGCAAAAGATAAGAACATCGAGAGTTCTTTAACAGAGGAGAATCCCCAGAATTCAAGCTTATTACAGTCAGACACTACCAACCTACCCGAGGAGGAACGACCAGCCATTCAAGGGCAACTCCCTGCTTCGGGTCAAATTCAATGGCCTCCCACGCTTCATCCAGTTCAGTGGTATCCCGTCCAAACCCAATGGGGCACTGGACCCGGACAAGCGTGGGTTCATCATTTACCTGGTGAAGCCGGTTATTCAGGGTTTGCAAATCACCCAGCTCCTTCGTCGGATGAGAATGACCCGACGACTGATTCAGGACAATCAAATCCGGGTCACAGACCCGGATCTTTGCCGGGTCAGGGGACAACTCCCTACCCAGCCTACCCGCCCGGTTTCTTGCCGTACACCTTCCCCGTTGGCAGCAACGGTCGCCCCGAACCAGGCAATGTTCTCTATACCTCGCCGGCCGACGGACCGGAACTTCGCCTCATCAACCTTCAGCTCACCGGACCGAACAATTATACCACCTGGGCTCGAGATCTCCGTCGGGCGCTTGTCACCAAAGATAAGGACGGCTTCCTTGACGGAGCCGTCCCCTTTCCGACGATGAACGCAACCGGAGGCACCGGCGGAGATGCATCGTTAGTACGTACCTGGATCGGCAATTGTCTCGCCCCCGACATCGCGGCTGGGCTTCCACCAACCGAAGACGCGAAGCGGTCCGGGACAGCATCAAGGAGATGTATGGACGCCTTGATCGAGTGAAGCTTTTCTCGATCACCCAAGCACTAACCGAGTTGAAGCAAGGGAACCTCTCGGTTACCACTTGCTTCAATCGCCTCTCCGCGCTGTGGAACGAACTCGAGGCCGCCGAAGAACGCCTACAAGGACCCGAGAGTACGTTAATGCAAAGTATAAAGAAATCAAAGAACGAGAGAAGGCTACGAGATTCTTACTCATCTTGAATGAGTCCTATTTGGCATTTCGATCTCAAATTCTCGCCATGGATCCTCCACCACCCCTCAGCCGCATATATCAGCTGGCAGTCCAGGAGGAAAATCACCGTCTTGCTGCGACGGAACACACCCGAGGAGGAGAAGGGATGAGTCTCGTGGCTCTTTCCTCCGGCGTCGGCTCCGGCGAGATGGCCGGAGGTCTTGCAGGCGGAGGATCTCACGAATCTGCTGTCTACCCAAAAATGGGTTCGTCGGCTGCGGCAAGGAGAAGAAGTGATGAAAACCCTAGGTTTCCTCGCACGGACGGCCTGGATCGTCGCTCGGCAATGGACGGTCCGGATCGAAGATGGGAATGAGCGGCCGGGATCAACGCTCGGCGATGGACGGTCCAAGATCGCGTTGGAATGGACGGCTTAGGATCACGCGCGCAGATGGACGGCCCAGGATCGTCACTCAGTCTGATCGGATCGGATGGCCCTTATCAGGCCACGTCTGCCTCTTACAAGGGATCCTACGGCCCACGACAGGCCACGTCATTAGAAAAAATCAGTGGGCAAAATGGTAAATTCAGAAATAAATATTGCGAATATTGCAAACGTCCCCATCATACTATTGAGACATGTTGGAAACTCCATGGAAAGCCTACGACAAAAAAAAAAGAATCATCGTGTATCGAGTTTCTACAAAAGGGATTGACCAGGAACAAAGCAGACAATTACCCGGGATCAATACCAAAGCATATTGTTGAAATCCGAATCGGCTGAAAACAAATGACAAAGGCGCGGGGTTCTAGGTACTTTTCTTCATAAGGAGAATTCTTTTTCTGTTAATGCATGGATAATCGATACAGGAGCTAGTGACCACATAGTATGCAATGAACATTTATTTTCCCATGTGGATAAAAAATCACAATCTCCCATATCAGTATGTCTTCCAAATGGAAACGTCATTTATGTTACCAAGATTGGAACTGTTCATCTTGGTCCAAACTTTGTTCTCAAGAATGTGCTATACATTCCTAACTTTGAATTCAACCTGCTCTCTGTCTCAAAAGTCTGCACAGATAATTCATGTCGTGCAATATTCAGTTCCGATAATTGTTTCTTTCAGGACCATTTGACTAGGAGACTAATGGGCTTGGGTAGTGTTGCACAAGGACTGTATTTCTGGATTGATTCCCCAGGAGATTTAGAATTATTGAATAAAAGCATCTCTTGTAATGCTATCAGTAGAAATAAAAATCTCATTTTTCATCAAAGATTGGGTCATAGTGCTTGTTTTCCGCATCCGAATGTCCAAGTATGTCCCTTGGCTAAACAATCTAGAAAATCCTTTCCGTAAGTACTTCCCGAGCTGATAAACCCTTCTCATTACTTCATATGGATATCGGGGCCCTTATCATACTCCTCATCGTGATGGCTCCCGTTTCTTCCTTACTATTGTTGATGATTATACACGGGGCACTTGGGTCTATCTTATGCAATCAAAAAGTCAAACTTTTACTCATTTATCGAATTTTGTTTCTTTAGTCAAAAATCAATTCGATACATCTGTGCAACGAATTCGTACAGATAATGGACGTGAATTCCTTACTTCTGATTGCATCAAATTTCTGTCTTCGCATAGAATACTTCATGAAAGTTCATGTACTTACACTCCACAACAAAATGGAATTGTTGAGCGTAAACATAGACATCTCTTAGAAGTAGCCCGTGCTTTAAAATACCAAGCTTCTATTCCACAGGATTTCTGGGGAGATTGTGTGGTCACAGCTGCTTATCTGATTAATCGTATGCCAACTAGAATCCTTAACAGTAAAACTCCTTTTGAGATGTTATACAAGAAACGACCAAAAAATGATCATCTTCGAGTATTTGGTTGTTTATGCTATGCGACAAATGTCAGCTTTTTGGACAAAATGGGTCCCCGTGCTACCCAATGTGTTTTCATGGGATATCCTCCACTTCAAAAAGGATACAGAGTTATGGATATCTCTACTGGGCGATTTTTTATAAGTAGAGATGTCACATTTCACGAGGATGTATTCCCATTCAAAGATATGATATCCTCTATGACTCCATCATCATAAGGCAAGCGTCCTTTTCTATCTGAGGTAGACTTGTCCATGGCATCGCAATACCTATTGGCCATCCGGAACAATCAATGCCGTTATACAAGAGTCATCTGTTTCTCCAGCCTCATATGAAATTGGGTCACCAGCCTTATCTCAAACATTATTTGAGGAAGTTCCTGCAACTACGACTTCACCTGACTATATAGAGACTTCTCCAGCATCGCAACATCTGGTAGCTGATCAGCCTCGACGTTCTAGTCGACAAACTCGCCCACCTACTTGGACAAAGGACTATATCTGCTCAGCGTTAGGTTCTTCAGGTACAAAATATCCTGTCTCCTCATACGTCTCATTTAATCGGCTATCACCAGAACACATGTGTTGCATTAGTCGTCTCTCAGAAGAGCAGGAGCCATCTTCTTTTTATGAAGCATCGCGTGATCCTCGATGGCAGAGTGCCATGGAATCAGAACTTAACGCACTAATGGAGAATCATACTTGGGATATAGTTCCACTTCCTCCACACCGGAAACCAATCGGATGTAAATGGGTCTATAAAATCAAGTTTAAAGCTGATGGTTCCGTTGAACGCTACAAAGCTCGCTTGGTGGCCAAGGGTTTTACACAAAGAGAAGGTTTTGATTATCATGAGACCTTCTCTCTTGTTGCAAAAGAAGTCACTGTCCGATCCTTCTTATCTATTGCTGCCATTCGTAATTGGCAATTGCATCAAATGGATGTCCACAATGCCTTCCTCCATGGTGATCTTGATGAAGAAATATATATGGAGCTTCCACGGGGATTACGCAGACGGGAGGAGTCTCGGGTATGTCGTCTACGCAAATCCCTATATGGATTGAAACAGGCATCTAGACAATGGTATTCCAAGTTTACTACTGCCCTAACTAAAGTGCAGGATTTCAGCATTCCAAGCATGACTATGCCCTATTTACATGGAATGTAGGTAATTCATCAATTTATTTATTGATATATGTTGATGATATACTTGTGATGGGAAATAATGACTCTCATGTTGCAAAATTCAAAGAGTATTTGCATTCTACTTTTCACATCAAGGATTTGGGACCTCCCAAATATTTTCTTGGTATTGAGATTGCTCGTTCTGAAGAGGGTATCGGTCTTAGCCAGAGGAAATTCATCCTAGAAATCATATCAGAAGCAGGATTGTCAGGGTGTAGGCCAGCTGTCATACCAATTGAACAGAATAGCAAGCTGACTACTCATGAGTATGACATGATTTCTTCTTTATCTATTGATGATCCTTTGCTCAAAGATCCATCGGCATATCAGAGGCTTGTTGGGAAGTTGATATATCTTACCATGACAAGACCAGACATTTGTTATGCGGTGCAAATTCTAAGTCAATTCATGCATAGTCCGAAGCAGTCTCATATGAATGCAGCTCTGAAAGTTGTAAAATATTTGAAGGGATGTCCAGGACTTGGAATCTTCTTATCTCGGGAATGCAACATGAAGATGACAGCCTTTTGTGATACAGATTATGCTACTTGCCCAATGACCAGAAGATCCATCACTGGTTTTTGCATTAAATTGGGAGATTCATTGATTTCATGGAAAACGAAGAAGCAATCAACTGTATCATTGTCATCAGCCGAATCAGAGTATAGGGCCATGGCGAAAACTACTTGTGAAGTAGTTTGGATTCGAGGATTGCTCTTAGACCTCGGATTACAAGTCAGCGGACCAACTGAATTGTTTTGTGACAACGATGCTGCACTCAAATTAGCAGCAAATCCTGTATTTCATGAAAGAACAAAGCATATAGAAGTTGATTGTCATTTTACTTGAGACAAGATCACAGAGGAGTACTAGTAGCAAAGGGAATTGAACCGTGAATCAACCGGCATATATTTTTACCAAGCCACTATGTCAGAAACAACATGCATATTTACTGAGCAAGCTTGGTGTCCTCGACATATACAGGCCACCAGCTTGAAGGGGAGTGTTGAAGATATAATTGAAGATTCTGACCTTGGCGCTGATTGTGATTGATTTAGTAGATTTATAATTGCCTTAGTTAAAGGAGATTATGATTCTTTGTATATTATTTCCTAAATTCATTGTATTCTTACATTATAAGTGAATCATTGTAATTGTACATGACATACGAATATACAGAAAATTCTCCTACATCGTTCATCTTTACTTTCTGTCATTTTCCTATTTAGAATGGCCATGAAATAAAGGCTCATGCCGTTCAAGGAAAAGGGCAAAAATCAGCATTCACCTTCACAAGCACCAGCCACATCAAGATTGAAATCAAGATCGTCCTTGAACCGACAATCACTTCAAGGGCGATCCTCAAATCAGGAACGAAAACTTACACTTCTCGTTGAGGTTAGAATCACCGAAAGGACCGTCACTTCAACTTCTTGGCAATGCACGTCGCCTGGATAATTACAGCAAGAGAAGGCCGATAATTAATTTTACACAGAGCAAAACAACGACAGTCAAATCAACAAAAGACCAAATACTGCACGCAGCGCGCAAGCACCCTCTTGGCCTTGTACGCCTAAATCTCTTCCTCCGTATAATAACCCTTAAGCTACGCAGCTTCCGTCCGAATCGTTAGACCAGCAACGAGTCACGGCTTCCGGACTCCGATCCTGAATCGTCCGATCGTCCCTCTTTCTTCTACCTCGATTCCGATTCCTCTCCGAAGAAGAGGATGCTTTCTTCTTTCTTGTTTCTATGCGATTCCCGCGAACAGCTCTAGTTTTGGGGGTTTCGGGCGTGCCCTAGATAGCACATCAGAGGAAGCTTTCTAGCTAATTTCATTACAAATTTTTAGGACGCAAAAGAAAGAAAAAAGGGATTTACAAGTGTCATAGGAAAAGCAATTTTATTTAATAGTTTCGTTGCCTTGTCACTTTTATGGTCCATATATTATTCTTATTATATGGTGTTTTGGCAAAAATCACCACTTCAATTTATCTTTTGAAATATATGTTGCATTAAAAAAAGCGGAAAGTATGTTGAGATTGCAGATAAAAAAGGAAAAAAGGTATCATAATTTGTTTGGCATAGAAATAAGACCAATCAAGATAATTGATGAATCTTAGAAGATATGCTAGTCCAAACGAAAACAAAATTATGATCGAAGAATAATGAGATAAACTCTCTATCGAGTTTAATAGCTTTTACCAAAGAAAATATTTTTCTTAATGAATAAGTCTATTCCATTGATTCACTAGATCAGAAACCTTAAAATTCGTTTATGAAATTGGTTTGCTAAGTGATGAGGTGCTCCATAAGTCATCTAACCTTAGTAGGTCTAGGCATCATTGTTCTAACGAAAATGCTTCTTTTTTTTTTTTTTTTTTTTTTTTTTGGCTTTCTGAGTTAGACATTTTCCCTACATTCGAGTCGACACTAATTGTGGCTAAGTAAGCACGCCCACAAAATCTAGCTGTACAAGAGTTGGATTAAGACATGGGGAAATAAAACGAGCAGATCTGTCACTCAATAGTAAGAGATAGGGGTGGCAAAAAAATCCAGCCCGGCTCGACCCGAGCTGGTTCTGATTATGTGGATTGGCTACGGGTGTCTGATTATATGTTTTTAGACATTATATACGCCACTAATTGACCAAAATAAGGGCCAATTGTTTGCTGGGAGGCACATCTACTAATTGTAGTGTCAACGAACAGGAGATAGCCACTGTCGATCCTAGTGTCCACAACGCCCTCCAAGTGGAGCAGATTGAGGACAATCCGATGCCACGCCCGAATAAATACCTTTTAAAATGCGCCCTCCTGACCTCCATCACGTTTCTGATGCTTGGTTTTGGTTAGTCCTGTGTCACCCCGTGGTTATGGTGAATTAGTCTTTTGTTGCAAACCAAAAAAAGTTAAGCTATTGCCCTTTTCTTTTTATCTAGCTTTATTATCGATGAAAGTGACATATCTATGTTTTGCCAGAAATTGGAGCAATGAGTGAGATAATCGCGTCCATAATGAAGGAGCAGAAGACAAGCAACAAGCATGCTGAGACCGTGATATGGTACCTCTTCTTATTTTCGGCTCTTGGATCGGTGATGGCGGGGTTGAGATTAGACTGGTTTGGCCGCGGCCATGTGATCGGTTTTGTGGGGTTCTTCTTCTTCATTGGGCCCTATGTCATGGGCATCAATTCCAACGATGCCTTCGTCCTGTTTGGTCGCTTCATCGCTCAAGTCGGGACTGGCTACGCCCTTATGGTCACCCCCATCTACATTGCAAAGATCACTCCTGCCGTCTTTCGTGGCTTGTTCACCTCCCTGCCTGAGGTACTCACATTTTTTTCCCTAATTTATAGTATCTTTTCCATTTTTTTAGTATGTCATTGATTTTTTTATCTTATTCATAATTTACTTTACTGGAAAAATTAGAATTAGAAAGGTGATTGCATATATTCAATTGAACATGTTTTGGCGATTTAGGTGTTCATCAGCTTCCATTTAGCGGGTGGCTTATCATGTGCTTTGTGGGAGCAATCTGCTTGATCCTTCTCGAAATCGCGGTCCGCGTTATGCCAGAATCCCCTTGGTGGCTCGTCATGTAGGGACGCATGTACGATGCGCAGGGCATCCTCGCTAGGATATCGAACTCGGAGCTCATTTGCTTGCCAAAATCGAGGAGGCTGTCAGCAACGTGGCGCATGGGCCGACCCTAGGCTTGTGGTGGGATCTCTTTTACCCAACTCGATCCGTCTGCCACATGCTTGTTTGCGCCATTTTCATGCAAGTGGCTCGGCAAGCCTGTGGCTTTGATACAATCTTCTTTACAGCCCTCGTATTTTCGAGATGATTGGTGTCAAGTTCTCGGATAACAAGCTCTTAACGACCATCGCACTCAAATTGGTAAAGGCAATATTCACCCTAGTTGCCAACTTCCTTGTTGACAAGGTTGGATGACGGCGGATGCTGTTGTGGAGCCTAGGCTGGATGATCAGGTCCCTAGTCTCCCTTGGAATGACCTTAAATTACATCGACCAAGGCCACACCAAACACTGGTGCATCGCGTCATTGTTCATCTATGTGGCCAGCTACTTGGTGGGAATGGGACCAATCACCTCAGTCTACAACTCTGAGCTATTCCCGCTCAGTTTACGAGCCAAGGGATGCGCAATTGCCTTCATTGCAAACCAACTGATGAGTGGAATTACATCATGGGCATTCTTACCACTGGACGAGGCGATCATCCACGACAAGGCTACCTTCTCCTTCGCGGCGGTGTCATGCATCTCATGGTTTCTCTTCTACAAAATAATGCCAGAAACTCGAGGCCTGACACTGGAGCGGATGATCCAATTTTTTGGATCATTTTTCAAGTGGAAGCACGTGGCTAGGAACATAGCCTTGAGAAGGTCCACGCCGCTGAGGACGTTGGGGACACAAGTTGCTCAGTTGCGGGAGTAATTATAAGATAGAGGTGTTAGGTAAAAATAAATGTTTATTAGGCTAATACTCTTTGAAAGAGATTATGGTCGTGATGATTATGAATTGTGCTGGGTGTGAGGGTTGTGTAGAGAGTAGGGACACATACACATCATGAGAAACCTTTGACATACCCCTATCTTCCTGTTGAAATGGGTGATTTTATTTTCCCATAGTTTCAAAATGGTGAATGTGTTCACTGCTCAAAGAGGCTTATGTATTGTCTATATACGTAAGCATCTTATAACAATATTGACAAGGCGTCTTGTTGTGCATCTGGATAATGAATCTTTTTATTCTGTATACGGATAGCTGAGCTTTGTTATGTTTTTTTCTCTTACCCCATATGCCTGGTGGATTGAGCTTAAAATGTTCACTGCAGTGAGCAGAAATATGTTCAAAGTGTTTAAAAAAAATTGCTGCTGAAAGTAGCCTACCAATCCTAAAAAATATATTGGTTCCAAAGACAGAAAGGCTTTTATGCATGTATCACGGGCCGATTGACCAAGCACCCAATTGCACAATTCAGCAATCAATTTCACATATAAATTCAACCATGATGATCAGCGTAAAATTTCACTAATCGGCTATCCCGGAACAATTTATGCTAAATATAATTTATTAAATAAATAACAATTAAATTAAATAAATCTAATTTAATTAAACTAACCACGGTTAATTAAAATAACCTAGGGTAGTTAACCTAACCAAACTAACCACCTAACTAACTAGTCTAGGTAACTAACTAACCTAACTAACTTAGTTACACCAACTAAACTAACTACTAATCCTTAATTAAGACTAAACTAACTCCCTAAGTGTAATTAACTTCCTAATATGAGATTAGGGCGTTAACTCACTGGATTAGTGAGGCGACGGGTTCATGGTGACGGCGGCACGAAGGCGGTGAGATCTCGCAACTATGGCGTCACCAACAAAGGCCTAAACGAGACTGAAAACAGCCTTGCAAGTCATGGCCAAAAAGGGGAGGGGTTCGGTTCTGTTTGAGATGGTCGAGTGGTGCTGGGCTAGACGGCGTGGCTGGCTGAGGGGGTGGAAAGGCGGATGTACAAGCTGGGGGTGGTGGACGGTTCGACAAGGCTGGTGGCTACTGGGTTGGTCAAGCGGTATATCATTTAGATAATATCATTTAGATTTTTGTATCATAAATACGATCAAAGCAGGTTTCTTCTTCTTGATAAACCTAGTGGAGATAGACCCTATGATCGACAAGGCTAGCGAGAGATTTTTTCGAGAGATTTTTTCTATTATCTGAAAAAGTTGAATCTTTTCCCTCTAAGAGAGAATAGAAAGGTTTTATGAACAAAGAGAAAGTGTTGGGATTAGGTAAGTTAAAATAATTTGAATATGGAATTTAAAATTAGATAAAATCTTATCCCAATCACTCTGTTACGAAGAGGTATCCAAAAAACTCACCTGCACATGCCCTTGCTTCAGAGGGGATTGATTTTAAAAGGGAAGTTTTAAATGGGGTGTTCTCTACACTGACTATCGCTCCACATTGTCGTCGCTACTTCAACGTCCAACAATCACACAAGAGGAGTGAAGCGGTGAGGTCTGGAATATTATTCAACTTTTATTTCTGCAACAAGCCGACCCCTCATGGTAAGACCTTTGTCAACTATTATTTCGAGCCCTATTTTGATCATGTTCTATAGATTGACGATTGCATTCTTTTTCCTTTTTTATGATAGATTAAGGCTAGTTTTTGTTAAAATTATTACTTGCACTTTTGGTAGTTCTGTAAAAAACATATACAATGATGTAATTGTTTGATATGCATAGTTTATCAATCAAGCGGCTAGACAAGTAACAGGCATGGTTTGGTGGTGTGAGGACAAGTAGCACGTATGGTTTGTTTGATACATACATAGTTTCTCTACAATGAAATAATGTCAATCCTATGTTTTGTGACTTTATAATTAATATTTCATTCATTTTTCTTCTTTGTTCTTTTTCTCAATTAAAGGAGGGGGAAGGTAGATTTTTTATTAAGTCGAACAGATGAGGGGAGTATCTTATAAATTGGTGCGTTAGGCTAAAAACTTCCGGCCCCTAGTCAATCTACTTTGCAAATCTTAGATGTGCTGTAATATTCGTTGCCCGACCAAATTTGTGGTAGTAAACTAATATACTTTCTTCACTAATTAATGTCTGTGATCCTATTGTCGAATATCAGTAATTTAGCAACCAAAACAATGCCGTATACAAATATATATTTTGAAAAAGTATGTGTACTCATAAATCTAACACTCGCAGGATCAAAGCTCAAGTATCCTAGGAGATTATCAGGAGGAAATTCTATACATCCAATATTGTGTATTCATCATTTATGGCTTGCCGCTGAACCTAGTCAGCACATAACCCATAAAGGATGTTGTGTAGCAGGTTAAAAAATGATTACTTCACCGCTAGTTATTGTTAAAAAATGATCGTTTCAATGCATGTCATTGTTAAAAAAAAATGATCACTACGGTGTCAATCTTAATGAAAAAGTGAACACTTTAGTGTCAAAAAAATGCCATCTTAGATAAAATTTTTAATGGAATAAGTACAGCCCAAGTGCCAAAACTTGACATTGAGGGACACTTAAGTGCCAAAATTGGAGCAAAATAGATAACTTAAGTGCCAATCCGACCAAAATCTGGCCAAATTGCCGACGTGGCAATTTTCCGGTGAAATAAATGTAAAACGCCATCGTTTTGCACACTGACGTGGCTAAAAATTGCAAAAACGACGTCGTTTTGTCTCTACCGTGATAAATAATTAATATAAAATTTAATTAAATTTAAAACTAAACTTATTTAAAATATTTTAAAAAAAATAAAAAAACTAAAAATTAAAAAACTTTTTTAAAAAAAGGGGGGAGGTGGGGGGCGAAGGGAGCCCTTGCCGCCGCCGGGAAGGGCCGGCGAAGGAGGGGGTAGTGTCGGCCGGGTCGTCGGCCCCTAACCAACCGATGGCGAGGGCTCACGAGCCCTCGCCGAATCCGGCGAGGGCCGCGACCCTCCCCCAGATCGCCGGCCCCTGGCCGACTTGTGGTGAGGGCCTGCGAGCCCTCATCGAATTTGGGGCGAGGGTCGGTGGCCCTCACCCGACTTGGCCAAGGGCCATTGCCTGCTGAGGGCCGCCGACCCTCGCCCCCGGATCCGGGCGAGGGCTTGTGGGCCCTCGCCACCGGTCGGCCGGGTTCCCGCGACCTCGGCCGACCCTCCCCCTCCGTTGACGGTTCTTCTGGCGGCGGCGGCGAGGGCTCGGCCCTCTACCGCCTCCCTTCCCCCTCCCCCTTTTTTTTTTTGTTTTAAAATTTAAGTTTTTTTTTTAATTTTTTTTAAAAATAAATTTAGTTTTAAATTTAATTTAATTAATTTTTATATTAATTATTACCACATCGAGAGATAAAACGACATCGTTTTTGCATTTTCTAGCCACGTCAACCCGCAAAACGACGCCGTTTTACACTTATTTTGCCGGAAAATTGCCACGTCAGTAATTTGGCTGGATTTTGGCTGGGTTGGAACTTAAGTGATCCATTTTGCTATGATTTTGATACTTAAGTGTCACTTTCCAAACTTTTGGCACTTAAGTGTCAATTCGTGCCAAGTTTTGGCATTCCAAGTATCCGTACCTCAATTTTTAATTATAAAAGTCATGTAATTTCTCCAGCCAAAATTTCTCGCCAGAGGCACTTAAGTGATATTTTTTTCTTTTGATTTGGCACTTAAGTGAGCTAGCGAAAACTTTTGATACTAAAGTGAGCATCATACACAACTTTTGGTAGTTCTAATGTCCTTCTAGAAAGACTAGTAATATGCATCACATCCAGAAGATTCTTGATTGTCTCATCTTTCATCTTCAGCTTCACTTTTTCGCAACCAATTAAATCAAGCATCGTATAATCTCTGATTCACACTATACCTCCCTGATATGGCTCATAATAGCAAAACCAATTTCTATGAGGCATCATGATGAAAGACGCTTTGGTATCAATTAGCTACATATTGCGGTCACCCTACGATGAATTACATATGAGATACATGTCTCCTATGTTATTGCCATCATCCTTCTTTGTACTAGAGGATGATGCCTCATCTCGCTTTTCTACACCCACACTTTTGTTTATGTAATCATTCTTCAAGTTTTCAAGCTTTTCGCACTTCCAATGTGTTATTTCCAATTGACTTCAGCTTTTAGATCTTCCTTTACACTTATTCTTGCCACCAAATCTAGATTTAGATCGCTCATTGTTCCTTCCTCTTACGAAAAGAGCCTTTTGCATTACACTATCAAATCCTACTCTCCTCATCTCCTCAGACAACAAAGCATCTACAATCCCCTCAAGTAGGGGTGAGCATGGTCCGGGTTGGGCCGATCCACCCCCTAACCCTAGGACCAGCCCGCACAGTGCTAATCCTCAATTTTTAGGACCGAGGACCGAACCGACCCAATGGGTTCGGTCCGATTCTAGGGTCAACCCGAGACCAATCAATAATTTTTTATTTCATCATTTGAACTCCTTCAGAAAGCGATTAAAGACCGGACTGACTCAATTGGTTCGGTCCGGTTTCAAGGTTAACCTAGGACTAACCAATAATTTTTTATTTCATTTTGTGTACTCATTGAAAGGACAACCAAGGACCGTATCGACCTAATGGGTTCGATGATGAGCAAGGTCAGCTAAGAAAGGCAAGTGGTGAGGGTCAAGTAAGGTGAGTGTTGAATAGAATGAGCATCAAATGTCAAGCGGGGAGCAACAAGCCAAGCGACCATTGAGTGACGAGCGACACGAGTGACCTAAAGTGAGCGAGGTGAGTGTCGAGTGGCGAGCAGTTTCTTTCAATTTTGGCAAATTGAAGACTAAGAGGATAAATAAGACAAAAGAAAACGAATACTAGAAGAGGATGCCATAAGAAGTTGTTTATATCTTTTGGACGCCATGAGGACTCCTTACAAAAACATTTTCCTCCATCGTAAATTATGACTACTGACGCCGTAAAAGACATTAAAATCTAAGTTATTAAAGAATAATGTAAAACTACTTAAATTCCACACTAAAGAGCTATTTAATGTTGTTGACGCCATTTATTTTAAGGTTTTCTCTATATTAAAAAATTATAAATAATATATTAGATATATATATTCAGGGTTGGTCCGGATTGGACCGACCCGGAACTCTCAGGACCGAGGACCGACCTGCACAGTGCTGGTTCGGAAATTTTAGGATAAAAAACCGACCCAGTCTCCCTGAGAACCGGACTAGGACCGACAGGGTTGGGCCGGTCCAGGGTTGACCCTGGACCGATGCTCACCCCTACCCTCAAGGGATAATGCACTAACACCGACACCAATTGGAGCAATTACATATTCTCATGAATTCAACAGTGAACATAGCTAAGTATATGCTTTATCTTCCTCATCCAAATTGACATCGATTGATTCAGGTTGCCTACAAATGCTATTAAACTTGTTGGAGTGTGTAGAAAAGCAATCACATTTGCTTATCTTGAGGTTTTACAATCGCTTCTGTAGAAACGACTTGTTCACGAGTGATTTGCTCTGATAAATATTTTCTAGTTTCGTCTAGAGATCCTTCACCATCCTCTCAAAGATCACATTCACCAAGACATTATCAACAAAAAGCATAACTAGTTCAGGCTTTGTGCCCTTCGATCAGTGTCGTTCCATGCCTTCAATTCATCAAATGTAGACTCGGACTCCTTCAAATTCTCCTTGGATTTGTCCTCAAATTTATCTTCTTCAAGCATGTGCCACAAATATCTATCCACGAGCAAAGCTTCCATCTTCAATTTCCATAACTCAAAACCCTTTCCTCATAATCTCTCTACTTCAACTCATGATTGACCAGCCGACGACATCTTTTCAAGATTCAATTTTTTGGATCTCTTCAGCAAGAAACCCTAACTTCAAACCAAGCTTTGATTCTAGATGTTAGGAATCATTGCATAATCACAAAGAAAATAAAGAGTAAAAACGAGAAAGAGGATTTGAGATGTAATGTTTAATCTTGGTTTACCCTTAAACTAGGGCTATGTCTAGCTGAGGATTCCACCAAAATTAACACCTCACACCTCTCTATTGCATCACTCAAATGACAAGAGAAAGAGACTAGATATATATACAGTAACTATTCATGAGCCCAAACCCAAACTACCAATCAAATATGAGCTCAAACTATAAAAACCCTTTAGTGTCATGGAAGCATTGCCCCCTAGGGAGTATGAACCACACTCTAACAAAAGCTTGGTTGTCTATTAGGTCAATTCGAATACAATTCATAACATGACCTATCTTTTATTCAATGCAAATATGAATTCCTAAATAAAATTTCATTTACAACTAAATGTAGAGAAACACAGTAAGGGTGCATTTGGGAACACTTTCCCAAGGCCCCTTGGGCAAATGCAAATATTGTTTGTCAAATTTTTTGGAGACTTTTAGGAAAATATAATTACATTTCTAAAGGTCTTTAAAAGTCTTTAGCTCAAAATAGGTTCAAAGGTGGTTTGGAGTGTTGGCATTCTCGAAATGCAAGTCTTAGATTTAACAATTTTTTTAATTCACTTCTACTTTGTTCATCTTCCTTGCAGTTTACATAGAGGAGTTGGACAAAGGTCAATGAATGCTACCTTGGGTTGTGTAACCTAAGCAATGGTGTGAGCCAAGGCCATAGTCACTTGAGGTCACACAACCTAGGTGATCGTTGCCTGAGCCCACATGAGTCCAAGCTATTGTAGGACCTCAAGCTATGTTGCTTGGGGTTTTGTGACCTTAGGTGAGGTTGCTAGCAGCTAAATCTGTCCTGTTGGGAGTTGATCTGTGCCAAATCTGGCTTGTCAGTGACTCATCAAAGGCCTTAGCTTCACTGGAAAATGTTTGACCATTTAAGGAAAAAAAAAAAAAGCTAGCAAAAGTCGTTTACAAATTATAGTTTTTTTTTTTTTTTCAAATGGCATTTAAGTTGAATTGCTTTACGATGTGTTTTAAATTATATTTTACCATACGCTATTTACATTTTGGAAAAACCCTTTCACTAAAAGTCCTTTGCATTTCTCATTGACTTTTTCTCAAAGTGGTCGCAAATGTACCCTAAAAGTGCGAATGCAAGATTATGTGTTCACAAATGTACCCTAAGAGTGCGAATGCAAGATTATGCAAAATCGGTATTTTGTGCGAATGTAAGATTATGCAAAATGAGTATTTTGGTTTAGAGGTCAGGTTTCATTGTGTTGGACTAATTCAATCCATAGTTTTCTTATGAAATGCATGAGAGGTCTTTGCGCAACAAATTTAGGTGTCGATACCGACCAAAAAAGATGTAATGGAGAATTCGAGCGTGAGCGATACTGACCAAAAAAATATGTAATGGAGAAAAGGTTGATTCCAGTGACGCGCGGCTCAATCATTGGGGTGGGATGTTTGCTGCTGCATCTTATGGTCTACAAAGTTTGTTAGCTGAGAAATGGGGAGTTCATGATGTTTTTAACTTAGCTGGAGCCGGTTCGACCACTGCTTCAACATTTTGTTTGATCTGAAAGGAATTTCTTCCACGCTTAAGATATTGTCCATAAATTGTTATGTTGTAGCCTACAAAATCAATTAATCACAATTCTTGATACTGTTCAATAACTGATGCTAAACGAAGAATGAGTTTTTCTTTAGTTTGCGTTAGTATCAGGATCACTAATGTGCCTTGCAACTAATGTCGCCCTTGGTGCAGCTCTTGGAGGTGCAGTTGGCTTTCCTCTTGGAAAGTATAAGATAGACACCACATCAAAAAGACTTTATATTAAGCTTTGCTTGTATTCTGAGCTTCTTTATAGTCAACGCGATGTCGTGATCAAGAGTCAAATTAGTTAGTCAAGAAACAAGAAAAGAAAGTAATCTCTAACAGGCGACAATTGCACCTTTTGAGCCAAGAGAGTTACGTCCCTTCTACTCTACGGACAATAATGGTAGTTGCATACCCTTCTCCTTTAGGAAGCATTGCATCGTATTGAATTATGTCTTGGACTTAAGCATGTGTACATAACTCAACCCGATTGAAGGATACCGGTTTATTCATCCAAATCGTTGAGAAAGAAATCCCACAACGGATTAGAATCTCTCTTTGAAGAAGTTTCCTAATTTGCGTAAAGGAAGCCCAAGGGGCACACAAATATAGCATCTGTGGAGATTCGTATTTTCAAGAAAGGATCAGAACATTCACTTGTGCCGTTGAGATTTTGTTTTGGTCTTTTCCAAGGGTCGACCAAAACAAATACATGTTGGCCGCATATATCTTTCCCTTCGAGTCGCACACTAAAGGACATGGATTTCGTGGGTTTTGTTAAGATTTCCAGGCCGTTACTTGAAGTGTAGAAGAGACTCACAAAGAAGTGACGTGTTTGAACACTGAGATTTGTGTTATGAGTTATATATCCAATTGAGTAATATATTGGTAAACACTATGGATTTGTATATAATCGAGCTACGGGAAGGTTGTGAGCTTTTGTAACTCTGATTTTTTAATTATTAGTGGATTATTTGCTATTGGCTTTCTTCATGGAGGTTTTGATACTCGGACCAAATTAGGTAAATCTCTAGTAATTTTTATTTTTCCTCATTATTTCTATGGTCATATCGCATTAATTTAAGTGCAGGATCCAAATAGTATCCGCATTATTCACAACACATCATTTCCAATTCCAACAAATATAGTCAATGAACTTCAGCTTCTTCGGGTTGAGCGGGAACATCATTAGAAGTTAAGTTAAGAATGTGATTGTTCCTCTCACATGGCCTAAACCTGAAATGACCATTGCAAAACTCTTGTTGCTAGATTGCGTTTAGGATTACACCTAGATCTACACCCGAAAAACCATCAATGGAAAAAATGTCTCCAATTGATTCAGTGTTGATTTGGCTTTCCTTGCTTATGAACTCAAGGATGTTGATTCTTGATACGACACCAGCATAAGAAATTCAAGACCAATATGACTTCACACTTATTAATATTTTTCAATTAAAAAATGATTTACATTTAAACATTTTGATAGCAATACCAAGCGATGCAAGTAATAAGTCAAATAGAATGAAAATGAACAGACAACACTATAAAGAAAGAGATACAAACTATAACTACAAAAAAATATATATAAAAATAGCAAAGATGATTCTTATTCCATTTGACTCGCGATGTATGAATTCACCACATTATATTTCTCCATCATACACTCACATGAGAGGTTTTCCCCCTAACTATGAAGAAGGATTCCAAGGATAACAAACATCAATGATTCCTTTCATTTCATCGAACCTACAAGTACCTGCAGGCAAGATCATCCAAATACATCGGGTGCATACACCCTCGTCCCTGTGTTTCACATATATATTGAACCAGTGTAATTGACCAGACCATGCAAAGCTGCAATAGAACAACGTGTCATAGAACAAATGGGGTGTAAAAGAGAATTCCCAGCTCCCCACAATATGATGGATTCCGAGATCATCTTCCTTGGATTTGCAATGAACTGTAAGAGTATTTCCAACCGGTAAATTGTTATAGATCATAACATGTACTTTGGCCCAAAAACTTTCCACGCGGCGAGTTACGAATAAAGAACAAATAAATATGAGCGTGTCGCGACCTCTTTTTTCTCGGCGCCCGCAATCTGGTACGGGCGCCTAAGGAGGCTAATGGCTCGGCTGAATTTATTATGCCCGGACTCTCCCAAGTCCACCAATTCACGACTTTAATAGTCTAAGTTTTTAACCTGTAAGTTAATTTTTAAAACGGAGTCGCCGCTAATCAATTTGGGGTGGGTTGATTAGAAACCCAAGCGAAGTATTGGGAGAAATACTCACTCTGCGTAACCGAGAGAAATTAGGATCGGGGACTTGATTACACTTGTTAATCACTAATGCCCTTTCGGTACCTAATCTTGTTTAAACCTTGAGGTTTTTGGATGTTCGAGGGATTTTCCATGCATTTTTGGGAGGAAAAACATTTCTTGAGTCTTTTTCTAATTTTTTTGACATAAAAGGTTTTTTTTTTGGATTTTTTGGTATTTTTTTTTTGAAAATACAAGTCTTTTTGGCTTTTTCTGAATTTTTTGGCTTTTTCATGAATTTTTGGCTTTTTTTGGATTTTTGGCATTTTTTGGAAAATATGGAATATTTTTGATTTTTTTTTATTTTCGGAAAATAAAATATTTTTTAATATTTTTCAAAATATTTTTGGAAAATAAATTATTTTTGACTTTTCTCGATTTTTTAGAAAATAAAACATTTTTCAACAATTTTTTTAAATATTTTTCGATTTTTTGGAAATTAAAACATTTTTTAATTTTTTTTTTTAAATAAATTATTTTTGATTTTTTTTTGAAATATTATTTATTATTTATTATTAAAAATATTATAAAAACTGACCCCAAGCGGACGGATCCGCGGGTTGGGTTCGACCCGGCCGACGACCCGAGCGGACGGGCCCGCAACGCGGGCCCGACTCAGATTTTTTTCTTTTTTTAAAAAAACGGCGTCGTGGCCGGTGTTTAGGGACACCGGCCGGCCCGACAACCCGGTCCAACAGCCCGCTTCCTTCGGCGAAACCCTACCCGACCCGCTCCAAGACCCGACCCGACTCCCGCCGCCCGCGGATTGCGAACCCTACCCGATTTTCCGGGTCCGGATCCGCTTCGGCCGACCGGAAAATCGCAAACCCTAGGGTTTGCGACCGCGGCGCCGGGGACGGAAACCTAGGTGCTTCGGCGGCGACGGTGACTACGGTAGCGGCGGCGGCGTGACGAGAATGAGACAACGGAGAGGGCTACGACGGTGACGGTGGTGACGACGACGGAGATAGGCTACCCGGCCAAGACCGGCAACCGTGCGCGCGCGAGACGGTGACGACGTCGCACGGTGCTCGACGCCCTTTCGCCTTCCCCATGCTCGATCTCCCCCTCTCTCTCTCGATCCACTCCTCCGGCAACGCCCGGATCTCCGGCCGCGAGCCCTCGGACCCCCGAAGTCTCTCGGGGGTCGTCCGAGGTCCGGACCTCAATCCGCTTCTCTCTCTCTCTCTCTCTCTCTCTCTCTGTCTCTCGCAGAACTTCTCCCTCTCCGGCCGCGAGCCTTCGGATCCGGGCTTGCTCGACCTCGGCTCCCCTTCGAAGTCTCTCGCGGGAAGCTCGAAGCTTTGCAGCCTTCGATCGTTCTCGGCGTGCCCTTCGACGGAGGCGATGCGTCCCTATTTATAGGCGAGGGGGTGGCCGGTCGACGGAACTTCGACCGCCGGTCCCCTCGCGAGCGAGCGGCCCCGACGGCCGAACCGGTGTCCCATCCGGGTTACCGCCTCTCCCACGTCGCCGTCGTCCGCCGATCTGCGTCGCGCTCTGCGCGTGTGCTGCAGAGGCGAACGGAGGAAGAAGACAATCCAAAGAGGGCCGGGCCGAGGAAGGAGGATGGGCCGTAGGGGCCCATGCGGAAAGGGGGGAATGGGCTGCTCTTTTCTTTTTTTTTCTTTTTTTCTGCTTTTCCCTTTTTTTTATTATTTTTCATCCGAAAAAGATAAAATAAAATAATATAAAATAAAATAAAGTAAAACCTAATTAAATGAAATTTTAGGCGTCAACAGAGCGTAATTGATGCCTTCATCATCGCAACATTCATCGCTCTTATATCAACATCATTGAGTTATTTAAGGATGGACATTAACAGTCAACAGTTACTATTGGAATTAGCGGTGGCATGTGGGCCATAAGCTGTAATAAAGAGAAGAGGGCATAATGGTCACCGTCACTTTGGGATGAAAGCGGCAATTTAGCATTTATTTTTCGTCTTATTTACTTTGAGATAAGAATTGCCTCATAAGTTCATTCACAAATCAAGTAAAATATCTTTGCAGATGCCATGCATCCACTGATCTTTGCTTTTTGTGTAATGATAACATAAGGAAATGCAATGCATATTGAGATCTTATACTAGTATGATGTATCAACACTTTAGGAACTCATTTTTTGAGAAAAGACGTTGAGATTGATAAATAGTGATTGGCTTATTTAAAATGCCCAGAGGAAACCATTACACAAATATCATTTTGATTTTTGTGAAAAAAAAAATTGATCAAATAATTATTAAATAACTTTTATGGTAGCTATGAATAACTCTAAAATTATTTATCAGTTTTATGGCAAATTTTTTGCGATTAGAGTATCCAGCTGTCATTCCACTACATCCCACGGAGAGGGAAAGAGAACTAGCATAACGAAGTCGTCTTGCGCCCGTAAGCATTTGCTACCTACGCATTTAGTGTCGATTTGGATTTAGGTAACCTTCCTTTTAAGGTAATTTGCATATCCAATTTGCTTAAGATTCCAATCTTCAATCAAACGGAATGAAAGCAGGAAATTTATAGTGAATTAAGGCCTCTGCCCTCGATCGGAAGGAAGTGTAATGTGAAAACGAAACTTTCATTTTCTCGGCTTCGATGACTTATTAGAACACCTTTCTTACTTTAGCTCTAGAACGAGGTGAGGGTGAGTCAGGGCCTAAAATCAGGCCGAAAGGGATAGTTTTCCTAGTCAGAAAATTGAGAACTACGATCATGAGATTGAGAAAATTCAAGGGATCCGGCTCTCAAGTCCGTGGTCTAGTGATCCAGTGGAAATGCGATTTGCCATAAGGATAGGGAAGTCCGCCTTCTTTTTTCTTTTCATCGGAGTTATTTCACAAAAGGGCAGATAAATTAGAATCTCTCGCAAAAAGGGCAGATAAAATATTAGTGATAGAATACATGGGTTCTTCTTCTATCCTTTTCCGGTACTAAGCTAGTCTAAGCAAAGTAGTCATAGTTTTTAAATCGAGATATGTATCATTAATCGATATGTTAAATTTATTAATCACTAGTGATGATTGATTCGTATCATATGATTCAGTAATATAACATATATATATGTGTCATGGACATTTATAAATCCTATAAGCAGATTAGTAAGAATTATGATCTTGGAAATAAAAATCTTAATTTTGAGTGAGAGTGATGATCCATATGCATAAGAAGTTATAAATTTCAAGTGAAAAGTACATTCAATTATAAATCACAAATAATGGTGAGTAATTTCATTTGTCATTGCATTATTTTGGAGACCTACCCTCGGGGGCCTTGGAACCTCAGGGATAAATTTTGAGGTGTTTACTCATAAGATGGTCCAAATTGGTTTACTGGAATGATAACACTGGTATTGCAGGTGCCAAGGTAATCCTCTATGGATGCGAGGTTTGCATTGGTGAGATCACCGGCTGTCCTCGCCAAGACATAACCAGCGGTACTACTCTGATTAGTCTTGCAAGTGAAATGACTAGAGTCCATCATTGATCCTAGAATTTTAGAAGAATTCGATGGGCACCCGTAATAGATGGTCAGGTTGTCAGTGACCGTATCCGAAGTGTAAGTGAAAGGAGCCACTCGGGAGGTATTATGCAGGGAATGGGGACAGAGGTTATACCAGTAGGCTGACCTAGCGACAGTAAGAGCCCGCAAGGCGCTATTGATGTGAAGGACTCGGAAGTTTTGGTTCGTGATCGTGATGATTGGTGCACTTTCGTCACAAGTTATTTGAAACTCGGGCGACAGGCCACAGTAATGCGCCCGGTTGAGACCCCAGAACGGGTAGCTTATGCCTTGCAGGTCGCCACATTGAATTGTGGAGCTGCAGTTTAAGTACCGCGGATCATCAGCACAGAAAGACATTGGAGCTTGGATGAGGTTCAGGAATGTAATCAAGAAACAGAGGCTCAATACAGGGAAGATACGGAGAGGCTGATGCATTCCTTTTTTTCCTGCAAATCTAGTGCGCATGCACAGAGAGAGAGAGAGAGAGAGGAGGATCAGGACTCAGGTCCAGATGCAAGAGAATGTTAAAAATCTTGTGGACCTTGTCTTCAATAGTAGAACTTGATAAGAAATGTTCGATTAATGTAACCAAATCGTCATATAACCAATTTGTGAGAGTTGACCCTGATGGACAAGAACTCCCCCAGATAGATATTATTGCAATATTCAGTAACCGGGGTAACTGGGCACACCAGAAGTTCACTAAGGAGCCAAGAATTCGCTGGGTTGGACTGCAACTTGACAGACAGACAACCTACAGCAAGGAAAGAACTCGAGCGTGGTGGGTTAACTTTGTTCTGGTCAGTGTCGTGACGATGCAGCAAGCAAATCGTCGTTGAGAGTGGCGGCCGCGATCAACATTGGCTCCGACTGTGCCACGTGAGACAGTAACGTCGGCGTCCGCGATTTTCGGTCGAAATTGACCGGGTGAACGCGATTTTCGGTCGAACTACCTGGATCCGACCCGCATATATATATATATATATAACTGACTTTTCTATCAGTTCCTAGCCCACTTAGATTCTTGCCGAGTCTTCCCCAGCCCACCATGTAAGCCAGCCCGAAGCCCATTTTCCCTTTTTGGTATTTTTTTAAAACATTTTGATTTTTCTCCTCTCTCTCTCTCTCTTTTTGGCTTTTTCCTTGTTTTGTCTTTTTCTGCGCAGGTCATCTTCAACCTTACGCCTCCCTCCTTCACCGAAGCATGCGTTCTGCAACTCCAACCGAACAAAGAACACTTGACGCCACCATCATTCCAGCTTACCGACTTCAAACTCGTCGTCGCCCACTTGCTCACAGGCATGAGCATCCGTGAGAGAAGAAGAGGGAATGGGGCTTGGGCCTCTATTCTTGCTTAGTTCTAGGATGGGCCAAGAAACTACAAAAGAGACGGGCTCAAAAAAGGAAATATAGAGATAGGGTAAAGGAAAAATAAAAGATGGGCCCAAGGAATAAAAAAAATGGGCTGGACACACCGACCTGCTCGATTTTTTTCAACATTTTTTTATATATCACTTTCATTCATTTTTATTTCCCTTTCATTTGGTCCATTTTATTCATTTTTTCAGTTTTTTTGTCTTTTTTTATCTTTTATCATTTTTTATAAATTTTTCACATTTTTATATAATAAACGGATACTTAATACGTCGACAAAATTTGGGTGTTAACAAGTGACAAGGCATAAATTTGTTGTGGAAAACGATCTAGTTTGCATGTTTGTAGTAGTTGAAGAAACAAATCTATTGATATCCGAGAAAGAGAAATTCATGAGGAATTGACTACCAATTCTAGACATGAAAATTGGTCCAAAATTAAAATATTGATATCATGTAATCAGATGTTGGAAATTTACATATTGTAAATAAAAATGTTCTCATTTTATATATATTTTTTACTTATACCTAGAGGTGTTAAATGGGTTGTGCAACCCATTTATGGTTAAATGGGTCATTAATGGGTCAAGCTTTATTTCCTAACTCACCCATAATGAGTTTTAATGGGTCAAGATTAAGATATATGGGTCTTAAATGGGTCAACTCTCTAACCCATTTAAGACCCATTAATGAACCTATTAAAAATAAACCCATTTATTTTAACTCAAAATCTCACCATCTCTCTCTTCTCTTTTTAACTTTACAATTATTTTTTTTATAAAAACTGAAAATATAATTATTTTTTATTTTAATTTTTTCTTTCTTTCTTCTTCCTCCGGTCGCCGGCACGGCGATGGCCGGCGACCGGCCAGGCGAGCCTCGAGCTCACCGGATCTGGCGAGGCCCGCCTCCCCGACGCCTGGCGAGGCTTGGGCCTTGCCGATCTGGCGAGACTCGAACTTGCTGGCATCAGGCGAGGCTCGAGCCTCGCCAGATCCGGTGAGGGGCGAGCTCCAGCTTGCTTGACGCCGGCGAGCCTCGAGCTCGCTAGATCTGGCGAGGCGGAGGCCTCGCCAATGTTTGGGGAGGCTCGAGCCTCGCCGATATGGCGAGACTCGAGCTCGCCGGCGTCGGGCGAGCCGCGAGCTCGCCGTCCGGTGAGCTCGCGGCTCGCTTGTGGCGACCGCCGGTCATCGTCGTGGCCGGCGGACAGCCAAAGAAGAAGAAGAAGAACAAAAAAAAGAAAAAAGAAAAAGAAAATTAAAAAATAATTTTTTTAAATATAAAAATAAAAAAATAAAAATAATTAAAAATAATTTTTTACAAAAATAATAATTAAAATTCGATTTTTTAAATAAAATAATTAAAATTCGATTTTTTAAATAATTATTTTAAAACTTATAAAAATTTTCCATTAAATTTGTGTTGTATAAAATTATTTTAGTTTTTTTAAATATATATATATAATTATATATATATAAGAAAGTTTTTTTTTTTTTAGAAAAATTATAAAAAAATTGAAAAATTATTGATTGGATTTGTATTGCTTGGAAGTTTTTTAGTAATATAATCTTTAAAAAAAAAACATAAGAATAAGTTTTCCTAAATTTGGTTAAATATGAAAATATTTTATTAATATGGGTCGGGTCGGGTATGGGTCAAAAAATTTACATTTGACATAAATGGGTCATAAATGGGTTAATGGGTTAATTTGGGTCGACCCATTAATGACCCGACCCAAACCCGACCCAACCCACTCGTTTGACAGCTCTACTTGTACCATAAATAGGAAATTCTCCATGCACTATCATAACCATAATATTAAAAAAAATTCATGGATGCACTTGGCTACGATAAAGCTTTGTCAAATGTCATCACAAATTACTTGAAATTTTTGAAAAGATTGAAATATCAAATACAATTGTTTACAATTGGTCCTTTTATGTAATCTTGAAGGGTACAATTCATTCATTTTTTCCTTTCTTTAAATTTTACGAGATTATCTCTTTGACTTTTATTTATCACGAAATATCTGGAACTTTTCAAAAATAGTGAATATCAAAAACTGAATTGTACAATTAATTCATTTTGAGAACTTGGAAAAATTAAGTCTTTATTATAAATAGAAAATTTTTATCCCAAACGACTTTATTGTTGTTGTTGTTGTTGTTGTTAGCAGTACTAGTAATAGTAGTATTTCACATTTTCTTGACATTGTTTTTAAAATTGCGTCTAAAATTAAAGGACAATATCAAAGGAACTTAAGACAAGTGGACCTACCTATACATGCTTGCAATGTCCAAGCCATACGTGCAAAATTGCTGAGACATTTACATTCTTCGAGGAAATCGGAAAGTTTCTAGTGATCCTGTTTGGCACCTGTATTAAGGGTATATCAAATGAGATGTTCATCGATAATGAGGGTCATTAAAGGTAATATCGCATTTTAAAAAAAATAAAAAATAAAAGAGATAAGTGTTTCAGAAGTCCTAAAACTTGTCACGAAAATGCATTTCAGTCCTAAAACTTGCAAAAAGTGCATTTAAGTCCTAAAATTTGTCAAATTATTTCAAACGAGTCCTAAAATTGACGCCGTTAGCCTTTTCCATTAAAAATGCTGACGTGACATTTTAAATAATTTTTTATTTTCCACGTGGATTTTTAAATTATTTAAAAAAAATTAGATTTAAAAACTAAAAAAATTAAATTTATTCATTTTATCTTATTTTCACCAAAAACTTAAAAAAAAAAAAAGTCAAAATATTTATTTACAAAAAAAAAAAAAAAAGCAGCTCCTCTCCCCGCGCCGCCGCCGTCACCGCCCATCGCCGGAGGGGTCGGGCGATGGTCGCCGGCCCGGGTGGGGGTGGCCGGGCCTCGCCGGCCTCGGGCGAGGGCCGCGAGGCTCGCTAGACTGGCGAGCCTCGCCGGCCCCGAGCGAGGGCCGACGAGGCCTTGCCGGGCGGCGACGGTTGCCGCCCCTTGGGAGGGCCGGCAACGACTTGCCTAGGGGGCGACGGCCGCCGGCCCCCGCGAGGGTCGGCGAGCCCGATTTGGGCACTCGTGCTAGATCCGAGCGAGGGTGCCCCGATTTGGGCTTGCCGGCCCTCGCGAGGGGCCGGCGGCCCGCCCGCCCCGGGCAAGTTGTCGCCCGCCCGGGCGAGGCCTTCGTCGGCCCTCGCTTGGGGCGGGCGAGGCCTCGCCCGGCCGGGTGAGGGCCGGCCACCCCGGCCCGGGGCCGGCAACGTCGCCCGACCCCTCCGGAGATAGGCGACGGCGGGGCGGGGAGGGGGGGGGAGGATTTGTGCTGATTTTTTTTTTTTTAAAAAATTTTTAAAAATAAATTTTTTAACTTTTCTTTTTAGTTTTTGTTGAAAATAAGATAAGAATAAATTTAATTTTTTAGTTTTTAAATATAATTTTTTAAAAAAATAATTAAAAAATACACCTGGAAAATAAAAAATTATTTAAAATGCCATGTTAGCATTTTTAATGGAAAATGCTAACGGCGTTGATTTGAGGTCTCGTTTGAAATAATTTGACAAGTTTTAGGACTTAAATGTACTTTTTGCAAGTTTTAGGATTGAAATGCATTTTCGTGACAAGTTTTAGGACTTCTGGAATACTTATCCCAAAATAAAATACATTATTTTGTAAGTTAGAATGACAAAATAATTAATTAAAGATCTTTTTTTAATTTAGCCAATAAGTGAGTTATCAAGCATTTTACATTGAAATTCAAACTGGTAAGGAGACAACTTAATTTTTTCAGATGAAATATGTAAATTGATTTATAATTAGATAGTACGTATATTTTTCGTATTTAGTTAAAATAAATGATGAATTATAACATGTTGTGCATATTCATTACTTAAGACTCGAGCATTGAGATTACCCAGTAATAGTCATCATTTTCAAGTGTATTTGAAAAGGCAAACCGTCGCTCCTAAGTCCTGGTAATTTGTTTACATGGATAAATTATCGTTGAAGAATTCTTGTTGCCTGGCCAAATGTGAAATCAAACTTTTAATTTTAGATTCAAAATTGACAAAAAGAACAATGGCAAGATTTTATTTTCCAATTTGATATAGATATTAAAAAAAAATAGTCTTAAAGATAGCCTATCAACTCTAATACTAAAAACTAAAATAAAAAGAAAAGGTATAAATATAAAGAATAACATACGTACGAAATCTCCTCCTCAATGAAAACAGGAAATAAACATTTGTGGACTATATTTTCACCCTTTTGCTAATGCCATTGATTGACTTTAATATAAAAATTTGGGAAAATTATACAAATGATCTCTGAACTTTGACTTAATCTGAATTGTGATTTTTGAACATTTAATTTGTTCTATTTAGTCCCCGAAGTTTAATGAAATATGCAATGTCATCTCTAAACTTTTATTTATTGTATGTGAACTTTGAATTTTTTGTACGTGTTCAATTTAATCTCTATACAACATTGACTATTTTTATATAATTTAAGAACTAAATTGAATATGAACCAACAAACTAAAGATCACATTAAAAAAATTAAAAGTTCAAGGATGGCATTGCACATTAGATCAAAGTTCAAAGATTATATTGAACAAATTAAAATTTTAAATACCATATTATATATTTAGTCAAAAATCGTTTTGATTTATGGAATATGAAAGCTCATTCTTAGACTCGCATATAGAGGTTGATTACCGTACAAACTTATGTGATATTTTTTTGTCTGTGTATTCTTGTTCTTTCTTTATTAACTTTACTTTCCCTTCCTCATGAGTGCATTTATGATTAGAATTTCTTTTTCTTTCTTTTTGCATTTATGATTGGAATTTCTTTTTCTTTCTTTTATTCCCTTGGTTCTCTTGATTCGACAATGTTTACTTTCTGATTGTTTACCTCGTAATAGGGGCTAGGTTATAATTAAACTGTCCAATATTTACAATTTTTTTTATTTCACTTTAATTATATTAATTTTTTTAAATGACTCTAAAAGTGTATGCTAAGATGTGTATAATCTATCCTATGACGCAACAAACATGTCTATCGTATGAATAAGAGGTTGGCATTTCTCATTTTCATCCCTCGAGTATCGCTTTTTGCGTTTACCACGAAATTCATAAATCCACTCTAAGGGTGAGCATCGGTCCCGGGTCAACCCCGAACTGACCCTGGACCGGCCCAACCATGCCGGTCCTAGTCTGGTTCTCAGGGAGACTGGGTCGGTCATTGATCCTAGAATTTTTGGACTAGCACTGTGCAGGTCGATCCTCGGTCCTGAGAGTTCCGGGTCGGTCAATCCAGACCAACCCTGAATATATATATATCTCTAATATATTATTTATAATTTTTTTATATAGAGAAAACTTCAAAATAAATGGCATCAACAATATTAAACAGCTCTTTAGTGAGGAGTTCAAGTAATTTTACATTATTCTTTAATAACTTATATTTTTAATGTCTTTTATGGCGTCAATAGTCATAATTTACGAAGGAGGAAAATGTTTTTGTGAAGAGTCCTCACGACATCCAAAAAAGTATAAACAACTCCTTATGGCATCCTCCACTAGTATTTGTTCTTTTCTATCTTATTTGTCCTCTTAGTCTTCAATTTGCCAAAAACGAAAGAAACAAATTCTCCACTCGACACTCGCCTCGCTTGCTTTGGGTCACTCGTGTTGCTCGCCGCTCCATGCTCGCTTGGCTTGTTGCTCCCCTCTCGACATTTGATGCTCATTCTGTTCGACACTTACCTCACTTGACCCTCACCGCTTGCCTTTCTTAGCTGACCTCGCTCATCATCGAACTCATTAGGTCAGTATAGTCCTCGGTTGCCCTTTCAAGGAGTACAAAAAATGAAATAAAAAATTATTGGTTAGTCCTGAATTGACCTTGAAATCAGACCAAACCTATTGGGTCAGTCCAGTCCTCAATCGCTTTTTTAAAAAGTAAAAAAAAATGAAATAAAAAATTATCGGTTGGTCCCGGGTTAACTTTGGAACCGGACCGAACTCATTAGGTCGGTTCGGTCCTTGGTCCCAAGCTCAATAGGGTCGGTCCTCGGTCCCAAAAATTGAGGACCAGCACTGTGCGGGTTGGTCCTAGGGTTAGGGGGTGGACCGGCCCAACCCGGACCATGCTCACCCCTAATCCACTTAGTTTCAAAGTACCCAAAAACAACCTTGCACACCTGTGAGAACTAGTAGAATTACATAGAAATAATGACGTGTGAAAGAGCTGGTAATTTCCCACACAATTTAATACATTTACACATCATTACATGGTAAAACTAAAAGTGACACGATTTGGCACAAACTTAATATACATAAGTTTTAGGGAAAAAACCACCAAAAATCCCAAAGTTTGCTCAAAGTGACAAATTTACCCAAAACTTTTTTTTGTAATATGAAAAATCCCAAACTTTGCTAACTGTGACACATTTACCCCATCATAGGCATTTTCGTCTTATTTTTTATGTTTTTCCTTTTTCTTTTCTTTTTTTCCTTTTTTTCTTCTCTCTTCCCTTTGTTGGCCATGGCGGAGGGGAGTCGGACTCAGGCAAGGGCGGCCCTCGCCGGCGTCAGGCGAGGGCGGCCCTTGGCTGAGTCGGGCGAGGGCCTAGCGAGGGCGACCCTCGCTTGACGTAGGTGAGGGCGACCCTCGTCTGAGTTGGGCGAGGGAGGCCCTTGCCCGACCTAGCCGAGGGCCACCCTAGCCAGCCCAAGTGAGGGCGACCCTTGCTTGAGTCCAGCTTCCCTCCACCATGGCCGACGGAGGGAAGAGAGAAGAAGAAGGAAAAAAAGTAAAAAGTAAAAGACGAAAATGCCCTATGGTTTAGGGTAAATGTGTTACACGGATACAAGTTTAGGGTTTTTTGTGTCGCGAAAATTTTTTTAAGGTAAATGTGTCACAGTTGGCAAAGTTTGAGATTTCTCATATCACAAAAAAAAAAAAAAAAATTGGCAAATTTGTCACTTTGGGCAAAATTTGATGTTTTTTGTGGTATTTTCCCTAAGTTTTATATCATAATTAACAAAGTATGGTGTGAATAAATAATTTTGTTGAAAAAAAAATTGATCAAATGATTATTAAATAATTTTTACGGTAGCTCTGAATAACTCCAAAATTATTTATAAGTTTTATGGAAAATCTTTTGCAATTAGGATATCCAGCTCTCATTCCACTACATCCCACGAAGAGGGAAAGAGAAATAGCATAACGAAGTCGTCTTGCACCCCTAAGCATTTGCTACCTACGCATTTAGTGTCGATTTGGATTTAGGCAACCTTTCTTTCAAGGTAATTTGCATGCCTAATTGGCTTACACGAATTGGGTGCATATGAGAAATTATAATTGCTCGCAAAAGGGGCAGATAAATTATTAGTGATAGAATATATGGGTTCTTCCTATATCCTTTTTTGGTACTAAGCTAGTCTAAGCAAAGTAGTCATAGTTTTTAAATCGAGATATGTATCATTAATCAATATGTTAAATTTATTAATCGCTAGTGATGATTGATTCATATGGTATGATTCAATAATATAACTAATATATATGTGCCATGGAAATTTATAAATCCTATAAGCAGATTAGTAAGAACTATGATCTTGGAAATAAAAATCTTAATTTCGAGTGAGAGTAATTATCCATATGCATAAGAAGTTATAAATTCCAAATTGCTCTATTGAAATGAAAAGTACATTCAAATATACACAAATAATGGTGAAAAATTTCATTTGTCATTGCATTATTTTGGAGACCTACCCTCGGGGGTCTTGGAACCTCAGGGATAAATTTAGAGGTATTTGCTCATAATATGGTCCAAATTGGTATCCCAACAATTACAAGTGTAGTCTCTCCCAAGACCGCACCTCGCCTAACATAGGATTTCTTCTAAATTCTTTAACAACCTAAATATCTTCTAGAAGTTGCCACTAGCCATTGTTGAGGGTTGGTCAGAACCCAATTGGGATGCGGAGAATTGCTTCAATTCCTAGAGGTTAAGAACAATGACTTGTTTACGCTAACATTTTTATTTGTGCCTTTTCAGTAACTAACTTGAAGGTGTATTATTTAAGTGGTCATTCACTTCTGATTACCATTTGATTATCCTAAAAGTATCAAGTGAGCATACAAATGTTTTTGTGGGGTTCATTAAAATTCTAATATGATCCTCTCCCTAATCTAGAAAAGGAAATTAATAATCAATGTATGGAAATGCGGTGTGGAAATTAAAGACTCAAGAAATTCAAAGTGCTTCAAAAGATGAGTACATAAATGAAAATCCCGATACAAGTCGAGCAAAGAATAATGGAAGGCCACAAGAGTGTCGCGACCTCACTGAAGCAATTGGAACCACATAGGGGTTTGTTTTATGGATTATTTAGCCTAAACTTAAATTACACTTTCTCGAACCCATACCAATTCTCAACTTAAAGTATGAGTCATTAACATGTAAATGATTTTCAATTAGTAGTTGCCAATAATTTATTTTTTGTAAGTCGATTGGAAATCCAAGTAAAGTGATGAGAGAATTACTTTACTCCTACGAACCAAAGAAGAGATTATAAGTTTAGGGATTTGATTATGCAATATTTTTCTAATGCCCTTTCAGTATCTTTTTTTTTTCTTTTAATAAAATGTTTGTAAGCAACTTGCAATGATTTTAATTTACTCCCTAAAATGTAAGTGGATGCCCAACCATTATTTAATACTCAATAATCAAAGTGTTAAATAAATTGCATCCCCCGAACATGGCATTGTATAATTATAAAAAAAAAAAAAATTATGGGCCCTATCTTTGTTGATGACTTAATTACGGAATAACCTTTATTAGAAATCCTCCATTGAAAAAGAGGTTTGGCTCCACTTCAAATTATAAAGGTAATATTGCGCATTGGCTACTATTCAGAAATTATATTGAACAAATTAAAAATTCATTACTCCATTACACATTAATCTAAAATTTAGAACTTATTTATATTATTTTTCTATGTTTAAACTATTTGAATGGTTCATCGGATTGGGTAATTGGCAGGCGAAATTCGCGGGAAAGTACTTGGATGCTTTCCCCTTCGATACCGACAAAATATGTGCGCAGCCCTAGGCCCCTAGCTGACATCATCCTAGATAGAGTCTATTTTTCACCCATTGAATATTGGGTAGAGCTCGTGTTCCATCGTGGCAAACAAGAAGGTGGTAGGAAGGTGACACGTGTCTTTGTGGGACCCATAGTATAGAGAGAAAAAGAGGTGCCAGTTTGAAAAAATTTCAGTCCTATATTGCAAAGTTTTTATTTTCTTCACGCCTCTCTCCCTCTCTCTCTACCCTTGCTCTCTCTCTCTCCGATGAACTACCTCTCTCTCTCTTCACCCTCCCTCTTTCCAACCGGCGAACCACCACGAGCAACCGACAAACCAGGAGGATACCGGCAAGACGATCGCGAGCAACCGACCGGCGTGCGACCTCCCCTCTCTCTCTCTCTGCCCTCCCTCTTTCCGACCGACCGCCGTGCGACCTCCCTCTCTCTCTCTCTGCCCTCCCTCTTTCTGACCAACCGGCATGTGACCTCCCTCTCTCTCTCTCTGCCCTCCCTTTTTCCGACCGACTGTTGTGCGACCTCTTGGCTGCTTTATCATCATTAGATGGATTAGTTTGTTTGGCTGAAATTATTTATAGGTATTGCATGGAAGAGGATGCTACTCAACCTAGTTGTTTACTTTTACTTTCCGGGAGTACCACACCTTAATAATTTTAGGAGAGGATTTTTTCTTTTACTTTTAAAGCCAAAGCTGAACACTAGCGATACACATGATAATTACAAAACGTTATACTTGATTAAGTACATGGCAGTGACCTTTAACCCTCCCACGCCCAAGACATTGTTCAGTTTTAATTGATACTTTTTGACGCATTCTCCTGTTATATAATCAGGATCGTGACAATCCATATATCCTACAACAACTTGGTTACTGGAGAAAACCTTTATAGCAAGCTTTCTCTTGTTGATTTGGCTGGAAGTGAAGGGTTGAATGTGGAAGATGGTAGTGGGGAGCGGGTGACAGAACTTCTACATGTTATGAAGTCACTTTCTCCGTAAGTCTTGCTTGTTCGCTATCATTCTTATTATTGTTACTGTGTAGTTGACTTTATGTTAGTATCAATATTTCAGTAGTGGTTGCAATACTGTTTCTGGCTTTCTTACCCCCTTTTGATGAGTTACTCCCAGTGCTTGCTTTCTAGCAGTATATGAACATCAGAAGACTCAAATCTTGCTTGACACTGATTATCCACTACTTTCAAATTGCTAGGCTTGGTGCTTCAGACCTATCTATGTTCTCAACCATAATTTAGTCAATGAAAGAAGTCCAAACTTATCACTTTCGAAATGCTAATCTTGCGGTTCTTTACTTTGTCATTAGGTGGAAGCAGATCTTAATTGCAGATTGAATGTGTAGAATGGTCTATTGATCTCTAGTAATATTCGTTTTTTAATATGACCAGATCGGATCCGGGCATACCGGTTGGGCCAACAAGTCGGACAGGTAAACCAGTCCAAACCTGTTCCTGAATAATAATAATAATAATAATAATAATAATAATAATAATAATAAATAAATAAATAAATAAATAAATAAAAAATTTCAGAAAAAGATAATTAAAAAGCAATGTACGTTAATTGAGCTAATTTTATGAGGACACATAAACTATCATTGACCACCATCGATTATGTGCTGATGAAATGATGTTTATCAAAGCTAATTATCATCCTAATGTCAACAAGAGCAATATTTAACAAATTTTCAGGTCTTATTCGAAAATTAAGTCCCTGCTATAATCTCAATTTCATTCAACTTAGTTTTCCTCAATAATGTTCTAATCATCTTCTTATCTTCTATGTGATCGTCATCATGTCCTGTACATGCGCTTCACGGATGCCAAGCAAATAAAACTACATTGCATAGGATTATAGAGTTATAGAGAAGAGTTATGATTCTCCATTTCTTGCCTGTACTCATTTTATGTAGACACCTTACGCCACAAATATAATATTTAGTTATGTCATTGATGGTCTTCTTTCCATTTGCCTTATAGGGGAAAGCAACCAAATCAGCTCAATTCTTGTATTCCGGTCTCCTTCAACTTCTATTTGATAGCGAACTCCTGAATTTTGAGATTTTGACTACTATACTGTCTTGTGTTCGATGTTATACTCTGCAATGATGGCTCATTATTTATGTGGACACACTGATTTTTTAGAGTTTGTTGCAAAATCACTTGGGTTTAAATATAATTATATTTTTTTCTAACGTAAACTTGTATATGTCGGGAATCTTGTAGGCTTGCGTTAGCAAGCAGAATTGTTCCATCGATGTCTTCGAAAATACCTTTGGGTCGACGACTTGCGGATCCATTACCAAGCTGCTGGCCGTAGAGCTTGCTTGCTAGCACTTTCATTTTTAGTCTTTTTATTAGGAATAAATGCTATCATTAGTTTAGTCATTAGTTCAGTCAATGACGTTGACCTCCCTGTTTTCTTCCTTCTTGATAAAGCAGTTTAGTTTCCATATTAGGTTGCCATAGGGTTAAATCATGCGACAAAGCAAATACATGCGAAGGGAGGAATAAAACTCTATTATGTTATTTTCTTTTGGTACATTCGCAAAGATGGCCAAATTGTGAAGATGTCCTGACAAAATTTCCTCACATGATTTTTCTTTTGTGGAGGAAAAAAGAATTGCAAAATTATCAAAAAAATGTTTTGGAATGCTTTAGGGAGATGCAATTGCATGTCAAAAACTCTCTAAAGGCCTCTAGGCTAAGGTAGGTCTAAAGGTAATTTGAAATGCTACATTTTAGACTTGCGTGCCATCGACATGTAGCCGACGATAATACTATTATGTTCCTTCTTTCTTGATTGCCTCTCTCTCTCTCTCTCAAGGTTCAATAGTCTCTCTTTAAGCCCACTCTTTCTAATTTGACAGGATTTTGTGCTTTTATGAAAAAAAAAAATTGCAATTGAGCTTTAAAGATTTAAATTAGTTCGATTATATCCTAAATTTTTTGTTGAAAAGTACATTTTAAGGATATAGCGTAGCAGCAAATTTTAAGTGGCATTCGAACTATTGGAAGTAAATATTTTAAGTGACATTTAGACAATTTAAGTGACACTCAGACAATTTTTATTCTTTGGCTGTTCTTATGTGGCTTTTAGATGAACTATATGCTCCTATTCTGCACTTTTACTCCTTTTAATTTTCTACTGGAGTTTATCAATGGTTGGAAGATTAGAGTATTTTAATTTTTTAAGAAGAAATTCAAAATGGACGCTGTGGTGCTTTGTGCATTTTCATTTGGCTTTAGAATGAATCAAATGTATTCTATCTTTTGAATATATATTTCACATCCTTCTCTCTCTCTCTCTCTCTGTTTTTTTTTTTATAAATAATTTGGGTAGTGTAGCTACATGATCTAATTGACGACTTACAGGCACCAGTAAATTTGGGCAATTATCCCTTTTTTACTTGACTTTTTTACTCCAAATTTACGTCCACTTTGCCAAAATATATTTCAAAGCCAAAGAAAATGCAGAGAAAGTTTCCACATTCCTACCTAATAATCTCTGTTTTTTCCTCTTTTTTTATTAGTAATTGAAATTTTAGGATAAATTTTTTATGGGTTTACAATAAGTTGAAAATGAACTTCACATTTTATTTTTTATTATTTAAAATTTATTTGTTAATTTGAATTTATAACTATTTAAAAGTGCTTCCTAAATTAAACAGTTGATACCGTATCCATCCGGTAGTATTTCGAAAATATTGGAAAAAGGATATATTGATGAATGCAAATTGATTCAACCAATGGTTTTTAGTCTAATAATTACATATACCATTCTTCCAAGCTCCAATATTTTGATTGATTTTAGCAAAATTGGCGTCGGGAAAAAACAAAATATAAAAGAGCTTCAAGAATTGGTGTATCAAGGAAAAAGTCTAGGATGTCTGGTGGAAATTACTCCTTTATTTTAGTTTTCTTTGTAGATATCATTTTCTGTTTTCTTGATAAGTGTGGCGACAATGGGGGCAAATCTATCTATGATCTTGATGAGGATAGATGACAAAGGCAACCCAATCTTTGCTCTTGAAGAGTTTTTTTTTATATAATTTCTTTTTCTGATGTGAATCCCTGAAAAATAAACCATTTTTTTAATTAGTAGCCTTATTTCTGTATGTGCTCGATCATAGCCAAAGGGCCTAAAGAATGATCTCACCTTGTACATGCTCAACCAAAACTAATTTTTTTTTTCTCATTTTCAATCAATTAACGTTCAAAAGGGCATCAATCGGCTGCTAATTTCACGGCAAATCAAGTTCAAAGAATATAAATACATCACATGCATGTCGACAATAATAGGGCTCTGGTTAGGTTAGGCGCCTATTATGATGTTTTTTTTTTTTTGATGACTCAGGGAAGTCTCGTACGCTACGGGTGGCTGGAGTAAACCCTGGGGCCCCACGGGAGGACCCACCACCCCCGTGGAACGGGTAAGACGCCAAGCGTTTCCGCGGTGAGTCGAACCCTCGCCCTCCTAGAAGGGGTCAGTGGGTCCCCCCATGATGGGGAAGACTTACCAGCGGAACCACCGCGGCCGGTGGTGCCTATTATGATGTTTTTATGTTTGAAAAAACCAAAATACTTATTTGGATCTTACCTTTAGAAATCACATTGTACCTTGCCATCAACTATATTTGTGTCTTTTTATTTATGAATTTCTCTAAGGTTTATTCTCAAATCTCTAACCGTTCGCTTTCTTTTTTTGTCTGCCCATATTCCTTAAAGAAGAACCCATCCTAATTGAGAATTTCAAAATTAAACCGCCCCAAAACGATCGTGTAAAATACTGCCCATAAAGTAGTACTCACAGAGTACACTAGACCATAGTTTCTAATAAGTGCGTTCCACAAGTGCAAAGTACTATAGTCATGATAATCGAAATTTTATCTGAAATCACGAAAAGCACCTGCAAATATCGGGCATCCTCATTGGCATTGATTTTGAAACTTACGATTCAGGGGGAAAGATAGATGAAGTGATGCCTCTAGACTAATGACTCCGGAACACCAATCCAACAAAGAGGACAAAAATGTTCAACTAACGGTAACAGTTTCAATTCCAAAAAATTGGTAGCTGCAAAAAACACACTTAGTGATTCTCTCGTTCTCTTTCATTTACTCGGCATAGACAATTATCCCATGTTTCCAAGGCCGGAAATATAAAACTTGAAATAATTCACGAGGAAATGGTGGGGTAGACATAATTATCCGGGCAGAATTCCACCTTCGGACAGTGATTTTTCATGAAAGCCTCGGCTGTGTGTCCATTACTGATAAAGTCCTTAGTCTTCCCAAAAAAATTGCCGCTTATCTTCCTCGCAAGCTCTTGTAATCTTACGTATCTTGCATAGGGTCATTCTCAACTCCGACATAGCCTCTGCAATCTGCATCCCTACTTGTGTACTCTCCGGCAAAGTATTTATATGAATTTCAGATATGACAACAGGAAAGATTATGTCTGGCTTCCTGAAGAGGCAAAATGGTAAATCAGGTCACTCATAGCAGTTAATGGAGATATCCTTTCTTAAACATGAACTAGCAATCGGGTCAACCAAGAACTCAGCAGCCGTAATAATCAACAGAGCATGTAGCAATAGTATGGTCTTGTGAAACTTGCTTAAGATTATGAAACAAATAGAAAAAACAACCCACAGGATATTCTTGCGACTGCAACAGCTTTTGCAGCAAAGAAACAACTTCCTTGATCAATTTGAAGAATGATTGACTACGCATCTAAAATGTGTCTCTACCTTTTCTCGATCTCGAAGAAAATGCAAAGAAGAATATCTAGCTTGATCACTGACTATCAGGAATAGCAACCAACTTCCTTTTCTTTTTTAATTTCAGTCAGGTTAGACCCTAGTCACAGAAATTTTATAGTAACTAACGACATCTGGAAAATTGAAGGGAGAAACGGAGATACCAGAAGCCTAGAGAAATCAAGCCGTCCTCTCGTATTATTCCACCATCCAGTGATACAGCACCGTGTTCTATGCAGACAGAGGCCTGCTTCATGTGTTCTCTGGTGTCATAAACCTGTAACTTGCCAAAAAGCCGATAAAATAGTGTTTCTCGCAGACCAAGGCCTTCAGTTGTTCTTGTTGCCAAATGATCAAAGTCTATGTTAACCATGTTAACTGCATATCCTACGAAGCCTGGAGGGATTTCTCCACAAGGTAAGGTAGGATAAGGCAAAGCCAGTTTCCTTTGAGGATCACAGCCTTCAATCTCTCCTCTGTATGGGCTGCCAAAGGTTTATTGCAAATTGTCACAAATCCGTGTAGAAGAGAAATGTGGGGATTTGTGTGAAGAGGAAAAATTGTATTCTCTTCATTGATTACTGTATCTATTACAAGGATGTATATATCGTACAAGAGGACTCAATAAACAAGTAAATAAATTCTTCTAATCTTTCTAGTCCTAAAATAATCACATCTCCTATCAATTACAATCAAAACATGTGGCATCCCAAAATTCATGACGACCTCTAGATACATTAAAGTCTATGAATAGGTGATGGACGTACCATCGAGTTATTTTATAGCCATTTAATCCATAATTTGCAATAATATCTATGGCCAAGCTTTTAATGGATAATTATGTGATAGGAAAGAAAATTCTATCATTGGCCATGTGCATTATAAATTGAAATTTATGGATTTGTGGCTACAAGTTTTATGGCCTTATTATTTTTGCAAGTTAGGTATTTATTTAAGTGGAAAATGTTAATAGATTATTAAAAAGGTTAGTGGGCGAAATTCTTGGGCCAAGCTAGCCCAAAACCCAGCCCAAGACCCCCACCACTTCGGCCCAAAGCCAGGCCCATGAAGCCCATTGGGCTGTCGACGCATGGAGGGGGAAGGAGGAGCCGCATGGCCTCCTCCAAGTGTCTTCGGCAAGGGAGACACTTGTCTCCTTCTTGGGGACAAGTGTCCCCCATGCAAAATGAGGATGCATGCAAGTATATAAACAACCAAAAAGAAAGAAAGAGAAGTGAAGTGACCGGTTTTGAGGGGGGTGAGAGAGAGAGCTGTCGAGAGAGTGAGAGAGGGAAACCGAGAGAGGAAGAGGGAGGCCGCGCGAGGAAGAAGTCCGCCCGTTCGTCGCCGTTTTGCCTTTGCTTGTTGCTGATTTGTGCTTGAATCTAAGGCAAGTAGAGTCCTAAAACCTACCCTTTGCTTGCTGTAAAGTGTGTGTAGAAGATGATAAATCGTGGTTGTGGTAAGTGGTGCAATTTCGGAGCTTTGGGGAGAGGTTTGTTGGTCTTGCATGCTGTTTCTGGAAAATCAGCTTGACTGTTCACGATTTTGGGGGTTGCATACGACTTTTTATTTGGAATTTCACTTCGACCTCTTCATGAAAGTTGTATAGAAAATCTTGAAGTATAACATACTAAATTTTGAGACAAAATGGACAATTATTTAGGGGTGAAACCCTTTTTCTACGAAAATGTTAGATCTGGAAACTGTTTTTTGACCTCTTGGTGATTTCGTGTGTTGCATGTCACTTTTTACTTGAAATTTCACTTCGATATCTTCATGAGAGTTGTAGAGAACATCTTTAAGATTAACATACTCAAATTTGAGATAAAACGAACAAGTTTTTCTTGGTGAAACGATTTTTCCTTTGAAGACGTTAGATCTGGAAATGTTGTACTAAGCTTCACTGATTTCGTGGACTATAAAGTGATTCTATTTTGAAAATCTCACCTTGATCTCTTAATTAAAGTTGTAGTAGACTTCTTGAGGTAAAACATATCAAATATTCAGAGGAAAATAAGAAATATAAGTCGGTAAAATCGTTTTTTCTTTGAGAAAACCGGATCTGGAAAATATTACTTCGACCCAGTAAGACTCCGTGATTTTTATAAAATCATCTGGTCAAAATTTGATCATATGTTCTCAATGAAAGTTGTATTTAATATTCTGAGGAATAACATACTGAAAAATTAGAAGAAATGAACATATATAAGTCGAAGAATCGAGTTTCTTTGAATGATGATAGTCTGGAAAAGATAAACCCGAAAACAGGAAAGTAAACTGGTTTTTAACTTTTAATCCGGAACGAATTTGACTTCGGCTTCTCATGAAAATTGTATCTATAGATATTAACTACAACGTGTCCAAATTTCAGAATTTTCTGAGTCCATTTAAGGGTTCAATTGAAGTTGTTTTCGAAACTGTGCATGGGTCATGTTAAAAACCCTTTTTAGTGATATATACGGATCTGTACGTATTCTGTGAAGCTTTGTTTGATATGGTGTTCTTCACAAAAATGTGTTTTCTTAGATCTTATATACAATGTGTTAAATTTTCAGAATTAATTTCCATCATTTACTAATTTTCCAGAATTGTTCATAAACAGCACGCATTCTGTTTAAGCTGAAAAACTGTTCTATTTACGGGTTATTGATTTGCTATATAAATTGTGATACCTTGGATTCTCATTCGTGCAATGATGTGGTGACATTCATGCATATCATATGACATCAAAAGATTTATGAATTTTCATGAATTCAATGAAGTTTCTCAAAAACCATTGCATCAAATAATATTTTTTTTCCCAACGCATATTATATGATTTTAAAAAAGGCTGCCGCCAAATCATTGACATTGTTGCATCAAATGTGAAATTGAAAATGAGATATATGGGAATATGCATTGTGGTGATGAGAAGACCGTCGGAGGTATGAGCCGACGATGCCCCGGAGTGTCGGGATGCCCGGAATGTGGGGGTGCCGAATGCCCGGTGGCCTAGTGGCGTAATTCCGGAGGGTCCTCGGGAGTTTCGAGATGCCCGGTGGTATACGGTATGTAATTCCAGGGGGAGTGCCTGGTGGTATGTCGGTACGTAATCCCGGAAGCCCCGAAGGTTTGTGCCCGGGGGGATGCCTCGTGATGCTAGTTGGGATGCGAGATGCCCGGAATGTGGGGGGCCGGATGCCCGGTGGCCTAGTGGCGTAATTCCGGAGGTTCCTCGCGATGCCCTGGTTGGGTGCGAGCGATGAATTGTGGGATGCAAACATTGGTCCCTGGAAAGAAAAACTGATGAGATCCTTGTGAAATATAAGAATTGAAAATGAATCATGTGCATGGGTGTATGCATATGGCATGATGCATGATCGGCTTATGAAAATAAATTGATGCTATTTGATATTGAAAATGCGATCATGAATGCATGAATGGATCTCATGGTGATGTATGCTTGATAGCATGGATGATATGAATCATGGTGGTATATGCACATATGGCATGGATATGCATGAATACTTGATGATGAGTGCGTAGTGGTATATGCACATATGGCATGGTGATGTATGCATGAATGCTTGATAATGAGTGCATGGTGGTATATGCACATATGGCATGGATATGCATGAATGCTTGATGATGAGTGCGTAGTGGTATATGCACGTATGGCATGGTGATATATGCATGAATGCTTGATGATGAGTGCATGGTGGTATATGCACATATGGCATGATGATATAAGCATGGCTGCAAGGTAAGTTATGCTTGAATGCATGGACGATATGTGCTTTGTATGATGCCTTGATTGTTCTGTTTGATGCATTGAGTAGTTTGGTGGATCTTTACTGCTGAGTGGTTGTACTCATCCCTTTTGGGAATTAACATTTCAGAATAGATAAGATACCTCCGCCGCCACTGCCACCAGTAGATGGATCAAGTGGTTGGATATGACCGCGAGGAGGAGAATAGCAAAGGAAGGAACTTTTGGACGCTGACACTGATCGATGGACATTAAGTATACGACTATTGGAGGAGATGTCGGTCATCTTTAAAGTATAGCCAAGTATAGAAAACTATGGCATTTTGATGTACCGATGAATGATGCCCATATGGTTTAAGTAAATAAAAGTGTTCGGCTTTTACCTATAAATGTTTGGTTGGTGTGCATCGTTTTCTGAATATAGGGAAGGGAGTTGTTGGATATGCTTCCGTTATATGAATTGCACAAGGGACCGATAAAAAAAAAAATGTAAACCCCCAGGTTGTATGGACCCGCTGCAATTGAAATGGTATCTGAGTGACATGTTATTAGGGAAAGTGAAAGGTAAGCGAACTGTGGCGACCCAAACGGTTTGGGGGCCGTCGAGGGGTGCCACATGCTTTGTTGGTATCAGAGCTATGTTCTATTTGGAGTGATAAGGTGCCTCAAATGGAATTGAGGATAGAATGATGCACACCATAGGATACTAACTGGAATGGTTGACTAACCTTGAACAACGGGTGATGGATATTCACTCGTAGATCCCTGGTAACTAGTGTGATGTTGCTTTTGTGTGTGAGTAACATTCTATGTTACTTATGTGACTTTAGTAATAACCTTAATTAATGATCTGACTAGTGACACCGAGTTGCAAATTATTCTTGAGGCAAATGCTTGGAAAATTACAGGAAAGTCATGGTGCGAGCTGGAAGTGCTCATCCATCGAGGACTGAAGCCTCTACTGCAAGGGCTGAACCCCGAATGGAAGATATCCTGCAGGCATTGGCCAATATAGGAAATTTGATGGAAAGGCAAGCGCAGCAACAACCCGGAGTGGAACGTCGCCCTCAAGGACTGGTGGAACAATTCCTGAAGTTGAAACCACCTAAGTTTAGTGGAATGGGAAGTCCTGAGGAGGCGGAGCAATGGATTGATGGAATGGAACGGATTTTCCGGTTGTTGAACTGTAGTGATGCTGAAGAGATAACCTTGACAAAGTACCAACTGGAAGGAAATGCAAAATTTTGGTGGAGAGCTTCTAAGGATACAATATTTCCACCAGGTACTGACCTAAACTGGGATGAGTTTGTTAGAGCTTTCAATAGGAAGCATTTCTCTGATTGTGCCAAGGATAGAAAGATCACTGAATTTGTTCAGTTAGAACAAAGGGAGCTGACAGTGGATCAGTATGAGGCAAAATTTTCTGAACTGTCTAGGTATGCTCCCAGATTGATTAAGGATCGTGAGGAAAAAGCTAAGAGATTCCTGAAAGGATTAAGGACTGATATTAGAAAACAACTAGTGCCTCTGAATATAAGGGATTATAATGAGATTTATGAGAAGGCATAGTTGGTAGAGCAAAAGTTAGTGAGAGAGCAATCAGAATCTAAGAGGCAGATGACCTTTAATGATATTCGAAGGGGTAAGAGACCTTATTCTGATCAAGGTCAGCCTTGGGAACCTAAGAAAAAGAATAACTTTGGAAATTTTAGAAGAAACTGGAATGGCCCGACTTTTGGGAGGGTACCATACCAGGGTAATTTTTATCAGAGATGTGGTGGACAACATGGGCCAGGATCTTGTAATAGCCAACTGAGGTGTAATGGATGTGGGCAAATAGGACACTTTAAGAGAAATTGTCCACGCGATGGGTCGCAGCCGAATGTCAGCTCGGTGCGACAAGTGCAACAACGTACTGCTAGACCAAATCCACCAAGGAATCCACAGAGGCCACCAGCACAAGGAAGGGTGTATACGATCACCCAAGAGGAAGCGGAAGCTTCCGAAAATGTTACCTCAGGTACGATTTCGATAGAGGGATAAGAGGGTATATGCGTTATTTGATATGAGTAGCACGCATTCATTTGGTCTGAAAAAAAAAATATAGATGATTGTGAGAAATAGGAGCAAATCTTTAGATATGCCTCTTTGTATTTCTACATCACAGAAGGACATGTTGTTATCTACGTTAACATGTGAGATGTGTGAGATAACCCTAGGGGAGTGAGATCTGGAAATGGACTTGGTAGTGATAGTTATGCATAACTTTGACCTCATCATAGGAATGAACTAGCTCCGTAAGCAATGGACTAGGGTGAATGATCTCCTGAGATAATGCTTGCCTATGCGCTAAGGATAAAACCGTGAGGCTAAGAATGAGATAGGCCAAAGCGGATAATATCTCTGTAAGTTAGTCCCTATCGAAACGAGACCCTCTAATGGATGTGTAGTTTGGGTTCGAACCAGGTGAAAGCTAGTGTACCTGTAACGACCCGATCCGATGAGGGCGGGGAGTGGACGCCGAGGTCAGAAGACCTGAACAAGGAGCGGCTCCTGACAGGCTTCTAGGATGGCAAAAGGGGGCAGAAATGAACCGAACTATGAATTGAACTGGGAAGGTAGTGTTTCTAGGATAATTCTATCAGAGTGGCGCAGCGGAAGCATGGTTAAGCTTGTAGAACTCTTGTTGTGAAAGAGAAGGATGGGTCGATACGTTTATGCATTCACTATAGACAATTGAATCAAGTGACTATTAAGAGTAAGTACTCATTACCTAGAATTGATGACCTATTTGACCAACTGCAAGGAAGTTCGGTCTTTTCTAAAAGTTGATTTGAGATCAGGATATCAGTTAAGCATTAAGAAAGAGGACATTCCTAAGACCATATTTAGGACTTGCTATGGATACTACGAGTTCCTAGTTATGCTATTTGGATTGACGAATGCCTTAGCTGCATTCATGGATTTAATGAATATGATATTTAAGCCTTATTTGGATCAAATTGTGATTGTCTTCATTTGATGATATCTTGATATATTCTAAATGACCTGAAGAACATGCATAGCATCTAAGCGTAGTGCTGCAAGCAAAGCTTAAGAAGTGAATTATGGAGAGTGAGTTATGAATTTGAGGATTAAGTTATGATCATTTGAGCTAAGTAGTGACTTCCTATTAAAGGATCTCATTGGAAGTCTTGATGCATTACATGGAAGCATTTAGTATGTATAGATTGATCTTGGAAGTCATGAGTTTGAGTGGCCATATGAGACATGAAGTTATTTGTGGTTTATATGTCGGAATAATAGGCTTAATCGATGATAGTCAACTTTTAATTTTAGGCGATGATCTCAGTTTGAAAAGGTTTGGTGGAACTAGTGGATATGATCAATTGTGGTTATACCTTTCCAAGGTGAAATGGAGAACGTTCAAGTTGTGGATTTGATGAGTGGTTAGTCCAAGTGATGATCCTTTAGAGTGAGACATGAGATATACTCGATGGAAACTAGACAAGTTCTTATCTTGGTGGATTGTCGATCTTTGAATTGAATAAGTCTTGGTGGACTATCGATATTTGAATCGAAGGAATGATGCTATATTTTAGGCTTGAATCTATGTTGCAGTGAAAGCGTAGTGAATGTCTTTGTTGGACTGAACCAAATGAGTTGTTAATGGTGTCGATTTTGATGGTTCTAGGCTTGAATTGATGGTGACAAAGGTATAGGAATAATTCGGTTAAATGGTGTGTTAAATTGAGACCGTTAGATATACCAGAATGGAAAATGGACCATGTGACGATGGATTTTGTGCAAGGATTACCAAGGACATTAAGTGGTCACGACTCTAACTAGGTGATAGTAGATCGCTTGACTAAGTCTACCCATTTCCTAGCAGTTCGTGTAGATTATCCGATGGATAAATTTGTTGATTTATGTGTAAGCCAAGTGGTATGCTTACATGATATTCCCGTAACGATTACATATGATCGAGACTCAAGATTTACTTCCAACCTTTGGTGAAGTCTTCAAACCGCCTTAGGGACTAAAGCTCCAATTTAGTATTGCTTTTCATCCACAAACGGATGGACATACAAGAAGAGTGATCCCAGACACTAGAGGACATGTTAAGAGCTTGCATCCTTGACTTTAAAGGAAGTTGGGACGAAAAGTTATACCTGGTAGAATTTGTGTATAACAATAGCTTTCAGAAGAGTATAGGCATGGCTGAGGAAGTATAAGCCAGACCCTGGTCACATACTCGATCATGAAGCCATAAAAGTGGATGAGGAAGGGAGGTACATCGAAGAGCCTGTGCAAGTGCTGGATCGAAAGGAACAAGTCCTATGCCATTGGTTAAGATATTATGGCAACATCATGATGTGGAGGAAGCCACATGGGAAAGTAAAAATGAAATGAGGGAAAGGTACTCTCATTTATTCCAAGAGGCATAGGAAATGTCTAATTTCTAGGACTAAATTCTCTAAGGAGGGGGAGAATTGTGGCATCCCAAAATTCATGACGACCTCTAGTTACATTAAAGTCTATGAATAGCTGATGGAAGTACCATCGAGTTATTTTATAGCCATTTAATCCATAATTTGCAATAAGATCTATGGCCAAGCTTTTAATGGATAATTATGTGATAGGAAAGAAAATTCTATCATTGGCCATGTGCATTATAAATTGGAATTTATGGATTTGTGGCTACAAGTTTTATGGCCTTATTATTTTTGCAAGTTAGGTATTTATTTAAGTGGAAAATGTTAATAGATTATTAAAAAGGTTAGTGGGCCGAAATTCTTGGGCCAAGCTAGCCCAAAAACCCAGCCCAAGACCCCCACCACTTCGGCCCAAAGCCAGGCCCATGAAGCCCATTGGGCTGTCGACGCATGGAGGGGGAAGGAGGAGCCGCATGGCCTCTTCCAAGTGTCTTCGGCAAGGGAGACACTTGTCTCCTTCTTGGGGACAAGTGTCCCCCATGCAAAATGAGGATGCATGCAAGTATATAAACAACCAAAAAGAAAGAAAGAGAAGGGAAGTGACCGGTTTTGAGGGGGTGAGAGAGAGAGCTGTCGAGAGAGTGAGAGAGGGAAACCGAGAGAGGAAGAGGGAGGCCGCACGAGGAAGAAGTCCGCCTGTTCGTCGCCGTTTTGCCTTTGCTTGTTGCTGATTTGTGCTTGAATCTAAGGCAAGTAGAGTCCTAAAACCTACCCTTTGCTTGCTGTAAAGTGTGTGTAGAAGATGATAAATCGTGGTTGTGGTAAGTGGTGCAATTTCGGAGCTTTGGGGAGAGATTTGTTGGTCTTGCATGCTGTTTCTGGAAAATCAGCTTGACTGTTCACGATTTTGGGGGGTTTCATACGACTTTTTATTTGGAATTTCACTTCGACCTCTTCATGAAAGTTGTAGAGAAAATCTTGAAGTATAACATACTAAAATTGGAGACAAAATGGACAAGTATTGAGGGGTGAAACCCTTTTTCTACTAAAATGTTAGATCTGGAAACTGTTTTGTTGACCTCTTGGTGATTTCGTGTGTTGCATGTCACTTTTTACTTGAAATTTCACTTCGATATTTTCATGAGAGTTGTAGAGAACATCTTGAAGATTAACATACTCAAATTTGAGATAAAACGAACAAGTTTTTCTTGATGGAACGATTTTTCCTTTGAAGAGATCTGGAAATGTTGTTTTCACTGATTTCGTGGACTATAAAGTGATTCTATTTTGAAAATCTCACCTTGATCTCTTAATGAAAGTTGTAGTAGACTTCTTGAGGTAAAACATATCAAAGATTCAGAGGAAAAGAAGAAAGATAAGTCGGTGAAATCGTTTTTTCTTTGAGAAAACCGGATCTGGAAAATATTACTTCGACCCAGTAAGACTCCGTGATTTTTATAAAATCATATGGTCAAAATTTGATCATATGTTCTCAATGAAAGTTGTAGTTAATATTATGAGGAATAACATACTGAAAATTAGAAGAAATGAACATATATAAGTCGAAGAATCGAGTTTCTTTGAATGATGATAGTCTGGAAAAGATAAACCCGAAAACAAGAAAGTAAACTGGTTTTAACTTTTAATCCGGAACGAATTTGACTTCGGCTTCTTCATGAAACTTGTAGCTATAGATATTAACTAAAACTTGTCCAAATTTCAGAATTTTCTTAGTCCATTTGAGGGTTTAATTGAAGTTGTTTTCGAAACTGTGCATGGGTCATGTTAAAAACCCTTTTTAGTGATATATACGGATCTGTACGTATTCTGTGAAGCCTTGTTTGATATGGTGTTCTTCACAAAATGTGTTTTCTTAGATCTTATATACAATGTGTTAAATTTTCAGAATTAATTTCCATCGTTTACTAATTTTCCAGAATTGTTCATAAACAGCACGCATTCTGTTTAAGTTGAAAAACTGTTCTATTTACAGGTTATTGATTTGCTATATAAATTGTGATACCTTGGATTCTCATTCGTGCAATGATGTGGTGACATTCATGCATATCATATGACATCAAAAGATTTATAAATTTTCATGAATTCAATGAAGTTTCTCAAAAACCATTGCATCAAATAATATATTTTTTTTTCCAATGCATATTATATGATTTTAAAAAGGGCTGCCGCCAAATCATCGACATTGTTGCATCAAATGTGAAATTGAAAATGAGATGTATGGGAATATGCATTGTGGTGATGAGAAGACCGTCGGAGGTGTGAGCCGACGACGCCCCGGGAGTGTCGGGATGCCCGGAATGTGGGGGTGCTGGATGCCCGGTGGCCTAGTGGCGTAATTCCAGAGGGTCCTCGGGAGTTTCGAGATGCCCGGTGGTATACGGTACATAATTCCAGGGGGAGTGCCTGGTGGTATGTCGGTACGTAATCCCGGAAGCCCCGGAGGTTTGTGCCCGGGGGGATGCCTCGTGATGCTAGTTGGGATGCGAGATGCCCGGAATGTGGGGGGCCGGATGCCCGGTGGCCTAGTGGCGTAATTCCGGAGGTTCTTCGCGATGCCTGGTTGGGTGCGAGCGATGAATTGTGGGATGCAAACATTGGTCCCTGGAAAGAAAAACTGATGAGATCCTTGTGAAATATAAGAATTAAAAATGAATCATGTGCATGGGTGTATGCATATGGCATGATGCATGATCGGCTTATGAAAATAAATTGATGCTATTTGATATTGAAAATGCGATCATGAAGGCATGAATGGATCTCATGGTGATGTATGCTTGATAGCATGGATGATATGAATCATGGTGGTATATGCACATATGGCATGGATATGCATGAATACTTGATGATGAGTGCGTAGTGGTATATGCACATATGGCATGGTGATGTATGCATGAATGCTTGATAATGAGTGCATGGTGGTATATGCACATATGGCATGGATATGCATGAATGCTTGATGATGAGTGCGTAGTGGTATATGCACGTATGGCATGGTGATATATGCATGAATGCTTGATGATGAGTGCATGGTGGTATATGCACATATGGCATGATGATATAAGCATGGCTGCAAGGTAAGTTATGCTTGAATGCATGGACGATATGTGCTTTGTATGATGCCTTGATTGTTCTGTTTGATGCATTGAGTAGTTTGGTGGATCTTTACTGCTGAGTGGTTGTACTCATCCCTTTTGGGGATTAACATTTCAGAATAGATAAGATACCTCCGCTACCACTGCCACCAGTAGATGGATCAAGTGGTTGGATATGACCGCGAGAAGGAGGATAGCAAAGGAAGGAACTTTTGGACGCTGACACTGATCGATGGACATTAAGTATACGACTGTTGGAGGAGATGTCGGTCATCTTTAAAGTATAGCCAAGTATAGAAAACCATGGCATTTTGATGTACCGATGAATGATGCCCATCTGGTTTAAGTAAATAAAAGTGTTCGGCTTTTACCTATAAATGTTTAGTTGGTGTGCATCGTTTTCTAAATATAGGGAAGGGAGTTGTTGGATATGCTTCCGTTATATGAATTGCACAAGGGACCGATCAAAAAAAAAATGTAAATCCCCAGGTTGTATGGACCCGCTGCAATTGAAATGGTATCAGCGTGACATGTTATTAGGGAAAGTGAAAGGTAAGCGAACTGTGGCGACCCAAACGGTTTGGGGGCCGTCAAGGGGTGCCACAAAACAAATCTTCAATCAGATCCAATCATATCTTCTTTCAACACTTCCCCTCAAGCTGGTGGCTTGTATATATCCAAGATGCCCAGCTTGTTTAGAAGATATGTATGCTGTCTCTCACAAAGAGGTTTAGTGAATATATCCGCGGGCTATTCCGTGGTCCTGATCCCTCTTGTTTCAATGATCCCTTCTTTGATCTTCTCTCGAGTAAAATGGCAATCAACTTCTATATGTTTTGTCCTCTCATGTAGTACAGGATTTGCTGCAAGTTTGAGTGCCGAATCATTATCACAAAAGAGTAATGTTGGACCTTTAACTTGTATCCCAAGATCCAGAAGTAAGCCACGCAGCCATATTACTTCACAAACAGTCTTTGCCATAGATCGATATTCAGCTTCTGCCGATGACAATGATACAGTGGATTGTTTCTTTGTCTTCCATGAAAGTAATGAATCCCCAAATTTGATGCAAAAACCAGTTATAGATCTCTTGCTCATGGGACACGTAGCATAGTCCGCATCACAATAGGCTGTCATCTCCATATTGCACTTCCTAGAGAGAAGTATCCCTAGTCCTGGGCATTTCTTCAGGTATTTCACCACCTTTAGGGCTGCATTCATGTGTGACTGCTTTGGACTGTGCATGAACTGACTAAGAGTCTGTACTGCATAGCAAATGTCTGGTCATAGTGAGGTAGATAAGTTTCCCAACAAGTCTTTGATAGCTTGTCGGATCCTTTAACAGTGGATCATTAGAGAAGGAAGTCCCAACATCATAATCAACATTGGTCAACTTGGCATTTTGTTCAATGGGAATAATTGTCGGTTTGCATCCTAATAATCCTGCTTCTGATATAATTTCCATCACAAACTTTCGCTGATTGAGGGAAATCCCTAGATCAGAACGAGCTATCTCTATTCCACGAAAATATTTAGGTGACCCTAAATCTTTGATATGAAAAGACGAATGCAAATGGTCTTTAAGCTTCTTTATAGCGGAATCATCATTTCCCATAATAAGTATGTCGTCAACATAAATCATCAAGTATATGGACGACGTACCTTTTTTCCAAGTGAATAAAGCATAATCATGCTTGGACTGCTTGAAACCAGCACTCGTTAGTGCAGCAGTAAACTTGGCATACCACTGTCGAGAAGCTTGTTTCAATCCATAAAGAGATTTGTAGAGACGACATACCTTAGACTCCCCCTGTCTCCGTAATCCTTGTGGAAGGTCCATGTAAATCTCCTCTTCTAGGTCACCATGGAGAAAGGCGTTGTGGACATCCATCTGATGCAATGGCCAGTTGCGAAAGGCAGCAATCGATAAGAAAGAGCGAACCGTGACATCCTTGGCCACCGGAGAAAATGTTTCATGATAGTCAAAACCTTCCCGCTGTGTGAAGCCCTTGGTCACCAACCGGGCCTTATATCTTTCCACAGAGCCATCTGCTCTGTATTTGATCTTATAGACCCATTTACATCCAATGGGCTTGCGATCAGGAGGTAATGACACAATCTCCCAAGTGTGATTATCAATCAGGGCTTTAAGTTCCACCTCCATTGCCTTTTGCCAACGTTCATCATGCACAGCCTCATTATAACTAGAAGGCTCTCTTTCCTCAAAAATTCGGCTAATGCAACATAAATGTTCTGATGACAACCGGTTGAAAGATACATATGAGGAGATAGGATAACGAGTACCTGACGATGTTGATGAGGAGCAGACATAATCTTTAGTCCAAGCTGGTGGGCGAATGGTTCGACCAGATCTTCGTGGTGGCTCATCCAGCACCTCCAAAGATGATTTTTCAATACTGGTAGGTTCTTCACAATCTGTCTCCTGGGATTCCTGTTCCATGGAATGTTGGTCAACTGAATTGTCAGTAGATGACTCATTGGGCGGTGAAGGCGATACCGTATCCACTATCTGATGTCTTGGAGGAGAGGTAATAAGATATGATTCTCCAAAAGATAGATCTTCTTCTGACAAGAATCGATGATTAGTTCCCATATCAGTTGTAGACATAGAAGTAGTATCTTGAAAAGGAAAAATATCTTCATGAAAAACCACATCCCTGCTGATAAAAAATTCTCCGGTTGATTGTTCATAAACTCGATAACCCTTTTTCAAGTTGGGATATCCCATGAAAATGCACTGTCGAGCACGGGGGGCCATTTTATCCCGAGGGCCTACTGTAGCCACATAACATAGATAGCCAAACACTTGGAGATGACTTAGATTTGGTTTCTGCCCATATAATAATTCAAACGGAGTTTTGCCTTCTAGAATGCGTGATGGCATACGATTTATCAGATATGCAGCAGTGACCACACAATCTCCTCAAAAATTTTCTAGTATAGATGCCTGGAACTTAAGAGCACGTGCCACTTCTAAGAGATGATGGTGCTTTTGCTCAACAACTCCATTTTGCTGTGGAGTATAAGTGCAAGTACTTTCATGCAAAATTCCATTTGAGGAAAGAAAGGAAGTACATTCACCATTGAAAAATTCTCTTCCATTATTAGTGCGGATGCGACGAACTGATTTCCCAAACTGAGTTTTGGATAGGGAAAGGAAGATTTTAAGGTGAGAAAGAACTTGATCTTTTGATCGAATGAGGAAAACCCAGGTGGCACGTGAGAAATCATCCACAATTGTGAAAAAAATCTTGAACATCATGATTTAATGTGTGATATGGTCCCCAGACATCAACATGAATTAAAGAAAAAATGTCGTCTACTCGAGTCTTACTATTTTGAAAGGGGGCACAAGTTTGTTTTGCCAAGGGGCAAATAGGACATTGAGGATAAGGGAAAGAAGCAGTGTGACCCAATCTTTGATGATGAAGAAAATTTCTTTCATTGGCAACAATGTTACACAATGGTTTATTGAATGCAACAGAAGATAATTTAAAATTGCTTGAAAGATTAATCCAAAAATACAGTCCTTGATAGATTCTACCCAAGCCCATCAGTTTGCCAGTCGAAAGGGCCTGAAATAGACATTTATCATAGTCAAAAGAGACATGACAAGAATTTTCTTCACAAGCTCGAGAGACTGACATGAGATTAAAATGGAAAGTAGGAACGTAAAGGACATTTTTGAGAGTGATGAGTGGACTAAGATTGACAGTGCCAGTCAGTCCAACATGTGTGGTGTTTCCATTTGGGAGTGGTACTGATATAGGAAAGGATAACTTTTTGATATTGGAAAAGAATTTTAGATTGCAGACAATGTGATCACTAGCTCTTGTATCAATAATCCATGCATCCTTTGAAATTGAGTTCATCAGACAATAAGAAATACCTGTGAAACTCCCAGCTTTGTCAGAAGGATCTAATTTCTTTGGGGCTTCCATCAGCTCCTGATATTCCCCATGAGTAATTGACTTGTCTGCTGATTTACCCGTCACCTGAAAGATAGTTGAAAACTTCCCCTTTTCTTTTTCACTAGGTTTACCATTTAATTTCCAGCAATTTTCAACTGTGTGGTGCGGGCGTTTACAATATTCACAATACAGCTTACCCTTTCCTTTTTGATTTTTTGAGAATGAGGAAGGCCTGTTTACGACATGGGTTGTTGTTCCCCATATGGGCCTTCGGCTGGTGCGAAAATTTGGCTTCGTGGGCCATCGGGCCCAGCAAAGAATTGGCCGCGTGGGCCATCCGACCCATAGAAAGTTGCTCCACGTGGACCGTTAGATTCAATGGTCTTGCCACTCTGCGCACCATCGGATCCAGCGGCTCTAAGGATTGATCGTGAGCCGTCTGATCGATCAAACTGATCGTAGCCGTTCGTCGCCTTGTGATATCCTCTAGGGTTTTCATGGAACCCTAGAGTGAGTCCCCGATTCTCTCTTCCTCCCGTGACTCTCTGTAGCGGGCGAGAAACCCTCGCCGCCAGAGCCACGCTCTCGCCTTCCTTTCCGTGATTTGTTGCTTTCTATTGGCTTTCCTCCTGGACAGCAAGCTGGTAGATACGGCCAAGGCTTGGCATCGGCTCCATGGTTAAGATCTGTGATCGAAACGAAAGGTAAGATTCGTTTAATATGAGGAGAAATCTGATCGCTTTCTCCCTGTCCCGCATCCTTTTGTACTGCTGTAAAATCGGCTCCGGCTAGTCGAATTTTTCTTCGTCCGCTTCCAATTCATTCCACAGACCCGAAAGTTTGTTAAAAATTGCAGCAACAGTCATATTTCCCTATTTTAAATCCGAGATCTGTTGCGTCAAAGAAAAAATCTTTACTTGGTCCAACTTTACATACATCTCCTTGATGTTTTCCCACATTTGTTTTGAGTCCTACATTGGGGGAAGACCAGCCGCGACTTCGGAAGTGATGCTGTTTTCGATCCAAGTTATGACTAATTGGTTGCATTTTTTCAAAGTCACGCTAGTCGCTCGTCGGACGGAATCGGGACCGTTCCGTCAATAATGCCCTCCTTATCTTTCGTTACCAGTGCGCGCCAGAACTCGCGCGACCATCTCGAGTAATTATCTGGTCCTGTTAATTGCTGAGCAACAAGTTTCAGATCTAGTCCGTCGGCATTACTTGTGAAAAGAGGGTCGCCGGGCTCCGGCCGGCTGCTGGCAGCGTAGATCTGGTATGGGAGAAACCCTGGCGGCGGATTCGGGTAGGGATTCGCTCCCAAACCCGATACGCCAGATCCGGTTGTATGGTCCATATTTGAGAAAAATGAACCCGGGTAGGGATTCGTTCCCATACCCGGTTCGGCTGATCCGCCCGTCTGCTGTGAATTGGTGGTTGTGCCTGCCCCGTTGCTGGCTGGTGGGCCTCCATCAGTCTGTACACCACTTCGAAATCCCGGCAATGATGCATTTGGGCCTGGCCCATAGTACCAAGGATACGGTACCCATTGGTAAGGTTGGCCCGGATAGGGCTGCCCCAAATTGACCTGAGCCGGAAGAGATGCCCACTGCGCATGCTGAATTTGAGTCTGTGGTTAGATCTGTTCTTCGGACATAGTAACGACTGATGACGATTCTTGGATCTGCGAGGCTGGTGGCGGCGTTTCTCCTGCGAACTGATCACCGGATCCTGAGGTAGGTGTTTGTGGTTTTGTCATAATGACAATTTTCTAAAAATTCTGCAACAACTCTGTTTTGCAGATTGGTTTTCTGGACAAAGAGTCGAAGGCTGAATGGAGAATTTTCTGCGGATGCTATTCTGTTTTGCGAGTGTCGCAACAACGAGAAACATAGAAGAAACGGATGCTGTTCTGTTTTGCGAGTATCGCAGCAACGAGAAACAGGGAAGAAACGAAGATAATTCAGTGCGGAAGCTATGTCAGGATCAAGACATGCTCTGATACCATGTCACAAATCCGTGTAGAAGAGAAATGTGGGAATTTGTGTGAAGAGGAAAAATTGTATTCTCTTCATTGATTACTGTATCTATTACAAGGATGTATATATCGTACAAGAGGACTCAATAAAAAAGTAAATAAATTCTTCTAATCTTTCTAGTCCTAAAATAATCACATCTCCTATCAATTACAATCAAAACAAATCTTCCATAACAGTAAATGTTATAAAATTATAAAAATACCACTTATGTACCTTATTTCCTCAAGACATATGACACGAAATTCACCACTAATAGACTTGCCAAGTTCAGCTGCTTTTGCATAAACAGCATTTTGGAGATCAACTTCTCCATTTTTGTCATATGTCTCGAGACTAAATGCCACCTCAGAGTTTGTGCACACAATCCCGAGCATTTGGTCTTCACCAAGATACTTGGCTAAGATCCTCCAAAATGGAAAATGCAGCTCTAAGTATCGATTTGTCTAAAAGGTGAAAAGGGGATTTGCCATCGGACTCCAGCCGCTCATTACCGACCGCCGGCCGCCGGATGTTGGATGCTTGTCGGTTGTTGGCCGCTCATCGCCAACCATCGGACACTAGAGGCCCACCGTCGACCATCGAACGTCCGTCTGTCACCACCGGCCATCGGATGTTGACCGTCGAACTTCGGCCGTTGGCCACCCGCCGCCCATCGCCGATCACTGCCGTTGGACTCCGGCTTGGCCACCTGCCGCCGGCCATTGGACTTCAGCCATTGGCCACCCGCCGCTAGCCACCGGTCGCCGGCCTCCGGACGTCGGATGTCGGACGTCGGACTCTAGATGTCGGCCGCCAGACGTTGGACTCTGACCACCCGCCGTCGATTGCCGAACGCCGGACGTTGATCACCGGACATTAGACTCCGGCCACCGAATGTCGGCTGTCGCCGCTCCTAGAAATAGAAATTTTATTTTCTTATCAAACGAATTTTTACTCTAGAAATAGAAATTCTGAGTTATTATTAAACGTGTTTCTTTACTGAGAAACTTGTCCATGGAATAGAAATTGAGAAATCAATTTCTGACAAGAAATTGATTTCTATTCCAGAAATTTTGTCATGCGCGCCCCTAGTAATCACATCTACTTCTCACGCCATTAGCAAGCTTTCACATGGAAAAAAAAAAAAAACAGCTTTAATGATAATCTCATCGGTAATTTACTTATATAGTCAGTAACTTTCTCAATAGGAAAATAGAAGTCTACTCGTATCTAGCGACATATCCATGTGATTGGTAAGTCCCGATATAGAAAATAAATAATTGCGAAATGTAGATTTTCTTAGTAAGTTATATAAGCGGTCAATAGATTTACTATATTTGACTAATGCTTCATTCGGTCGCTATCTTTTTCATGCTGGCCACTCGTCCACGCGAAGTGGTCGGTCTTCATATACAAAAAGAACCGCCCATTTTAGTGACTTGACATCCGTACGTGATTAATAAATTTGATTTGGCCACGAAAAATTAATTATTAATGTAGTCCGTACTTCAATATTTCGTAAAAGTTGGATGACCATTTTTGAAATGAATAGTCTTCAAATCATGCATCCGTCAGGTAGTACTCCCTCCCTCTGGAGACAATATTTGCATGGATCTTGATTAATGCATCATATTGAATAGCTAAAAAAAGCCACAAAATACTTTAAATTATGTTGGCTGCGACACCTTTGCTCTAAATTTTTTTCCATGGCTATCATAAACCCAAAACTTATATCGGTATAAAAAATATATCATAAATTAATTCAATTAATGGATGATGCGGCTACCTACGTTTTGCGTTTTTGCGCATGAATAGAGCTTTTGATCATGTCTCGATGAAAATACCGGAAAGACATGAAATCTCACTACCGATTATGATACGATGGAAAGCAAAATGTATTGACAGGATGCTCACCTGATAATATTATGTCAACTCAATGTATATCTTATTTTTTGTTTTGTTTTGTTTTTTTAAACTTCCTCCTTTGTTTTCTTCCTTGATTTGGCGAGGATAGTGGCAATGGAGACGCTGAGGGTAGTTGCGATGAGGGTTGCGGTGAAGACAAACGAGAGAGAAAAAAATTAATGAAGAGTAAATGTGTGGCATGAGTTTAACGTTGGGATTTTTGGCATAGTTAAAATTTGGAATAAAGTTTGAGAATTTTTGTGTCGCCAAAAAGTTTAAGATAAACTACCTTGCTATGAATTTGACATTTTGAGTGTAACAAATTATTTTCGGAATAAAGGTGCGACGGGATGGATTTTACCCCTGCACGGTAAGCGCATTTAATGCAATGACCGTGAGGCGACTTTTTGTTTTTCGACGTAAAAAATTTCAGCAGAAAAACCTCCTAAAAACATTTAACTTTATTTTTGTACGAAACTAGTCACCACGTTGACTCTCCACTTAGAATGCAGTATGCAGCATGTGGTCCGACTCGGAGTTGTTGCTTAAGAAGACGAACGAGAAGGCGAATGATCGCATTATTAACGTGTTGCAAAACGCGATCATAAAAGCGAACTAATATATTAACATGTTCGAAGGTAATATCTATTCGTTTTTATCTTCCATCAGACTAAACCGAACTAAAAGAAAAACAAATATATTTATACATGTAGAATTTATGTCATAAAAAAAAGAGAGGAAAAAGTCCAAATAATAACCCAAAATGCAATCTTTTTTTTTTTTTTTTTTTCAAATAATGACTTGAAGTAGACATTTTCTAAAACAAAGGCTCAAAGTGCTATTATTTGTTCAAATAAGGGGGGTCCACAGTGCCCATATTAATTTAAAACAAGGTCATGAAGTGGACATTATTTCAAGTAATGACTCAAAGTGTTATCATTTTCTCAAATTAAGACCCGAAATGCGCATATCAATATCAAAGAAGGGCTTAAACTCATTGGCTATGAAGGGCAATTTCGTCTCTTAATTTTTTTTTCTATTTTATATTAATAAAAAAAAACTTTAAGAAAAGGAAAAACATAGGTCGACGGGGTGGCAACGAAGGCTGGCGACTCCCACCAACTAGAGGCGAGGCGCTCGTGTAGATGCCGATGACCTCGCTGGCCTTTGCCGCCGCTCCATTGGCGATGGGACGGTTGCATTTTTCTCTTTTTCTTTTTAATACCCTTGATCGGTTGGAATATTTTGCTGGCCGGCGATGCTGATGTAAGATTTTTATTTAAAACATCCATAACCACATGAGGTCATCTTTTGGAACTGGTATGGTTTTAATTTAAAATAAAATCTACTTTAAATTCATTTTTTTGAGAAAACGAGAGTACTTCGGATTTTTATTGCGAATTTTTCTCAATAAAAATGATAAAAAAAATCGGATATCGCAACTGAAAGGCAATTGATCTGGTTACGTTAGCGGCAAATTTGCAGCCGGTTGTAACTGCGGGGGTGAGGGAGGCGGAAGAGCAGGGGGCTCTGTTATGCTGCATTGCCTCCGCTCCCTCAGGCAAGCTTCCTCCTTTTTGCCTTTTCCGACGTTCTTCCGGTGAATGTGTCGCTTGAGCTTCGATCGGCAGCCGGTGTTTGCTAGTTGATCCGAACGTGTGCCCGATTTAACTACTTTCTCCTCTCGCCGGAGCTGGAGTCGGTTGGCGAGGACGTCACGCACGTCGAATCCCGCCCTTGCGCGATGCGTCGTGATCGTTTTGGATGGTGTTCTGGTTAAAGTAACGCCGGAAAGGGGTTGGCTTTTCACTTGCTTCTGCTGCCAACTCGTATTCGAGCCCTGCTTGAACGATCGTTTTATCAGCTAATTCGCGTAATGTTCTCGTGTTTACAATATCTGGAGACGTGTGTTCGTTTGGTTTGTGGATAACGAAAAGACGGGAAAGAATGTTAGCAGGGGAAAGTCCCGAAAAATATGATACTTTTCGAAATGGTGCATGCAGTTTTGAACCTCTACAGTCAAATGTGTTGAGGGGGTGAAGGTTTCCTCTGCTTTCTTTTACTCGTGCTTTTTCAACCCGTGTGATCTTTGTTACCGCTCTTCCTTGCACGACAGGTTTCGGGCTGGCTAAGGATGGAGCTGAGCCTGACTTGCGGGAGCATCAGGAAGACGCCTGCGGATCAGGCGATGAATGATGGTGATATCGACAGGATATATAGATTCACCATGTTGTTGCCTAATGGGACTAGCGTGGGAATCGCGTTAAGGGAACCCAACCCGACCATGGCCTTCGGAGATTTCATGCTGATGACCAAAGAAAGGTACAATCGAGCCAAAGCGCAAGATCCATCGCTACTAAGGTCGAAGCGTCCCATCGCATGGGAGAGTAATGAGTTGCATCTCGAAGATGCAAATGGAAACCGGATCAAAAGTCGAATTATTTTTTGACAACTTTAAGCCTCACAAGCGCCACATCTTGCGTCTTCGCGTGAGTATTGGGCAAAAGTCATATGTTGTTCGCTTGCCGTGTCTTTTAATTTACTGAGAGTGTGTATTCACTTTAATGGCTGTACTTACTTATTTTACTGTTTGTTTGTATGTAATATCTTTTTCCAATTAGGATGGCTCTGGCAACACAACTGATACTTTTGAGGTTAGTATTTTATTCCTTTTTGCAACGTACCCAGCTGTCGATATATTCTCATGGCCTTTGAACACATGACATGCTATGATAGATTTTCTCTAGTTCTGATAGAGTTTCTCTAGTTCTCTGTGCTTCTTCAAGCGATTGCATTGATATATGCATGAAATCTTTCACAGAATATGTGGGATTTAACGCCTGATACGGAATTGTTGAAGGAGCTACCTGAAGAATATACTTTTGAAACTGCTCTTGCAGATTTGATAGTAAGTTGTCCTGATGATTTTGGAAGTTATAATCCCTGTTTGATGCCAAACTGACTGCTGCTCCTTTCACCAGGATAATTCCTTGCAAGTCGTGTGGGCTAATCCCCTGAAATCTAAAAGATTGATTAGGTGATTTCTTGATCTTGTCATGTTACCATTAGGATTGGAACATCAACCCTTTTGTGACTTAAGGCTCAGAATTTGTGGAACATTAGAATCCATACTGTGGCTTATGATGGAAGCTATGCGAAGGATTATGCTTCTTTGTGTTGATCTAGTTGTTGAACCGGGTGCATCTTACAACTTCTCCTATAAAAGGAACCTTTTCTTTTCAAATAGAAATTTTATACTAAGCAAATCTATAAGAGGTGATTGATGACTTGTTTACTGGATAAATATGAACAATTGTGAACATGCATTCTTGTTGTTTCAACTAAATTAGTGAACAATAAACGAGAGTAATGGAAAGCAACATTGAAGCTTTTCCTTTGTTTGGAAGTATCACTGCCAGTTTGCCAATTGCCAACAAAATTCTTCTTTAAGTCTGAACCACATAGGACTTCATCGATGCAGACATCTTTCAGCCATATATAATGAATCATAAGTTTCACATGGAGATTGTCGCATTTACTTCAACACGTTAGGTGTTTGTTGCCATATGATCATGGGCTAACTATATTTTAATCTTTCATCTCGATGCTTCTGCTAGCTGCATTCTTATTGAAATTTTGTTGGGTTTGAACTTTGGAGCGTGACTCATTATTGTTTTGAAATTGCAGCTTGGATATATCTGATGAAAAGATCTCAATCTTTGACACTGGCCCTGGAATGGATGACAGTGATGAGAACTCTATAGCAAAGTGGTATTGAGTACTCTAAAGCAATGTTTTTTCTTCCCTATTTAACCCAAACCCACACATGCACCTACACACTCACTTGGCCATGGCAACTTACACCATAAACCGTATTTTGGCTTGAGGAGACAGAATTTTAGGAGAGAATTCTGTGCTTTGGGTAAATTTTGGTTATCTAGTAGAAAACGAAGAAATAACATTGGCTAAATGACTTTTCGAACATGCTTTGATAATGTGGAGTTACAACTTCTTCAGATGATTACTTGAGTCAATTATCTATTTCCAGAAAGAGGCTGGTGCTACTTAAATGCAAAATGACGGCTTCTTTATGGAGAAAACTGACTGTATCCTTTCCAGTTATTTCTAATAGAAATATACTTTATAGGACAGAATTTTACTTTTCGTGGATTTGTGTTCATTCTTTTTGTCTAGGGGAAAGATGGGTGCCTCACTTCACAGAAAGTATAAAGTTAAGGCAGTAGGTGGAAAACCTCCATATCTAATGATAATTTCTCTTTAAACACGTGACATTAATTGAGTCTTGTAGTCTTTGCGTGAAAAAGGCATGCAAAATGTCCTTTTGCTAGTAGCATGAATCTATGGGTATTTACGGGAGATGTAAATTGATGCAAGCTAATATCACATGTGAATGAATGGTTGACTGCAATATATTAGGAGCGAATCGATTTTTCCGCTGCCATATTCATACACTGTCAAGTATGTCCTGGCATAATCAATGTTCTTAAAGAATCAACTTCCTCTTCCCGAAAATGTTGCTGATACCTTCCATTTCTCATAGGTGGAATTAATTTTGAAAGCTACATTGCGCCATGCAGCATTAGCCTCGTTGAAATACAAAAAATAATTTTTTCCCTATCCTCCCCCAATAAAAAGCAAACACAAACTTCTGTTTTCAATGAGTCGGAGTTATATGAGAGAAGTCGACAGTATGTTCCTAACTCGCTGACAATTCACCATTCCACGTCCTGGACATGGATTTGAATCGGGAAATTTAAACTGTTTTGAATCTCTAAAAGTTTAAATTGCTTCTATTTTCTGGATAATTTGTTGAGCGTGGTGCAGCCTTTCTTTGGCTTGTTTGGTTTTGGAGGACCAATTGCCTCTATGCATTTGGGAAGGTACGTTCCAGAGTATTGTAGTTGTAGAAACTGGTAGTCCATTATATTTTGAGGAGGTAATTTACACCTCTTTACCTTTTAACGAGTTACAGGAGCCGTGGTTTCTTCCAAGACTATGCAATCTAAAAGAGTATACATGTTACATCTGAAGAGAGAAGCTCTATTGATCAGATCTGGTTCTCAACACTCCTGGAAAGTATGCAAGATCACTGATTTCTTCATTGTTGTCATATTTTTCTCTCAACTGGACTCCCTTATGTTCCACACATAGATTTATTCAATCAGTCATCATTTTCTTTGTCATTTATTCAGACTGATCGTGGCGTCAGGGTTCCTTTAGAAAATGAAAGTGCCAGAGCACCTCAAGGAAGCTTCACGAAGGTAGACTTCTTTTAATAAATTCTTTCTATCGTGGTATTTCAGTGTCAATCGCATTGACTCATTGGACATTTCGCGGTGCATACGCCACATCTTTTCTTTTTATATTTACAACTAAATTTTTGCCTATGTGTTTTTTTTTTTTTAAATATTTCCTGGGAAGGTTTTACTCAGCTAATCTCTACAAACCTGGTAAAAACCATTGTCTAGGATGTTATCTGTCATGCTCTGACCCGGGCATCATCCATTGAAAGCATGTCCTTTTAAGTTACCTCCATTGCTCTATAAATTTGTTTTTTGGCTTGGCCATGGCACAGGAGTTGGAAGTAGTCATAGGTCAGCCGTCTTGAGTGACTATTAGGCTCTAGATTCTCTGATTATGCCAGTCGAAGACTTCACAAGGCCATGTCTTTACTTTGTTCTCAAGGCAAAGTCAATCTTCTTGAGGGAATCCTAGGCTTTAGATTGTCTATTATGTCACTTTAATATAGTGGCGATAAAATAGATATTTTTTTCGAGATATAGGATTGAAATATTTAAAGAAGACGTTAGGCAGTGGGAAGAGATAGGGAGAATTTAAAGTCTATAAGATGTGATGAGAGTTGAGAAATGAAACACCCTCACAAGGATTATGAAACACATAAATTGGCAGCTACTGTGAGTTAAGACATAACTATTCGAACAGTTTGAAGTTGATAAAGAATGATAGAACACCTCTTCATGCATGTCGGCGTCTGTTGATGGGGGAAAGCCTCTATGTAGTTTGAAGCAAATATTTTATTTCTTTTGTGTACTGCCTTGGGCATATATATGGAGTTAATGACTTATATGTATTATTCTAAATACATTCTGCCAGTAAAATTTTCAGGTATTTCTTGATTTGTCACAAGGTGGTAAATTTTGTGAATTCTCGATACCTAGACAGTACATTGTGATGTTTTCATGCATTCTTGTCGTATAAAATCTGTACAGGTTGAGATTTTCAAGCCTAGAATGAAAAACGTGAATCTATATCAACTCTCGTGCGGTGATTATTTGAAAATCATTTTTACGTATGAATTAATGCCTCGTATTAATAATCAAGTTGAGTAATATTTTTCAGGCAAAGAAGGCATGCGATATCACTTATTTTTACTATCTATGAAAGCACATGGACTTCACTATTAATATTTGAATATGGAAAGTTGGGTCATTCTTTTACATGACAAGTATGTTTCCCTACGTTTTATTGTAAAATTATCATATGGTCTACTCTAGGAAGCGGAATTAATTAATAAATGCGAGACCTTTTTGTACGTTCATAATAATGTTGATGACTTCAATGAAGGCATGAATGACCTAATCTTTTGCCTCGGATGGAAATCTTTGTGAAAGTCTTCACAAGTAGAATGACGGGGTTTTAGGTAGTGCTCAGCCGTTGAATTATGCAATCTAGGGCTGACACAAGTTCGGACGGCGGGATGCGATTTGTTCCTTTCCTTAATGGCGTCTTATAATCCTTAAACGAGCATAATTCCTGCTTACTTCTGGAGTAATCATTTCCTTATTGTGCACGTGTTTGGTAAGTCAACTTGGCAGGTATCTACTCCACCATATGGCGACAAAGTGGTGATCTTTCTCCACTTGAAAAATGGATTTATATTATTACCCTTGAGGAAGTTTTGGGAGGATCCAAAATGAAAAATGTTTATGGTGAAAGCCTAAATTGAGTAATGAAAGCATGGAACGCCCATGTAAGCAGAAAGTTCCAAGGTAAAATTGCCTATTTTAAATGTAGTCACACTCGAGTCGTGAGTACATCTAAGATAAGCAATTGGTGTAAGGAAATTTGAAGAAGATGGGGATAGGAAAAATGCAAATATGGCATTGGTTTTGATGCATGTGATTGCTTTCTTAAAGTTAATTTTTGCCCCGCTACGACACATTTGGGAATTCGAGTTGAACGTTTAGTTGCTAATATATTATTTGCCTTTAGAAGTGAGTAAAACTATCATGTGCATGCCTCCATGATAAATTTCATTCGCCTGTATACGATGAGTACTCAAACACTATGTTTTTTTGTGACTATTTGTATTGCTGCTGCAAGAACATTAACATAATAAAAGGATTTGCCTCTAGATGATATAAGTTCAGGTCGGTGGCTACTTATAAAAAACCTTTTAAAATAACTGATATATCAAATTACCAAATAACTAACATTTGTGATAGTCGTTTCTTTATTGGGTGACATTTTGTCTATTCATTGAATTAAATGGCTTGAATGAAACTCACCTTTCGTGGAGATAATAAACAATTCCATCGCTGAGGAAAAAAACAAAAAAAGAAGATGATAAAACACGAAATTGACCTTTCAGAATTGAACTAAAGCTATCTTTTCCTCTAATGTGTGTGCTAACATGATAGTTTCCACACGAAAAAAGAAGCAAATAATCACGTCCTCATAGATAGACAGTATAAATAATGTCTTTTCAACCCTCCTTAGCACAAGGGAAACTTTAACTACACCGCAATCGAGAGCTGCTTCTCTTCAACAGGACATGCTCATGCCAGTGAACGCCTCGTGTGAAGGATGCCTCCAAGGCCGCCGTCCCGCCACCCCTCACGCCCTACGTCATGAACTGCTCACCTTCCTCGCCGACTACAGCGAGATCCTTACTGATATAGTTGCTGACTGACCCGTGTAGGCTACCGTCCCCGACCTCGGCTCCAACGCGTCGCCAATCTCAGTGCGGCTCGCACTCTTGATGCTGTGACGTGGCTCTGTCGTGCCTGTCCTTGGCCAACAACCTCCAATACGTCGTCGTCAAGGTCTGGCAGTCGAGCCTCAGGTACTTGCTGGGGGAGGACTGGGCGGCGAAGCAAAGAGGCGGAGGCCAAGCAGAATGCCGTGAACTACGAGGAGATGGGGGTCGAGCAAGGTGCTGGCCTCGCTTCCGCGGGCAGAGACATCGATGAACCACGCGAAGGACTGGTTCTTCGAGGAGGATCGTGTCCTTGGGAGGGTGGTTTGCTCCAGTTAGGTGACGGCTCCTTTAAGGGTGAATAGCGAGACCCGAGGGGTCTTGGGCGGTTCGGGTTCGAGTCAATCGAATGATCAGGCTACTCTCTTGGTAATACACATCCAGTGGAATATTACTAAGAAAGCATTAATCAAATGGACAACTAGGTATCTTTTGAGTACCTCATCATCGTAAAAGAGAGATAAATCTAAGGATAAACAGCAGACGCGGAATGTTCTCTAAACAACTCAGATTGACAGTTACAAGAATACGAAAGAGGAAGATGTCAGACACCGCCGTCAAATTCGATCAATAGCCGCCAGAGGACAATAATGGGAAGCAGAATCAAGACATAAAATAAATAACGGGCCGCTTACAGTATCTATACCGGCCGCAACACTCTAAACACAGTAAGGAATCAAATCCCGCACAAACGTGGAGTTGACCGAATATGCTTCTCCATGGCCCGTTCTGAAAATCCTGCTTCCTCTTGCTCTTGTAGGGCACAGATTCCTTCCCAGGAACCCAGTTTGCCAAACAAAATACACAAGGACACAGAAACAACACCTAAACGTATAACTTCTGACAAGAACCATTATGTTGAGGAGCCGCCAGGTGGGAAAAAAGAAAAAACAAGAAGTTTCGGACTCAGAGAGCATCATTGCAAGGTTGATTTCATCTGCCTAGGGCTTTCTTCACGAGACAAATCACAAGGCGCGTAAGATCAATTTCGTCACCTATAATGTCGGTTTCAACTCCAATTACGACGAAAGCCGAAGCCAAAGACCAAAGCCGATTTTCACAAACCCAAAAACTCAATCACGAATCACGAACTGCAACAGGTTTCAGAGACCCCGTCGCTGCACACACGGGAGAAGAGGATATATATTAACCTTGGGCGGAGGCGCGAAGATGAAGCCGAAGATGCCTGTCGAGGACGATGATGGATGCGCCTCCTTGGAACCGAAGAGAAGTTCCTGTGCGGGTTCCCATCAAAGGGCGTGAAGGACCATGTATTTTTGTATACATACATATTAGCATACATATTATAATATATAATGCAGAGGATCTTTTATGAGTTCAGTCGGGTTTGGGCCCTTCGATTTAACGATGGGGAACCTACACAGGAGGAGGAAGCAAGTTAATAGTGATGATTCCTTCTATATCACGTGTCTTTTTGGATAAGGGCAATGGCCATTGTACAACGAAAGAGAAAGTGGATCCGATTAGATAAATATACATCCGTCCGCCCGTACTTGACGTGGTGCTTTGATATGAGAATTGAGTATCACCACTAAACTCTTTTACCAATTTTTTTAGAAAAGCTGAATGAAATTTGTCAGCTTGGGATTTGCTCCTCCCCCATTAAGTGGGTTTTCCTTCACGCGAAAAAAAAAAGAACAAAAAAAACAAAGGGCAAATTTTTCCGAGGAAAATTTACTGCTAAAATACAACTGTGAGAAAGTAAAATCACTTAAAAGAGATTCCTAATGTTAATATGATCCCCTTGGTGTTGGTCGAGTTGTTGCCGTGACCTTGGAAGGGCTTGCAATGTTGGGGTTGTGGAGATCATCACTCAACTCGGCCAAGGCCGCGAGAAGAATTGCCACTGTTCTGGGCGTTTCCAGGGTTTATCACTCCACAAGCGATTCCGTCAGTTTCAGAGTTCACTTGCCGAGTAGTGATGCAAAATCGGACATTGCTTGGTCTACTTGGCTGATGACGAAGCTCAGTAAGGAAGGGAGCATTGTGGAAGCGCAAAAGTAAATTTTGACCTCTCCTTGTGTTGCACGGATGCGTCATACCGCATTTGATTAATGTTGTTATCTCTTGTTAGTTCATCCTAGATTTATGCTACTGGATGCAGGAAGTGCCATCATGTGTTTTCTACTGCTATTGCACCATTTTCGTTTGCTTCTGCTTTGATGATTTTCAGTTGCGATTGTGGATTAAAGGCATTGTCAGATGCTCCCCTAGCTCGTTTAAAGGAATATCTTGCTAAAGATGAAAATGATATCGTTCTCAAGTTGTGTCCTTTAGTTAACTAAATCTTCTTATGCTACTGGTTGCCATACAAGAACGAGAACTTGTATGCCGATTGTCTTAAAAGAAGCACGTTAGCGGTAGATTAGATGGCGTTTAGTATATTTGCAAGGCAAAAGCCACAGCTCTTAAAAGATTCCTTCTTTTTAAATAAGGTTTTTCGTAAATGTTTAGACATTGTGAAGCTTCCTAAGTTGCAGAACCTCTTTTAGCTGCTTTTCCGAGAGTTGCTCCACTTTGTTCTAAGATGTTGGTCCGGTGGGGGCAACTCTAAGCCATGCCATGCCAAAAGTCTTTAATATTTGTGGTCACATATCACAACTCAGCTACGACAACATCACTGCAGAGCTTTTATAGAATACCAAACGGCCCGTAGATCCAGTGACAAAAAGACCTGCATCATTTGTATTTTTTGTCATGTCATATGCAGTATTCTTGCGTTTAAGAATTGTAAATATGGATGAAGTTGCATGACTTGAAAAGGAGGAAAGAACAAACAAGGTAACATTGGCTACTTGTACGTTTGCAGGTTAATTTAATTACAGCTAAGTAAGCTCTTTTTACACTAAGGATGTTGCACTGTTCGTTTTTCCTTGTTATGAACATCGTGGAGTGCAATCTGTTCATATACCAAACACGTCCAGATATTTTCTCTAAAACTATTCTGTATAGCTAAAAATCTGTTCAGTTGGCAATGCACAAATGTAGATGCATTAGAAACCGTTCTTCTAATTTCTCCATACCATTGATGCAGACTCAAGATTTTTGTTCCCGTAGCATTCCTGGTGTGCACTATTTTGGTACCAGTAAATTACATGAATAGCACTTTAGAGCTGGCCGAACTTAAGAATGTAACTTCTAGCGATATCGACAAACTTTCAATCTAAAATATCCCACAAGAATCAAATAGGCATGGAACTTCTTCCTATTTTGATCCGGGCTTCTTTACCATTTTTGTAGTGCAAATATCAGTCTGTGTTCCAGTGGTTGATAAGCTGCTAGTTGTCATTCAGTTTGGGGCTCGATTCCAATTACAGTCGACCTGTTGCTCATTTTCATTAGGCTTGCTCTATAGGCTTTATTTTTAATCTTCTGTAGTCTATTAATTGCATCGAAACAATCGAGCCAGGGATAAAAGGATATATTCAAGAGCTTCACTAAATAATTGGAAAACAATAATTCTGTAATTAGTGCAGTCACCCATATTTGTAACTTTGGACGGTTCCTTTGCAGGGCTTCCATAGTAACTGTTCGTCCAGGCGACATGAGAAATTATGAAACATATACTGACATCTAAATTTTTAGATTTTCTTGAGACTTTTGTTAACATGTTTTTCTTTTTGACCAATTATTTGAGAAGGACTAGTTTTGTCTTTTCATAGTAACTGTCCATCCCACCTGCCGTCGGCTGGCCGGTCGGCCGCCCACCTGCCTGCCCCCCACCTCTTTCCCACCTGCACGCATGTCATGTGGTGGTAACATGTCTCATCACTGCAGTCGGCGGTTCGATCTTCGACTATAACATTGGAACCTCACGTGAGTCCCTTAGTTTGTGCAAAGAAATCTTGTCACTTGTTAGCCATCTGTAAGTACTTCTAACGTTTTTCGGTATGAGTCTTGGCAAACCGATAATTACGAGAATTGAGCTGACGGATTTCGTATCTGATTTCTGATACACATCCTGATTGCCGCCAGTGGAGACAAAAGAAACAGCAGAACATGTATTTGACAGTAGCAGATGTCTTGATTTTGATTTTGCGATAATGATGATATTCAAGAAGTTTTTGAATTTTCATTAAATGAACATGCCATTTACACCTAAGATATCTCAAACCAACCTTGGAAAAATAATAAATAAATAAATTCAACGATCCTCAACCATCTCATAAACAGGAAAAGACTTTTCAAATTCCTCTGAAAATTCATCTGAAAATTCTAAGGTCATATTGGGCAGCCACGGAAAGACCCTCGGAGATCCCTTATGACTCCTCCAAGGCGCATTCATTCTACGCCAAGTTGCATTCAACCCAAGGGTTGAAGTCTTCATTGCAATAATCCTATAGTATTCCCTCAAAAACTCTATTGCAAGTTCTTTATAAGCTGGAATCACGTTGGTCTCCCATAATTTATCTATCACTATTTGCCATTCAAATGGAAGAGTGTTCACTAAGGCCGACACCTTCTCGAAATCTGGCATAAGGTAACCATTCCAAATGATTTCTTGTATCATCTCATTGACCCTCATCACGTGCATCACTATATCACCGTTATTCCACCGATAATTAGCTAATTATGCTATTAGCCCTTTAAGTCTCGCCTTCTGTTCATTTGTACTTGCGAATATAGGCATGCGTAAGAAATGCGACATTATTCCTACAAAAAATGCAGAACAAAAAGAGATTACACGTAATTTATGGAGGTCAATGCCGGTCAATCGATGACTGGGTTGGGTCAACAAGTCAGTTTGGTAACATTAGTGAAAAATGAAGGACATAATTGTTAAAACATTGTAAGGGCAAAACTGCAATTTTGCGAAAAGTGAGGGACAAAATCGTAATTACGAGGCAAGCACGTACTGCGCACTTGTGGGTGCGTCCAGCCACCTTTGGTGGTGTGTCACCATTCATTTTTATAAAATAAAAAATAACAATCAACAAACGATCAACATTCGATTGCTAAGGACAAGTTATGCAAATGAAACCGGCAATTCGACATGCACCGAGTGAGAAACTCTAGCTCCAGATTGATTACAGTTCCCAAGATAGACAATCAGACGAGATATGTTTAGTTTACAAACACGAGATAAGCTCTTCCTGGATCAATTAACAAAAAAGCGGAAACAATCGGAAGGAGCGACTCAAACTACTCAACATACTCAACCACCCGTGCGCGCACGGAGGGTGGAAGCATCCACGATGTGGCGATCCAAAGCCACGAGCTCGTGCTCCAGAGGTGCAATTGCTAATCACGATTAATAAAAATCAAAAGGACATACCTCTGAGCGGAGGAAATACTTCTAAGCGTTGTTAGGACGACCTTTGTTCCTTTTGTGGAGGAGGCTGTTCTCTGAGCGTTGCTGGGATCGTTGCTGGCTGGGAAGGTTGTCGTCCCGAGGAGAGAAAGTTAGGAGGTTGACGGATAGGAGTATGGAGATACGGAATGATAATAGATCAGATACCTATAAAAATCAGTAAACAAATCTAATTCAAATCTTGATGTGAGATAAGGCAAATTTAAACTCTTTATCCCGTGATACACCAATTTTTCAAGCTCTCTTCTATTTTGTTTTCCACTAAGCCCATTTTGCTAAAAGCAGTTAAGATATTGGGAGCTTGGAAGAATGATATACGTAACTATTAGACTAAAAACCATGGGTTGAATTAATTTGCATTCATCGATATGCCCATTTTCCGAAATTTTCAAAATACCACCGTATGTATATCAATTGTTTAATTCAGGAAGCACTTTTAAATGGTTACGAATTCAAATTAACAGATAAATGTTAAGTAATAAAAAAATATAATGTGAATTTCATTCTCAACTTACTGTAAACGAGAAAAATTTTATCCTAGAATTTCAACAATTAATAAAAAGGAGGAAAAAAACAGAGATTATTAAGTAGGAATGTGGAAAACTTGCTCCGCATTTTCTTTGGCTTACAAATATATTTTGGCAAAGTGGATGTAAATTTGGAGTAAAAAAAGTCAAGTAAAAAAAAGGGATAATTGCTCAAATTTACCGATGTTAGTTAGTGGTCAAATAGATTTTGTAGTTATATTACCCAAATTATCAAAAAAAAAAAAAAAGGAAAAAAGAGAGAAGGATGTGAAATATATGTTTAAAAGATAGAATACATTTGATTCATTTTTAAGCCAACTGAAAATGCACAAAGGACAGCAACGTCCATTTTGAATTTCTCCTTGAAAAATAAAAGACTCTAATCATCAAACCATTTAATTCCAGTAGAAAATTAAAAGGAGATGGTGCGAAATAAAAAGTACAAAATAAGAGCATATGGTTCATCTAAAAGCCACATAAGAACTGCCCAAAAATAAAATTATTCTAAGTGTCACTTAAATTGTCAGAATGTTGCTTAAAATATTTACCACAAATTGTCCAAATGTCAATTAAAATTTGCTGCTACACTATGTCCTTAAAATGTACTTTCTCAACATAAAATTTAGGATGTAATCGAACTGATTAAAATCTTTAAAGCTCAATTGCAATTTTTTTTTTTTTTTATCAAAAAAGCACAAAATCCTGTCAAGTAGGCTTGAAGAGAGGCTCTTGAGCCGAGAGAGAGAGAGAGAGAGAGAGAGAGAGAGAGAGAGAGAGAGCGCTACTTTAATATATTCAATGAGGTATTTGAAAAAAAAAGAATAGACAAGTTAAATGAAGAAGGAAAACGTCTTAATAATAAAAAGGTAACATGACAAAAATTGATTACTAGTCTCATATATTAAAGGGTTAATTTATATGAAGTCACCGACCAAAAAAAAATATATATATATATGAAGTCATTTAGTATTATCACTATTGTTGTATACAAAAACTGAGATTGTTCCTAAAAATCAAATTTAGAGCAGATTCGATCACTCCACGCTTTACTTGTTAGACTCTTTAAGGTGTATTTATCAACCGGAATTGTCCATTCTTAGTCATGATTCATGAAGCATTAGGCCCCCGAAGACCAAAAGGAGTAAGTCGAGCACTTCTTGACTTAAAATGACTGAGGACATTATAGCACAATGGCTCATTCCCATTGGGTTTACGATCGCCGATACTTTAATGATTCAATTTAATTAGATACGATTGTCTAAGAGGAACGTTGACTGAACTTGATTAGAAAGTAAATCTAATTGAAGCTTGAGTTCAAATATTGAAATTACTATAAATTTAAGAAACGATATTATTTATCTATTCCTAACATTGACAATTGTGAATTTGAGAAATGATGTAGTTTATTTTTATGGCCCTTCCCCTGAGCTGGATATATTCTTTGTATCTACGTGAAGCCAAACAATAACCATGCGTGTTGTTGTCATGTTCTATGTTGTTATTGATATCTGTACTTAAATGTATTTGTACTTCTTGTTTTATTATAGATTTATCAAATAATCCACGTAAAATGTGAGTTAAATTCAATTATATAATGATTATACTATAAATATTGGGGGGCCAAAAAGGCATTGAGGAAAAGTCATGTGAAGGGATTTTATTTAGGTCATTTAGATTAAAATGAATGACGAGGATATATTTAGGACCAAACGAAGAATATCACGAGATACCTTTACTTTTTTTTTTTGGCAAATTAAGTTGCAAAGCCCTATTGATAAGATTCAATTTCAATATAAATTGGTTATACTTAATCTCTTTAAGAGATAGCGATAAGTCACTGATAACTCAATTTTAGAAATATTGACATTTTTCATTCGAAGAATGCAAAATTAATAGAATCTTTAAATTTGATTTGTCATGTATCTGTCACACATTGCAATATAATGAATAGAGTATGATAACTATAAAAACTACGTTACATTAGGCTATTAAAACTGTTGTTATCTCTAATGATATCATATCTCTCTCTCCCTCTGATGTGTGCGAATAATCCTTTTCTTCGGTTTTTTTTTTTTTTATAATTATTTTATTTAGTTTCTTTCCACATCCACGATATCAATTTCATATAAAACATAAATTAATGTATTTTTGGCCAGTATATAAATTGATGTTAAAGCAAATAGTTTTGTGATGGTATTACTCAGCTTATAAATGAATCCAGTGGTTTTCCTTTGTGGATGTCAAGTTATCATTTTGGCTCAATCGAATTTATTGCTTTTTGCTTTGTAAAACAAATAAAGCCAAATAACTTTCTTTTTTGGAAAATTAAGTTACAAAGCCCTATTGATAAGGTTCAATTTCAATATAAATTAGTTATACTTTATCTCTATGAAAGATAACGATAAGTCACAAGTAGCTTTAACTCAAAAATATTGACATCTTTAATTTCAAGAATGCAAAAGTAACAGAATAAACACGTTTGTATCGCATACAAACCTCAGATAGAGAGGGACCACATCAGTGACACCAAGACGACTCTGTTCCACCATCGCTGAAGTGAGGATTTCTCTCAGGTTAGTCTTCTTCTATTTCTCGCTGACGTTCCACCAGTATTCACGATTGAGTTTCTAGGCGGTTAGGTCTTGTCGCATGATACAATCCGTTCCAAAAACCAGAAAGATCGTTGAAGTTTCTTGATAGTTTCTTGCGCATCAAGCACTAATTCATTGACACCGTGATCACGATAGCCACCCTGGATCGCCCGACATATCTTCGGCTACAAAGGGAACGCATGGCGGAGCATCTGTTCTCGACCACGACGACTCAGAGCCGGCGCCCAAGGCACGATGATCCTCTCACGTCGCATGATGGAAGAGATGAGGATGAAGATGGAGGTGAACTTGAGGCTAATTTGGAGGGTGGGCGAGAGGAGAAGAGTGCGAAGAATGCGAAGCGGAAGGAGGAGGAAGAGGACTTAGAGGAGGAGTCTGTTGACGAGGCGCCGATCGGCAAGCCGATTAGGATTTCCTTCAAGAGGAGTGAGCGGAAGAAACATTACAAGGCATTCGAATACGATGGAAAGCAATATGATCTCGTAAGTATTTTGCTTTTTATTAGTTTTTCCTCAATGATTCTACATTGGATGGGGTCGTTCATTCGTTCTTTTTGTTTTTCATTCAAGTTGTTCACGATTTTTGCATTGGTGTATTAAGAATTGGCTTTTCAAGATATCAAATTTTACTTGCTTTTTTTCTTTGTTTTAGTGGAAAAGACAGCTTCACTACGGGTTTCTTGATGTCTCCTTCGACAAATTGAGTTTCTTTGTTCTATATGATCATTTAGGTTCTGTAATTTACTGAAAGAGAAACATCTTGCCTTTATTAATTTAGTAACGGATCCAGCTAGGCTAACCGTACTGTTATATTGACATTGTAACCGTGTTTTTATAGCCACGAATCATTCATTATACTAGTTGGACTTATTTGGGCAACCGGAGTACAAATTTCCAAAATTAATTATTAAAAATGGTCCTTATGCTGCAAAATCACAAAAGCTCCCTCTAGAAGAATTAAAAAAATCGGGACCTTATCATTTAGCAAAATAATAAATACCTATAGGGAACAAAAGTTAACGTAAAAGTATGCCTTTTTAAGTTTCATGCTTTGTACCAATATTTATTAGTAAATGTCATGTGTAATTTCTAAAAGAGAAATTGAAATTTTAATAAAAATCAATAAGTAAAAATTATATGATTATATTGCTAACTATGTGACTGACTAGAGCGAGACACAATATATAGTGATGGTGCACTTCACAATGGCAAATGAAAAATCATTGAACAAAGAACGAGACAAAATATATTGTAAACTTTAATTCTAAGGTGCAATATGGAAAAATTCATAGAAACTTACTAAAAAGGTAAAATTGAATAATATTTTCAATCAGATTTGTCTTTGATTCCATGTGCTGTTTCTGATTTCATATTTCTCACATTTGAGTTGTTGTTTTTGTAGACTAGCTAGTCTCACCAAAGCCTGAAAATAGTAACATGTTTTAATACCATACAGATGAGATAAACCTTGGGAATTCCACTACTAATTATTAAGTAGGATAATATTTCTTTAACTTGCAGGAGGTTAATACTATATAGATGAGATAAACCTTGGGAATTCTAATACGATAATTATTAATTAGGATAATATTTCTTTAACTTGCAGGAGGATTGGCCATAATTTAGTAAGTTTTTTGTTTAATTATGCGTAATCTTGAGTAAATAATCTTTCTTATGTTATTTTGAATAACGTGACTTCAATGGAAACCGGATGAACAAGTTATCCGGTTTCCCACGAAATGCTTTTGTGGCCAAGACTTAACCGTCATTCGAGCACCATTAGTTTAATCATTATGCTTTAGTAAAATAATATTCTCGTGCTTTTTTTTTTTTTTCTCTAGAACACTTGTTGGCGTTTGTTCTATCTTGTTTGATGTTATAATGTGGACAAACGTATGCATGGCCTCACCCAAGAAAATCAATTAACTTTCCCTTATCGACATATTGCGTTCCTTTGGTCTATATGATAATTTAGGCTCCACAATCCAATGAAAATTATATATCTTACTTCCGTTAATTTAGTAAAATATTATTCTCATGCTTTTTTTCTTTTTTCACTCTAGAACACTTGTTGGCATTCGTTTGCCTGTTTGTTCAATCTTGTTTGACGTTGTAATGTGAAAAAATGTATGCATGGCTTCCCCCGATAAAATTTTCTCACCAAATTGTCAATTGACTCCATCTCCTTTTCCATAGGACTAATCCAAGATAAATGCATAGACAACTTCATAGTATAATCCTCTTTGGAAAAATATTCATCTCTCCCCTTTAAGCAAATTTGGAAGTCTTTACTTTCCTCCTTCTTCAAACTTTTGCTTAACTATTGTTCTTTCCATATTATGGCTATCATTCAGGAGGATACTGTGCTTGTGGTTCCCGATGAGATAACCCAAAAACCATATGTGGCTATTATCAAGGTAACTCCATTTTTGTTCAATCATAACGAATCAAATTAGATGATGATGATGTGTGTATATATATGCTTTGTTTATTAGTCAACTCCCTCTAAACAAACTTTTGTTACATGAGCATTGGTATTCTTATTGGGCTAATGTTTCTGCATTATGGTGACCGGTTTTTTTTTTTTTTTTTTTTTTTTTTTTTTTTTTTTTTTTTTTTTTTTTCGGTTACTTGAATTTTGTCTTCTCTCTTTATTATTTATAAAAATTTTGTTTTTTTAAACCGTTGTAGAATAGTTTGTACCCTTAGTTGCTATTATGTTTTGTCGAGCAGTATTTAATTAAACATTCATCATATGGTTATATAGGATATTGCACAAACCAATGATGGAAGGATGATGGTTATAGGACAATGGTTCTACAGACCTGAAGAAACAGAGAAAAAGGAAGGTGGGAGTTGGCAGTCCCATGACAATAGAGAGCTCTTTTATAGTTTCCATCGAGATGAGATTTCTGCAGAATCTGTGATGCACAAGTGTGTGGTACACTACGTTCCAATTCACAAGCAACTCCCTAATCGAAAACAAAATCCTGGTTTCATAGTGCAAAAGGTATATGACACTTATGAAAAGAAGTTATTCAAGTTGACCGATGATGATTATGAAGTCAACAAACAACGTGAGATTGATCTTTTCCTTAAAAGAACCTCAAAATGCTTGGGAGATCTCCCAGATATCGATACAAAGAATGCTCATGCTAACCAGGAAGATCAGTTGAAGAGAAAAAGGAGCTTCCAAAGAAGGAATGTGTCACCTTTGGATGTCTCTAGAGAGGAAGATTCAACAGCCAAATCGGATCAACGCTTTAAAGCTGAAACACCAGGAAGTTCTACAGGTAATGCCTCTAAATACTATGCAATTTTAGTCAGATTTAACGAACTAACTGGAGAAAGCGCTTGTGATAGGTTAGAGAGGCTTCTTCAGGTTGTACAGTATGTGTGCACTTCTGAAGGAACTAAGGATGAAAATGGAACTAACTGTCGAGAACAGAAAGTGAAGGCATGGATGACAATTTTATTTTATTTTTAAATACATTTATTTTCACTTGGGAAGTGGGTGAGCATCCTTTAATTTGGTCAAGGTGCCAGCAGTAACTGCCCTTGAGAAGGCTTCACATCAAACCCTTTCGCCAAATTTTCAGAAATACAATAAGAAGTTGAGGCAGTTATTTTTCAATCTGAAGGTAAGAAATTGTTTGGCCTGTTATGGGAAAATCACCAGCATTCTAGCCCAAATCTAAGCACACATCCATGCAGGAAAAGCTAGGTGGTTTGTCAGTGCATTTTGCTGTATAATTTTCCAGAGAAAGGTATAAATGTGGTGTCTATACTCTTTTCTGATTTTTCTTGCAGAATAATGCGCTTCTAGCCCACCCTTTGTCAAATGGACAATTGGAACCTTCCAAGATACTGAGCATGTCGCCTATGAGTGGAAGATATTCTATCTATTTGATTCAGGTGCTTGTATTATCAAACTGGATGGCTAGCATTATTCATGCCAATTTCTCAATTATTGGTCAAAAAGAAATTCTCATTCCCACCAATGGCATCGTCTAGGCTCCTGGTTGCATCTAGATTGGCCTACAGACTCTTGTTACTTTGTTTTTAGAGAATACTATGGTAATTTTTTTCCTACAAGACAATTTTCATGTAATAATTTGTTGCTTTAGAACTTTTCGGACAAATTTCTCTACTACATTCATATGTGAATTCTCTCTTTAGAATTCACATATGAATTCTCTCTTCTTTTTAGTTTTGTTGTGAAGGCTAGAATGAAAATGGCTTTTCGCGAGTCTGATTTACACGAGTTTCATCAAATCTAGAATTGGATGTTCCTTTGAGCAACAAAAGTAAATGCATCAAGAGACTCCCAAAAATTCGGCAACAAAGAACTCGACTCATTTTCCGAACACCGACATCCTCTTGACTTAAACTGGAGAAAAGAAAATGAAAAGGGACGACATGACATTATCGTCTTATCTCAATGCATAGAAAGGTGCTTAATTCAGTTGCATCATCAAGGTGACATACAATCCCAGAAAGATCATCTATCGCACTTTGTAATGAGCTGCATTACTAGCGTAATGCTAGCATAACAAGAAATTTAGCTCCCGTTAACCTGAAATTTTTCCTGCAGCAGACTTCTCAAATTCTTCTTGCCTGAAATGCGGAGATTCATTCAAAGAAGCATCAAGTAGATATGCCATTCTCTATGCCACAACATATTCCCACCCTTCAGTAAAAAAACTTTAAGCACCCTCAGGATACTTCCCTAGAATGCAATATGCAACTAATGTTTAAAATATTTAATATCCAATATCACAATGATATGTTTAGATATAAAGCTCCGTTAACTAACTCAATAATGCTGCCACTTCACACACAAACAAAAAGTTCAATGATTACATCTGGTCAGTTTCGTTCAAGTAAAATCGTCAGCAAATGAACTTAGGATTACTCATCAACAAGGAACAGGGCAAGCTGGCTTTGACAATCCAAATTCATATGCAGCGAAAACTAAAAATTCCTGAATATTGAAAAGAGAGAGAGTCAAATTGATACTTGAGGTTCTCAAATGTATAGCGATTCTTTGTGACCATGTGAAATAAGACCCTATTCATTGAGTTGGCATTGGTAAATGCATAGGGTGTCAATGGCGCTTCTTGCTAATCATTATCCAAAGCACAAATAAATTCCCAGCTCTCTCATAAATCAACTTGCATTTGCATCCAGATGCCAAAGAACTAATTTACTTGATTCATTGCGGTGATGGTGGACTAATAATTTAATATTCCATTGCAAAAATACTCAAGCGATAATTAAAACAGATGGTACCTGGTAGGAAAGATATTAAAAACACCCATTATTAGTCTCCAAACATAATCCACACATATTACATAATTAACCAGCAACCATCCCATCTTCTAAACTAACTTAGAAACCTAGAAAGGTAGCCTTGCCATAATAGAAAGAGGGTACTTAGAATTTGGTTGAGTCATAAATAACTTTGCTTTATACTCCTAAATTTACATGTATCACAATAGGCAAACCAAGAATCATCTGCATAAAAAACTTACACTTGCCTTCCATTCACATTATAAAGACCTAATTTACTCATTCATTGTGGCAATGTAACAAATAATTTATCACTTTTTTCTTCTTCTTTTTTATGCCACAATAGTTTAACACTTCACCAGAACCCAGTGACAAAGAAGAGAAAAGCAACATCACAGAGTGTATAAAAGAGAAAAACTAAATCAACAAGACATATACTTTTTGGAATTAAAGACATTCTCATTTTTGGGCACAAAAACATTTGCTCATTGCTCATTGCTAAGCAACCATTCCTGAAAGTATCATCATTTATGCGGCCTGTTAATTGAACAGTAGTTCAAACATGATTTTGTCACTTCCGTGGGGTTAACAGGAATCATGTGGAGCAACCTGCATTCTTTCACATATAAATAAAATGCTCAAGTTTGTCCGATCCTAACTAAACCCCCAAAGCACATCGTGCGCAAATTTCAGAAAGCCGACATTCCTATGCAAAGCTACAAGTTCCATGAATGTAGTCTGAATGACTTTATCCACAATCAAGAGTGATATTCCCACGTTTCATAGCCTGAATGAAAATTTGTGACCCTATGACATACTTAACACTGAACAAAGTCAACCGACAAAGCTCACCAACACATATAACACACACTTAGATGAAACAGAGAAGGCCCAAAAAAGAGAGACCAAGAGAGTATACGCATACCTGTCATTCTCCAAGTCGCTGGATGAAGTGCTCAGAGGAAATTCTAGAGACCACCAACAAAGAATGAAATATTCATCAAACCCAGGAACATGAAATTGGAAAGAACCTAGCAAAATGAAGCAACTGCATGAGAAAGACAACCTCTTTTTCTAGGGTTTGCGGGTCACCAAAGCACCGAGGAAGTTACCATGATTGTCTAGAGGTGTTTCAACATGTTTGCTCGTGTCGCCGATGTGCGCGACATGGTAGTCTAGAGTAGGGGTGATCAAGTCCAGGGTGGATAGGGTCTAGACCTAGACCCTGTATCCGACCCTGTTATAACTAGTTTCCCTTTTCTAGACCCTATACCCGACCTTGTTTGTATTGGACCCTGTACCCGATCCATCCTATTTTTTCGATCCGGTTCTAGGGTCAACCCTGTTTCCACTTAAACCTGTTTTGCAATCTCCCGATATCTTATACGACTTCGAATTTTATATTAATAAGCGAGAAAATAACGTAATCCTCCTAATTTATATTGAAACATTAAGCATTGGTAGTAAATTAATACATGAACTTTTTGACTAAACAAAAAATTAAGGATCCATAGGCTAATTATAATAAATAAAATCATAAGGCAAAGAATTAGCAACAAACATGGTTCTAATATTAGTTTTATTCCCACAACTACTACATGAAGCTACTCATTTATGCAAGCATAACTCCTCCTACAAAAGAGAAATTGGGCGAGTCAATCCATGTGATACACAAGAATTTGGTAGTGACGAACACCGTTTGTCCATTAGACGGTGCGAGAGGGAGCCGGTGAGGGAGGGAAGCAAGTGAGAAAGAGGAATGACAAAGGAGGAGTGCCGTGCATGTTTGAGAGAGCCAAGAGGAAAAACATCGTGTGATTGTGGGAGTAAGAATAGAAATCGGGAGAAAAAAAATAGTTTTGGACCTCTACTTAAAAAATCGGTCTAGGAACCGGTTCCAAAACCGGTCCAAGAACTAGTTTCCGGGTGGGTAATCACTTGGAACCTGTTCCCGGACCGGTTTAAACCGATTTCGAATTTTGGGAACCAGTTCTCAAATCGGTTTCAATGGGAACCGGTTCCCGACCCTGTTTTCCGGGTAGGCCGATTCGGGAATTTAGTATACCCGGTCCGGTTGCACACCCCTAGTCTAGAGCCCATCGACCTCCATGGGAGCGGCGGAGGCGGCTTGGAGGCAAGCACATAGCCGAGCTGTAGAGGCATCTTCGCTGCTCAGAGGCGAGTGGCGAAGGCAACTTAGCGGAGCGGTGGAGGCGGTTCGGAGGGGAGCCACGGAGGGGTCTCAAAGGCGAGTGGCGGAGGTGGGCTAAGAGGCAAGCCACGGAGGTGAGTGGCGAAGAGGTCTTAGAGGCAAGCGACAGAGGTGGGCAACGAAGGGTTGATATCGAGTAGCCAAGGAGCGAGGACACTTCGTATTTTTCAGGTTACCCGTTTAATGAAAAAATGGGTTGAAAATGGATCAGAATGTCTAATCCATTTTCAATCCATATAAATTCAACTTAAAATTTTTTGGACCCATCTTAATTGCGCTTTTATACCTTTATAATCCACGTACAACCCATTGGTATAAAATATGAGTTAGAAAGTGGGTCGTACACTCATTTTGCCACCCCTAGATAGAATTTAGAATCAAGGGCAATTTCTGGTCCTCATCCTTTTGACATTTTTCAGTTGGTAATTGATATCTTAATTGCCTATAAATTAGGAAACCGTGCATGTGGAATCGTGGATTATCATAGTAGTCTTATATGCTAAATACGGATCCCATACCATGAGACTGATTGGTTGTTTATTTTTTATTTTTAATTCATTAAGGAAGAGCCTTGCTAATAGTTTATTAGGCTCGGCATCATTATTAAAAAAGATGTAGCGTTCAAAGGATATCGTAGAGAACTTTTCGAGTTTAAATATTTTAAAAAAATTAATTTAAGCAAAGTTGAATGTGCCCAACGAGATTAATATAATCTAGATGGCAATCATTTTATTAATCCTTGAAGTAATCCTTTGCTACTAGTGATCAAAATCACCAAAGGGAGGATAATTGCCTCGCAAGTCAAGAATCCTTTATGATGGATTTTAGATTTGCTTTATGGTGGATGCATTTGTTATGATATTTATCAATTTAAATGTGATATTGTATTTCCCAATTAATTTCGATTTATTGCTCAATTCATTATCCACATTTATTATATGATAACTGCCTGTTATATGTAACTATAACAGTCTTTACGAAATAAAAAGTCAAGCCGTCTAGTCCAAGCCCTATAAATATAGAAAACACACCATCAAGTTTTGAGGGATATTGGCTAGTGGGACAGAATGAGATGTTCTGATATAATGATTCCATGAATTGATTGATACACTCGTTCAAGGTTTTGGCATTTTCTGCATTTGCAAATTTTCATTAATGGTTGGAAGTATGTCGATCCTTATATTTCCACAAAATTGTTTTTGATTATACACGTTTTTCTTTGTAAATGATAAATCAAGATTGTTAGTTTTTCTTTAAACTTAATCTAACAAGTTGGTATCAGCGCGGTTTATAATCTCTGCCTTGGTGAAATTCTTTGGAATTTTATATGTTTTCATTAGATAATGAATGGGTAAAATTCGGATCTTTTGTGGCTTGGAATAGAATTTCAAATTCCTACCAAATTCGGGTGACCCACTATGATATAACAGATACGCACGGTCACACCACCATTAGGAAGAAAAGTCTTAAGGTAATTAAGCATATTACTGATCGCCGGAGGCTAATCGAGCGTGTCCAATCCTATGTACAAGGAACTAGTGCCTCGTGTGATTTCATTTGCTCTTTGATTGGCAGAAGAATTCGGTTGTGTGTCAATTTAGTAGCAATTCATCGTCTATTGTGCATGATTTATTACATGTTTTGAACATAAAAGAAAACTCTCATATGCATGCTTTGTTCTTTTGAAGAGAGGAATCATTTGAGCCGTTAGTAATCTTTCACGTTACACTCACCGTGTGCAAAGAAAATGACGGTCAAGGTAATTGGACACGCGTAATCATACCTCCCCCGGACAGTGCTCGGAAAAAGGACACCACCGAAAGATAAGATCACAATTATTTGTGCTCATCCAGTAGGGACTTTTATTGAAACCAACCTGATCTGCAAAGTCAACCACCAACGAAGACTTGGCGTCCAACCATGTCAATGGCTCATGCAAGTCAAGCTTCTCATGCATATCTTTGTCAATTATGTATGATTGTATGAAAGAATAAGTTGATATTGAGATATGCATACAGATGCACCGAAATGGTGAAACACATTGCACTTACCGTGATAGAAAATTGAGGTGAATTATTGCCTGCCACACTGCCTCTTGAAATTAACATCATTCTTCTGCTTTTTTTAAGAGATATGCTCCCACTCCTCACAAGTTTCTGGCATCAATAGGTGGTATGAAAATCACAAGTGTCAATCATATATCTTGACGTCAGTAACAATCGCACAATAAATAAAATGGTAGATGCAAATCCATAGAAGCAATAAAGAAAAGCTTAGCAGCTAGATTATCAGTTAGGAACCCACCTCTGAATTCTGTTGCGTATCTGCTCCAATTTCCATCCTTTACCACTTTAGCCTGTTTTTTTCAGTTCGTAGCCAGAAGATTGAAAATTCAAGATAGAAACAACCCTGAGTCTTTTAATGCAGCAACTACAGCTTGTTACTTAGAGATGCAAGTTGTTTCATACCAATTGGGATGTTTACTCAACTCTGCACTTAAAGTCCTTTAGACCATCTTTAATAGCTTTTGGTTTCCAGAAAGCAAATTCCTTGCGTTGTAAGCAAAGTATTGCTTATCACAACCTGACAAAATCTCCCGATGGAAAATATGTTAGTGAGTTTGGGGAAAAAAATCTCAATCAGCATAATTCAAAGGGTAATCCCAAAATTTAGTATTTAAAATATCTTCTCTGGGTTTCTTTTTATTAGAAGTAGGTCTAAGCTCCATTGTGCAACAAAACCATTCCAAAGTTTCTAAATTGTTTTAACCATCAGATTCCTGCATGGCCACCATGAAGTAACAGAATAGGGCTTACTGCAAAATCCAAATTTGCACATGATACCACCATACTCTTTCCAACTTATTGATGAAACGTAAGCATTAGGAGAAGAACAAACTAGGATGACTTCTAGATGGAGGATTCCCTTCCTGATTTGAACTCTGGGTTTTAACTATGACAAAAGACTAAAGCATGTGCAGAATAAATGAAGTGACAGCATCAAGCCATAACTAGTGGTCAATAGTTAGAATGAGGATGAAGAAACTTTGACCTAAATGCCGTTTAATAAAAACTACACTCGGTAAGGGACTTTTGCTTTTTTTATATTCTAAACAAAAATCTCAAACTATTAACTGGTGAAACTTAGTTGTTGGTGCCCAGATCTAGCCGGTGGCTATCCTCACCTTAGGTCTTGTGTCCTAGATGTTGCTTGAGGTTGCTAGACCCTAGGCGGCCATCACCTAGGGTCGCATTGCTTGGGATCGCAGGACCCAAGCAATGGTTGCTTGGGTCTCACGACCTCAGGCGAGGATGGCAATGCCTTGTCGGTGGCTCGTCGGCAAGTTAGGGTTTTTGAGGATATTTATGGAATAGTGAAAGTTGAGCGAGGGCAAATTTGGAAGGAAAAAATCTATCTGGATTCCAAAAATGCTACTTTCTAAAGTCCTTCCTTATCTATCATGGGCTAAAGGCTATTAGTGGCTTTTAGAAATGTAATTGCATTTCCCCAAAGTTGAGCAAAAAACAGACAATGATTTGCATTTGCCCAAGAAACTTTAGAGTCCTAAAGCCCATTTGTAATGCTGAACCAAACAGGCCTTAATCTTTTGAAGAATATGTCAAAAATTTAACGTCTGCTTCCCACAGGTCCTCAGCCATCATTCTTTTACAATCCCAAATGATGTATTATGCTGCCGGCCTACTGGTAGTTGACACAAGTAGCATTGGGTGATACAGGGATAGCATGAATGACTAAATGAACAGGTTTAGCTCATCCAGTAGCAGGATTTGAAATTGTTAGAATGACTGAGAAAAAATGTGATATTAAATAAATGGAAAAATAATGAAACATATGGACAAACGTAAGTATATCCTGCATAATTACTGGTCAGTGTTGGCATGGTTCTCTGTTATTTTCTAGTTGACTGTGTATCCGATATGCTTTTACACCAAAGACATTACGACTTACCATAAACCTAAACTGACCTTATATATTGAATTGCGCGACAAGGCTGAGTCAATAAGAATGATACTGTTGATTGACATTGTGGTTGGCAAAGTTTTCTCCTATGTGAGTCTTGGACAATGTCTATCAATAGTATGTTGTTTGTAGACTTAAAAGAATTCTCTCCACTGTATTATTCAAATTTCAATCATCTTGCACTTCTTATCGATTCGAGCCTTGTTTATTTTATTTTGTTCACGGGAGTTGGCCAAGTAGGGTGTTGATATGGGAGTGAATTTGTTGTGCTTGCAGGGCAAGTGATAAAGGGATGGGATCAAGGTATCAAGACAATGAAAAAGGGGGAAAATTCTATTTTCACCATACCTCCAGAGCTAGCTTATGGCGAGTCTGGCTCACCTCCAACGATACTTCCTAATGCAACTCTGCAATTTGATGTTGAACTACTTTCTTGGACGAGTGTCAAGGATATTTTCAAGGATGGTGGCATATTCAAAAAAATTCTGTTGGAAGGTGAAAAATGGGAAAAGCCTAAAGATCTTGACGAAGTATTAGGTGTTTAATTCATTCCTCTTCTGTGATAATTTTTATCAGGAATTTGTTAAATGAAAAGATGCTGATGGTATTGACTTCTTGTTTATGTAGGCAAGTATGAGGTTCAGCTGGAAGATGGTACCACTGTTGCAAAGTTTGATGGAGTGGAATTCACCGTCAAAGAAGATGAATACTTTTTGGCAAAGAATGAACCTTTTTCGCTGCCCTGCGCATTTGCCTAGTGCTAACCCCCTATTTTTTATTTTTATTTTTATTGTAGGACATTTTTGCCCAGCAGTTGCTAAAGCTGTCAATACAATGAAACAGGGAGAGAAAGTTCTTTTGACAGTCAAGCCACAATGTAAGCTGAACTTCTTTCCCGCTTCTTTTTTTCTTGTGGAGCATTCTGCTGGGATGCGTTTTGTTAATTTTAGACCTTGATTGAAGATGGATTCGGTGAGAAAGGTAAGCCAGCTTCTGGATATGAGGGATTAACATAGGCTGTTTGGTGTAGCTAATAAAATAGTAGTGATTACTTTATTTGTATGATATTATAATGGTGAAAGATAATAGAGTAAATAACTAAAATGCCCTTACTCTGTAACACGTTAGCTATTAGTAATCATGTAATTCATTACATTATTAACGGTACATAACTATATAATAACATAAAACTTTGCACACATTCCTGATGGCACATTATTTGAAGAAGCAGCCCCAAAAGTCAATTTAGCAAGAGCCCGGCAATTTCGCACAAGAATTCGAAATTCAAAAATTACTTAAAAGCACAAACAGAAATGCCAAAAACAGAAGTTCCCCAACAAAGACGAACAACCAAAAACAACAACGAAGATCAAATTGCTATGAAAAGCACTGAGGAAAAACTTTAATGAATGAACTCAAAGGCAAGAGAGAACTGTTAGTAAATTGCATCACTCACTTCACTGTCGAAAGGCCTTCAAGCGTCGAGGAGAAGAATTGAATACCACATAGCATGGGAAAATCGTCTTAAAATATTATAAACATATTACATGGCGATCAATTCGGTCTTAAATTTTTCAATTGAGTCAATTTAGACGTAAACCTTTACACGATATACCAATGTAGTCCTTTTGGTAAATTTTAGTTGGAAATTGTTAATGTAAATACTTGTTATCTTTCGTAATACAACCAACGACGCTGACAAGAACAATTTTTACATTTCTTTTAATTTTTAATTTCTTTTCTTTTCTTTTCTTTTTATAATTATTTCCCTTAATCTTTTCCTTTTCGCCTGTGTTCAGTCGTCAACCATCGCTAAGACCAGAGCGAGGATCAAGCTGCCCTTGCCTAGAACGATATGAGACAATAAAAGGAAAGAAAAATGAAAAGTCTAAGAAATTTTAAAAAAAAAATTGCAAGATTCTTCCACATCAGCATTTAATAATGTCATATAGGATGATAAGTGCTAATTGGACCATCACAGTAGCAAATTCTGACCATAATTACATTGAAAAATCATCAAAAACTTTAGGATTTAATTAGTCAAATTAAAAGTTTAAGAATGAATTAGCCAATGTACGATAGGTTTAGAACTTTTGGAACCATTTTTCCCACACAGCACATCCATGTCCTCCACCTTCGGCCCCTTAACAAGCAGCTTGAGGCACCGCCAATTCGATAGCCGCGTTAACAAAGCCATAATTTCATTTTGGGCATGTTGAGGTTTATATTTTCCTCAGTGAAGATGCCGCTCAAGCCACTAAGGCGAGCTGTCGTTGATCGTCCCCTCTTCCGCCTCGGCTCACCATGGGGTACTATGCTCCACTGTTGCTTTCGAAGTCTCCAGACTCTTTGGGTGCACTTGAATTTAGTGTCTCTCTCTCTCTCTTTTATTTTTTATTTTATTTTTTTATTTGTTTGCTAGATTCTTGATTTTTTTTATAGGGTTCTTGATTTCCTTGGGTCTTTGCTAGTGTTGCGACCTCTTTCGGTGCCCGCCTCGGGGCGAGCGCCTTGCGAAGGCTAATGGCTTGGCTGAAATTAGTTATGCTCGGACTCTCCCAAGTCCACCAATTCACGACTTTAATAGTCTAAGTTTTTAAACTGTAAATTAATTTTTAAAATGGAGTCGCTACTAATCGATTTGGGGTGGGTTGATTAGAAACCCAAGCGAAGTATCGGGAGAAATACTCACTCATGCGCAACCAGAGAAATTAGGATCGGGGACTTGATTACACTAGTTAATCACTAATGCCCTTTCGGTACCTAATCTTGTTTAAACCTTGAGGTTTTTTGGATGTTCGAGGGATTTTCCATGCATTTTTGGGAGGAAAAACATTTTTGAGTCATTTTTCTAATTTTTTGGACATAAAAGGGATTTTTTTTTGAATTTTTAGTATTTTTGGAAAAATACAAGTCTTTTGGCTTTTTCTGAATTTTTGGCTTTTTCATGAATTTTTGGCTTTTTTTTTTGGATTTTTGGCATTTTTTTGGAAAATATGGAATATTTTTTATTTTTTTTATTTTTCGGAAAATAAAATATTTTTAATATTTTTCAATATTTTTTGGTTTTTTGGAAATTAAAATATTTTTAAATATTTTTGAAAATAAATTATATTTTTTTTATTTTTTGGAAAATAAATTATTTATTCATTTAAAATACTATTTAAAAAAGGGCCGACCCGGTCGGATCCGCGGGTTGGGTCCGACCCGGGCCGGTGACCGAACGCGAGCCCCGCTCGGATTTTTTTGTCTTTTTTTTTACTTTAACGAAACGGCGTCGTGGCCGAGTGTTTAGAGACGCCGGCCCGGCCCCGACGACCCTCGACCCGACAACCCGCTCCCCGGCGAAACCCTACCCGACCCGTCTCCGGCTCGCAACCCGACTCACAGCCGCCGCACGAAACCCTACCCGCTTCACGGCCCGGGTCCGATTCGATGACCCGAGGCCGTGACCCGAAAAATCGAGAACCCTAGGGTTCTCGATTCGCGGCGCCGGAGAAGGGAAGGCTGAGGCGCTGCGGCGGTGACGGCGGCGACGGCGACGACGGCAGCGACGAAGGCGGTGACAACGATTGGACTACAGGGGGGGTGATGGCGACGGCGACGGCGACAGAGGCGGTATGCTACCTGTTCGCGGCAACGGTGCGACGGAAGTGGCGACGGACAGCTTCCCTCCTGGCGGCGACGATCGGGGAGCGGCGAGGGTTTCTGGAGAAGCGACGGCGATGGCGATGGTGGTAGCGACGACGTCAGGACGGCGGCACGGTGTCAGGGCTGCAGAAGGGCTCGGTCACCCCGCATCCGAGGTGCGGATCTCGGCCGGACCTTCCTCAGCCTTGATTCTCTCTCCCTTCGGCCAGATCCGAGCCTCCACCGGCCAGATCTGACCCTCTCGAACCCGTTCGCCGCCGGCCTTCCCCGAAGTCTCTCGGTGGAGGGTGGGCAGCTCGCGACTCGAGTCCTCCCCTGCGCTCGCCCTTTGATCTTTCCCGACGTCTCTCAGTGAAAGATCTCCAAGCTCGCCACGCCCTCCGACGGTGCTTGCGGCCACCTATTTATAAGCGAAGGAAATCCGTCGACGGAGGGCCTCGGCCGCCGGCTTCGAGCTTGCCCACCGGTTCGGCTCGGGCGAACCGGTGTCCCATCAAGCTTTCCAAAGAAGCCACGCTCGCATTAATAGCGCCCGAGATCTTATCCTCTCCGGCCGACGTCGGCCTACTCTCCTCGGCCGTAGGCCGTCCTTCGCGCGTTGGCCTCCCTCGCGTGCGTGAGTTGCAGCGGCGAAGGAGAGGGAAGGAGGAAGAAGAAGAGGGAAAGGGGCCGGGCCGGGGGTGAAGAAGGAGGAGAGTGGGCCTAGGGCCCGCGCGAAGGAAAAAATGGTTGGGCTGGGCTGGGTTTTTGCTTTGCTTTTCTTATTTTTTTTTTTTCGTTTTTATTTGTTTTGTTTTGTTATTTTTTTGTTTTTATTATTTATTATCCGAAAAAGGCAAAATAGATAATTAAAGAAAAACTTAATTTAAAAAACGAAATTTAGGCTAGATCTTCAACAACTAGATCTTGCAAAATTTGAGATTTTTTTTTCTTTAGATTGTGCTTGCATAACTGCATCGTTATGTTTGATAAGTAACCATGCGACTTAGGCCATCTATTTTATCTTGTTTGCGATGGGCAACCGGAGTTGAAAATCATGATTTTGCATTTGTGTAATATTTAAAGAAATAAATCTAATAACGTTATTCAATAAAAGGAAATCCGAGAGGCAATTAACTGCAATCTCAGTTATTGAGAAATCGCGATGCCCTATTGAATGTCACTCAAAATACGGGTTCTCACGTGATTTTATGGACTATGATTTGCGGGCCATTATTTAATGAATCTAGTCCACGATAAGCAGAATTTCCATGACATTACGCAGTCGTACCTACTCCTCCTTCTTCCTCAGTCCATCCGCAAAATTACATGAAAAAAAAAAAAATTTCATGAAATTCAACAAATCTTTCCAGGGGGCTCGACTCGTTTTGTTTTCGAGACTATGAAGGAAAATAATCGTGATTATTACTTTTCGCTGACTAAGCAGCGCCAGGTGTGATCGTTTTATACCTTTCCTTTCTCTTTCACATTCGAGCCATTCACTAGTGGCTTCTCTGCCTCCGCCACCTGCGTCGCCGCTTCAACTCGGGTGACCGAAGGCCCGATCATATTCTACCACATAGCCGATAAGGACGGAGAAGTGGTGGGCGAGGACATGGAAGGCTATTGCCTCAATGATTTCAGGGGGGGATACTGTGGAGGAACTGAGTCGGAAACTGTCGTAAGAGACCGGAATCGACAGCCTCGTTGTGTGTTCTCACAATCCATTGAATGGGAAGCCCTTCCCTCTTCGCTTACGCCTGCCTCCTAACATCATTATGCACGTCGTCCTAGTCCCATCATTCTCATCCCGAAAGACCAAGAGTGCCCTCTTCTGCATCATCTCTTTTTCGCCATGAAAGGATCGTTTTCGGTTCTATGTTATGTTTGAGATAATGAATTCTAGCAGTTGCAGACATTTGTGAAATTCAATCTTCCATTTGATGCAGAGAGTCCCCAATTAAAATTAGCAATGATTGACAAGTTTTTGGTGGAGAGTTGGTGCGGGTAGTTAATTGAAACGGTGGATTCGTTCCAATTTATAGTGCACTGATCTCATTATCAGATGAAAACTGTCCTTAATGAGGCCATGCCTTGTGCATTAATTCTAAGTTTGTGTGATTATCTGTGATTTAGATAGGGATGTCAAGTAGAATCCTGACAAGATTATTGATTTCGTTTGATAGATAAGGTGGTAGGTTTCCCCCCTCTTCAAGTTCAAGTGGTTGGTTTAGCTTCATCCTCGGATGAACCTTGAACCAAAATCCTACCTAGATAACCGAACACTCACTGGACGGGTCTTTTAAGCCTATAGGAAAACATAGAACATAGGGAAGAACCCTCGGTTAGCTGATAGGTGCTGGCCTCTACTTCGGGTATCCCTTTTGTGAAATTCAGGGGATAGAAAGAACTTCCATGTCTCTCTATATATAGTGGTTGGGTTAATACCCATAAGATTGTAAGACTTAAAAGGTTTAAGGAAGAAGAAACAGGCGGGAGATCTATCTTAGGGTGGGAGACCTCGCAATATCAACTCCCGTATTCCCTTCCATCCAAGAAGAAAAAAAAGGACAGGAATTGAGGGGACTTTCGATGGTGAAGGGGCAAATGCCAAGGATCGATCCGAGTCATGGAGAAAACTCAAAAAGCACCTTCATCCTCCAACTTTCACCAAACATTTCCACATTAGCTAACTCCAAGGATTGAATTGAAACTTCTTTTCGACTAAACAAGGAAATTAAAGTAAAGAGGAATCAATGATTGAAATCGTGCGATTCTGTGGTTCTCCATGTCAACCTTTGTGTGGCATTTCTAGGAGCCATTGCTGTCGTCATCCATGCAATCAATCAAATCGACCATCCAACTCCGACCACATGAAAATAACAAATTTTCTAGGGCTACTAATACATGTCATGCCTCAGGCGATTTTTTTTTTTTTTTTTAATCTTTTAAGAAAAATTCTAGCATTCATGCACGGGAGCATTGTAGAGAGAACTTAAGACAACTTTGTCTATCATATTTGTTAACATATGATTAACGTACATACAAATGTATGTGTGCTCGTAATTTACTTGGCCAATTGACACGTGGTTATGGAGACTCCCCAACGAATCAAGTTGGTCCCCGTCGGATGCCGGGAATTCCGAAGCCCTGGGGGATAGACGCTAGCGGATTGACCCCGGGTATCTACCGAACCCGATTGCGGGAGCAAATAGCAAAGTGGCCATTTCCGGAATGTCATTCTAAGTTATGAAATTCCCAAACTACTCCTATCATCTTTTAGTGGGTGTTTATCATATCAGCTATACTAAAATATTATAAGTACGTATGAATACGGGATGAAAAGTTCAGCATTTATAAGGATGTTATTTCCTTATATTGCATAAACTTCTCCCCCAGTTCACGTGACATGTAGGAAGTATGGACGCTTGTACGCTACAAACTTTTTAGTTAAGAACTATTTGAATATATAATAATAAGGATTGGACGTATTTTAATTAAATTTGGACAGGTTAGCCTACACACACACAACCGTACTTTCTGGTCGTACTCTTATTTACGTAGAAGCTGGGTTCTAAATAATTGAGATATTCTCTAAAACACCTCAGAAGTTATGACCAGGACACACTTCTAAATCAAGTTAGAATCAAATTGAAGCTCATCATTTGAGATGGAATCAATATAGTTTTAGGTCCTTTCTTTCTAAAGGAGCACCATTCCGTCCTACGTGGTACGTCTGGTGTTGATGTGAAAGACTTTTGCAATTTTTTTTTTTTTTTTTATTTTCTTTTGTTTTCTTTCCCTTTTTATGTTTTTTCCCCTATTTACCTCCATCGGTCGCTAGGCTCTAGCGATGGCTAGTGGCGGTCGTTGGGGCCACGATATGCCCTCACCAGCCATTAGTAAGAGCTCAACCCCGTGAGCTTTGTCGAGGGCCACCCTCGCTCCATTACCTATGTCTAAGTAGGGCAAGAGAGGCCATCCAAGTCCCAACCTATGGCCGGCAACCTCCGCTAGCCATTGCCAAGGCTTGGAGGTCCGTGGGGGGAAGTAGAAAAAAAAAAAGGAAAGGAAAAAAGAAAGGGAAAAAAATCAGAAAATTTCAAAAGATAATTGCAAAAATCATCAATGTAAATGCTGGTTATGGTACACAAGACGGTTGGTGTTCATGTTAGTGATTTTCAACCAAAATTGGTTGGAAGGGTCATTGACCAATTGTCAACAGATTTATGATAAAATTGGAACAATTGAAAGGTTCGTGATTGAATTAACCAATGTATAATAGATTTAGGACTTTTTGGATAATTATTACGTATATACAACATATAATTTTGTTAACAGTTCATGTTAATAATAGATCATTTAAATATAGTTTGTTCTTACGACCAAAAAAAAAAAAAAAAAAAACTTTGTCCACTTTTTAAACTAATAACAACCTATTGTCTAAAGTGGAATGGCCTAAGACAATCATGTAAGATGGGACCTCCTTGATTCCTGCAAAAAAAAAAAAAAAATTGAATAAAGATTTATGCTCATAATGTTTTATATTTAACTAATTCAATTATAATCTAAAAGCTAAATTATAAAATAAAAAATTTGCTAAGAAATATAATTAATATTTTCTTTAGTAACTTCTTGCCCGAAATTAAATTTACCATTTTTTTTTATTCATAGCCATAAGTCTAATTATACATAGTTCTCTCTACATGTTTGCCAATCACTTTACCAGTCCAATTTGTGCTTGGCTTGCCTTCGGGGTAAGTAAGCAATTGGCAAATATGCAGAGAGATGTACATTTGTGACAAATTGAATTAATACCATAAAAAATAAAAAAAAAATGTATAATTATGACAAATAGATAGTAAAATTATAAACTTGTATATAAGTCAACTATCGCATATCATTCAATTCGGCAATTTGATAATAAAATTTTACAAAACTAACATAATTGCCACTAGTGTACCAATTTATGGTAAATTTGTCAAAAATGTATCAATTTGGGGTTTTTTTTTGTCAAAAAATTAGTTTATGTCAAATTTATTACATGTTTATTAGTTTAAGATTTTTTGTGGTATTAACTCCATTTACTTATAACTGTAAATAGTATTGTCACCTATTGATCCCTAAAAAAAGGCAATCGAAATAACAATTAAAAGAGCAAATCGAGAAGTCAAATTGCTTTGACTTTTAGGTTGACTCATGTGGGTGGTTGGTCCAATATGTCAGTATTCTTTTCTCAAAAATGCGTTTACACAATAAACTAATCAAATAAAGTTTTTTGATTGGCTGTTATTATTATAATAATTTAAGAACTATCACCCAATTATTTTTTCCTTTAGAATGAGATGCACACCTTGACTTTAAGGAACGAGCACCGAACCATCAAAGGCATGTTCCTCACCATCAACGGTAGGCTCGTCGCCGGCTTCTATGCAAAATTACAAATGAGAAATCTCGGGGAAATTATAAAAAAAAAGTCCTAAAACCATTTCATTTATGCCAATTATGTCCTTCACTTTTTAATTTGACCAATTTAATTTTAAATATTTTGATAATTTGCTAATGTAGCCCTTTCAGTCAATTTTATTATGAAATCATTAAGATGACACTGATCACCCTACATGATACGACTAACATTAACGTAAACAATTTTTAAATATTTTCAAAATTTCTAAATTATATATTTATTATTTTTCTTTTCCCACTATGACTAGTGAGGGTCCCTAAGGCTCGTTGGCTCCTGGTAAGGGTTGCGGTCTTCGCCTAGATCTAGGCGAGGCGGCCTCATCCCCTGTCAGAATGGCCTTTCTCTATTAGGCAAGAAAAGTATGACTGCCTAACCAGAATTTGGTTATATGAAGGACGTGGTGTGTATCTCATCTTATAAGCACATTGATTGGCTAACCTTTAAGAGAGAATTCTCTAGGTGTTTCGTCTAGTCCCCCAGAGCAATTAAGAAATCTCTTAAAATTACATTGAGGCGAGATCCTATGGTTGCGTTGATGAATCATTAAAAAAAGCTGTTGAACCCATTTGTAAGTCGTCTCTTGTCATCTTGATTGTTGTTGTTGTTTTTTATTATTATTATTATTTCTTTTCATTCTATGTCTCTTGGTTTTTTAAATTTCCAAATATAATTATATTATGATTATCAAAAATTTCTTTCAAAATGACAATTTTTTATATATGAGTAAAAGAGGACATGTGTATGCGAATGATTAACAATAAATAAGTATGAAGAGAGATAAACGTTTAAAAATATAGAAAATTGTTAAGGAAAGAAGTACATATGATTATAAATTAACCAAGATCTACGTTCAATTTTGAAAAATAAGATAGCTATGAAATCACTTGACTATTATCTTGATTATTTAAAGTAAGTTTTTGTCTATTTTATTAGACCTCATGATGGTGTAAACAATACATCTTAAGAAAAAAGAGGGCATTGCATGTAACATAGAATTTCTTTTAATTTTTTAATAATTTTTTGAGATTATTTTTTTCTTTTCTTTTCTTTTCTTTTCTTTTCTTTTTCTTTTTCTTTTCTTCTTCCTCCTCTAGCTAATGACCTTGCTAGCCTTGAGGGCGCCTAGCAAGGTTGAGCCTCGCCATGGCTATCGCCCAGTTAGAGGAGGAAGAAGAAGAACATAAAAAAATAAGAAAATGACTTCGTTGAGAAATTATTTTCGAGAACAAGAAATAACTATTTTTTACATTTTATTTCTATTCTAAATCTATTTCTTAATCTTTTTTTTTATTTCTTAGAATAGAAAAATTAGTTGATGTTACTAAACAAATTTATGTTCTTTTTTTGTTTCGGGGAACAAAAGAACAGAAATTTTGAAAAATAAAAACATTCCAAATGGACCTTTATTTTACCTAACATAAACTTAAGAAACATAATTATCGTCCTATTAATCATTCTCTCATGAAACCTTTTCTCTTATTGATTTTCAATGCAAGTCAATAGATAATGCAATTTCGATTATCTAGCAAGTCATCTATCTTAATTGATACTCAATATGTCTATTATAAAACAACAATTGGACAAATAACGATGTGAAAGTAATTTGCATGTGAATAGATTAAGATCCATTACCCATAATAGATAAAGGTACAGTTTTCACATTCTTAAAATAGTTTCTAAGTAAAAGAATACGTTTTGTAATTACACAAAATTTATATTTCCAGAATAGAAAAAGAATAGGAATGCATATGGTACGACCCTTAAATTATTTTGTGACATAAAATTTCTTTTAATTTTTAAATATTTTTTTTGAGATTGTTCTTTTTTCTTTTCTTTTCTTCCTCTTTTTGTCTTCCTCCTAGCCAATGACCTTGCTAGCCTGGAGGGTGCCTTGCTAGCCCCTAGCAAGGTCGAGCCTCACCATGGCCATCACTCGATTAGAGGAGGAAGAAGAAGAAAAAAAAAAAAAAAAAATGACGTATTTGAGAAATTGTTTTTGTGAACGAGAACTAACTATTTTTTACATCTTATTTGTGTTTCAAATATATTCCTTATTCACTTTTCTATTTCTGAGAATAGAAAAATTAGGTGACGTTACTAAACAAATTTCTGTTCTTTTTTTTTTTTTTTTTTTTTTTTCCGAGGAACAAAAGAACACAAATTTTGAGAAATAGAAACGTTAACAAGTGGACCCTTATTTTACTTGACATAAACTTAGGAAACATTATTATCATCCTAGTAATCATTCTCTCATGAAACCTTTTCTCTTATTGATTTTCAATTCGAGTCAATAGATAATGCGGTCTCGATTATCTAGGAAGTCTCTCTTAATTGATACTCACAATGTCTATTATAAAACAACAATTGGACAATTAACGACGTGAAAATAATTTGCATGGGAATAGATTAAGATCCATTGCCCATGATAGATAAAGGTACGGTTTTCACATTGGAAGAGCTGAATTTTGCGCAACTTGATGTTGTAAAAATTGATATTACGCTTTGGTTGAGAAAGAGGTTAATTAATACGAAGAGCATGGCATTCAAAGAATTGAACTTGTTTAAAGAGAAATCTCAAAATTTATAAATTATTCGAAGATTCAAATATGATTTAAATGTCTTGTATCTACATTGTCAATAGTATCGGATGTTTGGTAAAGAATAAAAGTTAAATATTGAACGTTAGTTAAAATATCTCAGGAACAAAAAATAAATGAATGTAATTTTTCCTTTTCTTTTAATAAGAAAAAACGTCACCATATAAGTTAATTCCAAACTAATGCAATGTCCTATTAATATATTAAAGTATTTAGTTAAACTTTTTATCTACAAGTCTATGATAAGTGTTCTTTTTTTTTTTTTTGTTTTGTCCAACTAATTTGTCGAAATATTTCGACATTATACGGTTAAAAGTAATTTGTAAAATTCAGTTACAATGAAATTTAATATTCTCATAAACTTTCATGAATTAGCATATTCTATTGTAGTTTTAAATTTTTTATTTATCTTGCCCGAGTCCTAAACCGAGTCAAGTTCCAACATAGTCAAACGGTGGTCGTTAATTGAATCTAATCTTATAGATTAAAGAAACATATCTCCTTTTCCTTATTCAAAACACCCTCCATCTCTCTTTCTCTCTCTCTGCAATCTCCTGCTCTCGGCAAGAACTACGTTTCTGAAGGTCTTGTGCTTTCCCAAAAGGAGGATCAGGTTTCTTCTGGTTTTCCCACGTAATGTTTCCTTAATTCTGAAACTTGGTTCCGCATTGTTGCTTCGTTTATCGTAGTTTCGATTCGTTGTTTTCAGTACACGAGCTCTTGTTGGTCGTCGACGTTTTGAGTAACTTCTCTTGCACTGTGTTGCAGTCAAGCTTCCGGGACGTTGAATAATGTCGATCACGTATTTTTCCTCTTTGGGCTAGTTTCACTAGGGCGCTACATGTCCCTTTTGCATGTTGGGGATTGATTTGATATTGGTTCTTATGAACATAATGTCAGATAAATTGCAAAGTGCCGCAAATTTCGATAAATTTAAGAACTCTCCTGTTTTTGGGGTCTCGACTGATCTTTGCTGGTATTCAATAGGTGAATTGATGATAATGTGTTGATCGACTGATATTCTTTTCTTGGCCTGTACCGTGACTGTTCACTGGTGGTGTTTAGGGGAATTTCTTTCATGGGCAGAAAACTGTTTTAGTTTATATATGCTCGACAAGGAGGGAAATCGGGGGGAAATAATTAGGAAGGAAGAGCTTAAAACGCAGTTCATTGGTTTTAAGCAAATCCCATGGGAAAAAGAATATACAAGTTGTTGAATTAATTAGGACGGTTGTTTGTTTTTCAGTGCTTCAACCCCACGAGCTCATCCTGCAGCCCTCCACCACAGGCGCGCCTCGATGAACCAATTACCTCCCGTCCGTGTGAGTACTCTATCTCTCTCTCCAGAAGTAGTTTGGTGATGCTGATTTCGGATGACTCAAGAAGAGAAGTTGTCATTTGGAGTTCATCGCGCTCTGTTCTTGTTCAATGAGTGCTGTTCCTTTTTTTTTTTTTTTTCCACTGAATTTGGCCATAAGGTTTATTTCTTAATTGCTTAATTTTATTTTGGATTTGAGCTAACAATCCTTTTCAGGTAAGGGGAAGCAAGCAAAATTAAAGTCCTTGCTGATGGCGCTATCTTTAATAGCTTCTTCATCTTTCCTATTTGATATCCTCTGTTTTTCTTGCACCAAAATTGAAATTTCAGAAGTAGACATGACCAAACCACATTGTTCTTTAATGATAGGTTTCCCTTTTTTTTTTTTGGTCTGTTTCAAAATCAAACAGCCAAGTAAACGAGGAAAAACCGAGGTTTATTTAGGTCTTGCTGTTGGTGTATCTATCATTCATGCCCGAACGCACTCTTTACCGAGTTTGTTGCTGTTCCATTGACCTTTGCTCCCATGTCTCGTGCACTCTTTATGTTATTTTCGTAGCTAATTTCAACTCCGGCATCCTGCTTTTTGCCTTTTTATTTTGTGAGCCTTTAGATTAAAATGTGAGTTGTTTAATCCTGTTGTTCCTGCAGGCCACTGTTTGCCTACAATGTGGGGACCCCGGCTTTGATGAGGCTTTGACCTATTGTCACGCCTGTAAAATGTATGCTATTCACCCGTAAGTTTGCTCTCACATCCTTTATAATTACATCACGTAGTCTTAGGCAATTGCGCTCGCACAGAACTATGTGATACATTTGCGCACCCATATGTAAGTTCAATCTATGTAAAAAATGCTCACTATTTGAATTATGACTATCTTTTTCCCTTGCTTTTCAGGTATTGCCTTAGAACCATACCTAAAGCGTCCAACAAAAAAGTTATTTGGCTCTGTGATAATTGTCAACCCGTGCCTGTAAAGCTCGATACTTTTCAAGAAAGTTCCGAGGTTGACTCAAAGATTACAAAAGATTTGAAAAATACTCCTCTAGAAAGATTGGGGAAGAAGGAGAGGAGGACTAAGAATTGGAATTGGACATGGGTGAAGAATAGAAGAAAGAAGAAAATGTGCTAAAAAAGGATGAGGAAAGAGACAAAATAGAGAACTCCATTAAAGACGTAGGATAGTTTCTGCGTTTGGGAATTGCCTTCCCAGGGACTTTGAGGGTGTAAAGATCTTTGGGCCAAATATTTGGTATTTGGCATTTTTTTTTTTTTTTTCAGTTGCCTTTGCCAAAGGCAAGCCTTCCCAAGGCTGAAAGCCCAAGGCAGGTTGGAGGCTGCCACCTACCTTGGGCTTTCTCGGCATGCTAGCTTTGAAGTTAATACAAATTTTCTTCCAAAATTGTCCTCGCTAATTTTTCATTTTTCTGGTTTTACCCTGATAACTGTTCATCATCATTTTCATCTTCTTCCCTTCTCTCTTCTGAACACCAGCATCTACACATGGTCACTGGCGAAGGGTAGGTGGTTCGGCAAAGGGCAGGCGGTGCGGCGAAGGACAGGTGGTCGGCTAGGGTACCATGACCCTCCAACGAGGGCCGCCACGCGGCGAGGGTCACGGCAACCCAAATCGTGCGCAGATTTAGTTGCGCGATCTAGGTCACGGGGACCAGATCGCGGGCGTCGACGACCTCCATGGCACAATGGGTCACGCGACCGCTCGGCAAGGATCACTGCGACCCTCATTGCGCCGTGTCCTCTGCATGGCAACCCTAGTCGGACGCCTATCCTTCACCACGCCGCCTCCCCATCGCCGGACCACCTACCCTTCGCCGGCAACTATTAGCTCTTTGCCGGCAGTAACCGGCCAAGCCCTTGGTCGGCCAACTCTCTTCTTTTTTTTAATAACAAAAGTCTTTTGTAAATTTAATTTATCCAAACACTATTTTGCTCAAGAATACTTCACAATGGACTTTCACAAATACCATTTACCAAACACAATTTGCATTTTGAGAAACTCCTTTAACTCAAGGACCTTTACATTTTCTCAAAGACTTTCCCCAAAAGTCTTCCCAAACGCATCATGAGTGTACGTGTTGAGTTTCTCCATTACCTCTACGTTTGAGCAATAATGAAAACTACAGTTGGCTGTGGGAAAGAGAGAATTCCAGAGTTAGCTTCAGAATGAGGATGGGTTTTCTCCTTTGTATGGTTTCTTTCGGCGATTTGCATATTAGCTTATGAATTGGCGCAAGTTTACGAGGTTTGTCAGCCCAGAGAGAGAGAGAAAGAGAGAGAGAGAGAGAGAGTTTTAATGTGTACTTTTAAAATAGTGAAAATCTCACAAAGGCAGTCCCAAACGTATTCCGAAAATAGAACAAAGTATGAAACCGCTCACAAAGGCAGTCCCAAACGTATTCCGAAAATAAAACAAAGTATGAAACCCGGACAAGTAAGTCTCCAAGTTTCCAACTTTAAAATCAATGGTTGACAATAGACCGTCCATTTCTGTAAAATAACGAACTGTTATGTGCTCATTTCACTATTTTGGGTCTTGGACAGTAGTGTTTGGAATCCCGAACAAATGATAGAGAGTGAAAAGAATTTGAAACCTATCAAAAATTTACAAGTACGGCTTTGCTATGCTAGCCGGGCCCCTAGACAAATTCAGCTGATTTCTCAACAATGAAGACAAACTAAAAAGGAAAATCCTTTTGAAGGTTTTGAACTGCTCTCTTTAACATTTGAACAGAACAAAGAATGTTTCACCCTTTAAGGAGATTTGAGAAGAGGGTGAAGAATAAGGGAGAGAACACCAACAGAAGATAACAACAAAACAAAAGAGATAATTCACATATGAATGTAGTAGATAAATTTGTCCAAAAAATTCTAAAGCAACACATTATCACATGAAGGTTGTCATGTAGGAACAAAATGGAGGGAAAAGTATCAAAAAAATCCTAAACCTTTGATAGTTATGCCAACTTAATCCTAAACTTGTTATTGGTGTCAATTTAGTCTATTTAGTCATAAACAATTTGATTTGGTACCAATTCAGTTCTTCCGACTAATTATGGTTGGATTTTGCTAACTAGATGTCGGTCAATTGGTATGACATAACCAGTGCTGACGTGAATAACTTTTAATGCTATTTTAATATTTTTTAACCTTTTATTCTTTTTCTCTTTTCCTTCCCCTCTTCCTTTCTCCAATCAGACCTTCTCGACCTTCCTAGCTTCTAGCGACCCTCACAGCCACTAGCGAGGCTCAAGCTCTTGCTAGAGGCCTCGAGGGCTGCTCGTGCTGGGCGGTGAGGCTCGAACTCACCAAATCCGGTGAGGCTAGCTTGAGGCCATCGTGGCCTCACGAGAGGCTTGCCCTCACTGGATCTAGTGAGGGTCAAGTCTCGCCTAGCCTCTAGCAAGGCTAGCTCGAGGCTACCCCTCTTCGACCATTGGGTGAGTAGCCCTTGTGGCCTCTAGCGAGGCTTGAGCCTCACTAGTTGCCATGAGACTCACTAGAGGCAGTTAAGTTTGAGGTCCGGTGACCAATTGAAGGAAGGATGAGGAGAAGGAAAAAAGAAAAAGAAAACGAAAAAATAAAACAAAAAGAGAAAAATAGAAAAAATTATTAAAAATTATTGAAAATTATTCACGTTAGCATCGATCGTGCCATGTCAGCCAACTAGCACCCAGTCAACAAAATCTGGCTAAAGTTAGTTAGAAAGAACTGAATTGGTACAAAGTGAAAATATTTATGACTAAATTTGCACAAATGTAAAAAGTTCAAGACTTTTTGGACACTTTTCCCCAAAAACGTACCATGGTATTCTCCAAAAACAAAGTAACAAGAGTCTATAGGCATGAGCCTAGACGATGCCAATGGTGGGAATGAGAATTTCTTTTTTTTTTTTTTACCAATAATTGAGAAATTGGCATGAATAATGCTAGCCATCCAATTTGATAATACAAACAAAGTAGCACCAACATTAATACCGACACGTGATACGCAACACACGATACGACACGACACATTATGTCAATACATTGTTCTAAAAAAAATAAGAATTCTAATACATTGAGATATGTTGCATATTAATTGTATGTTTTTATATAAATTACCATTTTTATGATTATTTTAATCAATTTAATTTGATTCAAATTCACAAATAAATAAATAATAGTTAGATCCTAGAATGAATTTACACTAAAAATATTAATTCACCATTTGTTAATATCAGTCATTGTTTTAATTTGATAAATTCAATTTCATTCCAATAATGCATAAAACTCGAAGAAAAAAGCAATCCAAATTATAAATTCATGTGTTAGATTGTGTCGGAAGAGAAAAGTAAAAAACAAACTTGGGGATGAATTGTAGTTGATCCTACAATATTAGAAACCATCGACCAGCAGCTGGCCAGCAATGACTGAGGTTAGTTGGATCGAATGACCGATGCTGGATTGCAGCCCGGCAATGACCTGAGCGTCGACGAGGATTCCTCGGATTATTGGTGGTTCGGGCGAGGATGTCGGCAAGGGGAAGACGTCGTGAAGAAGAGACGGCTTCACAAGGAAGAAGACCACGTGCAGGGAAGAGAAAAAGAAATAAAGAAAATATAGAAAATAGAAAGCAAAACAAAAAAAAAAGAAAGAGAGAAAAAATAGAAAATAGACAATAGAAAGGAAAACAAAAGAAACAGAAAAAGAGTAATTAAACAGAGAGGAAACGAAAAATCCATGGGCCTAGTAGAGAATGGGCTGGTTCAGGATAAGATATGGGTTAGGTGTCATGGGCTTAAAGTTCAGGAGTTGTGGGCTTAGCAGATGAAATATAAGTTGGCCCAGGGCCAGTCCAATTCCAGACTCAACCGGGATCTTTTATGTTTGGTCGTGGGATTTTTAATCGGGATAGATTTGGATATAATATGATATAAAATCTTAGGATTTTTTTATATCCCGTCTATTGTTTGGTGAATCGCAGTATTAAAGTCGGATATATTCACATCATATCATGTATATTTTTTTTGATATAAACGGCATATCATTATAAATGAACCTAAATGTTCATAAACGGAGATGTGAAAATCTCTCGTAACATTCTTCCTTAATTTATTTTTTTTTATTTTATTTTTTTTCCTCTTTTTTTTATATTATTTTCATTATTATTTTTTTCACCTTTCATCATTCTTTAATAAAATTTTATCAAATAGTAAACTGTACTAACATACCTAAAATACAAAAAATACCTAAAATATATAATAAATACAAATATTTAATTTATAGATTGAATTTTATTATAAGATAGAATTAAAGTTAAATATATAAATTAAAATAAGATTAATTAAAAATAAATTTTTATTTTTTATTTTCAATTTCTTAAATTAGAATTCAAATATTATTTATATTGAAATATAATTTCAATTTTATTAATTTAATAAGTTTGTTATTTAAGAAAAATAACTTTCCTATTATGGACATTATAATTCCTATCCACCTTTATCCCACTTTTCTCATGAGATAATTTTATCCTATTTATATCCCCCTTATATCCGACTTTATCCTGTCCTGAGCGAGCACCAAACTTAAGATAGGATAAATCATATTCTATCCCGAATTTTATCCCACCTGCCAAACGAAGGGTCCGGGTTAGACCCATATCCAATCGGTCCAGAGTCCATTTTCCAGAGTTAAAGATATTTAAAAAATTTAAAAATAGAAAATATTAAAAATATTAAAAATATTAAAAATTTTCCAAAATTAAAAAATTTAGAGAAAGTTTACAAATTAGCCTTTATGAGTAGTTTTTTTTTTCTTTAAATGTGGAAAATCCTTAAAAATATTGAAATCCAATTGGATAAGTCTTTAAGGGCTTTATCATAGGATTTTTGGATGCCTTTTTCTTTTTAGAGGCACTATTAGGTTGATACTTGCACTTTTCAATTAGATAATACTTGATTGCCCAATTTCAATATAACAAATTTTTATTTTCTTAGATAGATTAGTATGGACCTTAAAATCTTCAATAGGCGGCTATGACACTTTAGTTAACAAATAGTCAAGTTTAGGTACCAATAAGGCTCTAGTTAAATAGCTATGGTAATCAAATCCCCGATTCCGAAATACCTTGTTGTGCATGTATCAAGACAATAGTCCTGTGTCTTGATTAGGGTTCCTCGCTAACCTTAAACATTGGCTAGTATGCAACTCTTTTTAAACAAATAGATTAGAAAAACTAATGTCACTCGAAGTATGGACTTAAGGAATCGGGATAGTCTACACTTTATAAGCAAGTACCTCTAAACCCATTCCCCTAAAGGCGGCCCCTTGAGCCTACATCGTGACAATAAGGTCATGGTTGTTGTTTTTCATTTTTGTTATAGCTCTACTTGTTGTAAATTAAGTCAGATTACAATCAACCGTAGGGGAATTCTAATTATCAAAATTGCGCAATATATGAAACGTAAATAATACAATAGATGAGAGAAAATAAGAACGATACACTAGAAAAATTTTACATGGAAAACTCAAGATGGTAAAAACCATGGGACGCTAATCAGGAACTCTCCACTATAATTGAAGGATTCAATTAACACTCTAATGGTGTTTCTCTTATAATAAATCCTCACAAATGCCACAAAACACATCATCTCTTAAAAATTCTCAAGAATTCTTGTGTTTACTCACGTTACTAAAGGCTATTGTGATCTTTTTGGAATATTTTCTAGTGCTCTTTAAATCTCCATCCAATCCTTCTATTTATAGTGGTAGACCTCTACCCAAATTAGGAATCTTGCCCAATTGGTAATCACCTCCAAATTAGAAGCTTTCCTGATTTATTGAATTCCTCTAATTTAGGTAGTCACTAGAATTATATACTATTATTCTTCATAAATAGGACTAATTCTTATTTATTTCTTCCTTTTCAACGTCCTACCATAATAAGACTCGCTTCCTATTATGTAATCTTGATGAGCAATCTTTGGAATACTCCAAATAGACTTTCAAACATATTGTAATTATTGTTGATCAACAAGAAGAATATACGGCTCTTCAAAACTATATCACTTTGGGAATTCCAACAATTTGTTTAATCAATTCAAGTTGCGACCTGGATCTTGCAAATATTTTGATTACAGCGAATGATGACGCTCCTTGAGTAATAATAAGATCAATAAATTATTTTTTGAACTTCATAGATTTTTGGAATTGATTGCTACTCTTGAATCGTATAAAAGAGATCCAAATTACTCTAGATATCATGTGATTAGTCACATCCAAAATAGAATTCAACTAAGCAAGTCGAAAAAGAGATGGTTGAATCAAAATAATTCTCTTGAAAGTTGTATTTCTATCATAGGGCAATATGAATGTTTTATCATGTTCTAGCAACACACCAAAATGATACTATGATATATCAGGTGTGAAATTAGGCCAACATTTCTATTGGCAAATAGGAGGATCCTTATTACATCTTGGGTTGTAATTGCTATGTTATTAGGTTCAACTAGTATGGATGTTTGGAATCCACAAACCATTCAAAATGATAGTTAGAATTTCTTCGAATATGTCATTGAATTCATTTGAGACGTTAGCAAGACTCAAATTAGAGACGAATACGGTCCATGGTTACCTTTTATCGGAACCATGTTTCTATTTATTTTTGTTTCGAATTGATCAAGTGCTCTTACACCATAAAAAAATCATAGAGTTACCTCATGGGACTGCATCCATGAATGATATAAATACTACCATTGCTTTAACTTTACTCACGTTAGTGGCGTATTTTTATGCAAATCTTGCCAAAAAAAAAAAACAATGAAGTTTTTTCAGTAAATACATTCAACGAACTCCTCCAATCCTTTTTCACAAAACCTTTATCATTTGGTTTTAGACTTATTGAAAATATATTAGCTGATGAATTGGTAGTTGTTTTTATTGTTTCTTTAGTACATTTAGTGTGGCTCCTCCACCTGTCACGTTCCTTCGAGTATGTACAAGAGGTATTGGAGCTCTTATTTTTACAACTTTAGCCGCAGATTATAGAGGCGAATCCATGGAGGGTCACGATTAACTCATTTTTTAAAATAGCTTTCTTTATTTCTTATTTAGCCCATCTCCTTTTGTATTTCCTTGGCCCATGATAGAACCAAACAAAAGAAAGGCCAGCCCCAGCGTCTCTCTCTTCCCTCACACGGCATGTGTGACGCAGGGAAGGAAGAAAGGCCAAGCGTGCGTCGGTGAGCGAATAGGGCGCGACAACGCTGTGATGAGAGCTTAGCCAGCACCTTCTAGAACCGAACCGTGCAAGCTGGCGTGCGAGAGTCATCCGAGGTGAAGACGTCGGTCCGGATAAAATACTGACGTGACGTAAACAGAAGCAGTACGAGAGTTTTCAAAAAGGGACAAGGCATTTCCCCACTTTCTTCACTTCCGCTCGTGCGATTGGAAGTCTCGACGCCGGCCTAGTGTCTCCTCGTACTCTCAAAATGTTGCTCCGACATCGACGCTTGCGGTCGTGCTAAAGGGCCCTCGTCTGCCTCAAGTAGCGTGACCCGATGTGGAACCACTCCTCGCCGCGACGGCTGGTGGCAGCGTGCGCGGCGGCGGCGGCGAGGAGGCGCTACTCGAGGGCGTCGCCGCCTCAGGCGACGGGGATAAGGGTGAAGAACCACATAGCGAGCGTGGGCGATGGCGAGCCGAAGGAGGGCCGGAAGCCACGTCAGCTGCTGTCCCTTCCCCGTTTCCCTTCTCACCCTCTGCCCGCGTTCTCTTTCAAGGAAGCCTCTTCTTCTTCTTCGTCATCGTCGTCGCGAGTGACTGCGATCAGCTGGGTCAAGTATTACTTCCATGGCGTTCAGAACTCCGTCGTTCAATCCCATTTCAACAAGGGCCTTGTCTGTTCACTCCCCTCTTTCGAAGTTCCCATCTTTTCACGTCTGATGATTTTTCTCATTCCTTTCGTTTCTCTGTTTTCCATGGATACAGTTTGATTCTTTTTCCTTTTTCAGGTTCAGATGGAATGCGCCAACTCGGATGACTCATGCCCGGGACAGCAGGGACAAAGAAAATCTTTGAGAAAGGTATTTTCATGCACAATGCAACTTCTCTCTTGTAGCATCTAACTACAAGAGAGAGAGAGAGAGAGTCGAAGATAGGAGCTGGTCGCCGAGGAACAGCTTCGCGGGAAGGATGCTCGCCTGAAGAGGATCCTGTTTGCATAACAGAAGGAGGAGAGACGCCCGTCAGTTTTCGGAAGACCGACCACGGAAAATTCATTAAAATATAAAAAAATACAAAAGAGAAAAAAAGGAAGAAATATAGAAAATTCATTAAAATATAAAAAATACAAAAAAAAAAAATTCGATTTTTTATTCCGTTGAATCTAGGTCGACAAGTCGACAAGTCGGGTCAACAGGTTGGATCGGGTATATCTGGTCCAAACCCGTTGCCAAATATTATAATAACAATAATAATTATTCAAACATTCAAAAATATTTTAAAAATAAAATTCTAAAAACGATAAAACTTTTGAAAATTTTAGGAAATAATAAAAATTTATAAAATTCGAAAATCAATAAAAAAATAGAATTTCAAAAAATCATTCAATAATCTGAAAATCTAGAAAATAATAAAAAATTCTAAAAAATCAGAAACATTCAAAAAGATTAGAAACCCTTAAAAATTGAATCCCAAAAATTAGATAAGCCTTTTAGGGCTTTACAATAGGGTTCTTTGTTTTAAATTTTCTTTATTATTTTTAGGATGATATTAGAATGCTTGTGTGCTTTTTCTTTACAATTATAATTGATTGCGCGTTTCAATATTTTGGGTGTTACTTTCTTGCTCTAGAATGGTTAGGACAAACCTTGAATTTCTTTCAGATTGGTTGTTATGGCGTTAATTAGCACATGAGCAAGTCAGGTACCGAAATGACATTAGCCTTAGGGAAAACGTAATCACGTTCCTAAATCTAAAATCTTTGTTTGCATAAATAGTAAGATATCCTCCTCTATCTTACTAGGTTTTTAGTCGACCCCAAAAAGGCTAGATTGACAAGGTTAGTAGCGACCCCTTAGTCAAAATTTACATAGGCTTGAATGATTTAAAATTTTAAATGCTCGACGTCATGCAAGATATGAGCTTGGGAGAGCCTGAGTCAATGGAATGCTGTTGGCCCGAAGTTGACTGATGCCCCTTAAACCTAATTCTTATTCACTACTCGAGAAAGGGTTAGGTCATGACAAGATTATTTTTCTAAAACTCCTGCTTGGCCCATTTAATTTATAGAATGCCCACCCCCAATAAATGTTTTCTATTACTATTTTATTTAATAAGGAAAATAATAATAATAAGAAGAAGTATATATAGATTATATATGGAAAATAAAATAAAATAATTATAAATATATATGAATTAAAAATGATATGAAAACTTTTACTTTTACATCAATGAATTACTAATATTTTTACCTATGCTATTCAATTATCTGACCTAACAAATCGTCCATGTAGATTGTATATATGCAAAATAGTGATAAATAAAAGGAAGAGTAAAATTGACACGATTCATCATGAATTAGTTGATATGGGTGGGTACAAATAGGGTATGCATAATGGAATGGTTGGAATCCAACTCTTGGATGTTTCTGTTTTAAAAATAAAAATAAAAATAATTCCAAAGCTGATTTAATCTAATAAAAAATAATTGGTTTACAATATGAAAGAAACCCATTTATATGTGATATTAGATATTGCTACTTATCTATGAACGAAAAATAGATCTAATCTAATCTACTCTACACTATTATGAATTATGAATTTAGATAGGGATTTCAATAGAAGTCTTTCCTTTTCATCTGTGACTGTGAATTGAATAACAAAAAATATGAAATCAATAAAAAGAATGAAGAATTCAACTAATGGTTCGGAACAAAGAAATGGAAGAACAAAAATCAGATGGATTCACAAAAATCTCTTTGATAAGAACTAAAAAAGAGATATAAAGGTAGTTCGGATGATTCAATAATATTGTTCCATTACTTTAATTCCAAGTTGTTGATTACTTTGTCCGAATGAATTTTAGTGATGGAATAATTAAGTCATAATTCATTGGATGATTGCATCATTAACAATTTCTTTTTGTGAGGAACTTATCATGAATCCACTTATTTCTGCCCCTTTGGTTATTGCTACTAATTTAGCTATCGGGTTTGCATCTATTGGACCAGGAGTTAGGGGTGAGCATGGTTTTAGAGTATAACCAGGAATCGGAGAATCAAAGAACCAAAGCCGTTCAGTTCCCGATTCTATGGAGGGATGGGTAAGTTCTCGGTTCCATTTTTTAAGAAACCGTTGGTTCCCAGTCCCTATAGGAATCGGAATCGGGACCAAGAACCAGAATCGGAACTCAGAATTGGAATTGAGAAATGAACCCAAATCGGGAACCAGAACCAGAGAATTGGGAGTTGGGATCCCAAACCCTAAAACAGCCAAATCCTTAAATTGGCTTCCTTCTTCCTCTTTGTCATTCTCATTCATCTCTATCGACAAAAGGATGAAATCCTTTTCTCATTCACCTCTGTCAACAAGCGTAGCTTGTTTTTATTTTCATCACAGCATTGTTTTGCTAAGTGAAGAAATAGTACCCCAATGAGGCATCGTTTCGTACTATGTAACCATTTTTCAAGAGGCTAGTTGCACCTTTTTTTTTATTTTATTATAACTAGTGCAAAGTAACAAATACGTGACCCCATGAACTACTTTTGAATAAAATAAGTTAATTAATTAAGAAATAATATTTAAGAGCCATAACTTTCGTGATTCATTGGTAAATCCACTTGATTCTCTATTAACCAATAATGTGGGACCATTCATATGGTTAAAGCTAAATCATCTGAATTTTAAATTTTGTATGGTATTCTTTTTACTACTACATTAATTTATTACAATAGAGTTTCAAAATGGATCATTAAAATGTTTTCTATGATAGAGAGCACTAATGTTGATGAAATCATTTGAAACTTTTATTAGAAGAAAATGTCAAACTTTTTTTTTCTTAATCTTAGCCAATGTTTGATTCGATGACTTAAGTATTGTACAATGTATAAAGTAAGTAGAATTCTTTAGATTTTTATAAAAGAAAAAAAGAAACGACTTGGTTGACAATTTCATAGTTTTGTTTGGTCAGCAGAGTCCTCCCAACACTATTTTGGTCTTGGATTAGTGATCTGTTTAGATATCTTTTTGGGACAATATGACCTGTACTAACAAAACACAAAACTTCATTAGAAATGTAGGACAATTTTGTACAATTTACTATCAATACCTTTGAGTTCATTCATTAAAGTTTTATCTATCAGAAAGAGCATAAAAGAGTACTACTGCTAGTAAAATTAAAATGTATTGCCCACTCGCAGATTTCCCCAATTCCTCGCCACATTGGCTTGGCTCAATCGACAAGGTCATATCACATCCTTTAGAATAATATAGAATATTAGAAAAATCTTGTAGCTCGAACTAGTTTAGTTAAAGGATCACTATTAGACAAGAGCATAACCACATTGGTAATCTCACACAAATTTGATTTTGTAAAGTGATGCTGACAATACTTTGACCAAGGATTTTTGCTACCAAATGAATATATTTTTAAGATGTAATCTGTCCTGGTGATTCTATTGAGGTCCAAGCCTGTGAGCAAGAGTCAAATCTCTCATGGCAAGACGTAAATGTTATACTGCATTGGTAACCATCCATTGCTCGTGCAATCTTATCATGTGTGATGTCAAGTACTGAATTTACAAGCTATAAAGGGAGGATGCTACAATTTGTTGTCTCTCCTTGAAGCAGGCAGGCTTCAAGTTAATAAAATAAAGAGATGTAGCCCATGTAAACTGTTATGAAAAGTGAGCGATCAAACAATAAAATAGACAGAACAAAAAATAAATTGGATATCAGATTTACGTGATTCGGTCATAATGACTTACGTCCACGAACAGAATAGCAATGAATTTTATTATAGACCAATCATACAACGGAGATTACACACTCAAGTCACTCAAACATTCTTAGTATTTCCCAAGGTGTAATTAAATCCAATAACACACGTAGCGTTTAGCCTTATAATTTCTCATGAAATAATCTCTCAATCTCACGAAGAATTAATAAATATTGAACTCACAAGATTTAATTTGGCTTGAACACTAAATCTTCTTGGTGTAATTGCGGGAACGAAAACCCACAAAGCACTCACTAAAACAACCGCACTTTAATGCTTATATCAACAACTATTTTCTTTCTTGTGCCCCTATACATGTTCTATCTCAAACAATATGAAGATAACCATTTCTGAAGCAAACTTAACACAGAAAGGAAAGTTTGAAAAACGTGTGGTCAACTTTCCTTTTTTTTTTTTTAATCTATTTTCCTTTCTTTGAGGATGTTGAACGAGTCCATGTTGGACTTTTTACTTTGAGAACAAACACCAACTCATAAACCAAAACTGTTGGTTGTGCTTCAACAACCTTATATCAAAACTAAGAAGTCCATGTTGGGAGCGTGCAGTAGAAGTTCGATACCTTCACCTAAGGAGATTGTCAAGAGAGAGTCTAAATCCGAGCCCGTCCCATCAATATTAAGTTGGACCCATCTTCATTTAAAAGCTTTGAGTTATGGGCCAAGTGGGATTTCTCTAACATAACTCACTCACACGTACATCCTAACAATCTTCCACTCGTGTGTGAGTTTACTGTTAGGTCTACTCCCCCTTAATTCAGGTATCATTTTGGCCCATCTTCATACTCACGAGCTCGTGTTGCTAGACCACAATGTCCTACCTGCTCGAACACTGCTTGGACACCGCAACTATCGGCTCTGATACCATTTGTCAGAGGCGCGCAGCAAAAGTTTGATACCTTCACCTAGGAAAATTGTCAAAAGATAATCTAAATTCGAGCCAGTTAATATCTGTAGTTAGACTCATCTTCACTCAAAAGCTTAATCTAAATTCGAGCCAGTTAATATCTGTAGTTAGACTCATCTTCACTCAAAAGCTTAAGATAGTGTATTATGGGTCAACTAGGAAATATTAACTGCTCACACCATACCAGTTCTCCGATGTGCGATTTCTCTAATATAACTCATTCACACGTGCATCCTAATAGTCCACTTGCCTGTGCATGGGAATTGAGGAAAAGTCCATCATTTTCTCGACATAATGTTTCAATAACTCATAGATCAACTAGGTTTTTATAGTCTCGAAATGCAATGTGTGGATTGTTCGAAAGCGAAGAGAAACAATAGCAAGTAGATCATCGTATAAGAATTATGGCTCAAGTGAATAAAATTATTGTGACAAACCTTCTATCCAGTACACATATTCAACTCTATCCAGAGCAAAAAATGCCACCAAAGAAAGGAAATTAAAAAAATTCAAAACTCTGCAAGGATGACACTAGAGACTTCATAATTTGAAAAACCCACTTTAAGAGGTGAAAAGTTATTTATTGAGAGGATCCCAGAAGATAGGACCCATAAAAAAATAAAAATAAAAATCTAATTAAAAAAGGGACACGACCAAGAAAAAATGAAACTACACTTTCTTAGAACGATGGTGGAAGATGGATGCAGAAAAGTGGGATTCACGAAGGGCAATATGGCTAAGGGTATTGTGTTGAGGAGTACTTCAACCAAAAAGGAAGTAGAAAAACCACGACACCAAAAAGAGTGGTCAACAAACTTTTACATATTCATTGATGTGGTAGGCTATTATTGAATGTGGAGTATGACCGACTTATTTCATTGTCTATTTGCAATTTACCATGTTAGTACAACACACTCTAATATAATTTTTTATCTAGAAGATCAATTTTAGTAAATTTAGCATTACTCAATCGCAAAAATGGGTACTATACTAGGATACCAACCTAAATTAGGAAACTGCAGTTGTATAAATATGGCTCGGATCCGTTCAAGGCCCTGCTCTGAAACCAATAGGCCCGAAAGTTCAAAGATAAGAGGCTCTTGCACATTTTAATTTGGTAACTTGAGCTGTGTATTTGGGCTCAAAATCTTAGCATTCAAGAATTCAAAACGTGGAACTAAAAAAAAAAAAAGGAAAAATAAATCAAAGCGCAAAATCCATATATGTCTCATATTTCCAAAGCCAACCTACCAAGCATTTCAAATGTTTTAAAGTACTTAGAGGGATTTTTTCTTAAGATGTATCGTATACACCACCATGAGGTCTAATAAAACAGACAAAAATTTACTTTAAATAATCAAGATAATAGTCAAGTGATTCTTGAGTAAGTCATGCCGCTCAAAAAACAAAATATCATCAGTTTCCATACGAACTAGGTGCTCTAAGCACCACCCGCTCCAGCTCTAGGCCCACCATCACCGAACCGAAGAGGTCCGAATAGCTCTCCTTCATAGTTAATGAACCAAGCCTTAAACCGCATGGGGATCCAGTCGACACGCCCATCATCCATCCATAATATGGCTTCGTACCAAGAGTAGGTCATTTCAATGTTGGGGTCATAAACATCGTGGAAAGACCCCTCAATATAAGCGATAGTCCCATACCGTGCCATAGGCCCACCATCGCCGGATTGAAGAGGTCCGAACAACTCTCCTTCATAGTTAATGAACCAAGCCTCAAACCGCAAAGGAATCCAGTTGACACGCCCATGATCCATCCATACTGTGGTTTCAAACTGGGTGCATGTCATTTCAATGTTGGGGTCGTAAACATCATGAAAAGACACCTCAATACAAGCGATAGCCCCATATTGTGCCACGGGTGGAACATCCATTCTAACAATCTGAAGAAAAAAAAAGTGTTAAGGTTAATCCTATGTTTGTGCATAAATTCCTAAATTAAATCAAACACGATCAATCAAGACTTCTCGCCGACGAACAAAGATTTTTTCGCCCAAACGGGGCCTCATGTATACATCCTCGGCTCTATCAACCCTAACCATGGCCCACTAGGCCCAAATCTTGGCCCACTAAGGTCCTTTACTCCGCTTGTTCCATGTCGAGCTCAATTCAAAATAACAAAAATAACAATTTATTTTTTAATTTAATCTATTTTTATTTATATATTCAACTTAAATTCTATCTTTTAATATAAATTCAATAATATAAATATAAATTTATATTTATAAATTACATATATTAGGTATTTTAGTATTTTAGGTATATTAATACATTTACTATTGAATAGAATTTTATAATAGAATGATGGAAGGAAAAAAAAAAGAAACAAAAAGAAAATAATTAAAAAAAAAAAAAAAGAGAGAGGGGAAAAAAAAGCAAATAAAAATAAAGTAGACAAGAGTGTCGCGAGAGATTTTTATCATCTCCATTTGTGAACTCTTAAGTTTATTTGCACCGATATGTCATTTGTATCAAAAAATGTACATTATATTATATGAATATATTTGACATTAGGTGCATGCTAAGGGGATCCTAGTTGTCCCACATCACTTGGGAGAAACCCGCTGACTTACTTTATCACCGCTGCGGCCCACCTCTCCTCTCAAGACGTCTTTTGGGGATAAGACCCCCAGATTGGCATCAGAGCCATGTTAAGATGGATCCGGGTGCATGTTAAGGGGATCCTAGCTGTCCCACATCACTTGGGAGAGGATGAGAACCCCAGATGGTGAATAACGGATAAGATATCCCTTAGTTTCATATCATATCCTACTTAATCATATCTTGATTAGAATGGTTACACGAGAGAGAACTCTATTGGAGAGAAGGACAAGACAAGTAAAGCGAACTTGGGACCCATAAAAAAATAAAAAGAATCTAATTAAAAAAGGGACACGACCAAGAGAAAATGAAACAACGCTTTATTAGAACGGTGGCGGAAGATGGATGCTGAAAAGTGCGATTAACAAAGGGCAATATAATCAGTTTATTGTGTTGAGGAGTCCTTTAACTAAAAAAGGAAGTAGAAAAACTACGACCCCAAAAAGAGTGGTCAACAAACTTTTATATATTCATTGATGTGGCGGGCCATTATTGAATGTCGAGTAGGACCGACTTATTTCGTTGTCTATTTACAATTTATCACGTTAGTACAACATTCTCTAATGAAATTTTTTATCTAGAAGATCAATTTTCGTGAATTTAGCATTACTCAATCGCAAAAATGGGTACTATATTGGGATATCAACCTAAATTAGGAAACTGCAAATGTATAAATATGTCCCGGATCCATTCAAGGCCCTGCTCTGAAACCAATAGGCCCGAAATTTCAAAGATAACAGGCTCTTACACATTTTAATTTGGTAACTTGAGCTGTGCATTTGGGCCCAAAATCTTAGTATTCAATAAATCGAAGCGTTGAACCAAAAAAAGAAAAAAAAAAAAAAAAAAAAAAAAGAAATCAAAGCGCAAAATCCATATGTCTCACACAGAAAGGCTCTCATACTATCATCTACGAGCCTATTCATCAACTACAAACGCATGGATCTGCCAGATGGTTCAACAACTTGCATATTCTTTTTCCCGAGGGATTTCCTTAAAACTAATGAACTACTTTTTAAGTTCTTCCTTCCTAATTATTTACCCCCGATTTCCCTCCTTGTCGAGCATATATAAACTAAAACAGTTTTGTGCCAATGAATGAAATCCCCCTAAACACCACAAGTGATCAGTCACGGTACAGGCCAAGAAAAGAATATCAGTCTATCAACACATTATCATCAATTCACCTGTTGAAGACCAGCAAAGATCAGTCAAGACCCCAAAAACAGGAAAGTTCGTAAATTTATTGAAATTGCGGCACTTTGCAATCCATCTGACATTATGTTCATAACAACGAATATCAAATCAATCCCCAACATGCAAAAGGACATGTAGCGCCCTAGTGAAACTAGCCCAAAAGGAAAAATACGTGATCGACATTGTTCAACGTTCCGGAAGCTTGACCACAACACAATGCCAGAGAAGTTGCTTAAAACGTCGACGACCAAAAAGAGCTCGTGTACTGAAAACAACGAATCAAAACTACGCTAAACGAAGCAATAATGTGGAACCCAGTTTCAGAATTTAGGAAACATTACGTGGGAAAACTAAAAGAAACCTGATCCTCCTTTTGGGAAAGCACAGGACCTTCAGAAACGTAGTTCTTGCTGAGAGCAGGAGATTGAGAGAGAGAGAGAGAGAGAGAGAGAGAGAGAGAGAGATGGAGGGTTTTTTGAATAAGGAAAAGGAGATATGTTTCTTTAATCTATGAGATTAGATTCAAATAATAACCACCGCTTGACTATGTTGGAACTTGACTCGAACTAGGACTCGCCAAGTCCTTCGGAACTTAGGTCTATTTTTTTTTTCTAGGGCAAGATTAATTAAAAATTTAAAACTACAATAGAATATGCTAATTCATGAAATTTCATGAGAATATTAAATTTCATTGTAACTGAATTTTACAAATTACTTTCAACCGTATAATATTGAAATATTTCGACAAATTAGTCGGACAAGACAAAAAAAGAACACTAATGTGGATAATATGTGTGATTATCGTAGACTTGTAGATAAACAGTTTAACTAAATACTTTAATATATTAATAGGGCATTGCATTAGTTTGGAATTAACTTATGTGGTGAAGTTGTTTCTTATTAAAAAGAAAAGGAAAAAGGATATTCATTTATTTTCTATTCCCTAAGATATTTTAACTAACGTTCAGTATTCAACTTCTATTCTTTACCAAACGTCCGATACTATTGACAATGTAGATACGAGACATATAAATCATATTCGAATGTTCGAATAATTTATAAAACTTGAGATCTCTCTTTCAACATGCTCAATTCTTCGAACGCCACGCTCTCCGTACCAATTAACCTCTTTCTCAACCAACGTGTAATATCAATTTTTACAACATCAAGTTGAACAAAATTCATCTCTTCCAATGTGAAAACTGTACCTTTATCTATTATGGGTATTGGATCTTAATTTATTCAGATGCAAATTTCTTTCATGTCATTATTTGTCCAATTGTTGTTTTAAATAGACATTGCGAGTATCAATTAAGATAGACAACTTCCTAGATAATTGAAACTGCATTATATATTGACTTGAATTGAAAATCCATAAGAGAAAGGGTTTCATGAGAGAATGATTAGGATGAAAGTAATGTTTCTTAAGTTTATGTTAGGTAAAATAAATATTCATTTATTAATGTTTCCATTTCTCAAAATTTCTTTTCTTTTGTTTCCCGAAACAGAAAAAGAATAGAAATTCGTTTAGTAATGTTAGTTAATTTTTCTATTCTTGAAAATAAGATTTGGAATAGAAATAAGATATAAAAAATAGTTATTTCTTGTTCCTGAAACAATTTCTCAGCTAAGTCATTTTCTTATTATTTTTTTTTTTTTCTTCTTCTTCCTCCTCTTATGGTGCAATGGCCATGGCAAGGCTTGACCTTGCCAAGGGTTGGCAAGGTGCCCTCAAGGCTAGCAAGGTCATCAGCTAGAGGAGAAAGAAGAAAAGAGGAAGAAAAGAAAAGAAAAAAGAACAACCTCAGAAAATTATTAAAAACTTCAAAAAAATTCTATGTCATAAAATAATTTGAGGGTCATACAATATACATTCCTATTCTTTTTCTATTTCAGAAATATAAATTTTATGTAGTAATTAAACGTATTCTTTTGCTTAGAAACTGTTTTAAGAATGTGAAAACTCTACCTTTATCTATTATGGGTAATGGATCTTAATTTATTCAAATGCAAATTACTTTCACTCGTTATTTGTCCAATTGTTGCTTTATAATAGACAATGCGAGTATTAATTAAGATAGATGACTTCCTAGATAATCAAAACATCATTATCTATTGACTTGAATTGAAAATCAATAAGAGAAAAGGTTTCATGAGAGAATGATTAATAGGATGATAATAATGTTTCTTAAGTTTATGTTAGGTATTAATAAGGGTCCATTTGGTAACATTTATATTTCTCAAAATTTCTATTCTTTTGTTTTTGGAACAGAAAAAGAACAAAATTCGTTTAGTAACGTCAACTAATTTTTCTATTCTTAGAAATAGAAAAGTGATCAAGGAATAAATTTGGAACAAGAATAAGATGTACAAAATAGTTATTTCATGTTCCCAAAAATAATTTCTCAACTACGTCATTTTTTTTTTCTTTTCCTCTTCTTCCTCCTCTAATAGGGCGATGGCCATTGCGAGGCTTGACCTCGCTAAGGGCTAGCAAGGCGCACTCAAGGCTAGCAAGGTCATTGGCTAGAGGAGGAAGAAAAGAGGAAGAAAAGAAAAGAAAAATAACAATCTCAGAAAATTGTTTAAAAATTAAAAACAAAAATTATGTTACATGCAATGCCTCTTTTTTCTTAAGATTTGGCGTATAAACCATCATGAGGTCTAATAAAATAGACAAAAAGTTACTTTAAATAATTAAGAAAATAGTCAAGTGATTCCATAACTATCTTATTTTTCAAAGTTAAACGTAAATCTTGGTTAACTTATAATCATTTGTACTTCTTTCCTAAACAACTTTGTATTTTTAAACATTTATCTCTCTTCATACGTATTTATTGTTTATCATTCACATACATTACATGTCCTCTTTTATTCATATACAAAAGAGAGAGTGTGTTGTCAGTTCGAAAGAAACTTTTTGATAATATAATACAATTATATTTGGACATTTAAAAAATCAAGAGACATAGGATGAAAAAAAAAAAAAAAAACCAACAATCAAGATGACAAGAGACCACTTACAAATGGGTTCAACAACTTTTTTTTAATGATTCATCAACGCAACCATAGGATCTCGCTCAATGTAATCTTTAGAGATTCCTTAATTGTTTTGGGGGACTAGAGGAAACACCTAGAAAATTCTCTTTTAAAGGCTAGTCAATCAATGTGTTTATAAGATGAGATCCACGCCGTGTCCTTCATATAACCAAAATCTAGTTAGGCAGTCATACTTTTCTCGCCTAAAAGAGCAACGCTATTGCAACGGTGGATGACCACGACCCTTGGCAGGAGCTAGCGAGCCTTAGGGACCTCACTAGTCATAGTGGGAAAAGAAAAGGAAAAAGAATAACTAAATAATTTAAAATTTTGAAAATATTTAAACATTGTTCAAGTCAACGATAGTCGTGCCATGTAAGATGGCCAGCCTCATTTTAATGATTTCGTAATAAAATTGACTAAAAGGACTACATTAGTAAAAATTAAAAAAAATTAAAATTAAATTGACCAAATTGAAAAGTTAAGGACAGAATTGGCATAAATGAAATGGTTTTAGGACTTTTTTGATAATATCCTTGAGATTTCTCGTCTGTGATTGTGCATAGAAGCTGGCAACGAGCCTATCATTGATGGTGAGGAACATGCCTTTGAGGGTTTGGTGCTTGCTCCTTAAAGTCAAGGAGTGCATCTCATTCTAAAGGAAGAAATAATTGGATGACTATTTTTAATTTACTATGATAATAACAATTTGTTCTAAATCATAATAAAATTAAATAAAAAATAATTATAAATCATTATAAAGTCCACTGCTTTAAGAATTTGTAACTCACAAGTAAGCTTTATTCTCATAGTAGCCCAAAAATTGTTATACTAGCAAAACCCTTCCAAAAATGCACTTCTCATTGTAGTGCATCTCATGGTGGAAGGTAGGATCTTAATCCCCAATGTGCTTGTTAGTGAAACCTAGCATTGCTTGCAATCAAATTTTGATTGATAACTTCAATCTTGAAATCTAGTCAATCAAAAAACTTGGTTTGATCAATTTCTTGTGTAAACGCATTTTTGAGAAAAGAATACTGACATATTGGACCAACCACCCATAAGAGTCAACCTAAAAGTCAAAGCAATTTAACTTCTCGATTTGCTTTTTAGGTTGTTATTTCAATTGAATTTTTTTAGGGATCAATAGGTGACAATAATCTTTACAATTATAAGTAAATGGAGTTAATACCACAAAAAATATTAAACTGGTGCATATGTGATAAATTTACTACAAACTAATTTTTTAACTACAAAAATCCCAAATTAGTATACCTTTGATAAATTTTGTGACGATTTTACTCTCTATTAATTTCGTTAAATTTTACTATCAAATTGCTAAATTAGATGATAGGTAACAATTAACGGATATACCAGTTTAAAATTTTACTCTTTGTTTATCACAATTGTACCAATTTTGTAATTTTTTAAAGTATTAATCCAATTTGTCTCAAGTGTACAATTTTGCGGCTTCTAGCGGTCAAAAAATTAATTTGGAGTAAATTTATCACAAGTGAATCAGTTTGAGTTTTTTGTGATCATTTGGAGTAAATTTATTACATATGCACCAATTTTGAATTTTTCGTGGTAAAAAAATTAGTTTGTGATAAATTTGTCATAGATGTATTAGCTTAGTATTTTTTTTTATGGTATTATCCCTAAATAAATTATTATAGCTCTCTTTCCTTGTTCTTAGATTAAATTTTGATTTAATAACAAATTAAAAGTTCTTGGGCAAAAAAAGGATTGTTAACTAAATCCAACCCCTCAAAGAAATGTAGGAAATTAACATAGATCAGATTTAAGTAAAAAGTTGCTTCACTATAACTTGATTACAAGTTATGTTTACCCCTATATGAAAGCTCATGAACCGACCCAAAAAAAAAAAAAAAAGATCATGAAATACTCTGTAAGCTCCATGAACTAGTAAAATTCACAGCTTTGACCTATATAGGTGGCCTCAATTCAAAGCAAATAATTTTATTGGTAAGCCATGCAAAATCAAGTCGAGTCCTTGTCACCGCCACCCCACCATTACAAGCCTTGGCAATGGCGGGGAATGGTTGGTGGGGGATCAGCTACCACTAGTTGTCCTTGGCTAGAACTGGGCAAGGGAAGACTAACCTCATCCAATCTAGGGGAAGGTCACAACTCTCGTCCAGGTTTAGGGCTGGGGCCTAGCAACCCCCGCCAACCATTCCTCCACCATCTTAGCCTTCCCAACGATGGTGGGGCAGTAGTGACAAGGGTTGCAAAGCCCACATCACCTGGTTCCTTTTCCTCAACTTCTTTTTCTTTTTATTATTAGCTTATTTTTATTTTTATTTAAATAATTTTGTTTTAAAAATCATATTTGGGCTAAACAGATGTCGTTTTAGTTTAATGTTTCATGTTTTAGCCATGCCATTGCCACTTAAGAAAGAAAAGTATTTTTTTTTTTTTTGAAAAAAGCAATATTAGCCTTTTCTATTGGCCAAGTTGAACAATATTAATAGAATAATTCAATTACATCAATCTGACAAGTTTTAGGACTTAATTGCATTTTTTGCAAATTTTAAGACTCAATTACACTTTCATGAGAAATTTTAGGATTTCTAAGGCACATATTCCTTAATCAAATATTAACTTTTACTTGGAATTGTTTGCTCCAACTTCAATGTCAACCTAATGCTTATCCCAAATAACAACACACCTTAATGTTGTCCCTAGATCAAGTATGGGTCGTGCACTTGCCTCAGCACACGTCCAAATCGCGAGACCCTTCCTCGACATCCTAGATGTGCTCGACACTTATACGAGACCATAAACTTACTTGATGCAAGAACACGCAAATAACAAACATAACAAGAATAACAATACAAGCCAATACAAGTAAATGATGACAAGATCCTAAGATTGATACGTGTAGTATATTGTCATATCAAAGAGTTAGGAAAGTCTACTTACAACTTTTTGGACCCAACTCCAAAATGATCATTTGGTAAGTGGATGGTTCCTAGGGCGGCTTGGTAAGGAGGGTGCAAAAGAGAAGGGAGAAATGGAGAGGAAAGGAGAGAATGACCACACCTCAAAATGGGAGGATGGCTCCTTCTAGGTCATGATTACATCTAATAGGCGAGTTGGCCTATCTATCCTCTGAAGTTGGCGCCTATGTCGCTTGGTATTCACTTTTGATTGGTCCACTTATTGGCTTGTTCTCCAAGGCTCAATCTAGGCTCGTTATTGCCTATGGCACCTAAGGGGACACATAAGCTCCTTTGATGCCTAATGTCCTTTTTTAATTGGTTAGCCTTTACCTTACTCACCAAGACTATATTTTAGGGTTACGATGGTCTAAAATTCTAGGGGACACCTAAGTGGGTGATTCATCCATACCATTAATGAACTAAAGTCCAAAATAATTAAATGAAGCCTATATATTTTTGTCAAGCTACTTGAGAAGCAAGTTTCATCTTTCTCCCTTGCAATTGGTGTGTGACACTTGGTGGATAAGGATGGACTATGGTCAAAAGTTATGGAAGATTCTAAAACCCCTAATTGTCTCTTGACATTTGTCCGATTACTCATTCCCGTATTAATTGATTTGTGTCCAAAATTCATCTAAAACATTCATAAGACTAATATAAGGTGTCACCTCATTGGAGAAGTCATTTATATTTGTACACGATCCACGGTTCTAGGAGAACAGAAGTTTGTGCCAAAATTAATACCAAACTTTAACCAAATAAGAGCGACTAAGTTGGTAGCCCTCTTGAACTTGTTCATGACCATTTCCAATTAGAAGTGGTCCATTAGATGCCTTAAAATTGAGGTTTCCTGACCAGGTCTCAATTAGGTGGACCGCCACCAAAGTTGAATGTGCCATGCCTTGTTCTATTCAAGGTTTATACCATTGATTCCCATAACCAACCCTTGGTTGTCACTTGGTCATGTGGGATTAATCCACAACCAGTTTGCTACCGAGCAAGATTGCTCATCAATTGTTCATGGTCGGTATAGGTTCCACGTGGAATCACCCGCAATCAATGCACCTACTCATACCTAACGGATCCATGATCATCCTTTGTGTTTGCGATGGAGCAAGGTTCAATCCACAACCGAACCTCATTGTCAAAGGGCCGATTCATGTTCAATGCATATATCCGGTGTCCACATATCAATTAATAAGACATCACGATCCAAGCCAAGTTAGGGCTTACCAACCCTCATACTTTATTCTCATGGCGTAAAATCAAGGATGTTACATCCAACATCCAGGTGAACATCAACCTGTATATAACTTGTCGACATAAATGTGCTTGAAAGTGACAGCAAGAATAACAAATTCATTAAATTCTATCGAGACGCATGCCTGAAGGGACCAGTTGTTTCCTAGGGAAGCTACTTAATAGAGTTACACAGTACGTTCCCTAATCATTATATTGCCACAAAAAGGAATGAAACAGGCAGATTGTTTCGGTATGTAGAAATCCAAGAACCAAAGCTGTGGAGATATGTAGTAAAGTTCTCAAAAGAGAGCAAGGGAACAACCTGAACCGACGTCTGCGGTTGAAATTTAATCACGAGGAGCAAATTTTAGCTGACGTAAATATCAAAAATTCATACTGCAAAATTTGAAGGTGAGAGACACGAGCACGCAAAAACAAGACGAAATCAGCGGGACCTTGGTCAAAGCAGACTCGATTTGTTTGAGCACAGTCTTGCCACTTGTTTTTTGAGAACCGCATAGGAGGCTGAAAGCAAGTTTCAAAATTTTCTCACGTTCATCAGGAGAATCAATAGATTTAGAAACCTCAAACAATCTGGTAACGGGGGGAATTAGCCCAGTTTTCACATCACAACGTGGGGAATGATACTTGGCGTCCAACCCAATTACCCCTCCTACCCTTCCAGCCATGTAAGCTTGGAAAGCACGGTCCAGGAGAGCAATATACCCACAGATATGATTCCCATCAATCAATGCTTCGCATTTAATGTAATCACACAATCCACTAGCTGCTACAACGTAGGATGCAACAACAACCTCGGCAAAACTTGGGTTCACTGCAACAATGATCACAAGGCCAAGATGGGCTGGCAGGTTTCTCTGCTTGTTCAAGTAAGCTACTGCACATCCTATTTCGTGCCTTGCACCTCAAAATTCCAGGATCAGAATCTGACTCAAAATGCTCCGCGATTCTTCATTATGTCCGGGAAAGAATGGACGCCTTATGGCAATGCCTGGGCTAGGAATGAAAAAGTTCCACGGTGAGCAAAAATACAGAAATTTGAAATAGTCCACATGATCCTAGGCATAGATTTACTTATAAGTACTGTTTAACACAAAGCGGGAAAAAAAAAAAAATCGGTCATCTACAGTTATTTAACAACGATGGACCTCCACTGATGTTGTGCAAAAGGAGCATCAACCGTCAAATAAGAGCAGGTGGGATGAGCTGTGAATGAGTCACCAAATTTGAACTTCCAACCTCCAGCAATGAGGGCTCCGCTTAGCCCTATCCCCTTCTAGGGGTATTTACGTGATTGGTTCTATAGGAACTGGACGACATCAGTAAAGGATCTAAGTCATTATGAGTAAAAATCACTTTGTTGAGTGAAATGAAGCAAAATTTGGGCGCGAGCGAGTGGAGGGACAAAGTGAGATTCACAACTTGGTGACTGAACAAAACAAAGTTAACTGGACGAACAATACTGAATGCGCGTGAGAGAGAACAATTTGACTTTGAAGAGTTACTAGGTGATCTAATATATTCTATAAAAATTAAGTAAACAACCATAAGTTTTCTCAGGTTAAATTAATGTATCAATGGCAGTTTACTCGAGGAAACTTTCCAGATGAAAGATATGAAGAAGGCATCAATATCCACAACAGGGAATTTGGTTCGGATATGCCATTCAACTGAAAGCTTACTTGCAAAGCAGTACTTTTCGCACGTCAACTTCTCAGACACACGGAGTCGCCTAGGAAGATGAAGGTACCTATCCTGATAATGGCCAGAAATGGCCACTCTCTTACCCACTTTTCCTCACCATTTATCACCGGGAAGAGGAAAATTCTTGGGAGCATAAGGCAGACCATCACTAGATATATCAGATGAAACTGGCCAGGGATCATCATTTTTTTTTTTTTTTACCTCAGAATTCTTTCCATTACTCTCATCAATGATAATGATCTCTGTTGAATCCCGTATCTCCCGACAATTTATTGGACCATGGATGTTTCCATCAGTCTCATTAGCGTTATCAATTTTCGAGGATTCTTGCTTCATCTGAAAAGTCGTAAAACCAGGTCAACTATAAGAAGCAACTCTGCAAAGCGGAAACACAACAAATACCACATGTACAAACTATTTTTTCAGGATCCCAAGGTTTCTCCTCAGTAATGTCCTAAACAAGTCAACATGCGCATCTTAAGTATCAAAAAGCTTTCACGAGATACATCCCACACCCACTTTTCTTCTCGAATAAACAGCATCTCTAGAAAGAGTCCTGACGACTGAAAGATTCGAGAAGATCATACATTTCTGAACAAATGACAACAACAAGGATCCAATTTATACCTCCAGACTGGAGTTTCCTAGGTAGGGACATACTCTATCAAAAGGCCCGCCAAAATCTCATTGCTAGAATTGCGATCTTGAGTAAGACACACCCACACAACATCCCGAACCGGGTTAATTCGGCGGGCTAATAACAGCGGAGCCGGGGAAAGCTGCATCTTTCCAGAAGCAAATTGATGTAGATTCCCACTCCGACAGTCAATCCTAAGGGGGACTTGCCATTAGCATCAAAGTGGTTACCTTCTGGAACAACAACCCCCCCCAAAAAAAAAAAAAAAAAGAAGAAAGTAGCAAATTGTATTTCATCCCATCACCCAAACGCATGCAGTGAACAGATTGAGACTAATCGGTTTTCGAAAAATCATTCCGTTCTTCCAACTTTCATCACACTCGTGTGCAAGTATAAACCGACACCAACAATCGAATCAGAGAAGCGAAATGGGTTCAAGCGAATACATTCTGCAGCCTTGGTTAAACCCTACGGATGCCGAGATCTCCACATGCCATCCCAAAGATCCAAACTTTAATACGGGATTAGGGAAACCAATCAGTTCCTACCCGGTCACAGCACGTTTTTCAAATCAAAACTCAAATGGCATGTTGGAATTCAAGTCGGCGGAAGACAACTTACCTGATTCCGATGCGCAAACAGCAAATAGCTCCGGAACGAACGTTGAATTGTGAATAAATCACGAACAACACTTTCTCACGTTAGTCTGGATGCAATCACAAGGAAAACACCCGATTTCCACGGTGTAAATGCCGATCGTTCTTGCAAAAGTGAAATGGAATTCATTTTCTTCTTTGATGGAAATGGAGAGAATTTTGGTGCGAATGAATTGCCAACCATCTCAATGGTTGTGTTCGGGAGGCTTTTATACGTCTCCTTCGTACCCCTCCATTAGTAACTTTCCATCGTAACGCATCAAGACGAAACGGTGCGTTCCGTTCACACCCCATCATGGACGTACCAGCTAAAGCTAAAGTACTACATCTCCCACTCGGACATGATGGGTTTGATAGCGCTCTATCAAGAATATAATGCATTCAACATTCATTAACTTTACAAAACAATTCATACTGCGACCAGTGAGTACACCTGCACTTGGGAGCTCAAATTATGCACCTGTTAGGGATAACATAATGGCTACAACCCCGAAAAGATATAAATAATCGATGTCTCACAAGTGCCCCAGACATATTTTGTTACATCAGTCCAAGTATACCTATCCCTTAAAGGTTATACTTGACTATTCTCAAAACACCATGTATTTACAATTATATCCGCAACCACATAGGGCAATATAACTGGTCGACTAGTAAATACATGCGATAGATGTAAAACAACAATAGTCTTCCTTCGCACTCATGTCTCTCTCAATTTCAGAACAAGCTGCTTTCCTAGACACGTCCCATAGGCCATATCTATTCATGACCGCCCGTAATATGCTAAAGTAGCAACATTGATCTTTCACTTCGAGAACATAGTCGAAGTAACATAGGGCACAAAAATTGAGGTAAAATACAAATTACCTCAAGGGCTCACACGATAAGTAAATAGGGATAATTTTAACTCATCTTCCCTTATTGGTCGTACAATGCACATGTAGTACGAATTACATGCTATAGTGGATTACTCTTTCTATAAGAGCGTATGCCAATCATCAAATATATCCACCATACAGATCTTAGCCTAAACATAGTCACGTGCTTCTCACGTACTCATGTTTAGCCCGAGTGCTATATCAGCTCGCTTTCTATAGTGCCCAATTAAGTACTTGCATCCGGCATCTTTCAGGCATACATGATTGTGGGACTATCATGTTCGATCTTGTTATAAACCAATCACAGACCTCATCTTGACTCCAATCAAGGCGACATATTTTATGTACCAAACTGGTTCTTCAGCATTTATTTGTACATAACGTCTCATCTCAACGTGCTAACTACAACACTTGAGGCGATTGCTCGTGTGAGTGAGCCAATCATTGCCTGCGACATACTTTTCAATAATATATGTGTGTTTGTGCTAGTCTCATAGTGGATTTTGTACTTATTGATAAAACATCAAATCACTAATAAACAAACAAGTACAATACATCTGTCCACAAATATATAAACCAATGATCCTCTACAATAACAGACATCACATTCTACGCAATCCTAGTGACATCCTATGGGTCAAGAATAATGGATCAGCAACCATTCTATTGGTTGAAATGTATTGCAGGATCACTTCTTTCTGCGCTATAATATCTCTGATGAAATTATTCTTTATGTCAATGTGCTTTGTCCTTCCATGATACTTGGGATCTTTCACATAGGCAATGGCTGCTTGACTATCGCAATAAACTATCACCGGTCTTGGAGCTTCAGTGATAGTGGCTAAATTTTCCAAGAAACGTTTTAGCCATACTGCTTCTTGCACTGTGGCAGAACATGCAATAAATTCTGCCTCCATCGTAGACAAGGCCGTGCATGTCTGTTTCTTGCTATTCCAAGAAATCGCACCTCCATTGAGCAAGAACGCATATCCAGAAGTCGATTTACGCTCATCCAGGTCTCCACCCCAATCGACATCTGAATAACCCAATAGGCGTAAATCATTCCCTTGGTAACATAGTCGATAGTCCATGGTGCCCTTCAAGTATCTCAGAATCCTCTTCACTGCTTTCCAGTGTGCTTGACCGGGATTTGATTGATATCGGCTCACCAATCCCACGGCATAACATATGTCGGGTCGAGTACACATCATAGCATACATCAAACTTCCGACCGCACTAGCGTAAGGAACAGTTTCCATCATTTTAATTTCTTCTGGAGTCTTAGGACACATCTCAGTACTTAGGCCTTCACCTTGCATGACAGGGGTATCAATGGGATTACAATGCTGCATATTGAAACGCTCAAGAATCTTCATAATATAAGACTCTTGTGATAAAGTAAGGAGTTTCCTTGATCGATCTCTTTCGATCTTAGCTCCTAATATATAAGCAGCTTCTCCCATATCCTTCATCTCAAAATTGGAGGACAACAATTCTTTTATGGTGATAACCAAAACCTTGTCATTTCCAGCCAACAGAATATCGTTCACATAAAGTGATAAAATTACAAATTTATCTTTGGACCGCTTGACATATACACAGTGATCTTCTTCGATCATCGTGAAACCAAAAGTTATTATTGCTCGATGAAAACGAAGATACCACTGTCTAGATGATTGCTTAAGGCCATATATTGAGCGATTAAGCTTGCAAACTTTATGCTCTTGACCTTTAGCTATGAAACCTATTGGTTGTTTCATATAGATTTCCTCATCTAATTCTCCATTGAGAAATGCCGTCTTTACATCCATTTGATGTAATTCAAGGTCCAAATGTGCAACGATGGCTAGAATAAGGCGTATTGAGGCAAACCTTACAACCGGTGAAAAAGTTTCCTCATAGTCTATAACCTCTTGTTGAGTATAACCTTTTGCCACAAGGCGAGCCTTATACTTTTCAATAGATCCATCCGCCCTTCGCTTAATCTTGAAGACCCATTTGTTTCCAATGGCCTTACGATTGGGTGGTAGATCAACCAAGTCCCGAGACATGGTTTGCCCTCATTGACTCCATCTCATCTTCCAAAGCTTTTCTCCATTCTTCCTTGTCAGAGGATGAGAGAGCCTCTTGAACAGTCTTAGGCTCGGCATCGTCTTTTTGAGCAATCATAAATGCTTCCCCTTCAATCTCAAAACGACGACGATGAATACTTTTACGATTACTTTTACACAATTGAATTTCTCTTGAATTCAATTCATCAGGCGATGCAACACTCCCACTAGGTCTTGTGTGTTGAGGTAAATCTTCATTTCCCTCTACAACATCAGTGGGTGTGTTATCAGGATCTTCCATCTCATATAATTGGAAGTCCTTATCAATCTCACCTCTACTAGGAAAATCGTTTTCCAAGAACGTGACATCTCGTGACTCCATTTCGGTCACACTTCCATCAGCTTGTTCACCTATAAACACGTACCCTTTGGAGTGTTCGGAATATCTTATAAAGATACATTTCTTCCCTCTAGGACCTAATTTGCCATGTTTATGGGAAGAATCATGAACATAAGCTGCACATCCCCATGGACGTAGACTACTCAAGTCTGGTTTCCTACCAGTCCATAATTCATAAGGGGTGGAAGTGACCGATTTTGAGGGCACACGGTTAAGTATATAGGCAGCAGCCAATAACGTATCTCCCCAATAGGAGATAGGTAAATTTGCTTGCGCCATCATAGACCTAACTATTTCCAATAGGGTTCTATTCCTTCTCTCAGCTACCCCATTTTGTTGTGGAGTACCAGGAATAGTCAATTGTCGTACAATTCCCTTTTCATCACAAAGAGCTTTGAATTGCTCCGATAGATACTCATGTCCACAATCAGTTCTCAATGCCTTTATTGTTTTGTTCAACTGATTCTCTACCATCGCTATATATCGTCTAAAGCAGTCTAATGCTTCTGACTTATGGGAGATCACAAAGACATAACCGAAACGTGTGAAGTCATCTATGAAAGTGATGAAATATGAGGCTCCATGCCTCGCCCTTACATTCAAAGGACCACAAATGTCAGAATGTATGAGATGCAATGGAAATTCAGCTCTAGTCCCTTTACCGAATGGTTTTCTAGTTGTTTTTCCCGCCAGACAATGTTCACATACGGATAGACTAACATTAGTGAGTGACCCTAAAAGGACTTCTCTAGCTAATCTTTGCATTCTTTGCAATCCAATGTGACCTAATCTAGCATGCCAAGTACTTGCATCAATCTCAACATTGTTAGAAGACGCAATTAAAGAAAAACAACCATCAACATTAACATTGTACTGATCATAGTCAATGTCTAACACCATAAAACCATTCGATACATGACCTAAACCATAATAAACTGTTCCATATAAAATGTCAACACAATCACTATGGAAATTAAATACATAACCTAAGCTAAGAAGAACAACTACAGAGACCAAGTTTCGTCGAATATCTGGAGCATAAAGGACATCATGCAGGAACAAGTTTCAACCACCACGTAAGATTAATTTACATGTGCCGATACCCTTCACTTCAACTCTTGAGTTATTTCCAACATATATGCATCTTCTTCCAGGCGGTATCCGACGATACTCCACAAATGCTTCTCGGTCTCTAGCTACATGGTCTGTTGCTCCTGAGTCTATAGTCCACATTGGATAAGACTCGGCAAGCATTCTGATACTAGAAACAAAAGTATTACTCAAAGTAATGGAGTAATGGGGTACCTTTTCGGCTCAAAGTGCATTCACGAGCAAAGTGACCCAACTTGCCACAATTGTGGCACTCCATCTTGGCCTTTTCCTTCTTCCCACCACGCTTCTTGCGTCGGAAGGTCTTAGCCCTCTTGGGTGCCTGATCAGTCATCTTCCCTTTGTTGTTGAACTGAAGATTCCTCTTGCGTTTGAAGCCCGAAGCTTTGCACGAACTCGATTCAGCAACATAAGCATGGGTAGAGGATCTCGCAGCCTCTAGGCGCTCATCCTCTAATTCCAAATGACGCGCAATATCATCAAAAGTGACAATATTCTCATTATGCATCATATTGATCTTCATATGCTCCCAATTGTCAGGAAGAGACCTTATAATAGCCTGAACTTGCTGTTCATCAGTAAGGGAGTGACCTGCCGACTTCAGCTCACGGATCATGTTTGACATCTCCCGAAGATGCTGCCTCATCGTTACATTTGGGCGCTTTCGGAATGTGTCAAACTTGATGGTGAGTCTCCTCAGCTAAGTGGCAGATGTACCCCCAAACTTATCTTTCAAGGCAACCCACATAGCTTGAGCTTTGTCATAACTCTCAAACTCACACATGAGATCGTCTTGCATGCAGCTCAGCAACGTGATGCGAGCAATGCTATTTTTCTTTTTCCAACCTTGATAAGCTTCTAGATCTCTCCCGTGTTGAGCTGAAGTTCCATGCTCGAGTTCATCCATGGTATGGTTGAGGGTTTCCAAAACCTCTTGCTCCTCAAGAATGTATCAACCTTTCGGTGCCAAATATCATAATTGTCACCGTTCAGCTTCTCACCCTTATTGAGGTCAGCCACAATGGTCTTGGATGCCGAAGCCATAATCAATTGCTATAACACATTGACATAATAAACGCAGAATCAATGCTAGCACACTATACAGAGTAACACACATTTAATTTGCAGCAAAGACAAACTAAATTAATGATAATTCAACAAAAAACACAAAAGCAAAAGTTCACAATGTTCCCAATCAACTTCTATGTACAATTGTTCTATTATCATTAATTAGTTTAATTTGCGCAAATTTTAAGTTCTAGGTGAGAACTCCTTTCAATTCTACCAACCTACGAACTCCCACTAGGAAAAGTAATTACATGACCTTATGTAATTTCTACATTTTTCCTTAACACAAGAACATAGCATGATAATAATCAATGTATAAACAACAATCATGCTTCAACTATAATTAAAATTGCAATTCAACAGGTAATGGATTTCCTACCATTGTTCTTATTTTCTAGCAACTAGAAAAATTGCAAGTATATTAAAATATATACATCATATCATTGAACCAAGCTCTACACAGCATATATACATCATTTGCACACAAGCTAGCTACTGCATTTCTCTAATCACAAGAAAATACAAGCTACAAATGAATAAGCTGCATTAAACCCCAAAAAAATACGCGTACATAGAGTTCCCAAAGCATTTTCATACATTTATAAAATTCAAAAGTATAAAATAATTATGTCACTGTGTAAAGGACACTCATACGAACCAAACGAGACCGACCACGCTCCAATCGGAGTTCGCACGCCCCCACGCGCCGCTCGAGTGCGCGGCGCGTGTGACGACGCGCAGCGAGCCGAACGGCTCTGGTTACCCGATCCCGGTCCAACCGGTGACCGGTCCGACCGGTTTGACCGCCACCGGTTGGACAGTCCGACCGTTGACCGGTAAACGGCCGGGTCTGGTCGAGTCGGGTCGGGTCGGGTCGGTCGCCGCCGGTGACCGGCCGGCCAACCGTCGACGCCGACGTCATCGATGACGTCATCCCGGCGGTTACCGACCGTTGGATGACGTCACGGTGACGTCACCACGCGCCGGTTCGCCGACCGGCGCGTGCCGTCGCCGGCTGGCGCGCGCGTCGCGCACGCGCCGGTTCGCCGACCGGTGCGTGGGCGCACGCTTGGCTGGCTTCGCCGCTTCAGCGCATGACGCCCACGCACAGGCGGCCGGCCGCGCGGGTGGGCGCGTCCAGCGTCTCCCGGCAGCGTTCGACCCATCTCCGGACTCATCTCGACGAGCTCTTTCACGTTGTATATTCAAAAATTAATTTTGACCAAAAAATTGTTTCGAAAAATGGCCGAAACCTCATGGATCACGCGACCCCGAACCCGTTCTTCGCTCCGGTTCAATTTCGAGTTTTTCATGCGGCAATTCCGACTATCAAAGATCCAAAACAGTGTAGAATACAATCTCTTGATCTCAATATCAAATGGTAATAAAGAAAACTCGATGAAAAACAAGGCAGAAATCACAACCGAGCTCTGATACCAATGTTGGAATTCAAGTCGGCGGAAGACAACTTACCTGATTCCGATGCGCAAACAGCAAATAGCCCCGGAACGAACGTTGAATTGCCAATAAATCACGAACAACACTTCCTCACGTTAGTCTGGATGCAATCACAAGGAAAACACCCGATTTCCACGGTGTAAATGCCGATCGTTCTTGCAAAAGTGAAATGGAATTCCTTTTCTTCTTTGATCGAAATGGAGAGAATTTTAGTGCGAATGAATTGCCAACCATCTCAATGGTTGTGTTCGGGAGGCTTTTATACGTCTCCCTTCGTACCCCTCCATTAGTGATTTTCCATCGTAACGCATCAAGACGAAACGGTGCGTTCCGTTCACACCCCATCATGGACGTACCAGCTAAAGCTAAAGTACCACATGGCACATGCACTTTTTCATTTTGCTTTCCTTTTTATTTTCAATATAAAAAATAAAATAAAAAAACTCCGTATAATCACATTCAATATTGCAAACGTTAGTGTTAATGAATTTTACTAAGATAGTGCACCGACAATTCTTCGAAAGTTATTGTTTTTCTTATGTAATCAATGAATTTGCAAGTAATGTAATCAATTGAAAGTACAAAAATCCAAACCTTAATCTAGGATTAATGGAATTAATCAAGAGTGAATGCTAGCTATTTCCTACAGGGAAGACCTCTTGGCGACAGTAAACTCTCGACATGATCTAAAAAAGTCAAAACACAAAATTCAGGAGACCCATCATCCAACCCGCAAATTTCACTCCGCCTTAAGCCGTTGGTCTTCAAGTTGTAGTAAAACATGCACACAGGCTTTGATAAGGTTCGAGGCGCGAACAATAGTTCACCAGAACGAACCGTACCCACTGGAAAAACTCGGAGGTCCGCGACAATCTCCTTCCAATATGAGGGCAAGCTGAAAACTCTCTTCTTCCATATTTCCTGATCAAAGTCCTCCAGGATCCACATAATAATCTCCTCACAAGACAGAGCATTGTTACGATCCACCATCGCAACGTGCTCCTCGAATTTAATAAGGAGGGCTCTGTGTATGTCTTTGTGGGCTTCGGCTGGAATTGTAACCATGCGAAAACTCTCCGTCCTAACATCAAACGCCACCAGGTAATCATCCCCATGGACGCCATGCAAATAACTGCAAGCCATATAATAGACCACCCCATCGAAGCAGACCTCGCGACCCTTCTTATCATGGGCTGCACAACCTTCGACCCGCCTCCACTTCTTTGTCCCCAGGGTGAGCACCCATGGCTCCATCAACCTGCCATCGAGCCCTCCTATACTAATCACACGTGTGCTCAAAACCTTATGCTTCCTCTCGACAGGATCGAATCCAAAAGAATGCATTTGTTGATAATATGAAAAAGAAGCATATCGCTCGGTTATTCTAGGCAATCCGAAAGTCGCATACATCCCTGTCAAGGGATTTGCAATTTGGATGTGACAGCCGACTTCGATGCTGACGAGGCCTTCATGAGACTGCAAAACGAAAGGACCAGTCCAGCCATGAAAAGAAAGGGGCAGTGTAGCGATTTGGGCTCGACCGTTGTGAGGCTCAAGTTGGTCGACTGAGAAGACTCCTCCACACTCATCATCTGGGTCGTGGAAACCAACAAGGAGTTTCGGGCGAGTCGCGGAGTGAGTCAAATGCAAGTCGATGAAGTAAGGATCGGAGATGAGAGAGCGCCAACGAGTGGAGACGCAAGTGAATTGGCAAAGGGATTTGACCGGGAGTCTTTTTAGGATCTCGATCAACAGCTCTTCGGGGACGATCATGGAATCTGTTGAAATATAATATGCAACAATGACAAGATCTTACAAATAACTCAACGAGAAAAGTAGAAAAGAAATAAACGACAAATAATAAAGACATCAAATATTTACGTGATTCGATTTGAGTATTAGTACCTACATCCATATGGAGATTGATTAATAAATAATCTACTATAATAAGATAAACAGAGTTTATAATCGCTCACACACTCGAATGTTTCTTATAACTAGATTTAAACCTAAACCTAAAATATTTATAAATAAATTTGTAAACTCACAACACAACATCACTAGTGTTCAAGCCCAAAGCAGTACACAATTAACTGAGTTCTTTCTTCTATGCTTTATACGACGGCTTGCGGCTTTTCGCTTTATGCGGCTCTTCTATATTCTCAAGCGGCGCTCCTTCTCGCTGAATAGAAACCTGGCGTTTTATATATGTGCCCAAGTCAACAAATTTGACCTGGGCCCCACCATGTACGACTCCAACAATGGTTTGGCTACAATAACAATTTGCAGGTAAAATTACTTATGATGGTCATTCCGTTCTTTTTGTTTCTAGTTTCTTATAGAAGGTGGAGACAAACAGCCTAAGTAAGTTGATCTCACTAATGGAAAATTATAAAGAAGTAAACCTGAATATAAACACCTTCCAATGAAGGCATAGGAATGTCGAATGCAGGTACAAAAGAATAAATTATCCATGCACTACAGCTAAGAACAGATCACTCAAGGCTCAAACAACGTAATGAATGATGCCTGACCTTAAGATCCAAATGTTAATTCGATAGCCTCAAAGGGAGGGCAAAAAATAAAGGAGATGCTCGATGTAAGAAAGGACCTAAGGTGTTTCCGACATTAATGTTGTCCTAAAGACATACATGAAGGTTCAGTCATTTGTTTCTTCCGTCCAAAGAGCTTTACAGAAGAAATCCAAGAGCCTCAGACCTAACCTAGTACCACTTCTTCATGGATAAACCAACTAGGCAAATGCAAAAGGAATTTCACGGAGCATCTTTTCCATGGAGACATTAAATGGACGAAAATTGGGATGCAATAGTCCTTTTATTCAGATTTTAGAGGTTTGCTGTTAAACCGAAACTATTAAGTTGGATTACATGGGTTGAGTAGCATAACTACGAAAAGAAAGAAAATGACAACTAAGGTATAAGAGCCATAAGTCTCGCTAGCTTGGGTTTCTACTTCACAGCAACTAAGCCATACAAAAACATTGCTTCACCGAGTAGTAACTTAATAGCATAACCAGAGAAGTCAAAGGGGATCCATCTGACAGGTCGAGAAACTTTAAGAGGACTGTCAAGCCAACTATCTCCTAAAGGCATTCAAACACCAATTTTTTAAGAAAATATAAGTTTAACTCTGCAATGGCAATGCATTTGAAGCATAGTACAGGAAATAGCGGATTCCTAAACAAAATGACTAGATCAACAAAGAAACCATAACAAAACACTGATGAATCTGTAGTGTGCGAATAAAAGCAGCAGATGGCCATTAATAAGATCCGAAAGATCTTAGAGTATGGAATAAGTAGGATTAGGAAAGAAAAATATGTCATACATTGCACCATATGAGGAACAATATCTTTTTCAAAGGACTTGATGGAGCAAAAAAGGCTTCAAATAGTCCCCCTGAACTTTTTGCCTCGCATATTTATGCACGTTATTTTGATCCCTTCTCAATTTATTATCCAGTTACAAATGAATTTCTGAGTTCCATTGTAAATACTAATATCATTACATTATCCACCGGCAACAAATATGCAAGATAAGTAGTTCATAGACAATCCACCGTCTATTTTTATATTCAACATGTTCTTCTTAAATACCTGATTCTGTGCTCATCAAATTATGATGCTAAATTTGACTAGCATAAAGTTCATTTGTTTCTGTACCAAAATGATTCAGCATCTTAGCCAAATAAATTGACCAGAATCACCACATACAAAATCTATAAGCCAAACATCAAGCACACAGATTGTCCTGAAAACAAGTATCGACAAGAAAAAAAAGAAACCAAATTACGTGAAAAAATTTAACCTTTTTTTAAACCACTCTTTCTTTCTGCCTCCATTTTCTCTGCTTTGATAGAGAACACGTCGAGACCTGCACTCAGGGTGACATCACGCTCAATCTTCTTTTTCCAAAACAAACCTGCAATTTCCTTACCCTATGTCAGATATCATAATCATCAAGAACGAAAACTTTAATGTTCATCTTCTTCACAAGAGTGCATTATCCACAAATAATTTTCGAAAGAAGAAAGGTTTCCAAGCTGCAGATAATATTCTTGCTACAAAGAGCATGGACACGACAATTCTAAAACACTCTTGTTTAACCTGCATCTCCAAATATGGAAGGCAAGAAACACTTGCAACGGCCTATTATTATAAATGGTAAATAGTAAAGTAATAAATTGGGAAAGGACAATTCATCTGGACACCATTAAGCCGACATGTCCGCATGCCAAAAGTGATGTCAGTGAGGGTCAAATGCATCTTATAAATCTCAAGCAAAAGTATGTGAGCAAGATACGTTAGGTAACTGGCAGCTCGACAGTGGGAAAAGGAGCAATAACCATCTAGTTTAGCAACCAGCAGGCTAGCTGATTTTTCCTTTTTTAATTCAGTAGTAGGCCGCTCTCCAGCTTGTTTTGCTTCTTAAAGTGAAAAAAAGCTCCAAACTAGCTCGGTCTGGGCCTCGGGGAAATTGCTCTAGCCATGCCTCTAAAACCTATTCCTCTGACCCACGGAGTAAAAATAATTCCTCACGATACTAACAATAAGATCAAAATTAGGTTTTTCCCCTATGTAAAATGGCCAAGAAATAAAGGCTCGTGCCGTTCAAGGAAAAGGGCAAAAATCAGCATTCGGCTTCACAAGCACCAGCCACATTATGATTGAAATCAAGATCGTCCTTGAACCGACAATCACTTCAAGGGCGATCCTCAATTCAGGAACCAAAACTTACACTTCTCGTTGAGGTTAGAATCACCGAAAGGACCATCACTTCAACTTCTTGGCAACGCACATCGCCTGGATAATCACAGCAAGAGAAGGCCGACAATCAATTCTACACAGAGCAAAACAACGAAATTCAAATCAACAAAAGACCAAATTCTGAGCGCTCTGTAAAATAACCCTTGAGCTACGCAGCTTCCGTCCGATCGTTCCTCTTTCTTCTACCTCGATTCCGGTTCCTCTCCGCAGAAGAGGATGCTTTCTTCTTTCTTGTTTCTATGCGATTTCCGTCAACGGCTCCAGTTTTGAGGGTTTCAGGCGTGCCCTAGATAGCAGATCAGAGGATATAACAATTTGGACTTTGGTGGATCCAATTAGATTAGTCTGACTATCCTTGATCCAACCAACTTTGATTTCTTTTTGCCTTTTTCAAATCAAGCCGATCCCCATTAACAAACACTTTTCAAATTTGTAATTAAATAGAATCGTAATAATTATAAAGAAATCTCTGAAATCTCTTGTGCAAATCTATCCTATTAATTAAACAAATTTATCATGAGTTCAATCTCAACTTTTTACCAAAAAGAAGAAGAAGAAAAAAGTTCATGATAAATCTTTATACATATCTACTGTGCCACCGATTACACTTAACTCTAGATAGCAATCGTAATTTAAAATGTTCAAGATAATTAATAAGTAATCTATGAATGTCCAACATTCTAAATTTGGACTCAAAAAATTATCGAGTATTCCATGAACATCAAACTCTCAATTAATTTCACTTATATGACAATGAAAGTGTGCTTAAAAAACATATTGGAATCTTTACTTATTATTGTACTCTCTATTAATTTCACTTCACTAATTTTATCTTCACACACAAATGAAACAAGTTATGTGTTACTAATTTGAATAAAAAATGAAAACTTCTTATCTTACAAGTTAGGTAAAGTTTTTCAAGATAGATAAAATCGTCAAATATTACTTCCTTTTTTACCTAATAAATTTTTCCAACTTTTTATAGACACGGCACCATTAGGTATTTACCAACAAAGGATGAAGGAAAGAAATGAAAGAAATTAAAAGAAAACAAAAAATAAAAAGGAAAAAATATATATTTTCTTCATGTTGATTAGATAGGATAGATTTGGGACCCCCGGCGAGTGGAGAGCTGAATGTTCTAGGAAAAACGTGGGGAAAAATTATTAGGAAAAAAAAATTGCTGTTTAAAAGAGTGTAAGTTCTCTTGTTTATTTTATGTATCAAGATGTGAAAGTATAGGATTTTAAGATTAGATATCGTGCAAAGTGCAAATTTGAATAGGCGAAAATGGTTATAAGAAGAAGAACAGGGCACCATTACCTATTTACCAGCAAAGGATGAAGAAAAAAAAAATGAAAGATAATAAAAGAAAACAAAAAATATTTATTAGAAAAAAATTGTCGTCTAGAAAAGTGTAAGTTCTCTTGTTTTATTTTATATATCGAGATGCAAAAGTATAGGATTTTAAGATTAGATAATTTGCAAAGTGCAATTTCAAATAAATGAAGATGTTTATTTTTCGCAGTATTTCAATAAAATGCCTTTAAAATATCCATATAACAATTTGGACTGTGGTGGATTCGATTAGATTGGTCCGACTATCCTTGATACAACCAACTTTTATTTCTCTTTGCCTTTTCAAACCAAGTCGATCCCCATTAACAAACAAATTTGTAATTAAAAAGAGTCGTAATAACTATATGGAAATCTCTTAAACCTCTTACGCACTTCGTAAATCTGTCATGATAATTAAACAAATCCTATCATGACTTCAATCTCAACTTTTTATCGAGAAGAAAGCTTGTGATCAACCTTTCCGATCAACCTTTGTATGTATCTACCATGCCCCCGATTACACTTAACTCTAGATAGTAGATAGTAATTGTAATTTGCAATGTTCAAGATAATTTACAAGTAATCTATGAATATTTACCATTCTAAATTAGGACCCAAAAAATTATCGAGTATTCCATGAACATCAAACTCTCTATTAATTTCACTTATATGACAATGGAAAATATGTTTAAAAAATGGTTGGGAATCTTTACATATTATTGTACTCTTAATTTCACTTCACTATTTTTATCTTCACACACAAACGAAACAAGATCTATTACTAATTTGAATTAAATGGAAACTTCTTATCTTACAAGTTAGGTGAAGTTTTTTTTTCGAGATAGATAAAATCGTCAAATATTACCTGCCTTTTTACCTAATAAATCTTTGCAATTTTTTTTCTGGACGGGGCACCATTAGGTATTTGCCAACAAAGGATGAAGGAAAGAAAATGAAAGACAACAAAAGAAAACAAAAACAAAAAGTAAAAATATATATATATATATAATCTTCACATTAATTGGATAGTATAGATTTGGGGTCTGCGAGGGGAGAGTTGAATGCTCTAGTAAAAACATGGGGAAAATTTATTAGGAAAAAAAAAAATTGCTATTTAACAAAAGTGTAAGTTCTCTTGTTTTATTTTATATATCGAGATGCAAAAGTAGAGGATTTTTGAGATTAGATATTGTGCAAAGTGCAATTTCAAATAAGTGAAGATGCTTATTTTTTGCAGTGTTTCAATAAAATGCCTTCAAAATATCCATATAACAATTTGGATTTTGTTGGATTTGATTAGACTAGATCTGTCTGATTATCCTTAATCCAACCAAATTTTATTTCTTTTTGCCTTTTCAAACTAAGTCAATCCCCATTAACAAATTTTCAAACCAAGTCGATCCCCAGTAACAAACAAATTTGGAATTAAAAAGAGTCGTACTAATTATAAGAACCCAAAAAAGAAGAAGAAGAAGAACAAAGTTCATGATAAACCTTTGTATGTGTTTACCGTGCTTGCAATTACACTTAACTCTAATTTTGCAATCGTAATTTACAATGTTCGAGTTAATTGACAAGTAATCTATGAATTTTTATCGGTCTAATTTTGGACTCAAAAATTTATCGAGTATTCTATGAACATCTAACTCTGTATCAATTTCACTTATATGACAATGGAAAGTATGTTTAAAAAACTGATCATAATCTTTATATATTATTATACTCTCTATTAATTTCACTTCATTATTTCTATCTTCACACACAAACGAAATGAGTTATCTATAACTAATTTGAATTAAAAATGGAAACTTCTTATCTTACAAGTTAGGAGAAGTTTTTTCGAGATAGATAAAATCGTTAAATATCACCTCCCCTTTTACCTAATAAATTTTCCTTTTTTTTTTTTTTTTTTTGGTGGACACGGCACCATTAGGTATTTACCAACAAAGGATGAAGGGCAAAAAAATGAAAGATGATAAAAGTAAACAAAAAATAAAAAGAAAAATATATATAATCTTCACATTGATTGGATAGGATAGATTTGGGAACTGTGGCGAGGGGAGAGCTGAATGCTTTAAGGAAACTGTGGGGAAAAATTCTTAGAAAAAAATTACTGTTTAAAAAAGTGCAAGTTCTTTTCTTTTATTTCATGTAAGGGTAATACTCTGAAAAACCCAAAACTAATACACATATGACAAATTTTTTTCCTAAACTAATTTTTTGATAATGAAAAATCGTAAATTGATACGCCTATGACAAATTTATCCTAACTTACCATAAACAATAAAAAATGGATACACTTGTGATAAATTTATCCCAAATTAATTTATTCGACTGCCAAAAATCTAAAACTGATATATTTGTGATAAATATACCAACCGTTAAATTGGATTAATACCACAAAAAATAAAATAAAAAATTATAATTATGGTAAATGGGGAGTAAAATCCCAAACCGGTACATCAATTAATTATTACGTGTCATTCAAATTAGTAATTTGATAGTAAAATTTAACATGAACGGAGGGAAAATTTATCACAAGCATACTAGTTTAGGGTAAATTTTTCATATGTATACTAGTTTGATGTGGTCAAAAAATTAGTTTTGGATAAATATGTCTAAACTGTACTAATTTGAGATTTTTCAAGTTATTAACCCTTTATGTATTGAGATACAAAAGTATAGGATTTTAAGATTAGATATTGTGTAAAGTGCAATTTCAAATAAATAAAGATAGTTATTTTTCGCAGTGTTTCAATGAAATGCCTTCATAATATCCATATAAGAACTTGGACTTTGGTGGGTTCGATTAGATTGGTCCAACTATTCTTGATCCGACCAACTTTTATTTTTTAATTTTTTTGCCTTGTCTAACCAAGTTGATCCCCATTAACAAACACTTTTCAAATTCGTAATTAAAAAGAGTTGTAATAATTTTAAGGAAATCTCTTAAATCTCTTGGGCACTTTGTAAATCTATCCTAATAATTAAACAAATCCGATGATGACTTCAATCTCAACTTTTTACCCAGAAAAGAAGAAGAAGAAGAAAGTTCGTGATAAACCTTTGTAAGCATCTACCGTGCCCACGATTACACTTAGTTCTAGATAGCAATCATAATTTACAACGTTCAAAATAATTGACAAGTAATCTATGAATGTTTACCGTTCTAAATTTGGCCTCAAATTTTTTTTGAGTATTCCATGAACATCAAACTCTCTATTAATTTCACTTATATGACAATGAAAAGTATGTTTAAAAAACATATCAGAATCTTTACATATTATTGTACTCTCTATTAATTACCCTTCACTATTTCTATCTTAACACACAAACAAAATGAGTTATGTGTTATTAATTTGAATTAAAAATGAAAACTCGTTATCCTCCAAGTTAGGTGAAGTTTTTTCGAGATAAATAAAATATTTAAATAATGCCTCCCTTTTTACCTAATAAATTTTTCCATTTTTTTTCTAGACACGGCAACATTAGTTATTTACCAACAAAGGATGAAGGAAGAAAAAAGAAAAATAATATATACATATACATATGTATAACATTCACGTTGATTGGGTAGGATAGAAACCCCTTTACTTCTTTCTTTCTTTTTGTTTATCTTTTTTCTATCTTTTTCTTTCCTGGCAATCATTTTTATTATAGAATAAAAAAATAGTAAACATTTGATTAACACACTAGTAATCATTTTTATATCATTTGATTAAAAACCTATCTTCATTTATTATATAGCTTTTATAAGTTCTCTCACTCATAAATAGTTTTTAATTAAAGTCAATTTTAAGGGGAAAAGGGTTTCCAAAATTGATTAGCAAAGTGATACATTGAACTCCTATCCAGTGATTGATTTATAAGTTCTTAAGATACCCACTTATGTTTTGTTAAGTAACTTAGTATATTCATTTGAAACAAGATTCAGTACACACTGTCATTACTTGCTATTGTTTCTCTTCACTTTTGAACAATCCACATATTGCAAGTCGAGACTTTGAAAACCTAGTTGATCTACGAGCTAGTGATTGATGCTCTCGTCGTCTTTTCTTTTGTGATATGTTAATTTACACATCTATGGGATGAAATTCAATCACTAGTTTTCAAATGCAAAAGAAAAAGTTCCATGAGTTGGTTGAAGACTAGGGCGTTAAGACTTTTGTTAAACCAAACGCTCCAATTTATATTATTGGAACCAAGATGACCTTTTAGATGACATGCCCAAATAACTACTGCGCAAAGCATTGTTATCCCATCATGTACATAATTTCTTCTTCTTCTCCATAGCCCATATATGAATTGATCATCTAAACTTTAGGAGGCTTGCCATAATTTACAAGTTATATTACAGTCTAGATTCGACGTTATATGGCAAAAAGGAAATTAGCTTAGTGGTAACTTGATTTGCACATTATGTCTGTCGAAGTTGTTTTTTAGGTGCTAGTCCTAACACTATTATATATGTTTGATGAAGAATCATTGAACAAATATCGGTTGATATGTGTCCAGATGCTTGTGCAAAAAGTCTGACCGCATATGTAGTCGGTTAACTGTCGATACAATAGTTCAGTTTTTCAGTGAGGTTAGAATCATTAAAAGAATTTGAAGCATTAGAATAAAGTGACCGTGTGCATTGCCCGAATAATTATAACAAGAAAAGGCAGATAATCATTTATACAAAGCAAAACAACGAAAATCAAATCAACAAAAGACCAATATTGCACGTAATGCGCATACCCTCTTCGCTTTGTAAGCCTCGATTTCTTCCTCTGTGATAACCCTCAAGCTGCGCATCTCCGTTGCTTCCATCCAAGTCGTCAGAGTAACGACTAGAGCTTCGGCGACGAGTCATGGCTTCGGGACTCCGGTTCTGAATCGTGCGATCTTCCTCTTCTTATACTTCGATTCCAGTTCCTCTCCGAAGAAGACGACGCTTCTTCTTTCTTGCTTCACCAACCTCGCAGTTTTGTAGGGGTTCAGGCATGGCCGAGACCGGAGATGAGAGGCCACAGACCAAGATATTTATAAATTCATCACAAATTTTAGGACGCAAAAGAAAAAAAAAAGATTTATAAGTGTCATAAATGTTGACAAATTTTTTATTTTTTTATTTTTTAAAATTTTCGTTACCTCGTCATTTTTGTCGTCCATATATTATTCTTATTATATGGTGTTTTGGCAAATAATAAAATCATCACTTCAATTGATCTTTTGAAGCATATATTACACTAAAAGTGAAAAGGACCCCAGATTGCGGATAAAAAAAGTATCATAATTCATTTGGCCTGGAAATAAGACCGACCTAATTCATCTAACTCGCACGTTTGATTAATTCAGCATAGGAGTTCGTGGACCTATAAACGATTATGAAGTAGATATAAGCCATGTAACTCCTATTCGAATGAGAGCAAAATGTTTGTTCATCATGCATTAGAGTCAATAATAAAATAAATTCCTGAAAGATTTTGCATTTTTTTTCCTCAAAGACACATATTCATAAATTAAAAAAAAAAACCTAATAATTATTGATCAATGGTATAGTCTTATTGACTAAGAAAATTATTTTCTTTGATGAAAACTACTGAACTTATTAGAGAGGTTGCCTCATTGTCCTTGGATCACATATATTTATTTATTTTTGTTTTGACTAGCAGATCTTTTAATATCCATCAACAATTTTTAATAGTTATCTACTTCCGAGTACGTAGGGAAAAAAAAAATCGAGATGGGCTACCTGGCAAAATCTTCAGCGCAGAATATGCAATGGTGACTTGAATCATGTAGGAATTCTCTGTGCGCGTTTCAATTGCCGCTGTACATGAATTCTAAAACAATGTTTCGAGGAAAGCTACGCTAAACAACGTAAATTTTGTCTCTCTAGTTCTCTTAGAATTCTATGTCTGCATTCACCAATGTCTTACTCCAGCCCATCCACTAATCCTCAAATAAATCCCAAATGAAAAACAGAACTCCCATCAATGAATTTACATAAGCATATAAATAATCGTCTTCATCACTTCCCCATCGATATCATGATTGATATCAGAATGGCGGACAGGCTCATTCATAGTGCGTTAACCAAGCATGTACTGAATTTCCTTTTCCGTCAACTGCAAGTGCTCCCAATTTCAACAACCCATCATGGTTTGGGAAAAGTACCAAAAAAGTCCTAAACTTATTGCAATGATACCAATTCAGTCCTAAACTTTTCAATTGGACCAATTCAGTCCTAAACCTTTTAATATTGGTACCAATTCAGTCCATCCAGTCAATTTTGGTCGGCCAACGCTGACGTGAACGTCGGCCAGTGACCGGACGCTGACGTGGCAATTTTTATGACTTTTCAATTATTTTTTTCAAATTTTTTATTAATTTTTCTCTTCTTTTTTTCTGCCTTCTTCCTGGCGGTGGCCGGCGAGCCTCCGATGAGGCTCGCCGACCACTGGGCAAGGGCTGTGAAGCCCTTGCCGCGCCGGCGAGGGTCGCGGCCCTCGCCCCGCCGCCGGCGAGGGTCGTAGGCCCCCTCGCCCGGCCTCTCTTTGGGCTAACGGCGAGGCGGCTTCGCCCAGATCTAGGCGAGGCCAGCCTCGCCTAGGCCTTGCCACAAGCAAGGCCAACCAGCGAGGGCCGCGTTTTGGCCTCGCCGGCCACGGGCGAGGCCACCTTTGCCCACGGCAAGGCCAAGGCGAGGCTGGCCTCGCCTAGATCTGGGCTAAGTCGCCTCACCAGCGGCACTAGGAGAGACCGAGTGAGGGCCGCGACCCTCATCGGCGGTAGACAAGGGCTTCACGGCCCTCGCCCAGTGGCCGACGAGCACCGCCAGGAAGAAGGCAAAAAAAAAAAAGGAAAAAAAGAAGAAAAAAGAAAAAAAAATAATAAAAAATTCGAAAAAAAATAATTAAAAAATCATAAAAATTGCCACGTCGGGTTTACCAGCCACCGGCTGACATCCATGTCAGCATCGGCCAGCCAAAATTGGATGGATTGACTGAATTGGTGCTAATATTAAAAGGTTTAGCACTGAATTAATCCAATTGAAAAGTTTAGGACTGAATTGGTACCAACGCAATAGATTTATGACTTTTTTGGTACTTTTCCTCATGGTTTTGCTCCTTCAATTTGTGTATCAAAGTGACAATCTGAGCTGATCTAACCTATACTCATTTTAAAGGAAATAAAAAGAACTACTTCAACTGATGTGCTTATCATCCTCCTCCTCCCGTTTTTCCTCACTCTCCCGCACGTCCGACCTTCACTCTCGCTCGCGTACTTCTTCGTGCCCGCGGAGCTCTGCTTTGCCAGTGCGCCGTGGCGGCAAGTCTCCTTGCTCCACCTCGCATGAAGATATTTATGATAGGGTGATTGGTTATTTTTTGCACTATTATTATGACTAAGTATGTACCATCTCAATAGTCATGTTGCTCAACCAAGCCACCGAATGAATGTTATCTTGTGATTCCACATTTTTCCCTCTCAACTTCAGATATTCCACATTAGCATTACCATTATAATAAGAAAAATAATCAAACAAGTCATAAATCTATTATAATTATGTCAATTAGGTTTTGAACACTTTTTTTTTCCTAATAGATTCATAAACCTTTTGTATTTATGTCATTTCAGTCATTCAACCAATTTTGACCAAAAAATCATTAACATGGATGTTGGTCATTTTATATGGCGTGGCCGGTGTCGACAGAGATAATTTTTAATGATATTTTAACTTTTTTTTTTGAATTTTATTTATTTTTTCTTTTTTTTTTCTTTTTTTTTTCTTCCCTTCTTCCTCTAGCCAGTTAGCGGTTGCCAGACCTTGGGTGGCAACAAACGAAGGAGGAGAGAGATAGCTGAAGAGAGAAGACTTTTTAATTTCTTTGCTTAGATTCCACATCAATTGTTGACGTGGAATTGGTAGAGATGTGTCGATATATTGATGGATACAAATGAAAATATGGATGCCATGCAGGATGTTGACACAGTGCTATCAGATCCCTGAATATCTTCTTTGAGAGTGGGGTATCGCAAACATGTCTAAGCCAAGCTCTCTCACAAACCAAGCAAACCATCTGATTTTGAAAGCGTATTGGAATAGTAGTGCCTCACTTTATTTTGTCACAGCCTTGCGAATCCAGTTCCAACTGGGCTTAATAATGTCTGGATATCGGTTATAGTTGATATTACTTTTTCTGCGTTTGATTCTTTTTACGTATGGATTTATGTTCTTCAGTCGTACTTACTTATCAATCATAACTCAGTAGACGATCTGCATCATGATGCATCTCTTCATATATGCAGGCATAATACTCTGAAGAAATTACGAAATGATCATGTCCACGAAATAAACAACATTGGATCTTAACAAATACGTCTCAGTCCTTAAAGAACGAAATATACTATCCGCTGAATTAGTAGGCATCATTAATGAAATCACTGGCAATGTATGCATGCTCTATCACATATCGAATAATTCACACAAGAAAGAAAGGAACGTGGTACTCAGTAGTTATTTTTGGCTAGCACGCCATGATCAATTACAATCACATATTTCCTGTCCATGGCGTTCTACTGAGCATTTTCTCATTTTGCAGAGACCTGCTGGGCTATTGCATTAAAGTACTTACGCTCTCTTTCTTGTTTCTTGTCGTCTTTATATATTGATCATCGGATACTAGACTTACCATTCTCTGCTGATACCGATAGAACCGGAGCAAAACCATCCACCGTAGAACCGTGGTCACCCACGAACAGCCCATGATACCATCTCTGGATATTCTGGGTCAGTGGAGGCCAGCCAATTTCTGGTATCTTGTAACATATTGGTGTCACAGCCATGTTACCTGATTGAATTCATTGAAATATTGTAGATGTTGGTAACAACATAGGACATGACAACAGCATGCATGGTTATCTTTTTGGCTTTGCGTAGCTGCAAAGAAAATATCCAGGTCAAGGGGAGGCCCATAAAAATAAACTATATCATTTCTCAAATTCACAATTGCCAATATTAGGAATAGATAGATAATATTGTTTCTCCAATTTATAGTAGTTCCAATATTTGAACTCGAGCTTCAATTAGATTTATTTTCTAATTGAGTTCGGTTGACATTCTTCTTAGACAATCAAATCTAATTGAATTGAATAATTAAAGTAACAATGATCGTGAACTTGATAGGAATGAGCCATTGTGCTATAACGTCCTCAATCTTCATGAGTCGAGTAGTGCTCGACTTACTCCTTTTGGGTTTCGGGGGCCTAATGCCTCATAAATCATGACCAAGAATGGACAATTTTGGTTAATATATACACCTTAAATAGTCTAACAAGTGCAAAGTGTCAAATCTGCTCTAAATTTAATATTAGGAACAATCTCAGTTTTTGTACACAACAATAGTGATAATACTAAATGATTTTATATAAATTAACCCTTCAATGTATAAGATTAGCAATCAATTTTTGTCATGTTACCTTTTTATTATTGAGACGTTTTCCTTCTTCATTTAACTTTTTTATTCTTTTTTATTCAAATACCTCATTGAATATATTAAAGTGGCTATATTTATCAAACTTTAGCAAATTATAGTTTAAAAATTGTTAGTACTATTGTATTTTTTTGTTATCAGTAATTTAGTTAATTTAGTTTCATGTCATTTTCTATAAAATTTCATCTTTCACAGTAGATATTTCCTCTAAAAACATGAGATTATATTGTTGATACTTGAATCTCTATCGACTTTGTAGTTATCCATTTTATTTTGCAAAAATTAAAAATTCAAGAAACAGAACGGATAAGATAAAATACAAAAAAGCGAGAGATAGCAAAATTTTCATAAAAAAATAAAAATTAAATTTATTAATTAAAATTAAACAGAGAAAAAAAAGAAAAAGAAAAAGAAAAAGAAAAAATGGGAATATAGAAATAAAATCGAGTGGGCTGGTTTTGTGCAGCCCACTTTGGCATTTTCCGCTTTCTAAGCCCCGTCCGCCCCCATCTAGTCTCGTTCTTTCTTTTTGGGCCCATCTCAAAATTAAAAAGGAAAAAGAGCGCAGCCCAGCCTCCTCCTAACCTTGCTTCAAAGGAAAATAACAGGGCGTGAGAAGGTAAGCTGGCGCATGAGGGAGAAACAATAACAGACAAGATTCGCGTGAGCGACGTTGGCTTGCACGAGGAGGAGGAGAGGATGGCGTCAGCCATGGAAGACAGAGAAGGAGCTTGGACTGAAGAAAAACCAGAAAGATTCGCAGGACTGGAGGAGGGGCGGAAGGAAACCGGGAAATTTTCGGTCGCCGGAGTAAGCGGCCGGAGTTGGTGGCCGTCGGTCGGAGTAGGTGACCGTCGGTTGTTGTTGGCTCGGTGGTGATGTGTAACGACGCGAGGTTGATTCGTCGCCGATAATTCAGGTTTTGCAGAAGGAAAAAAGTTACGGGGATAGAAGAAGGTGCAGGAGAAAAATACAAAACAGCGAAAAAGACAAAAAGGAGAGAATAAAAAAAAAAAGTAAATCATTAAAAATAAAATGAGTAAAAAAGTTTCGTTTTTTTAATCTAACCAGATTCGACCCGGGGTACACAAGTCGAGCCACCGGGTCGGAAAGGTAAACCAGTCCAAACCCATTCCCGGATAATAATAATAATAATAATAATAATAATAATAAAATTAATAATTTCAAATTTTCAAAAAAAAAAAATATTCAAAAAGCAATGTATGTTAATTGGGCTAATTTTATGAAGAGGACAAAAAAATTATCATTGACCATCCTTATATCAACGAGAGCAATATAAAACAAATTTCCATGTCTTATTCAACAATTAAGCCCTTGCTATAATCTCAATTTCATTCAACTTAGTTTTCCTTTATAATGTTCTAATCGCCTTCTTATCTTCTATGTGACCATCTCCATTTTTGGTGCATGCGCTTCCTAGATTCCAAGGAGATAAAACTACATTGCATAGGATCATGGAATTACGGAGGAGAGTTATGATTATCTATTTCTTATTTGTACTCGTTTTATGCAGAAGCCTTACACAACGAGTATAGCCTTTAGTCATGTGATTGATAGTCCTCTTTCCATTTGCCTTATAGGGCAACAACTTATGGGGTGACGTTTTTTCCGTGTCTGGCAAAACAACAAAACCAGCTTAATTCTTTTATTCTGGTCTCCTCCAGCTTCTATTTGATGGCGAACTCCTGAATTTTGAGAACTTAACTGTAATACTGTCTTGCTGTTTGATGTTATACTCTGCCATGATGGTTTATTATTTATGTGGACATACTGATTATTGAGCGATTGTTGCAAAATCACTTGGGTTTAAATATATTTATATTTCTTTTCTATTGTAAACTTGTATATTTCGGGAATCTTGTAGGCTTGTTTTGGCAAGTAGAGTTGTTCCATTGATGTCTTCGACAATACCTTTGGGTCGAAACTTGCTAATCCATTACCAAGATGCTGGCAGTGGAGCTTGCGTGCTAGCACTTTCCTTTTTAGTCTTTTTATTAGGAATAAATGCTATCATTAGTTCAATCGATGACGTTGACTTCCCTGTTATTCTCTCTTGATAAAGCAGTTTAGTTTCTATATCAGGTTGCCATGGGGTCAAATCATGTGACAGAACAAATACATGCGAAGTGAGGAATCAAACTCTATTATGTTATTTTCTTTTGGTACATTCACGAAGGACATCCATGGCCAACTTGTGAAGATGTCTTTACAAAGTTTCCTAACGTGATTTATATTTTGTAAAGGAAAAAGAAATTACAAAATTCTCGATAAATTTTTTTTTGGAATGCTTTAGGGAGATGCAATTGCATCTCAAAAACTCTCTAAAAGCCTCTAGGCTAATGTAGGTCTGTGCTACATTTTAGACAGTCATGCCATCGGCATGCAGCCGGCAATAATACTATTCTATTCCTCATTCCTTGATTGCTTCTCTCTCTCTTTCTCTCTCTTCTCTCTCTCTCTCTCAAGGCTCAGTTGTCTCTCTTCAACCCTACTCTTACTCCAAATTAACGTTCACTTTGATGAAATATATTTCGAAGCCAAAGAAAATGCAGAGCAAGTTTTCCACATTCTTCCCTAATAATCTATGTTTTTCCTCTTTTTTATTAATTATTGAAATTTTAGGATACAATTTTTCTGGGTTTACAATAAGTTGAAGATGAAATTCACATTTTATTTTTTTATTATTTAAGATTTGTCTGTTAATTTGAATTCATAACTATTTAAAAGTGCTTCCTGAATTAGACAACTGATATCCATACAGTGGTATTTTGAAAATATCGGAAAATGAACGTATTGATGAATGCAAATTGATTCAACCCATGGTTTTTAGTCTAATAGTTACGTATATCATTGTTCCAAGCTCCCTATATTTTAATTGCTTTTAGCAAAATGGGCATCGGGAAAAACAACATAAACAAGAGCTTGAAGAATTGGTGTATCATGGGAAAAATTTAGGATGTCTTGTGGAAATTACTCCTTTATTTTAGTTTTCTTTATAGATATCTTTTTTTCTGTTTTCTTGATAAGTATGGCGAAGATGGGGACAAATCTATCTATAATCTTGATAAGGATAGAAGACAGAGGCACCCAATCTTTGCTCCTAAAGAGTTTTCTTTTTCTTATGTAATTTCTTTTTCTGATGTGAATCCCTAAAATATAAATCAGTTTTTTTAATTAATAGCCTTATTTTGTTATGTGCTTGATCATAGCCAAAGAGCCTAAAGAACGATCTAATCTTGTACATAGTAAACAAAAATGCTGCTTTTTTCCATCAATTAGCAGTGAAAAGGGCATCAATTGGCTGCTATTTCCACGGCAGTTCAAGTTCAAAGAATATAAATACATCACACACGTGTCGACAATAATAGGACTCTAATTAGGTTTGGTGCCTATTATGATGTTTTTATTTTTGAAAATACCAAGTACTTATATGGATGTTACCTTTAAAGACCACATTGTACCTTGTCATCAGCTATATTTGTGTCTTTTCATCTATGAATTCCTCAAACGTTCATTCTCAAATCCCCAATTTTTTATGCACACTCAAAACCAACCACAAATTAGGTCAACCCCCACTTTGTGTTTCCGCTTCCATCCTCCGGTGATCCTCCTCCAGGTCAACTGACAAGGATCCAAGCAAGGGCTCGTCCAGTTCCCGCAAATAGCAACGCGTCGGAGGCAACCTTTGAGTGGGATGAGGGGGAGCTGATTGAGAACACGTGCAGCTTCGGTAACTCCTTCTCGTGGGAAATTTCCTTCAAAATGTTACGAGTAACAATCAGCACCAACACAAAAAGAGATTCCTACCTCTTGACCAAAAGAGTGATTTTACTATTACTACTAGGTCTTGTCATCGAATTCTGCCTTATCTCCAGAATTGTCAAGCTTTAAATTTACCTTGATTTAGATTTGATTTTGTTTACTAGATTTTAAGTTATTAGATCTGTTATTGTTCCTTATCCCCGGACTCCTATAAACATAGGACATTACTAGTTTTGCCTCTCCGTCAACATCCCCACTTCTCTCTACTTGGAACGTCAACCTCCCCAGCCAGCAACGCTCAAGAGAGTAGCCTTCTCCACAAAAGGAACAAGCGTCGTCCTAGCAACACTCAGAAGTATTTCCTCCGCTCAGAAGTATCTCGACCCCCTCTCGCTCTTTCTATATTAGAAGAAAGCTAAATTAGCCATTAACTCATGTCCTTTTTATTTAATTAATCGTGATTAGCGATTGCGCCTCTGGAGAGCGAGCTCGTGGCTTTGGATCACCACATTGTGGATGCTTCCACCCTCCATGCGTGCGCGAGTGGTTGAGAATGTTGAGTAGTTTGAGTCGTTCCTTCCGATTGTTTTCTCTTTTCCATTAATCGATTGAGGAGGAGCTTATCTGGTGTTTGTTAACTAAACATATCTCATCTGATTGTCTATCTTGGGAACTGGAATCAATTTGGAGTTAGAGTTTCTTGCTCGGTGCATGTCGAATTGCCAGTTTTATTTGCATAGCTCGTCCTATGTAGTCTGATATGGATCGCTTGTTGCTTGTTATATTTTATTTTACAAAGACTTTTCATCCTCTTGCTCTCGCTCTCACAATCTCACTTCCTCTCCCATCTTTTCTTTCCAATTCATCCAGGACTTGATTATTTCCTAACATGGATCCTCAGAGGAATGAAGATGAACCAAGTTTCAAGGTAGGAAATAGAAGGTCCTTGTAGAGACACTATAAAATCCTTCACGAGCATGCAGCTGATAATATCATGCGAGCATTCTTTAAGGACAATGGATTCCGAAACAAGGAAAGTTTTTTGGCTGAATTTGCAAAGAACCGCCTTCCTGAAGGGGAATCAAGGCAAGTATAAATCTTTTCTTCTTACTCTCACAATCTCAATTCTTATCAATTTTTTTCCTCCTACTTTATAATCTCACTTATTCTCAAATATTTTTCTCCCACTTCATCTAGGGCTCGATCAGTTCCCAACATGAATCCAAGTCTCAAGATATGATGCCCAAATTCTAGTCTCTTCACTCGTTAATTAGAATGGGCAAGTTTGAGGCTAATTAAAAATAAATAAATATATATAATAATAATATTCCGGTGAAAGACCTACCGTACGTGAGAAAGTAAGGGGGGAGGGATTATTTTAAGAAGAATTTTTTTTCTCTTCTTCCCCACATTGCAGCCATGTGGCGTTGAGAAGGAAGGGAGAGGCAACACTTGTATATTCTATTTTATTTTCTTTTTATATTCATTCTCCATCCTTGAAACGTTCGATACTTTTTCCCCAAATAGAGCAGCGTCTTCTCTTCTTCTCTCTACCGAAATACCCATTCCTTTTCTCCCCTGCTCTTGCTTCATTCACCAAAAGCCCGACCTCATCTCGGCCTCTCACGACCGATGCCTCCATCCCGCAGCGAAGTCGTCTGTTCGGAGCTCCGCCGTCGGCCGTGGAACTCTAGCTCGCCCGACGCTCCCTTTTCCTTCTGTCGGTGAAGAATCCAGGCAAGTGGGGCTGTTGTTAAGGTCTTGAGTCCACGGATTAGCTTCGCCTAGCTGTGTATGTCAATTTCGGACTTGGTATTGCGATTTAGGTGCAGAAGTTGCACGCTAAAGCTCTATGTAGAGCTGGGTTGGGAACGTATGGGTTCGTTACTATCCAGATGCTGAGTGTAGAGCTGTTCTTAGGGTCTAGGGTGTTCGGATGAACTCCTCGTAGCTCTGCATGTGCGATTTATGGACTGTGGTTACAACTTGAGTCCAAAATTTGGGTATAGGAATGCACGTTTTTGGACTGGGTAGGCCTTCAATGTAACCACTTAACTTTAGCGAGTCGTGGGTGTTGAGAATCACTTAGTCGACCGCTCAAAGGCTCCCATTTGGTTAGCTAGTTCCGTTAGACTTAATCTAGCTTTGTAGATTGCGAGTGCTTTGAGTTTGCCTGCTGTTTTCCAGAACTGAGAACTCTTGACCTCTTTGGTTTGTCAATTTTGTGTGGCTCGTTGTGTTGAGATTTGGGTGAAACTTCTTTCATGAAAGTTGTGCAAGATACCTTAAACTATGACATATTTTTCGGGGATTTTTCTGAGGTTGAATAGTCAGCGTATGGACATACGTTTCTATTGGGTGTATGCTGAGTAAAACTACAGTACGTGTGACTCTGTGACCTTGCAAATTTTCTATAGAAGTTCCTAGCTTGATTCTCGTCACGATTCCTTCATGAAAATTGTAGCAGACATCTTCATGCATGACATATTAAAATTTCGTAGGAATTGGTGAAGTTTTAGGTACTGGAACATACTCTTATTGGTGCACGCTGATGCTGGAAAACAGTTCAGTTTGTTTAAGTCTAGGACTCATACTCGACTTTAGGAAAGCTAGAACTGCTTTGTGTACTGAAGTTATTGATGCTGCAACAAGGTGGAATTATGAATGTATGGTTGGCTAAAAAGCCAATGTGAGACCCCGGGTGTCGGGATGCCTGGAGAGGGATGAAGAGAAGTAATGGTGTTCTCTCCAGAGGTCTGAGAAGGGTTGAACAGCTTCTCAGGGGACCTCGTGATGCCAGGTTGGGTGCGAGGGGTTCAGGGTAAAGTGTCGTCTTCCCCTGGGAGATCGTGAACCTCATGATGCCAGGTTGGGTACAAAGGGTTTAGGGTAGAGTGTCGTCTCCCCCTGGGTTATTGTTGCAGCTAGACTCTTGTTGATTTAGTTAAATGACAGTTTGTTTACTTACTTGTGTTGTATTGGCCAAATCCATGTAGGACTAATCGCCCACTTGCTAAGTTTTTATTTTAAAAACCCACACTTGTTTATTATGTTGTTTTCTTCAGATTAGAAGATGTCGTGTGTGCCGCCTTCACCGTCTGCTGCCACGACCACCATCCTGTATGGCTCTCCCGCCGATTTTGTATGGCGGCAAGAGGAATTCCATGACCGATATTTTTCGGGTGCTGTATTTGTCAAATGCACATCTTGTTTGACAGTAGACACAAGGGCTCCCGTAGGACCGGCATACCTGGTCTTCGTGGCCCTTTACGCTCGGGTAGATGGTCGGTTGGTGGGACCTTTGGCACTGTATGACGACGGACCGGGCCACGGTGGTAGTTCCGCGGTGTAGGAGGTGGCCGAGGAGTGTTCTACATGTGGGAGAATTTTGTTTTTTGACGTTCTAACAACTTGAACATGCACAATGAGAGGCGGGATAGTTAGTGTTTGTAGCTACTTGTGTTTTTTGTAGAAATTCCCCTCTTAACATCATCTCCCAACGTGTAAAGAGACAAAGTTTTATAAATAATAGAGCCGAGTACAACTCACTTTCTCATGATTCAGTTTAACCGCAATTCATTTCTTAATTACTGAAATTTATGTTGATCACAAATTAAAGTCTCACTTAATTGTATTAAGTAAGCCATGTAATATGATTTGAGATCCTGGGTGTCACAATGAGTGGTATCAGAGCCTGGTTATGTTGAAGTGATAAGGCGTAGGAATTTTAGATGAATGGTAGTGTACCTAAGTGTATAGACATAATTGTCCGTGTAATTTAGGACAATTATTGGTATAGGTAGTTAGTTTATGATTAATGTAGTCTGAGTAACGTGGGAATATTACGTTACCTTTAACTAATAGCATAAATCTCTGACTCCTGATGTGGGTAATGTGCAGAAAATTTAAGAGAAAAATGGTGTGATCGAGGAGCTCGTCTCCGCCGAGGGGAGAAGCGGCTGTGTCAGGGGCAGGACTGAGGATGGAGGATGTGTTGCAAGCCTTGGTTTCCTTGGGGAACTTGGTGGAGAGATAGGCCCAAATTCCATTGCAACAACCACCTCTGCCGCCACCCCAACAGCCACTTCCGGCGGAGCATCGCACCCAGGGACTAGTAGAGCAATTCCTGAAATTAAAGCTGCCAAAATTCTTGGGAATGGGACGTCCCCAGGAAGCGGAGCAGTGGATTGATGGTATGGAAAGAATTTTTAGATTGCTTGCTTGCAATGACCAAGACAAGATAACACTTGCTGAATATCAGTTGGAAGGGAACGCCATGTATTGATGGAGAGCATCGAAGGTTACCATATTTCCAACAGGTGCGGAAATGGTGTGGGATGAGTTCGTGAAAGCTTTCTACAAGAAACATTTTTCTGAGTGTACGAAGGATCGAAAGATTACTGAATTTGTCCAACTGAATCAAGAGGGACTAACTGTGGATCAATACGAGGCAAAATTTTCAGAACTTTCTAGGTATGCTCCTAAATTGATTGAGGATCCCGAGGATAAAGCAAAGAGATTTCTGAATGGCCTAAGGACTAATATTAGGAAGCAGTTAGTGCCTTTAGGTATAAGAGACTATAATGAAGTGTATGCTCGAGCCTAGTGGGTCGAGCAAAAGCTCATTAGAGAGCAAATGGAAGAGAAAGAAAAGGTCAGATCAGGGCTGCAAGGAGTCACAAAGGATGTGCGTAGCGGCAAACGACCTTTTCCATCTCGGGATACACCTTGGAGTTCCAAGAAGAGGCTTGCTTATGGAAGTTCTGAAGGGACGAGTAAGGGGCGATACGTGAATCGGGCTATGTTTCAGAACGACTTACGCAAACGATGTAACCGGCGACATGGGCCAGGACCTTGCCCTGATCCTTTGAAATGTTTTAAGTGTGGACAAAAGGGTCATTTCAAAAGAGAATGTCCCCAAGGGAGACAGCAAGCTGATAATAGCCAATTACTTCATGTACTACCTCACCCAAGGGGAGCACTTCCACCAGGGAAGACGCAAAGGCCGGCAGCAATGGGAAAGGTGTATGCAATGACTCAGGAGGAAGCGGAAGCTTCCAAGACCGTTATTACAGCTACGATTTCCTTGAATGACCAAAAGGCTTATACATTATTTGATCCAGGCACGACCCACTCCTTTATTGCTGAAAGATATAGGTGATTACATAATCTAGAAGTGACACCTCTCATAATACCTCTTAGTGTTACCACACCATTAAGGGATGAAGTATTGTCCACCTTAGTCTGTGAAAATTGCAAAATCTCAATAGGGGGAAGGACACATTCTATTGACTTGGTGGAAATAAGTATGTATGACTATGACACCATTATAGGCATGGATTGGCTTTCTAAGCAGTGAGCCAATGTAGATTGTTATAGAAAAAGAATTCAGTTTAACCCCTCTGATGAACCTAGTTATGAGTTCTTTGGGAACAGAACGATCCCCTTTCACGAATCTTATTTCAACAATGGAAGCACATAGACTCTTAGATGAAGGATGTCAAGGATATTTAGTGATGGTTAAAGATCAGAAAAAGAAAGAGACGAAGCTAGAGGAAATTAGTGTAATACGTGAATTTCCTGATGTATTTCCAGAAGAACTCCCTGGATTACCCCAGACCGAGAGGTTGAGTTTGCTATCAAAATACTTCCAGGGACGGAACCTGTATCAAAAGCTCCATATCAGATGTCTTTGGCAGAATTGAAGGAATTAAAAATCCAACTGCAAGAATTATTGGATAAAGGATTTATAAGCGAGTGTATCTCCGTGGGGGGCACCAGTCCTATTTGTGAAAAAGAAGGATGGATCAATGCATCTTTGCATTGATTATAGGAAATTGAACCAAGTTACAATTAATAATAAATACCCTTTGCCAAGGATTGATGATCTATTTGATCAACTAGCTGGTAGTTCGGTCTTTTCAAAAATTGACTTGAGGTCTGGGTACCATCAATTAAGAATTAAGGAGGAAGACGTTCCCAAAACAGCTTTTAGGACTCGATATGGACACTATGAATTTCTAGTGATGCCATTTGGTTTGACCAATGTGCCCGCTGCCTTCATGGATCTGATGATTAGGATATTTATATCTTATCTAGATCAATTTGTGATTGTTTTTATAGATGACATTTTAGTATATTCAAAAGGGTCAGATGAGCATAAGGAACACCTACGAATTGTACTACAGACCCTTAGAGAACACAAATTGTATGCCAAACTTAGTAAATGTGAGTTCTGGTTAGACCAAGTAACATTTTTGGGTCATGTGGTGTCAAAGAAAGGATTAACAGTGGACCCAATGAAGGTTGAGACCGTAATCGAATGGCCAAGACCCACTACATCGACGGAGATTCAAAATTTCTTAGGGCTTGCAAGGTATTATCGAAGGTTTATATAAGGATTCGCACGACTCGCAAGTCCCTTGACCCACTTGACTAAGAAGAGTGTGAAATTTGAATGGAATGATAAATGTGAGCAAAGTTTTCAGGAACTTAAAAGAAGATTGACCTCGGCACCAATTTTAACCCTACCTTCAAGGTCTGGTGGATTCACAGTCTATAGTGATGCTTCCTACCAAGGACTCGTTTGTGCTTTGATGCAACATGGAAAGGTCATGGCTTATGCTTCGAGGAAACTGAAACCTTATGAAAAGAATTATCCTACCCACGATCTAGAGTTGGCCGCAATTATTCTCGCATTGAAAATCTGGAGACATTATTTATATGGGGAGAAATTTGAAATTTACACCGACTATAAAAGTTTGAAATATTTATTTTCGCAAAAGGAGTTAAATATGAGGCAAAGAAGATGGATGGAGTTATTTAAGGATTATGATTGTGAAATAGTGTACCACCCAGGGAAAGCCAATAGAGTGGCAGATGCCCTTAGTCGTAAGTCGGCTGTGAATATGACAAATTTAAGGGTGAGAGAATGGAATCTTTTAAAAACCATTGCCAACTCCGAATTTAGACTAGAGGTAGATCACCTTTTAGGCATGTTGGCAACTTTGAGAATTGAACCGCATGTGATCCAAAGAATACAAGTCCTACAACGGTCGGACTCGAGAATTTTAAAAATTCGAGATGAAGTACAAAATGGAAAGAGGGAGGAATTTCAGATGTCTGAGGATGGACTTGTCAAATATCGAGGACATCTTTGTGTGCCAAAGGATAAGGAACTTAGAAGGGAGATATTATCAGAGGCACATAAGAGTGCTTATAGCATCCACCCCGGAGGTACGAAAATGTACAGAAATTTGCGACAACACTACTGGTGGAATAGCATGAAAACTGACATAGCTAGATTTGTTGCTCAATGCCTAACTTGCCAACAAGTAAAAGCTGAGCACAAAAAGCCACTTGGGCTATTGAAACCCCTAGATATTCTAGAGTGGAAGTGGGAACATGTTACTATGGATTTTGTGCAGGGACTCCCAAGGACTTCTAGTGGACATGACTCAATATGGGTAGTAGTGGATCGTCGACCAAATCTGCTCACTTTATGGCAGTTTGAACAGACTATTCGATAGATAAGTATGCAGAAATTTATGCGAGACAAATTGTTCGTCTACACGGTGTTCCCGTGTCTATCACTTCTGATCGAGACCCAAGATTTACATCGAAACTTTGGCAAAGCTTACAGGTTGCGTTAGGGACTAAGCTTCAGTTTAGTACCGCTTTTCATCCTCACACTGACGGACAATCTGAAAGGGTAAATCAAATATTGGAAGACATGCTAAGAGCCTGTGTGTTGGATTTTAAAGGAAACTGGGATGAAAAATTATATTTGGCAAAATTCGCGTACAATAATAGTTTTCAACAAAGTATTGGAGTTGCCCCATTTGAGGCACTATGCAGGAGGGCTTGTAGAATCCCAATATGTTGGAATGAAGTAGGCGAGCGAAGATTAACTGGACCCGAATTAGTCCAAGTTACTATCGACGCTGTGAAAACTATTAAGGAGCGACTAAGGACTGCCCAAAGTCGACAGAAAAGTTATGCAGACAAACACAGGAGGCCTTTGGAATTTAATGTGGGAGATAAGGTATTCTTGAAGGTCTCGCCAGTTAAGGGTGTGTCAAGATTTGGTAAAAAGGGAAAGTTGAGTCCACGTTTTATTGGACCTTTTGAAATACTTGATAGAGTTGGGGAAGTAGCCTATAGATTAGCACTACCTCCAAAGTTAGCAGGTATACATGACGTATTTCACGTTTCCATGTTAAGAAAATATCATCCCGATCCTACTCATGTGTTGGACTACGAGACCATCGAGGTGGACCAAAATGTGAATTATACAGAAGAGCCCGTACAAATTTTGAACTGAAGAGACCAAGGGTTGAGGACGAAAGTAATCCCACTAGTTAAGGTATTGTGGCGACATCATGGCCTTGAAGAAGCGATGTGGGAAGGTGAAGCAGAAATCCGTTAGCGATACCCTCATTTGTTTAGTTGAAGTCCAATTTCGAGGACAAAATTTTCTAAGGGAGGGAGATTTGTGACGCCCAAATTCTAGTCTCTTCACTCGTTAATTAGAATGGGCAAGTTTGAGGCTAATTAAAAAAATTAAATATATATATATAATAATAATATTCTGGCGAAGACCTACCGTACGTGAGAGAGTAAAGGGGGAGGGATTATTTTAAGAAGAATTTTTTTTTTATTCTTCCCCACGTTGCAGCCATGTGGCGTTGAGAAGGAAGGGAGAGGCAACACTTGTATATTCTATTTTATTTTCTTTTTATATTCATTCTCCATCCTTGAAACGTTCAATACTTTTTCCCCAAACAGAGCAGCTTCTTCTCTTCTTCTCTCTACCGAAATACCCATTCCTTTTCTCCCCTGCTCTTGCTTCGTTCACCAAAAGCCCGACCTCACCTCGGCCTCTCACGACCGGTGCCTCCATCCCGCAGCGAAGTCGTATGTTCGGAGCTCCGCCGTCGGCCGAGGAACTCTAGCTCGCCCGATGCTCCCTTTTCCTTCTGTCGGTGAAGAATCCAGGCAAGTGGGGCTGTTGTTAAGGTCTTGAGTCCATGGATTAGCTTTGCCTAGCTGTGTATGTCGATTTCGGACTTGGTATTGCAATTTAGGTGCAGAAGTTGCACGCTAAAGCTCTGTTTAGAGCTGGGTTGGGAACGTATGGGTTTGTCACTGTCTCGATGCTGAGTGTAGAGCTGTTCTTGGGGTCTAGGGTGTTCGGATGAACTCCTCGTAGCTCTGCATGTGCGATTTATGGACTGTGGTTACTGCTTGAGTCCAAAATTTGGGTACCGAAATGCACGTTGTTGGACTGGGTAGGCCTTCAATGTAACCACTTAACTTTAGCGAGTCGTGGGTGTCGAGAATCGCTTAGTCGACCGCTCAAAGGCTCCCATTTGTTTAGCTGGTTCTGTTAGACTTAATCTAGCTTTGTAGATTGCGAGTGCTTTGAGTTTGCCTGCTGTTTTCCAGAACTGAGAACTCTTGACCTCTCTGGTTTGTCAATTTTGTGTGGCTCGTTGTGTTGAGATTTGGGTTAAACTTCTTCCATGAAAGTTGTGCAAGATACCTTAAACTATGACATATATTTTCGTGGATTTTTCTGAGGTTAAATAGTCAGTGTATGGACATAAGTTTCTATCGGGTGTATGCTGAGTAAAACTACAGTATGTGTGACTCTGTGACCTTGCGAATTTTCTATAGAAGTTCCTAGCTTGATTCTGGTCACGATTCCTTCATGAAAATTGTAGCAGACATCTTCATGCATGAAATATTAAAATTTCGTAGGAATTGGTGAAGTTTTAGGTACTGGAACATACTCTTATTGGTGCACGCTGATGCTGGAAAACAGTTCAGTTTGTGAGTCTTAGTTGTGCGATTTGCTGCTCCCTGTGCAGAAATAATTAGGTTCAGCATCCTCCGTGAAAATTTTTTGTTAATGTCTTATTTATAATATACTAAAATTTTAGGATCTTTCAAGCCCATTTCATATGGTTTTCAAATTAATTCCCGAAACTATGCATTCTGGTTGAGGTTGCCCTTATTCTGAGTTCGTTGAAGTTCATGAGGAAGGTGATCGAATCCCAGATTATGGTCTTCTGATGGTTTTGCATATGACATATTGTCTGATATTGTGATTATGATCTCAATAATATACCGGTTACTTAAGAATTTAATGAGATGGCTTGTGATACCCAAGTTTGTTTAAGTCTAGGACTCATACTCGACTTTAGGAACGCTAGAACTTCTTTGTGTACTGAAGTTATTGATGCTGCAACAAGGTGGAATTATGAATGTATGGTTGGCTAAAAAGCCAATGTGAGACCCCGGGTGTTGGGATGCCTGGAGAGGGATGAAGAGAAGTAATGGTGTTCTCTCCAGAGGTCTGAGAAGGGTTGAACAGCTTCTCGGGGGACCTCATGATGCCAGGTTGGATGCGAGGGGTTCATGGTGAAGTGTCGTCTTCCCCTAGGTGATCGTGAACCTCATGATGCCAGGTTGGGTGCGAGGGGTTCAGGGTAATGTGTCGTCTCCCCCTTGGTTATTGTTGCAGCTAGACTCTTGTTGATTTAGTTAAATGACAGTTTGTTTACTTACTTGTGTGCTATTGGCCAAATCTATGTAGGTCTAACCGCCCACTTGCTGAGTTTTTATTTTAAAAACTCACATTTGTTTATTATGTTGTTTTCTTCAGATTAGAAGATGTCGTGCGTGCCGCCTTCACCCGCCTGCCGCGACCACCATCCCGTATGGCTCTCCCGCCGATTTTGTATGACGACAAGAGGAATTCCATGACCGATATTTTCCGGGTGTTGTCTTTGTCAAATGCACATCTTGTTTGATAGTAGACACAGGGGCTCTCGTAGGACCGGCATACCTGGTCTTCGTGGCCCTTTACACTCGGGTAGATGGTCGGTTGGTGGGACCCTTGGCGCTGTATGACGACGGACTGGGCCACGGTGGTAGTTCCGCGATGTAGGAGGTCGCTGAGGAGTGTTCGACGTGTGGGAGAATTTTGTTTTTTGATGTTCTAACAACTTGTACATGAGAGGCGGGATGGTTAGTGTTTGTAGCTACTTGTGTTTTTTGTAGAAATTCCCCTCTTAACATCATTTCCCCACGTGTAAAGAGACAAAGTTTAATAAATAATAGAGCCGAGTACAGCTCACTTTCTCATGATTCAGTTTAACCGCAATTCATTTCTTAATTACTGAAATTTATGTTGATCACAAATTAAAGTCTCACTTAATTGTATTTAGTAAGCCATGTAATATGATTTGAGATCCTGGGTGTCACACAAGATAGTAGATAGAAGGCGGTTGTGGGAACTCTATGAATACCTTAAGAGTGTAGAAGCATCTGACAATATCATGCAATCATTCTATAAGGATAATGGGTTCCACAACGAGGAAAGTTTTCTTGCTGCATTTCCGCCTCTTTGAGCAGAGGAATCATCATCAACTTCTAATCACTAAGCCGCCTCCTAAACTTGAATGTTCAAATTTATGTTAGGTATATGTTAGGTATTTATATTTATGCTTGAACTAGTGGTATGTTTAGGTATGTTTTGGATTGATATTATTATTATGTCTTCTGAATATATTAGTACTGGAGTTTGGTCATATTTTCTAATCAAGTGCTTTAGGCCTTAAACTCTATGTCTTTTCTCTCTCTGGACAGAAAAAAATAGATCGCGACAAATATGTGTATATTCTTACGACTCGTCCCTAATTGGCAGTCCATGCAAATAACTGGTTTAAATAGAAGGAAATTGATTAAACAAAATGTCAGATTTATCAAGAAAAATTAATTGTGGGCCCGCTAACTAGTAATCTGCGACCGCCACAGAGAAAGAGAGTTCAACATGACAACGGAAGAGTAGGTGGCGTAATGGGGGCAATCTCAATACACTAGAGAACATAACAGAGCTTTCAAGGAAAGCAAGAATCATTCTAGAAAAATAACTCAAAAATACGAAATAAAAAAGAAATAAATACTATCGATATCTAAAATAATATCAAAGGTTAGAGATCCTTTAATTAGGGGTAAACTCACATATTAAATTTATCGATTTGTACGAGTGACACTTTGCCACGTTGACTATTCAATGGCTGAAACATTATTTACTTTATTTTATTTTTCCTTTTTCTATCTCTCTCTCTCCAAAAGCCCCAACGACAGCAGAGAGCCCATCGTGACGCCGCCGCGCCTTTGCCCGCCCGTTGCAGCGACTACTAGTCCTTGTTGACGTGCCTCCAGCAGTTCCCAGATGCCGTTGCCACCTCCGACAACATCAAATAACAGACCTGACATAAGGGAAAAAAAAAAAAAGAAATCAGTGGACCAAAAGTCTCAAAATTAAGTGTAATTTAAGTGTTAAAATTTGTGAAAAGTACGATTCAGTCCCAAAACTTATTAAATTAATTCAATCAAATATTTTCATTAAATTTGTCCATTTTAGCTAATAAAAAATACCAACATGTCTTATTTTAATTATTTATCTCTCTTATGTGGCAAATAATATAAGAGATGAACTCCATATGTGCAAAAAAAAAAAAAAAAAAGTCTTTGCACTTTGCCCCAAATTAAACGTTGAGCCCTAAATCACAAGTTTGCCCCAAATTTGTTCTTCTTCCTTCGAGTTGTGGTCTTCTTTGTCTATCTTTTCTTCGTCCGAGTTCTCTTTGTGACAGTTTCGTTCTTCATCTTTGATCTCTTCTTTGCCCGAGTTCTTTTCTTCATCTGCAGATTGCCCTAATTTTGTTCTTCCTTCGAGTCCTCTGCTTTGTCCAGAGGAAAAAGTTTGCAAATTATCGACATCACCATAGACGAAGCTACAATCTATGAAGATTAGGTCGTTCAAACCCCGACCAAGCAGCTTTGTAGATTGCTTCCCAAATATCGGTTTCTGGATGTGCACACAGTGTACTTGGTCCAGGAGTTAGTTTTCACCTCCAAAAGGATCAAAAGAGAGGCCAACTTGAACTTCAGCATCCTGAAGGTGTGGAATCGTTGAGAGAGGTCGAGGCGCTGCTTCAAAAAGTTAGGCATTTACTCATTTTTGCAGTCTCGTCAATTGTTGTTTTTTCCCTGTTTAATTTCATCCACCAGCAGAAGTACTATTTACTAACTAGTAATCTTGTTAAAACTAAGAAGGAGAAGATATTGAAAGAGCTCTTGAGGAGCGGAGACTGTGTTGCAAAAGTTTCGAAACATCAAGAAGAGACCTCAGACCATGTCCTTTTTTTTTTTTTTTTTTCAAGTGGAGATGAAGCTAGTGAGAAGAGTGTTGAACAAGTCGATATTGGCGACTGACCAATTCACTTGGTGTAGGTAGCATTAAGTTGAGTATGATCGTGTTCGTTCAGAGAATACACATAGAGCCGTCATTTCTGCTTACCCAATGTTAAGATACAGAGCCGCATTGCAATTTGTACCACCTTTGTAGCTAGATCTCTGGTTAATAGTAGTTGCGCAAAGGTATCTTATTTGAAAAAAAAAAAAAGTTTCTTTGACTAATACTTCTTTCGAGCAAGATCTATTAGGAAATGCTTTATCAAATTTTAATAAATTTAGTTCTAAACTTTTCAATTTTACCAATTGAATGTTACTCTTTCACATTTTATCAATTGAGTGTAATCATTCTATTTTGACCATAAATCGTTGATGTGGGCATCAATCCATCCTACATGGTATAATCGGTGCTGACATGAATAATTTTTAATAGTTTTTAAATTTTTTATTTTATCTTTCCTTCCCCTTTTTCCCCGGACCTTGGCTAGCGGGGTTGCCAGCCACAAGTAAAAGCCAACGACTCTCACTTGAGATATGTGAGGGCGTCACAACCCTCGCCTAGATCTAAACTATGAGCTGGTATGAGCTGGTAAGAGCTTGTGGGTGAGGGCATTGGGGCTCTCGCCCAGCAAAAACGAGGGTCACTCACCAGCCAGAGTTTGGAAAAAAAAAAAGGAATGAAAGAAAAAGAATAAAAAATTAAATATAAAGTTGAAAAATATTAAAATATCATTAAAAATTGTCTATGTTTCTATGCGATTTCAGCCAACGGCTCTAGTTTTGGGGTTTCAGGCGTGCCCTAGATAGGAGATCAGAGGAGAATTTGTACCTAATTTCGTTATATATTTTTACGACGTTCAACTGACAGCTTACTCGCAAAGCAGTACTTTTCGCACGTCAACTTCTCAGACACACGGAGTCGCCTAGAAAGATAAAGGTACCTATCCTGATAATGGCCAGTAATGGCCACTCTCTTCCCCACTTTCCCTCACCATTTATCACCGGGAAGAGGAAAATTCTTGGGAGCATAAGGCAGACCATCACTAGATATATCAGATGAAACTGGCCAGGGATCATCATTTTGTTTTACCTCAGAACTCTTTCCATTACTCTCATCAATGATAATGATCTCTGTTGAATCCCGTATCTCCTGACAATTTATTGGACCATGGATGTTTCCATCAGTCTCATTAGCGTTATCAATTTTTGAGGATTCTTGCTTCATCTGAAAAGTCGTAAAACCAGGTCAACTATAAGAAGCAACTCTGCAAAGCGGAAGCACTACAAATACCACATGCACAAACTATTTTTTCAGGATCCCAAGGTTTCTCCTCAGTAATGTCCTAAACAAGTCAACATGCGCATCTTAAGTATCAAAAACCTTTCATGAAATACATCCCACACCCACTTTTCTTTTCTCGAATAAACAGCATCTCTAGAAAGAGTCCCGACGACCGAAAGATTCGAGAAGATCATACATTTCTGAACAAATGACATCAAGGATCCAATTTATACCTCCAGACTGGAGTTTCCTAGGTAGGGACATACTCTATCAAAAGGCCCGCCAAAATCTCATTGCTAGAATTGCGATCTTGAGTAAGACACACCCACACAACATCCCGAACCGGGTTAATTCGGCGGGCTAATAGCAACGGAGCCGGGGAAAGCTGCATCTTTCCAGAAGCAAATTGATGTAGATTCCCACTCCGACAGTCAATGAGAATCCAAGGGCATTCGACGCTATCCTAAGGGGGACTTGCCATTAGCATCAAAGTGGTTACCTTCTGGAACAATGTCAATATCAAATCAATCGGTTTTCGAAAAATCATTCCGTTCTTCCAACTTTCATCACACTCGTGTGCAAGTATAAACCGATACCAACAATCGAATCAGAGAAGCGAAATGGGTTCAAGCGAATACATTCTGCAGCCTTGGTTAAACCCTACGGATGCCGAGATCTCCACATGCCATCCCAAAGATCCAAACTTTAATACGGGATTAGGGAAAGCAATCAGTACCTACGCGGTCACAGCACGTTTTTCAAATCAAAACTCAAATGGCACATGCACTTTTTCATTTTGTTTTCCTTTCTATTTTCAAAAAAAAAAAAAAAAAAAAAATCCGTATAATCACATTCAATATTGCAAACATTAGTGTTAATGAATTTTACTAAGATAGTGCACCGACAATTCTTCAAAAGGTATTGTTTTTCTAATGTAATCAATGAATTTGCAAGTAATGTAATCAATTGAAAGTACAAAAATCCAAACCTTAATCTAGGATTAATGGAATTAATCAAGTATGAATGCTAGCTATTTCCTATAGGGAAGACCTCTTGGCGACAGTAAACTCTCGACATGATCTAAAGAAGTCAAAACACAAAATTCAGGAGACACATCATTCAACCCGCAAATTTCACTCCGCCTTAAGCCGTTGGTCTTCAAGTTGTAGTAAAACATGCACACGGGCTTTGATAAGGTTCGAGGCGCGAACAATAGTTCACCAGAACAAACCGTACCCACTGGAAAAACTCGGCGGTCCGCGACAATCTCCTTCCAATATGAGGGCAAGCTGAAAACTCTCTTCTTCCATATTTCCTGATCAAAGTCCTCCAGGATCCACATAATAATCTCCTCACAAGACAGAGCATTGTTAAGATCCACCATCGCAACGTGCTCCTCGAATTTAATAAGGAGGGCTCTGTGTATATCTTTGTGGGCTTCGGCCGGAATTGTAACCATGCGAAAACTCTCCGTCCTAACATCAAACGCCACCAGGTAATCATCCCCATGGACGCCATGCAAACAACTCCAAGCCGTATAATAGACCACCCCATCGAAGCAGACCTCGCGACCCTTCTTATCATGGGCTGCACAACCTTCGACCAGCCTCCACTTATTTGTCCCCAGGGTGAGCACCCATGGCTCCATGATCAACCTGCCATCGAGCCCTCCCATACTAATCACACGTTGGCTCAAAACCTTATGCTTCCTCTCGACAGGATCGAATCCAAAAGAATGCATTTGTTGATAATATGAAAAAGAATCATATCGCTCGGTTATTCTAGGCAATCCGAAAGTCGCATACGTCCCTGTCAAGGGATTTGCAATTTGGATGTGACAGCAGACTTCGAGGCTTACGAGGCCTTCTTGAGACTGCAAAACGAAAGGACCAGTCCAGCCATGAAGTGAAAGGGGCAGTGTAGCGATTTGGGCTCGACCGTTGTGAGGCTCAAGTTGGTCGACTGAGAAGACTCCTCCACACTCATCACCTGGGTCGTGGAAACCAACAAGGAGTTTCGGGCGAGTCGCGGAGTGAGTCAAATGCAAGTCGATGAAGTAAGGATCGGAGATGAGAGAGCGCCAACGAGTGGAGACGCAAGTGAATTGGCAAAGATATTTGACGGGGAGTCTTTTTAGGATCTCGATCAACAGGTCTTCGGGGACGATCATGGAATCTGTTGAAATATAATATGCAAAAATGACAAGATCTTACAAATAACTCAACGAGAAAAGTAGAAAAGAAATAAACGACGAATGATCATGGAATCTATTGAAATATAATATGCAAAAACGACAAGATCTTACAAATAACTCAACGAGAAAAGTAGAAAAGAAATAAATGACGAATGATCATGGAATCTATTGAAATATAATATGCAAAAACGACAAGATCTTACAAATAACTCAACGAGAAAAGTAGAAAAGAAATAAATGACGAATTATAAAGACATCAAATATTTACGCGATTCAATATGAATATCGGTACTTACATCCATGTGGAGATCGAGTAATAAATAATCTATTATAATAAGAGAAACATAGTTTATAATCGCTAACACAGTCAAGTATTTTTCACCTAGATTTAAATATAAACCTAAAGTATTTATAAATAAATTTGTAAACTCACAGCACAACATCACTAGTGTTCAAGCCCAAAGCAGTACACAATAACTGAGTTCTTTCTTCTATGCTTTATACGACGGCTTGTGGCTTTTCGCTTTATGCGGCTCTTCTATATTCTCAAGCGGCGCTCCTTCTCGCTGAAGAGAAACCTAGCGTTTATATAGGGTTAATACCCTGAAAAACCCCAAACTGATACATCTGTGACAAATTTACCCCAAACTATTTTTTTGACCCCGAAAAACCCCAACATGGTACACCCGTGACAAATTTACCCCGACTGATCATAAAAAAACCCTAAACTGGTACATTTATGACAAATTTACCCCAAACTAATTTATTCGACCGCAAAAAGCCCCAAACTAATAAATTTGTGACAAATATACCCTCCGCTAAATAAGATTAATACTACAAAAAAAATCATAAAAATTGTAAACCTTGACAAACAGCGCGTAAAATCCCAAATTGCTATACAAGTCAATTATTACGTGTTATTTTACTTAATAATTTGACGGTAAAATTTAACGAAAATTAACAAAGGGTAAATTTGTCACAAGTGTATCAGTTTAGGGTAAATTTGTCAAAGGTATACCAGTTTGGGATTTTTGGTGGTCAAAAAAATAGTTTGGGGTAAATTTGTCACAGGTGTACCAGTTTGAGGTTTTTTAGGGTATTAACCCTTTTATATATGTGCCCAAGTCAACAAATTTGACATGGGCCCCACCATGTACAACTCCAACAATGGTTTGGCTACAATAACAATTTGCAGGTAAAATTACTTATGATGGTCATTCCGTTCTTTTTGTTTCTAGTTTCTTATAGAAGGTGGAAACAAACAGCCTAAGTAAGTTGATCTCACTAAAGGGAAATTATAAAGAAGTAAACCTGAATATAACCACCTTCCAATGAAGGCATAGGAATGTCGAATGCAGGTACGAAAGAATAAATTATCCATGCACTACAGCTAAGAACAGATCACTCAAGGCTCAAACAACGTAATGAATGATGCGTGACCTTAAGATCCGAATGTTAATTCGATAGCCTCAAAGGAAGGGCAAAAAATAAAGGGGATGCTCGATGTAAGAAAGGACCTAAGATGTTTCCGACATTAATGTTGTCCCAAAGACATACATGAAGGTTCAGTCATTTGTTTCTTCGGTCCAAAGAGCTTTACAGAAGAAATCCAAGAGCCTCAGACCTAACCTAGTACCACTTCTTCATGGATAAACCAACTAGGCAAATGAAAAAGAAATTTCACGGAGCATCTTTTCCATGGAGACATTAAATGGACGAAAATTGGGATGCAATAGTCCTTTTATTCAGATTTTAGAGGTTTGCTGTTAAACCGAAACTATTAAGTTGGATTACATGGGTTGAGCAGCATAACTACGAAAAGAAAGAAAATGCCAACTAAGGTATAAGAGCCATAAGTCTCGCTAGCTTGGGTTTCTACTTCACAGCAACTAAGCCATACAAAAACATTGCTTCACCGAGTAGTAACTTAATAGCATAACCAGAGAAGTCAAAGGGGATCCATCTGACAGGTCGAGAAACTTTAAGAGGACTGTCAAGCCAACTATCTCCTAAAGGCATTCAAACACCAATTTTTTAAGAAAATATAAGTTTAACTCTGCAATGGCAATGCATTTGAAACATAGTACAGGAAACAGCGGATTCCTAAACAAAAAGACTAGCTCAACAAAGAAACCATAACAAAACACTGATGAATCTGTAGTGTGCGAATAAAAGCAGCAGATGGCCATTAATAAGATCCGAAAGATCTTAGAGTATGGAATGAGTAGGATTAGGAAAGAAAAATGTGTCATACATTGCACCATATGAGGAACAATACCTTTTTCAAAGGACTTGATGGAGCAAAAAAGGCTTCAAATAGTCCCCCCTGAACTTTTTGCCTCGCATATTTATGCACGTTATTTTGATCCCTTCTTAATTTATTATCCAGTTACAAATGAATTTCTGAGTTCCATTGTAAATACTAATTTCATTACATTATCCACCGGCAACAAATATGCAAGATAAGTAGTTCATAGACAATCCACCGTCTATTTTTATATTCAACATGTTCTTCTTAAATACCTGATTCTGTGCTCATCGAATTATGATGCTAAATTTGACTAGCATAAAGTTCATTTGTTTCTGTACCCAAATGATTCAGCATCTTAGCCAAATAAATTGACCAGAATCACCACATACAAAATCTATAAGCCAAACATCAAGCACACAGATTGTCCTGAAAACAAAGTATCGACAAGAAAAAAACAAGAAACCAAATTACGTGAAAAAATTTAACCTTTTTTTAAACCACTCTTTCTTTCTGCCTCCATTTTCTCTGCTTCGATAGAGAACACGTCGAGACCCGCACTCAGGGTGACATCACGCTCAATCTTCTTTTTCCAAAGCAAACCTGCAATTTCCTTACCCTATGTCAGATATCATAATCATCAAGAACGAAAACTTTAATGTTCATCTTCTTCACAAGAGTGCATTATCGACAAACAATTTTCGAAAGGAGAAAGGTTTCCAAGCTGCAGATAATATTCTTGCTACAAAGAGCATGGACACGACAATTCTAAAACACTGTTGTTTAACCTGCATCTCCAAATATGGAAGGCAAGAAACACTTGCAACGGCCTACTATTATAAATGGTAAATAGTAAAGTAATAAATTGGGAAAGGACAATTCATCTGGACCCCATTAGCCGACATGTCCGCATGCCAAAAGTGATGTCAGTGAGGGTCAAATGCATCTTATAAATCTCAAGCAAAAGTATGTGAGCAAGATACGTTAGGTAACTGGCAGCTCGACAGTGGGAAAAGGAGCAATAACCATCTAGTTTAGCAACCAGCAGGCAAGCTGATTTTTCCTTATTTTAATTCAGTAGTAGGCCGCTCTCCAGCTTGTTTTGCTTCTTAAAGTGAAAACTTGCAAGCTCCAAACTATACTCGGTCTGGGCCTCGGGGACAGATTGCTCTAGCCATGCCTCTAAAACCTACTCCTCTGGCCCACGGAGTGAAAATAATTCCTCGCGATACTAACAATAAGATCAAAATTAGGTTTTTCCCCTATGTAGAATGACCAAGAAATAAAGGCTCGTGCCGTTCAAGGAAAAGGGCAAAAATCAGCATTCGGCTTCACAAGCACCAGCCACATTATGATTGAAATCAAGATCGTCCTTGAACCGACAATCACTTCAAGGGCGATCCTCAATTCAGGAACGAAAACTTACACTTCTCGTTGAGGTTAGAATCACCGAAAGGACCATCACTTCAACTTCTTGGCAACGCACATCGCCTGGATAATCACAGCAAGAGAAGGCCGACAATCAATTCTACACACAGCAAAACAACGAAATTCAAATCAACAAAAGACCAAATTCTGAACGCTCTGTAAAATAACCCTTGAGCTACGCAGCTTCCGTCCGATCGTTCCTCTTTCTTCTACCTCGATTCCGGTTCCTCTCCGCAGAAGTGGATGCTTTCTTCTTTCTTGTTTCTATGCGATTTCCGTCAACGGCTCCAGTTTTGAGGGTTTCAGGCGTGCCCTAGATAGCAGATCAGAGGATATAACAATTTGGACTTTGGTGGATCCAATTAGATTAGTCTGACTATCCTTGATCCAACCAACTTTTATTTATTTTTGCCTTTTTCAAATCAAGCCGATCCCCATTAACAAACACTTTTCAAATTTGTAATTAAATAGAATCGTAATAATTATAAAGAAATCTCTGAAATCTTTTGTGCAAATATATCCTATTAATTAAACAAATTCTATCATGACTTCAATCTCAACTTTTTACCAAAAAGAAGAAGAAGAAGAAAGTTCATGATAAATCTTTATACATATCTACCGTGCCACCAATTACACTTAACTCTAGATAGCAATGATAATTTAAAATGTTCAAGATAATTAACAAGTAATCTATGAATGTCCACCATTCTAAATTTGGACTCAAAAAATTATCGAGTATTCCATGAACATCAAACTCTCTATTAATTTCACTTATATGACAATGGAAAGTGTGCTTAAAAAACAGATTGGAATCTTTACATATTATTGTACTCTCTATTAATTTCACTTCCGTAATTTTATCTTCACACACAAACAAAACAAGTTATGTGTTACTAATTTGAATCAAAAATGAAAACTTCTTATCTTACAAGTTAGGTAAAGTTTTTCAAGATAGATAAAATCGTCAAATATTACTTCCTTTTTTACCTAATAAATTTTTCCAACTTTTTATAGACACGGCACCATTAGGTATTTACCAACAAAGGATGAAGGAAAGAAATGAAAGAAATTAAAAGAAAAAAAAATAAAAAGGAAAAAATATATATAATCTTCATGTTGATTAGATAGGATAGATTTGGGACCCCCAGCGAGTGGAGAGCTGAATCTTCTAGGAAAAACGTGGGGAAAAATTATTAGGAAAAAAAATTGCTGTTTAAAAGAGTGTAAGTTCTCTTGTTTATTTTATGTATCAAGATGTGAAAGTATAGGATTTTAAGATTAGATATCATGCAAAGTGCAAATTTGAATAGGCGAAAATGGTTATAAGAAGAAGAACAGGGCACCATTAGCTATTTACCAGCAAAGGATGAAAAAAAAAAATGAAAGATAGTAAAAGAAAACAAAACATAATTATTAGAAAAAAATTTCCGTCTAGAAAAGTGTAAGTTCTCTTGTTTTATTTTATATATCAAGATGCAAAAGTATAGGATTTTAAGTTTAGATATTCTGCAAAGTGCAATTTCAAATAAATGAAGATGTTTATTTTTCGCAGTATTTCAATAAAATGCCTTCAAAATATCCATATAACAATTTGGACTGTGGTGGATTCGATTAGATGGGTCCGGCTATCCTTGATACAACCAACTTTTATTTCTCTTTGCCTTTTCAAACCAAGTCGATCCCCCTTAACAAACAAATTTGTAATTAAAAAGAGTCGTAATAATTATAAGGAAATCTCTTAAACCTCTTGCGCAATTCGTAAATCTGTCATGATAATTAAACAAATCCTATCATGACTTCAATCTCAACTTTTTATCTAGAAGAAAGCTTGTGATCAACCTTTCCGATCAACCTATGTATGTATCTACCATGCCCGCGATTACACTTAACTCTAGATAGCAGATAGTAATTGTAATTTGCAATGTTCAAGATAATTTACAAGTAATCTATGAATATTTACCATTCTAAATTAGGACCCAAAAAATTATCGAGTACTCCATGAACATCAAACTCTATTAATTTCACTTATATGACAATGGAAAATATGTTTAAAAAATGGATGGGAATCTTTACATATTATTGTACTCTTAATTTCACTTCACTATTTTTATCTTCACACACAAACGAAACAAGATCGGTTACTAATTTGAATTAAAAATGGAAACTTCTTATCTTACAAGTTAGGTGAAGTTTTTTTTCGAGATAGATAAGATCGTCAAATATTACCTCCCTTTTTACCTAATAAATCTTTGCAATTTTTTCTGGACGGGGCACCATTAGGTATTTACCAACAAAGGATGAAGGAAAAAAAAAATGAAAGACAACAAAAGAAAACAAAACGTAAAAAGAATATATATAATCTTCACATTAATTGGATAGTATAGATTTGGGGTCCGCGAGGGGAGAGCTGAATGCTCTAGTAAAAACATGGGTAAAAATTATTAGGAAAAAAAAAATTGCTATTTAACAAAACTGTAAGTTCTCTTGTTTTATTTTATATATCGAGATGCAAAAGTAGAGGATTTTTTAGATTAGATATTGTGGAAACTGCAATTTCAAATAAGTGAAGATGCCTATTTTTTGCGGTGTTTCAATAAAATGCCTTCAAAATATGCATGTAACAATTTGGATTTTGGTGGATTTGATTAGATTAGATCTTTCTGATTATCCCTAATCCAACCAAATTTTATTTCTTTTTGCCTTTTCAAACTAAGTCAATCGCCATTAACAAATTTTCAAACCAAGTCGATCTCCAGTCGTAATAATTACAAACAAATTTGGAATTAAAAAGTAATCTATTAATTTTTATCGGTCTAAATTTGGACTCAAAATTTAATAATTATAAGAACCCTTATATGACAATGGAAAGAAGAAGAAACAAGTTATCTATTAATTTCACTTCATTATTTCTATCTTCATACACAAACGAAACAAGTTATCTATTACTAATTTGAATTAAAAATGAAAACTTCTTATCTTACAAGTTAGGAGAAGTTTTTTCGAGATAGATAAAATCGTTAAATATCACCTCCCTTTTTACCTACTAAATATTTCCTTTTATTTTTTTTGTGGACACGGCACCATTAGGTATTTACCAACAAAGGATGAAGGGAAAAAAAAATGAAACATGATAAAAGTAAACAAAAAATAAAAAGAAAAATATATATAATCTTCACATTGATTGGATAGGATAGATTTGGGAACCGTGGCGAGGGGAGAGCTGAATGCTTTAAGGAAACCGTGGGGAAAAATTCTTAGAAAAAAATTACTGTTTAAAAAAGTGCAAGTTCTTTTGTTTTATTTCATGTAAGGGTAATACTCTGAAAAACCTCAAACTAACACACATATGACAAATGTTTTGCTAAACTAATTTTTTGATAATGAAAAATCGTAAATTGATACACCTATGACAAATTTATCCTAACTGACCATAAAAAATCAAAAACTAGTATACTTGTGATAAATTTACCCCAAATTAATTTATTCGACTGCCAAAAACCTGAAACTGATATATTTGTGATAAATATAACATCCGTTAAATTGGATTAATACCACAAAAAATAAAATAAAAAATTATAATTATGGTAAATGGGGAGTAAAATCCCAAATCGGTACATCAATTAATTATTACATGTCATTCAAATTAGTAATTTGACAGTAAAATTTAACAGAAACTAACAGAGGGAAAATTTATTACAAGCATAGGGTAAATTTGTCAGATGTATACTAATTTGATGTAGTCAAAAAATTAGTTTGGGATAACTATGTCTAAACTGTACTAGTTTGGGATTTTTCAAGTTATTAACTCTTTGGCTGCGTTTGGCAGTCGGGATAAAATTCGGGATGTGATATGATTTATCCTATCCTACGTTTGGTGCTCGCTCAGGATAGGATAAAGTCGGATATAAGGGGAACATAGACAGGATAACATTTTCCCATGGGGGAGGTGGGATAAATGTGGATAGGATTTCTAATGTCCATAATAGGATAATTATTTTTCTTGAATAAAAAACTTATTAAATTAACAAAATTGAAATTATATTTCAATATAAATAATATTTGAATTCTAATTTAAGAAATTAAAAATTAAAAAATAAAAATTTATTTTTAATTAATCTTATTCTAATTTATATATTCAACTTTAATTATATCTTATGATAAACATTCAATCTATAAATTAAATATTTATATTTATTATATATTTTAGGTATTTTTGTATTTTAGGTATGTTAGTACAATTTACTATTTGATAAAATTTTATTAAAGAATGATGAAAGGGGAAATAATAAATAATAATGAAAATAATATAAAAAAGAGGAAAATAAAATAAAAATAAATAAAAATAAATTAAGAAATAATGTTACGAGAGATTTTCACCATCTTCCGTTTATGAACATTTAGGTTCATTTATAATGATATGTGTAACTATATATATATATATATATATATATATATATATATATATATATATGTGATGATATGATGTGAACATATCCGACATTAATACTACGATTCACCAAACAATGGACGAGATATTAAAAAATTCCAAAATTTTATATCATATCCTATCTAGTCCTACCCCAATTAAAAATCCAGATGACCAAACGTTTATGTATTGAGATACAAAAGTATAGGATTTTAAGATTAGATATTGTGTAAAGTGCAATTTCAAATAAATAAAGATAGTTATTTTTCGTAGTGTTTCAATGAAATGCCTTCATAATATCCATATAACAACTTGGACTTTGGTGGATTCGATTAGATTGGTCCAACTATTCTTGATCCGACCAACTTTTATTTTTTTATTTTTTTGCCTTGTCAAACCAAGTTGATCCCCATTAACAAACACTTTTCAAATTCGTAATTAAAAAGAGTTGTAATAATTTTAAGGAAATCTCTTAAATCTCTTGGGCACTTTGTAAATCTATCCTAATAATTAAACAAATCCGATGATGACTTCAATCTCAACTTTTTACCCAGAAAAGAAGAAGAAGAAGAAAGTTCGTGATAAACCTTTGTAAGTATCTACCGTGCCCACGATTACACTTAGTTCTAGATAGCAATCATAATTTACAACGTTCAAAATAATTGACAAGTAATCTATGAATGTTTACCGTTCTAAATTTGAACTCAAAATTTTTTTGAGTATTCCATGAACATCAAACTCTCTATTAATTTCACTTATATGACAATGAAAAGTATGTTTAAAAAACATATTAGAATCTTTACATATTATTGTACTCTCTATTAATTACACTTCACTATTTCTATCTTCACACACAAACAAAATGAGTTATGTGTTATTAATTTGAATTAAAATGAAAACTCGTTATCCTCCAAGTTAGGTGAAGTTTTTTCAGGATAAATAAAATATTTAAATGATGCCTCCCTTTTTACCTAATAAATTTTTCCAATTTTTTCTAGACACGGCAACATTAGGTAATTACCAACAAAAGATGAAGGAAAAAAAAAAAAGAAAAATAATATATACATATACATATGTATAACATTCACGTTGATTGGGTAGGATAGAAACCCCTTTACTTCTTTCTTTCTTTTTGTTTATCTTTTTCTTTCCTGGCAATCATTTTTATTATAGAATAAAAAAATAGTAAACATTTGATTAACACACTAGTAATCATTTTTATATCATTTGATTAAAAACCTATCTTCATTTATTATATAGCTTTTATAAGTTCTCTCACCCATAAATAGTTTTTAATTAAAGTCAATTTTAAGGGGAAAAGGGTTTCCAAAATTGATTAGCAAAGTGATACGTTGAACTCCTATCCAGTGATTGATTTATAAGTTCTTAAGATACCCACTTATGTTTTGTTAAGTAACTTAGTATATTCATTTGAAACAAGATTCAGTACACAATGTTATTACTTGCTATTGTTTCTCTTCACTTTTGAACAATCCACATATTGCAAGTCGAGACTTTGAAAACCTAGTTGATCTACGAGCTAGTGATTGATGCTCTCGTCGTCTTTTCTTTTGTGATATGTTAATTTACACATCTATGGGATGAAATTCAATCACTAGTTTTCAGATGCAAAAGAAAAAGTTCCATGAGTTGGTTGAAGACTAGGGCGTTAAGACTTTTGTTAAACCAAACGCTCCAATTTATATTATTGGAACCAAGATGACCTTTTAGATGACATGCCCAAATAACTACTGCGCAAAACGTTGTTATCCCATCATGTACATAATTTCTTCTTCTTCTCCATAGCCCATATATGAATTGATCATCTAAACTTTAGGAGGCTTGCCATAATTTACAAGTTATATTACCGTCTAGATTCGACATTATATGGCAAAAAGGAAATTAGCTTAGTGGTAACTTGATTTGCACATTATGTCTGTCGAAGTTGTTTTTTAGGTGCTAGTCCTAACACTGTTATATATGTTTGATGAAGAAACATTGAACAAATCTCGGTTGATATGTGTCGAGATGCTTGTGCAAAAAGTCTAACCGCATATGCAGTCGGTTGACTGTCCATATGATAGTTCAGTTTTTCAGTGAGGTTAGAATCATTAAAAGAATTTGAAGCATTAGAATAAAGTGACTGTGTGCATTGCCCGAATAATTATAACAAGAAAAGGCAGATAATCAATTATACAAAGCAAAACAACGAAAATCAAATCAACAAAAGACCAATATTGCACGTAATGCGCATACGCTCTTCGCTTTGTAAGCCTCGATTTCTTCCTCTGTGATGACCCTCAAGCTGCGCATCTCCGTTGCTTCCATCCAAGTCGTCAGAGTAACGACTAGAGCTTCGGCGACGAGTCATGGCTTCGGGACTCCGGTTCTGAATCGTGCGATCTTCCTCTTCTTATACTTCGATTCCAGTTCCTCTCCGAAGAGGACGACGCTTCTTCTTTCTTGCTTCACCAACCTCGCAGTTTTGTAGGGGTTCAGGCATGGCCGAGACCGGAGATGAGAGGCCACAGACCAAGATATTTATAAATTCGTCATAAATTTTAGGACGCAAAAGAAAAAAAAAAGATTTATAAGTGTCATAAGTGTTGACAAATTTTTTATTTTTTTATTTTTTAAAATTTTCGTTACCTCGTCATTTTTGTCGTCCATATATTATTCTTATTATATGGTGTTTTGGCAAATAATAAAATCATCACTTCAATTTATCTTTTGAAGCATATATTACACTAAAAGTGAAAAGGACCCCAGAATTGCAGATAAAAAAAGTATCATAATTCATTTGGCCTGGAAATAAGACCGACCTAATTCATCTAACTCGCACGTTTGATTAATTCAGCATAGGAGTTCGTGGACCTATAAACGATTATGAAGTAGATATAAGCCATGTAACTCCTATTCGAATGAGAGCAAAATGTTTGTTCATCATGCATTAGAGTCAATTATAAAATAAATTCCTGAAAGATTTTGCATTTTTTTTTCCTCAAAGACACATATTCATAAAAAAAAAAAAAAAAAAAAAAAAAAAAAAAAAAAAAAAAAAAAAAAAAAAAAAAAAAAACCTAAGAATTATTGATCAATGGTATAGTCTTATTGACTAAGAAAATTATTTTCTTTGATGAAAACTACTGAACTTATTAGAGAGGTTGCCTCATTGTCCTTGGATCACATATATTTATTTATTTTTGTTTTGACTAGCAGATATTTTAATATCCATCAACAATTTTTAATAGTTATCTACTTCCGACTACGTAGGGAAAAAAAAAAAAATCGAGATGGGCTACCTGGCAAAATCTTCAGCGCAGAATATGCAATGGTGACTTGAATCATGTAGGAATTCTCTGTGCGAGTATCAATTGCCCCTGTACATGAATTCTAAAACAATGTTTCGAGGAAACCTACGCTAAACAACGTAAATTTTGTCTCTCTAGTTCTCTGAGAATTCTATGTCTGCATTCACCAATGTCTTACTCCAGCCCATCCACTAATCCTCAAATAATCCCAAATGAAAAACAGAACTCCCATCAATGAATTTACATAAGCATATAAATAATCGTCTTCATCAATTCCCCATCGATATCATGATTGATATCAGAATGGCGGACAGGCTCATTCATAGTGCGTTAGCCAAGCATGTGCGGTCATGATCATCAATCGTATTTGTACTGAATTTCCTTTTCCGTCAACTGCAAGTGCTCCCAATTTCAACAAACCATCATGGTTTGGGAAAAGTACCAAAAAAGTCCTAAACTTATTGCATTGATACCAATTCAGTCCTAAACTTTTCAATTGGATCAATTCAGTCCTAAACCTTTTAATATTGGTACCAATTCAGTCCATCCGGCCAATTTTGATCGACCAACGCTGACGTGAACGTCGGCCAGTGACCGGACGCTGACGTGGCAATTTTTATGATTTTTCAATTATTTTTTTCAAATTTTTTATTAATTTTTTTCTGCCTTCTTCCTGGCGGTGGCCGGTGAGCCTCCGGTGAGGCTCGCCGACCACTGGACAAGGGCCGTGAAGCCCTCGCGGCTCTCCCGGCGGTCGCGAGGCCAGCCTCGCCTTGGCCTTACCACGGGCAAGGCCAACCAGCGAGGGCCGCGTTTTGGCCTCGCCGGCCATGGGCGAGGCCACCTTTGCCCGCGGCAAGGCCAGGGCGAGGCTAGCCTCACCTAGATCTGGGCTAAGCCGCCTCGCCCAGATCCGAGCAAAGTCGCCTCACTAGCGGCCCTAGGAGAGACCGAGCGAGGGCCGCGACCCTCATCGGCGGTAGGCAAGGGCTTCGCGGCCCTCGCCTAGTGGCCGGCGAGCACCGATAGGAAGAAGGCATAAAAAAAAAAAGGAAAAAAAGAAGAAAAAATAATAAAAAATAATAAAAAATTCGAAAAAAATAATTAAAAAATCATAAAAATTACCACGTCAGCGTCTAGCCACCGGCTGACGTCCATGTCAGCATCGGCCAGCCAAAATTGGACAGATGGACTGAATTGTACCAATATTAAAATGTTTATGACTGAATTGATCCAATTGAAAAGTTTATGACTGAATTGGTATCAATGCAATATGTTTAGGACTTTTTTGGTACTTTTCCTTCATGGTTTTGCTCCTTCAATTTGTGTATCAAAGAGACAATCTGAGCTGATCTAACCTATACTCATTTTGAAGGAAATAAAGAACTACTTCAACTGATGTGCTTATCATCCTCCTCCTCACGTTTTTCCTCACTCTCCCGCATGTCCGACCTTCACTGTCGCTCGCTTACTTCTTCGTGCCCGCGGAGCTCTGCTTTGCCAGTGCGCCGTGGCGGCAAGTCTCCTTGCTCCACCTCGCATGAAGATATTTATGGTAGGGTGATTGGTTATTTTTTGCACTATTATTATGACTAAGTATGTACCATCTCAATCGTCATGTTGCTAAACCAAGCCACCGAATGAATGTTATCTTGTGATTCCACATTTTTCCCTCTCAACTTCAAATATTCCACATTATCATTACCATTATAATAAGAAAAATAATCAAACAAGTCATAAATATATTATAATTGTGTCAATTAGGTTTTGAACTCTTTTTTTTCCTAGTAGATTCATAAACCTTTTGTATTTATGTCATTTCAGTCATTCAACCAATTTTGACCAAAAATCATTAACATGGATGTTGGTCATTTTATATAGCGTGGCCTTGACAGAAATAATTTTTAATGATATTTTAACTTTTTTTTTTTAAATTTTATTTATTTTTTCTTTTTGTTTATTTTTTTTTCTTCCCTTCTTCCTCTAGCCAGTTAGCGGTTGCCGGACCTTGGGTGGCTACAAACGAAGGAGGAGAGAGATAGCTGAAGAGAGAAGACTTTTTAATTTCTTTGCTTAGATTCCACATCAATTGTTGACATGGAATTGGTAGAGATGTGTCGATATATTGATGGATACAAATGAAAATATGGATGCCATGCAGGATGTTGACGCAGTGCTATCAGATCCCTGAATATCTTCTTTGAGAATGGGGTATCGTAAACATGTCTAAGCCAAGCTCTCTCACAAACCAAGCAAACCATCTGATTTTGAAAGCGTATTGGAATAGTAGTGCTCACTTTATTTTGTCACAGCCTTGCGAATCCAGTTCCAACTGGGCTTAATAATGGCTGGATATCGGTTATAGTTGATATTACTTTTTCTGCGTTTGATTCTTTTTACGTATGGATTTATGTTCTTCAGTCGTACTTACTTATCAATCAAAACTCAGTAGACGATCTGCATCATGATGCATCTCTTCATATATGCAGGCATAATACTCTGAAGAAATTACGAAATGATCGTGTCCACGAAATAAACAACATTGGATCTTAACAAATACGTCTCGGTCCTTAAAGAACGAAATATACTATCTGCTGAATTAGTAGGCATCATTAATGAAATCAATGGCAATGTATGCATGCTCTATCACATATCGAATAATTCACACAAGAAAGAAAGGAACGTGGTACTCAGTAGTTATTTTTGGCTAGCACGCCATGATCAATTACAATCACATATTTCTTGCCCATGGCGTTCTACTGAGCATTTTCTCATTTTGCAGAGACCTGCTGGGCTATTGCATTAAAGTACTTACGCTCTCTTTCTTGTTTCTTGTCGTCTTTATATATTGATCATCGGATACTAGATTTTCCATTCTCTGCTCATACCGATAGAACCGGAACAAAACCATCCACCGTAGAACCGTGGTCACCCACGGACAGCCCATGATACCATCTCTGGATATTCTGGGTCAGTGGAGGCCAGCCAATGTATGGTATCTTGTAACATATTGGTGTCACAGCCATGTTACCTGATTGAATTCATTGAAATATTGTAGATGTTGGTAACAACATAGGACATGACAACAGCATGCATGGTTATTTTTTGGCTTTGCGTAGCTGCAAGAAACATATCTAGGTCAAGGGGAGGCCCATAAAAATAAACTATATCATTTCTCAAATTCACAATTGCCAATATTAGGAATAAATAGATAATATTGTTTCTCCAATTTATAGTAGTTCCAATATTTGAACTCGAGGTTCAATTAGATTTATTTTCTAATTGAGTTCGGTTGACATTCTTCTTAGACAATTAAATCTAATTGAATTGAATAATTAAAGTAACAATGATCGTGAACTTGATGGGAATGAGCCATTGTGCTATAATGTCCTCAATCTTCATAAGTCGAGTAGTGCCTCGTGAATCATGACCAAGAATGGAAAATTTCGGTTAATATATACACCTTAAATAGTCTAACAAGTGCGAAGTGTCGAATCTGCTCTAAATTTAATATTAGGAACAATCTCAGTTTTTGTACACAACAATAGTGATAATACTAAATGATTTTATATAAATTAACCCTTCAATATATAAGATTAGCAATCAATTTTTGTCATGTTACCTTTTTATTATCGAGACATTTTCCTTCTTCATTTGACTTGTTTATTCTTTTTTATTCAAATACCTCATTGAATATATTAAAGTGGCTATATTTATCAAATTTTAGAAAATTATAGTTTAAAATTGTTAGTACTATGTATTTTTTTTGTTATCAGTAATTTAGTTAATTTAGTTTCATGTCATTTTCTATAAATTTTCATCTTTCACAGTAGATATTTACTTTTAAAACATGAGATTATATCATTGACACTTGAATCTCTATCGACTTTGTAGTTATCCATTTTATTTTGCAAAAATAAAAAATTCAAGAAACAGAATGGATAAGATAAAAAACAAAAAGCGAGAGATAGCAAAAATTTTCATAAAAAATAAAAAATTAATTAATTAATTAAAATTAAAAAGAAAAAACAAAGAAAAAGAAAAAAGAAAAAGAAAAAAGAAAAAAGGGGAATATAGAAATAAAATCGAGTGGGCTGGTTTTGTTCAGCCCACTTTGGCATTTTCCGCTTTCTAAGCCCCGTCCGCCCCCATCTAGTCTCGTTCTTTCTTTTTGGGCCCATCTTTTGTTTTTCTTTTTAGCTCATATTTGTCTTTCTCTTTAGCCCACCTCTTCCATTGTTTTCGAAGCCCACATCAAAATTAAAAAGGAAAAAGAGCGCAGCCCAGCCTCCTCCTAACCTTGCTTCAAAGGAAAATAACAGGGCGTGAGGTAAGCAAAACCCTAGAAGGTAAGGGGCGCTGTTTGTTTGTATTTTTTTTTTTTTTTTTTGTTTATGAACAGATTTTTTGTTTTTTACCCGGGAACAAAAAAAGAACAAAAACGCATTTGTTTGCGTTTTCATTCCAAATATGTTTTTTTGTTAGGAACAAATTTGGATCGAAACAAAAAAAAAAAAAAACTCGTTTCTTGATTTTGGAACAATTTGGAGAAACATTTCTCTCTTCTCTTTATTTTCTTCTCTTTATTTTCTTTTTCCTTTCTTCTTCTTTTTCTTTGGCTGGTTGCCGGCCTCAGCCATGACCGGTGACCGGCTGTCTAGGGCCGGTGACCTCGCCGGAGCGTCACCCGGCCCGGCGAGGCTCGGGCTCGCCCAGATCCTGCGAGGCCGAGCTCGCCCCACCACCGGCGAGGCTCGGCCTTGCCAAATCGGGCGAGCCCGAGCTCGCCTAGCCAAGGCGAGGCCGAGCCTCGCCCAACCACGGCGAGGCTAGCCTCGCGGTGGCTAGGCGAGGCCGCCTGCCCTCATCGGCCGGTCGGCCATGGCCGAGGTCGGCGACCATGGCTAGCGATTGGCCAAAAGAAGAAAAAAAAAAGAAAGAAAGAAAAAAAGGAAAAATAAAAAAAATATTAAAAAATTAAAAGAAACAAAAAAAAGAACACAAATTTACCAAACATGTTTATGTTCTTTTTTTATTCCCGAAACAAGTTTATCAAACACGTTTTTCTGGTAAAAAATTATTCGCCAGAACTGAAATAGTTTTTTCTATTTCTATTTCCCGGAACAATTTTTGAACAGAAACACAAACAAACGCACCCTAAGCCGGCGCATGAGGGAGAGATAATTGTCGCGACCTCTTTTTTCTCGGCACCCGCCATCGGATACGAGCGCCTAAGGAGGCTAATGGCTCGGCTGAAATTAGTTATGCCCGGACTCTCCCAAGTCCACCAATTCACGACTTAATGGTTCAAGTTTTTAACCTGTAAATCAATTTTTAAAATGGAGTCGCCACTAATCGATTTGGGGTGGGTTGATTAGAAACCCAAGCGAAGTATTGGGAGAAATACTCACTCTGCGCAACCAGAGAAATTAGGATCGGGGACTTGATTACACTAGTTAATCACTAATGCCCTTTCGGTACCTAATCTTGTTTAAACCTTGAGGTTTTTGGATGTTCGAGGATTTTCCATGCATTTTTGGGAGGAAAAACATTTCTTGAGTCTTTTTCTAATTTTTTGGATATAAAAGGGATTTTTTTGGATTTTTTTTTTTGGAAAATACAAGTCTTTTTTGGCTTTTTCTGAATTTTTGGCTTTTTTGGATTTTTGGCATTTTTTTGAAAATATGGAATATTTTTTTATTTTTTATTTTTTATTTTTCGGAAAATAAAATATTTTTTTATATTTTTCAAAATATTTTTGGAAAATAAATTATTTTTGACTTTTCTCGATTTTTTAGAAAATAAAACATTTTTCAACATTTTTTAAATATTTTTCGATTTTCTGGAAATTAAAACATTTTTTTAATATTTTTTTCGAAAATAAATTATTTTTGATTTTTTTTTTTGAAATATTATTTATTATTTATTATTAAAAATATTATAAAAACTGACCGGGTCGGATCCGCGGGTTGGGTCCGACCGGGCCGACGACCCGACTTGCGGACGGGCCCGCAACGCGGGCCCGACTCGGATTTTTGTCCTCTTTTCTTTTTCTTTTTTTATTTATATTGAAACGGCGTTGTGGCCGGTGTTTGGGACAACCGGCCCGGCCCGACAACCCGATCCGACAGCCCGCTCCCCAGGCGAAACCCTACCCGGATCCGACCCGACTCACGACCCGACCTTCGCCGCCCCGGATTTACGGAATCCCTACCCGGTTCCCCGGCCGGTCCCGACCCGACAATCCGGATCGTGACCGGAAAATCGGGAACCCTAGGGTTTCCGAATTGAGGCGCCCAGGAGGCGCAGCGGCGACGACGGCGATGACGGCGGCGACGGCGGCGATGACTAGACTGAGGAGAGGGAGGTGGCGACGGCAACGGCGACGGCGCGGTACCTGTTCGTGACGACGGCGCGACGAAGGCGGCGATGACGCCGAGACCCCCCGCGAATCTCTTCTTCTCCGATGTCTCTCTCTCTCTCTCTCTCTCTCTCTCTACTCCTCCCTTCGGCGAGACCCAGATCCGAAGCCGCGAGCCCTCGACCCCCCTGAAGTCTCTCAGTGGGGTGTCCAAGGGTCGCGACTTCGATCTCTCTCCCTCCGGCCGCGAGCTCCCAGATCTCGGCCTGCTCGTCTTCGGCTCCCCTTCTGAAGTCTCTCAGTAGGAAGCTCGAAGCTTTGCGGCCTTCGATCGTTCTCCGCGTGCCCTTCGACGGAGGTGGTGCCGGCCTATTTATAGGCGAGGGAGTCCGGTCGACGGAGAGGTTTGGCCGCCGATCCTCCATGTGCCGACCGGCCTTGGTGCGGCCGAACCGGTGTCCCATCCGGACGCGCCCTGCCCCTGCTCCTGTCCCATCGCGCTCGTGCTCTTCGCTCGGCGTCGCGTCTCCGGCGCGTGAATTGCGAGGCGCCGAGGAAGGAGACGACCAAAGGGGGGCTGGGCCTTGCGCTGGGCCATGGAGGCCCACAAAGGGGCTGCTTCTTGCTTTTCTTTTTTTTGTTTTTTTTTTGTTTTTATTTGTTTTTTTGTTGTTTTCTCTTTTTATTATCCGAAAACGACAAAAATTAATAATTAAAAGAAACCTAATTAATTAATTAAAAAAATGAAATTTAGGTGTCAACAATAATAACGAGACAAGATTCACATGAGCAACGTTGGCTCGCACGAGGAGGAGGAGAAGATGGCTTCGGCCATGATAGACAAAAAAGTAGCTTGGATTGAAGGAAAAAATCAGCAAGATTCGTTGGGCTGGAGGAGGGGCTAAAAAAACCAGGAAATTTCCCATCCATTGTTGCGTTCGCCGGATTAAGCGGCCGGATTTGGTAGCCGTTGGTCGGAGAAGGTGACCATCGGTTGGTGTTGGTTCGGTGGTGATGTGTATTGCCGGTGACGACGCGTACGGAGGTTGATTCATCGCCGATAATTCAGGTTTAGGTTAAGTTGTAGAAGGAAAAAAGTTACGGGGAAGAAGAAGGTGCAAGGTTGAAGAAGAAGGTGCTGCGTTTGACAATCGGAATAAAATTCAAGATATGATATGATTTATCATATCCTACGTTTGGTGCTCGCTTAGGACATGATAAAGTTGGATATAAGGGGATATAGGCAAGATAAAATTATCTTATGGGGGAGGTGGGATAAAGGTGGATAGGATTTCTAACGTCCATAATAAGAAATTTATTTTTCTCGAATAACAAACTTATTAAATTAACAAAATTAAAATTATATTCAATATAAATAATATTTGAATTGTAATTTAAGAAATTAAAAATCAAAATTATTTTTAGTTAATCTTATTTTAATTTATATATTCAACTTTAATTCTATCTTATAATAAACATTCAATCTATAAATTAAATATTTACATTTATTATATATTTAGGTATGTTAGTACAGTTTATTATTTGATAAAATTTTATTAAAGAATGATGAAAGGGGAAAAAAGAAATAATAAAGAAAATAACATAAAAAAGAGGAAAAATAAATAAAAATTAAAATAAATTAAGAAATAGTGTTAAGAGAGATTTTCACAATTTTCGTTTATGAACATTTAGGTTCATTTATAATGATATGCCGTTTATATAAAAAAAAAATGTACATGATATGATGTGAATATATCCGATTTTAATGTTGCGATTCACCAAACAATGGATTGGATATAAAAAAATGCAAGGATTCCATATCATATCTTATCTAATCATATCTCGATTAGAAATAAGGACGACCAAACGTAGGGAGAGAATAAAAGAAATTAAGTAAATCATTAAAAAATAAAATGAATTAAAAAAATTGTTTTTTTAATCTAACCAGATCCGATTCGGGTACGCAAGTCGAGCCAACAGGTCAGAAAGGTAAACCAGTCCAAACCCATTGCCGGATAATAATAATAATAATAATATTATTATTATTATTAATAAATTTCAAAAATATATATTTAAAAAGCAATGTTTGTTAATTGGTTTAATTTTATGAAGAGGACACAAAAACTATCATTGACCATCCTTATATCAATGAGAGCAATATAAAACAAATTTCCATGTCTTATTTGACAATTAATCCCTTGCTATAATCTCAATTCCATTCAACTTAGTTTTCCTCTATAATGTTCTAATCGCCTTCTTATCTTCTATGTGACCATCTCCATTTTTGGTGCATGCGCTTCCTAGATTTCAAGCAGATAAAACTACATTGCATAGGATCATGGAATTATGGAGGAGAGTTATAATTATCTATTTCTTGTTTGTATTCGTTTTATGCAGAAGCCTTACACAACAGGTATAGCCTTTAGTCATGTGATTGATAGTCATCTTTCCATTTGCCTTATGGGGCAACAACTTATGGGTGACGTTTTTTCCGTGTCTGGCAAAACAACAAAACCAGCTTAATTCTTTTATTATGGTCTCCTCTAGCTTCTATTTGATGGCGAATTCCTGAATTTTGAGAACTTAACTGAAATACTGTCTTGCCGTTTGATGTTATACTTTGCAATGATGGCTTATTATTTATGTGGACATACTGATTATTGAGCGATTGTTACAAAATTACTTGGGTTTAAATATAATTATATTTCTTTTCTAGTGTAAACTCGTATATTTCGGGAATCTTGTAGGCTTGTTTTGGCAAGTAGAGTTGTTCCATTGATGTCTTCGACAATACCTTTGGGTCGACAACTTGCTAATCCATTACCAAGATGCTGGCAGTGGAACTTGCGTGCTAGCACTTTCCTTTTTAGTCTTTTTATTAGGAATAAATGCTATCATGAATTCAATCAATGACGTTGACTTCCCTGTTATTCTCTCTTGATAAAGCAGTTTAGTTTCTATATCAGGTTGCCATGGGGTCAAATCATGTGACAGAACAAATATATGCGAAGTGAGGAATAAAACTCTATTATGTTATTTTCTTTTGATACATTCACGAAGGACATTCATGGCCAAATTGCGAAGATATCTCGACAAAGTTTCCTAACGTGATTTTTGTTTTGTGAAGGAAAAAAAAATTGCAAAATTCTCAAGAAATTTTTTTTGGAATGCTTTAGGGAGATGCAATTGCATCTCAAAAACTCTTTAAAAGCCTCTAGGCTAATGTAGGTCTATGCTACATTTTAGACAGTCATGCCATCGGCATGCAGCCGGTAATAATACTATTCTATTCCTCATTCCTTGATTGCTTCTCTCTCTCTCTCTCTCTCAAGGCTCAGTAGTCTCTCTTCAAGCCTGCTCTTTCTAATTGGATAGGATTTTGTGCTTTTATGATTAAAAAATTGCAATCGAGTTGTAAAGATTTTAATCGGTTCAATTATATCCTGAACTTTATGTTGAAAAAGTACATTTTAAGGATGTAGCGTAGTAGCAAATTTTAAGTGGCATTTGGATCATTTGAGATAAAAGCGACATTCAGACAATTTAAGTGACACTCAAACAATTCTTATATGACTTTTAGATGAACCATATGCTCGTATTTTGCACTTTTATTTTGCACCCATCTCATTTTAATTTCCTATCGGAGTTTATAAATGGTTTGAACTTTGTGCATTTTCATTTGGCTTAAAAATGAATCAAATGTACTCTCTCTCTCTCTCTCTCTCTCTCTCTCTCTCTCTCTCTCTCTCGGAGTTTATAAATGGTTTGAAGATTAGAGTTCTCTCTCTCTCTCTCTCTCTCTCTCTCTCTAATTGACGACCGGTAAACATCAGTAAATATGGGCAATTTAGGATGTCTTGTGGAAAATACTCCTTTATTTTAGTTTTCTTTATAGATATCTTTTTCTGTTTTCATGATAAGTATGGCGAAGATGGAGATAAATCTATTTATTTGGAGCATTTCTTGAATCAGTTATTTGTTATGACCATTCATTGCTATTTTGTTTTACTTGATCTATTTATCTATCAATTTTTTGTAATTAGCTGTTTCTCTATCTTTTATAACCTTTGGAGGTTCATGCATGATTTATCCCCCTATTTGGCTGATACTTGAGAAAAGAAAAATATGTTTAACTTACTCACATAGCCCCCCTCTCAAAATTTGTTGCCCTCGTTATGCTTCACATCAAATGTTTTACATCCCATTGCAATTTTTTTGTTGATGAAAAATCTCTCATATGCTGATTTGATTGGCTGCAGGACAAGCTTAGAGTACATCTTGCACCATTCAAGGATGGTATGCGCTACACTTCCTTTGGTCAACATTTTACAATAGTGGGTGAACTTCAAGAGGTGCTTGTTCTTTGAATCTGAAGCCTTTTTTATCTTTCAGTAGGCAATTTTAGTTTGTTTTATGTGCAGATGTGGTCCTTCGTTTCCTTGCTTTTTTTGGCAAATTGTTACACACCAGAATGAAATGTATAAGTAATGATAAAAATTGATTTCAACCTTTTGTTGTGGATTGATGGGGCAAAAATAGCACATGCAACATAGAAGTTACCAAATGTGCGCTAGTCCATTCACAAAGTAACACTTCTACGTAATTCTATGGAAGTCGACAACTTGCAAATTGTTACTCTATTACGCTTGTGGAAAGCTGTTGACACCTAAATTTTGGTGATTTAGTTTATTTATTTATTGCATAGAAAATTAGGGGTAATTTTATCCCTGAAAAAAAATATATATTGCATAGCATATAGATTTAAGCGCATTTATTTTTTATTGGACCGGTGGTCGATGGGTCCAAATTAATGGTTCTAAGTTTTAGCTTGGCAAGCCGAGTTAGGCCCACGAAAGGAGCAAATTAACCCAAGCCCGTCGGTATTTTTAATTAATTATCTGTTGAAAAATTAAGATTTGATGCGATATTACTATGACTTTTGGAAATTAGGGAAATCGCATTGTAATCTTATCTTTATCAATAGATGATGAAATCGGGGAAAATATTCATGAGATAAGGATTTTTGTGATTCGGAGGTTATAGGCAATTTTCAAAATATTTTATTAAGATCACATTTTATTTTGCTATAAAAGGGTGCGTATGAGTTCATCAAAAGGAGGGGGGGTTTTTCTTTTCTCGATTGAAAAGGGAATCGAGTGAGAGAGTTTGGTTTTTGGGGTCTTTTGCCGAGTTTGGGGGTTTTTCTAGGGTTTCTCTTAGTTGAAAAAGAAGAGGAGAAAACAAAAGTTAAAAAAAAAAAAAAAAGAAAAGGGAAACGTGGAGAAGGAAAAAGGGGGCAGAGGTGATTTGACGTTTACTATTCACCATCTTCTTCCCTCCGCTGGTTTGGGTTTTCACGCTCCTTTCGCCGGCTCCGATTTTTGCTTCACCCTCCCTGCAGCAGCCAGCGCCGCCTCACCGCGCCACCACACCAGCCTGTCCCGCCACGACGCGCAGCCCCGCTGCGTACCACTGCCGCCCGAGGACCATCGATCGCCCTAACGAAGTCACGACCCGGCGCCGATCCTCCGCCATTTCTGCCGCATGAAGCCCGACACCGGAGCCCTGCTGCTCCCGACCCGCGACTGCCCGAGCGCCGTGACCCATCGCCGCTCCTCCTGCTCCGCCACTGCTCGGTCTGCAGCTGAATCACAGCCGCAACTGCCGACCCCGAGTCGTCCGCGCCTGCATCTCAGCCCTCACCGACCGAGATCTGCTCGCGACCCGACGTCGCCGGAATCCCCCTCACCCGCGCCGAAGCTCTGCCGAGGCCGGACCTGAGCCAGATCTGCCCACTGCCTGCACCGCGCCGAGTCCGAACTTCCCCCGACGCTTGCCGTCCCCGAACCCCGATCTGGCGGCCGCGTCGCCGATCTTCCGTTAAAGCCAGATCGAGTTGGATCGCCGCCCCCTCCGAGCTGCTCCGCTCCGCTCGCTGCCGAACCACCCTCACCGGAGCCGGTGACCAGCCGCGCAAACACGAAGCTTGAAAGGGAAAAAGAGAAGAAAAAAAAAACAAAAAAAGGAAAATCAACTAGGTAGTTTTTATTTTTATTTATTTTTAGTTATTTTGCTTTATTTTGTTATATTTTTAAGTTTAGTTATTTAAATTGGAATGTTGAACGTCAATACTCATGTTATCCCTAAAATTATTGTAATTATTAATTTGACCCGTAAGATGTCGGGTCAATTTTTTAATTATATTAATTCTTGGGGTTTGTTGATATTTTAAATTGTTGAATCAATCTAATTATTAATTTGATCCGTAAGATTTCGGATCAGATTTTTAGTTATTTTGAACTCTCGTCGTGATAATTAGGGTTAGGCTAATCGTTAATTTGACCTGTGAGACAACATGTTATTTTTTAGGTTGTTTTAATCCTTTATTTTGTTGATAGTTTAGAGTTAATATTTATTTAATAATTACTTATCTTTTAAAAAAAAATCAAAAGGAAAAAAGGTCAAAATCTTGCATCAAAGTATGGAGGTTTAACAAGTGAGACATGTAGGTTAATAAATTAGATTTTTTTTAGGATTATATTTTTAGGATTGCATTTTTAGAGATAAGTTAGTTTTAGACTTAAATAAATTTTTTAAAATAGGATTTTATTTCGAATTTACAAAAAATATAAAAACAAAAAAGTGCATTCATTTAGGTTGTTAGTTTTTTTTTTTGAACTGCATGTTTAATTACGTGTTAGTTTTAATTTCGAATTTCATAAAGAAAAACACAAAAAAAATCATTGTGCATATAGGTTAGAAACACATGTTTCATTTTAAATTTAGATAATCTTTTTAGATAAATTGCATTTTAGATTAAGATAATGTCTTAGTTTAAATTATGATTTAAGAGGATTTAATCTTTAGTTTAAATTAGATAGAATCTTAATCTAGCTAGATCATTTTTGCATTTTTCTTAAATTTCGAATTTCATAAAAAATGAAAAATTAAATTCGTCTCTGCGTAAGTTAGACTCAATTTTTAGAATAGGTTGCATTTTTAAGAATAGAGATATCAAATGCACGTCATTTAATTTGTTATTAGGTTCATTGAATTAGAAATGGTCCGTCATTAGAATTAGGCCATTTTAGTTAATTTAGATTGCATATTTTATTATTGCATTTCTTCATGTCATATAGTTTAGGTCATGTTGCCATGTCATATTAGATCATTAGCATGCATCGCACGATATTCATTAAAAAAATTAAAAATCAAAATTAAGTTCGCATGTTAGGTTTATCAGAATTTGCTTGTTAGATCATGAAGTTAAAATGCACGTTTCGATTTCAAGATAAAAGAAAATCCCAAAAAATGCTTCGTGTGTTTATTTCTTTTAGTGGACGTCTTTTGATTGTTTAATAATGGTTGAGCACCCGTGTGGCCACTCATTTGCATGATAGGAATTTAGATTAAAATCAATCCAAGCTGCTTGTAAAAACATTTTTAAAAATTAAAAAAAAGAAATGGTACCGAAAGGGCACTAGGATAGTCTAGTGTAACCAAGTCCCCGTACCCTTAGTCTCTGCAGTTCGTAGGAGTAAAATAATTCTCCCATTATTTTACTTAGGTGTCTAATCGACCTACCGAAAACGATTAGTGGCGACTCCTAGAAAATAATCATTTGCATATTTGAACCTTAAGTCGCGAGTTGGTATGGGCTTGGGAGAGCCCGAGCTAAGCTTAAAGACTTAGTAGTCCATTAACCTAGTTTTAGGTGGTGCACCCGAAAATTAGGTCGCGACAAAAGCTATTCTGGAATCTCCAAATTTACTAATATCAATTGCCTTTTCTAGAAATTCTTCTAATTTTTGCCAAATTCAACTTCTTGAATTAGAAAATGTAGGGCATTTGGATTTCATCTATCACTAGTCTCTCAATACTAGTGCCCCTTATACCTCATTACAGGTCAAATTTTCTTAATTTAGAAAAGAAGATGGATGTTTTCATTTCCTTAGCTTCCTTACTTGGCTTTTTAGCCAGGCTAGCATCTTACACATATAGACGAAGTAGCGAATGTAGATGTTCACTTGGTCAGCCCACTATGTTTTAGTGAGTTTCTTTGAAGAAATGAGTTAATCGGTCCCTTTCATCTGATTGCTTTGTTTACATTGAATCTTTATTGTGAGGTATACAAGCTACCATCTAATCTGAATTTTATACAAGGTTTTTTTTTTTTTTTGGGTGAAGAACTTTATACAGGGTTTGTAACCAATAAAATTGAAAAACAAAATTCTATGAGAAAATATTGAAGCTATCAGTTATTTTGATGAGACAAGTACCTACAAGGTATCTCTTTGTCTCCCATTGACAAATAAAAATTGCACATAAGCAGTTGTTGACTTATTTGAACTAGTGAAAGGTTCATACTTGGTGAATGATATGCATATATTGTGGGTTTGTCTGTCAGATAGGCATTTGGTTCAAACAAATGACGTGTCTTGAAGCTTGTGTCTTATATTTCTGTATGATTATATGAGTGAAGTGCAAATTTAATGATACATTTTTTGATGCAGATTGTTGACAAGCTCCATTGGTATGTTCAGGATGGTGACATGGTAAGAAACTTAATGTTTAGTAGTTTGTTTCCACTCTTGATGCTTGAGAATTTTAAATGAAGAAGATCATGGTGATCTGTATGTGATCAGGAACATGATTGGTGAGGTTCATTCTGAGGGATTGAAATTCTGAATTGCTTTGTTTGAGCTTTAAAAGAAATCCGACAATCATCATGTACCATCGTGTGAATATTTTATCTTTCACGAGCCTTTGCCACAAAAAGGAAATCTGCTTCTTACACTTTTCCCCCTTCTCTGGCTCTGTTGGTACGACGTTTTGATGTCACTCATCTAACTCATAAAAATTGTATTAACAGATTGTTGACTTCTGTTGTGGGGCTAATGATTTTAGCTGCCTAATGGCAAAGAAGCTTGAAGAGAACAAAAAGAAGTGCTCTTACAAAAATTATGATATTTTTCCACCAAAGGTAATTTGCGCGTGCTACCTCATTTCATTAACTTTTATGTGTGAAGAATGTTTTAGTTGTCCTTGCAGACAATTCTACAGCATGACTATTTCTTATTTCCTGGGGCATTTTTTTAAGGATGGTTTATTTTTTAATATTGTTAGTAATCTCATGTCCAGTGGTTGTTCACTTGTTTCACTCTGAGGAGGTTGAGGGATGTAGAACCTTTCTTTGTTCCTGTTCCTGGGCAGTAAAGAAGAGAACACTCCTTAGATTGTGGAATGGAAATATAGGGTTGCCATAGTGAGTATAGTATCCGAGGTTAGACTAGGTTGGCAATGAAATAATCGTGCTATCTCAAGCATCCATTTGTACCAAGTCATCATGCAATTTGTTCCAATAAGCAGTAGTTTCATTCATGATCACATGCAATATGTATTTGTAATACAATAGAGTCAAATAGTATGATAGCATAATACAATAGAGCCTTGAAATCTGAAGTAATTTACAATTTTGCAGGATATTTATGAGAAACTTAAGCATGCCAACATAATTTGAGCACATTTACTAGTGACCCATGCACTTACTAGAGGATGAAGCCTCACTTACATGGAGGCTCACAAAACTATCAAAAATTTGGATGATACAGAACTATAGTTTGTGTCTATTAAATGCAATTTGCCTGTGGTTTAGAAAATAGGTTTATTTTTCACATTCGTCTGTTTTTTTTTTTGCACTTGTAATTTGTTAGGGATTCTTCTTGATGCCTATAGGTTGAAATAGGGAGTCTCCGTTAGGGTCTTTCCAGGCTATGGCCAGTGGTAACCCATTTATATGCTTTAGCATTGGCTTTGAGCAATTCAGTTTTCAGTGAATGCCATGCAAAAGAATAATTGGTCCACTTAGCATTTGCTGGTAATACTGGTGTTGCTATGATCTCTGTGAAATGTACTTGGTAATTGAAACTGGACTTGCCTTCGTGTAAGGCTGGTTTTATATAGTTTCTCCTTCTTTTAATTGCAGAATAACTTCAACTTCGAACAAATGGACCGGATGACTATCCAACCAGAAGAGCTACCTTCTGGGTCGAAATTGGTACGAGGCAGAGTTTTGCTTTACCTCTCTGCATTTTAGTTGGGGTATTGACCCTTTAGCTCTTCTCTGTCCCTCCCTCTCTCTCCGAACATATCCATACATTGTTGAATGTTTTATCATTCTATCACGTTTCTTCTTGAGTAGATCATGAGGCTAAATCCTCCTTTTGGAGCTAAAGCAGCTTTGGCGAAAAAGTTTATTGATAAAGCTCTTGAATTCAAACCAAAGCTCCTTATTCTGATTGTTCCATCAGAAACTGAAAGGTAACTACCTTACTTTGAGCCCTCTCTTTTGCCTTCGCAAATACTTAAATCTAGCGGAGCATTGCAGATTAGAAGAGAAAAAGTTTGGCCATGATCTGGTGTGGGAAGACAATCGGTTCTTGTCTGAAAAGGTGAAATGGGATGTTCTGCTCATCCTTCTGATCATGTGTTTGCATCTGATGGATTAATTATAACCTCTCCATTTTCAGTCATTTTATTTGCCAGGGTCTGGTGATGTGAAGGATAAACAAATTGAACAGCGGAACAATAAGCCACTGTTGCTATATATATGGAGCTGTCAAGATTGGACTGCACAGCTCGAGGCCATAGCCCAAGAGCAGGGTCACTGGCTGATGAAGCTTAAGAGGCCATGGTCAAATGACAACTGCAGTGGATCGCTGGATTTTCATCATTCAAAAGATGACCGGAGCCTTTGCGTTGGTACTTCGTCACTGACAAGTGATACCTCCAAGCCAATGCCTAGGCCTGGAGAAACGATAGGGAGAGTCGATATGTCTGAAGGTCAAAATGGGTGTTTTTCTCGAAATGACAGCGGGAGAGAAGGCAGGGATAGCCGGTCTACTGGGACTTCTGCGAAGAAGGCCAATGGTATAGGAACAAGTGGAAGAGAAATTTATGAGAGGTCACCTGCAAAGGAATTCTCTCATCATCCCTCGCTTATGTTGGCAGATGGGAAGTTGTCGTTCAATGATCGGTCCACTAAGCAAAAGGCCGATGGTACCAGAACATGTGGAAGAGAAATTGATGAGAAGGATCTACCTTGTTGTCCCTCACCCAACTTGACGAATGGGGAGTCTTCTAGGGAAAAGGCAGGTGGTAGAGGAACACGCGGAAGAGAAATTGATGAGAAGCCACCTGCAAAGGTAAGCTCTCGTCATCCGTCACCCAAGTCGTCAGTCAATGATCGATCCTCAAGATCACGTAAACGTCCTTTTGAGAATGAAGTCAGGGGCATGAATTATCAAAAGGCTGACCCAAGCATGTCTATGTCACGAGCTGAGAAATTTTATGGTGGGCGAGAATCCACTCGCTCTGATGATGCCAGGATGTATGGACTGCGCAACAGTAAATATTATTCAAATCAGAGATGGTCAAGTGGTGGTGGTCCTCCTACCAATTATGGGCATCAGAACTTGGAGTATACGGCTCATTCGAGGGACACTGATAATTACAGGCCCAGTGTCTCTGAACTTGAAGAGAGATACTGGAGGGACCTGCAGATGCGTTCGCTAGTCCGTCTTTATGGTCAGCAAGATCCAAATGTATTTCAAAGAAATTACATGGCAGGTAATGATCCCGGTTACAGCCAGTCGGGGCCTGTGACATCTACCTATGGACTCCTAGGTTCCGAATCTTCCCAGCGAGCGAACATATCTATGATGCAATGGTATGCTCTCCGTTTGGATGAAATGAATCCAATGAGATTGAACAATGCGAGGCCTGAAGCACCTGCAATTCGTGGAAGTGGGTTTCTTGATCTTAATAGGAGACCGCAATCTGGATACCGAGGCGACTCTTTTGGCTTTGCTACTGGTCCTCATAGGCCGTACTCTTAGAATTCCAATGGCTGGCTTAATGCATAGGGTGCTTAGGTGTTTCCTTTCCGTTCTCCCTCTTTCTAGATGTTTTGACAATGTTTCAGACAGTTTAGTGCATATTGCATTGTTCATATTCTCAACGACTACTACCGTAGTCGTCGGCCACAGCAAGCGTCACGTCAACGACGATTCCCCCCTCCCCCCGCCAACTTGCTGTGTTAACGTCCACCGTTCTTAGGCATGATTGAAAGCTGTTAAAAAATGATCCATTTTTGGAAAGATCTGGACTACACCAGATTTAATGGAGAAAGAAAAAATGGCGGCAACAATTTGTCCAAGACAAAGTTGAAGATTCTGTACGTTAGATAAATTTCTAGTACATGTGCATGCAAGAAAAAGGCAAGAAAACTCTCAAATGTTAAAGAAGTTTCTGGTACGTGGGCAGCAAGACCACGTGGGCAGCAAAAAGGCAAAAGAAAAGTCCACAAAAGCTGCTGAGATTAGAAAAATGAAGAAAAAATGGAGAAGCCACCAGAAAATCCGAAGAAGCCGCACGAGCAGGAGATAAAGAAGCACCTATAAATAGGAGTTGAGGTGTGTGTTTTATGTAGCAAAAAAACCACACAAAACTCCTTCCTTTGTAATACAAACCTTCTTAATAAAAGTCCTATTTTTTACTCATACTTCCTTGCGTTGTAGTTAACTTTTATTCACACATACACACTTCCGCAAAAACATCCAACAAAAGCCCACTCACATATGCCCATCTCCTCTATGTCCGTGGTGCTTGAGCTTGCCACCGCCAACGGCAACCAGCCTTCAGGTCTGGTGGTCACGCCTCCAGATCTGGAGGCCCCCTCCGCCATCATCAATTGGCTGCAATTATTGGAGAGGGTTTGCATTTCTATTAGGGTTTGTGCGGAGGGTTAAGAGAAATAATATGTTAGTAGGATCTCGTGAACAAGAAAGCACATGTATCTAGTGTATGAGATGGTAGATCTACACCTTAATCATAAAAAAGTAGTTCTCGCTCGTCTACTTTAACTTCAATATTATTTATTCCAAGTCCATCGGAGGATCCGATAATTAGCAACTCACTTTCACTTCGACTACATATGCCCAATTGTGCACAATTGTATCTATTTTTAAGATTATTCTATGGTAATGACTTATTTCGATTATATAACGTTACTCTCCAATATGAATCATGATATGATTGAAGATTTTAATGTCTTTCATTGGCAACTTATGGCACAACATTGACCCAGCCAAGTGCATTCCGTAACACAACATTCTCATCTCCTTAAGCCAATTTCCCCAGGCCAAGTCATACGAATCCTCGTATTTTCTTTCGACGATAGGAGCGTGTCTGAAGAATCGGTGTCCGTCCGGCCATTCGAACTCTCCGGAGAGCCCAAGCTCAAACAGACACGCCTCCCAACTCCTTTCTGGGCCATTTTCTTGACCTGGCCCGTGCAAGCTTTTCATTCCCTGGAGGCATCCCCGTCTATTGTCCGAGTTTGGATTCTGCATCTGCATCTGCCGGTTATTCTCCGATCGCCAATCGGAGCTTCAGAAATCCGGGTAAGAATCCCACGGTCCCCCGCTCGTTTCTCGATTCGTTTCTTCAGCTGAATCTCTGGCTCCCAGCGAAACGGAAGGCATTGAGCTCAGGTCTGATTTGTTTATGGTGCAGAGCTTCTTCCCCTCGTCGTCACGATTGCAATCGAGTGAAAAACCATGGGATTCGTGGTCGCAAGCCTGATTTTTACAGTGATTGAAATATTTGCATCGCTCTGTACCAGAGTTTTCTGCAACAGGGGGTCATCCACGAATTTGTACGTATCCTCTTCCTCCACATGTAGCGTGTGTTCTCATCGAGTCTGTTAGGGTCTAATTGGTTGCATTTGATATTCGATGCATGCATCACCTAAGCTAATTTCGTTCCGTCGCTTCACGAATCGCCGCAACAAGTCCATTATCATTGTCTAATATCAACTGTTAGCTGGCCTTGACGAACTTTGGAATTGTTCAAACCGAGCTGTCGACATGGGTTAGAAACCCATTTCATGACTCACTCTTAGGAGGCCAGGTTACAAATGAGTCCCTTAAAATTTTATAAATGGGTGGAAATGAGTTTAAGATATTTGTGCCTAACTTTGTGTGGTCCATATGGAATTCAACGTGACTCATATTCGACCCATTTAGTTTATCGGCCCAACCCATGTAGCTGCTTTCATTTTGCTCACTCGACTCGATTAGGGGTTAAAAAAAACACTGCTCCACGAAAGCGCGTAGCCGACACTCGCGCTTGGGGATCCGCAACTCTTGGGAAGCTGCATCGGAGCGAGCCGGGATGCATCGTTGTGAGCATTGCAAGTCCTCCGCGACATCGGCTTCTGGCTGCTCGGCCTGACGAGCTGGCCGCCTTATGCTATGAACCGGCACAGCGAAGTGGGGCGGTCGAGGGAGGAGCGAATGGAAGGAGAGTGCTGCGCAGGGTAGTGGAGGTCGACGCGCATCGAGGAGGCAGATCTGTGGAAGAAGGAGGTGACGAAGGCGGCGAAGGTGCGGGATGCAAAGTTGAAGGAGGAGGAGGAGGAGGAGGCGAAGGAGGAGGCAGCGGAGGACGGCGGTGTGTGAAGCCGCTAGAGGAGGAGAGGGAGCGGACCACCGGCCTGGTCAGCTCGGGCTAGGTCCTTCTTCTAGTGGTGGCCGCCATTTTTCTATTGCAGTAGAGAGCGAGTGGATTTCTTTTTCAGAGAGAGAGAGAAGGGGGCTTGAGTTCAAATGGGGACGGAGAAGTTTTTTTTTTTTGAAAAAAAAAAAATTTTGATTTCATTTTTCAATAAATTAGGTTTTTAATTTTTAATTTCTTTTTCATTTTTCATTTTTTAATTTGACTTTTCATATTATTTTATTTGAAAAGTATGAGTTATCCGTACATTGAAAATTACTTTAGTAACACTATTATCTAATCTCCATTATTTTTTAACTCGATTTGTAAATTATCTAATCTTCTATGACACGGAGTGTTTTTGTAGCACAAAGTCTCTCTTTTTTCTTATGACACGGTATGCTTCTGTAACCCGAGGTCTTCCTTCTTCCTATGATACGGTGTGCTTTTGTAGCCCGGAGTCTCTCTTTCTTCTTATGACACAGCGTACTTTTGTAACCTGGAGTCTTCTTTCTTCTTATGACACGGTGTGCTTTTGTAGCCCGAAGTCTCTCTTTCTCCCTATAACACGGCGTGCTTCTATAGCCTGGGGTATTTCTTTCTTCTTATGACACAGAGTACTTATGTAGCCTAGACTCTTCATTTTTCTTATGACACGGCGTACTTCTGTAGTCTGGGATCTTTTCTTTCCTCTTATAACACGGCGTACTTCTGTAACCCTGAGTCTTTCATTCTCCTTACGACACGGAGTGCTACTGTAGCCTGGGATCTCTTTTTCTTCCTATGACACGGTGTGCTTCTGTAACCCGGAGTCTTTATTCATCTTATTGACACAACGCGCTTCCATAGCTTGACCTGGCGCATGCTTATGCACCCAGGGTCTCTCTACCGCCGAAATTATTTAGGTGTCTTCTGTTTTTGAATGGAACATCTTCGAGCTCCTATTCAAAGAAGGATAGTTGTTGACACCTAAATTTTGTTATTCTACTTAAGACTTAATAGCATTAAATATTAGGAATTAGTCGCTAAAAAAAATTATTAAAAAAAAATTAGAGAGGCTGGGTCGGGCCGGATCCCCTTAGCCTGGACCCGACCTTCTCCCCCCGCGTGGGCCTAGGCGCGGCCCATCTTTTTCCTTCCCCCACGCGCGGCCCACTAGCCCGGCCCATCCTCCTTTCTCCCTCACGCGGCCCGACCTGACCTTCTTTCCCCTCCAGCCCAGCCCGGCTGTCTTCCTCCTACGCTCGATGACCTGTAGAAAAATAGAGCAGGAGGATCGGGGGAGCAGCTCCAGCGCGATCCGCGGGTCAGGGAGTAGGCTCGTCGATAGGCTGGCAGCTAGGCATGCCTGCCGTTGGCCTTGAAAGGCTTGGAGGACCTGCAGAAAACAAGAAGAACATAACAGAAGCCAGGAGAAACACAAAGAGAAACCGAGAGAGAGGGAGACGGAAACAAGGGAGGAAAGGAAAAAGAACAGGCCGGAGAAGGAGGAGGAGTCCCCCCCCTAAGCCGTTGATCGCCGCCGGAGCCGCCGATCGCCTCCAACCTCGCCGGAATCCAAGTAGGCATTCCGTCGAACACCATGTGCGCGTCTTTGAAGTTGAGTTGGCTGGAGCTCGTTCCATCCGTTTCGAGCGAGCTCCGGCCTCCTAGGTCTCCCTTAGGCCCCTGTTTATCGTTGGTCACTTGCTGGTCATCGCCACCGTCGCCTCGAGCCCCGTTTAGGTTGGAAGCCTCTTGGACCGCTCATGCCCACCACTCGTTCGCCAAAATGCCCGAATGGGCTCTCCCTCCTCGAAGCTCCTCCACGTAGAGCCATAGGACTCTTGGTTGCCGGAGGGACGCCGCCGCGGCGGGAAAGCCGGGCCGTCCCCCTCGCTTGGCCCCGGTGGAGTCATCACCGACATGTGCCATCCGGGCACCCTTGGTCGGGGACCGAGTAGTCACGACCAAGGGGTGTAGGCCGAGTGGGCCGGATCACGATCGGGCCCACTTGGCTCTTGCTTCCGCTTGGGCTCGGCTTTTGGGCCCAAGTCAGGCTGAGGTTAGGCCCAACCGGGGACGATTGGGCCTAACCCAGCCCGAGCTAAGCAAAGGCCCAACCAGTTATGGTGGGGCCTGGCCTATTTGGTCGAGCGATCCTAGCCTACCCTCACGAGGGCCTAACCCGGGTGGGTCTAGCCCGACCCGGTCCGGCCACAAAAAATGTTATTTTTATTTTTATTTTTATTTTTTTAAATTCAAAAATTAAAAAATGTAGGATTTAGTTAGGAATTGTCATGTATTGCCTTTTTTTTTTTAGTGTAATTAGGCTTTTATATATTTGTATATTGATTATATTGCATGTTTAGTTTGCATATTGTTTTATGTTTAATTGCAAGTGTTTGATTTTATGGCAATTAAGATCTTGGTAGTTATAATTATTATTTTAATGATTGAGCACCTGCATGATCACCTCACATGTTAGTGGATATGTATAAAATCAATCCAAACTGCCTGCCGAAAAATCATTTTGTTAAAATAAACAAGATTATGTACCGAAAGGGCACTAATTGGTCAATTAGTGTAATCAAGTCCCCAACCCTAGATTCTCTGGTTGCGTAGGAAGTGAGGTATACTCCCATGCCTTACTTGGTTTCTAGCCGACCGCAATAGGTTAGTGGCGACTCCTTTTGTGTAAAATTCCTAAAAAATATTCCAATGTCACGTGGGATATGGGCTTGGGAGGACCCGTGCCTAATCATGGGCCTTAGGCCCGTCCTTGAGGTAATACCCCTAAACATGTTCCCTCCCCCCAATGGTAGGTTGAGACAACTGGCATTCACAATGAACACCATAAACAATAGTTTCGGAAGGTATTGCTTCAAAAGGAATATGTCAAAGAAAAATTCACTAAAGTTTTTGCATAGGTAAAATTCACCAGAGTTTTTGCATAGGTTTGTTTCGTGGGATCATATTGCGTGTAGTTTGAGCGCATCTTCTTCCTTTGGGTTCTCTCATTTTATACTGATAGGATTCCTTTCAATGGTTGTTAAGATTCACGTGCAATCCCTCCTTTTAAGTCCTTCATGTTTCCACAATCTTCTCCAATTCCATGATTTCAGCACCTCTTAAGAGTAATAGTGCGTCCCGCAATAACTTTCTCCTATGACATGAGGTAATCGATTAGATAATTGGCTGCAATGTCCATAAAGAATGACATCATTTCCTTAAAAAAAGAGAGGAAAAAAAAAAACCTAGGAGAAAATTCTTGAATGATGGAAAAGGTGGGGGTGGCAAGGCCGAGGAGGTGGTCATTGGGTTGGAAGTCTAGGTGTTGAAGCTAGGATTGAGAGGGGGCTAGGGGTCGGGTGTTGCGGAGTGGGTAGCAGCGATACATGGAGGTACTTGGAGTGCGATATCGAGATTGCCTTTCTCCCTTTCATGAGCCGCTTCACATATCTCTTTCTAACTTTACAACAAGACATCATTTCTTCTCTTTATTTTCTCAAGTAACGAGTCCCAAGTGGCACTCATCATTGACAATTTTAGTGCAATGCTCAACCTTTGCTCACAGATACAATTTTGTTAATCGCGCACTTTGCCTCCATGTACCCAAAACAACCTTAAAGTGGGAGATCAGACCTTTGATCGAAGAATCCACGGCGTTGCTTCTCCGGTGCCCTAATCTTCAGATAACTCATTGCAAGCAGGAAGCAAATATGGTAGCAGACCAGGCCGCGAAGGCCCGTCGGGCATCATCACTTCCTTCCAATTGGGTGTCCAACCCCCCTTTGTTTTTGCAAGATCTGTTGTATTTTGACATCATGCAAAACGCTACCTCTAATTTGCGTTAGTAATATATAATCCGTTTTTAGATCCAAAAAAAAAAAAAAAACCTTAAAGCACCCAAAAAAAAAAAAAAGGGCCCCTTGCCTGCCATTATTAGAAGAAAGAAATATATATATATATATATATATATATAATAGACTTGGTGGAGAGAGAGAATGTAAGGAATGGGACCCTCAAGTTGGACAATTTCTTCTTTGCCATCTTCTAAGAGGGGTGAACGAGGCCATTCTAGTGGTGAATTTAGAGCCGACCATAGGGAATATTTCTGGAATTTTCTGAGAATATCTAAAAGGCAACGGCGAATAACAACTGGCTGGGAGTACGAATCCTTTATATCTCAATTATTGATGGGACAGTTTTTTTTTTTTTTTAATCTTACATTAACATTCGATTATGATAGTCTTGTGGTAGACGATGGATCAGATCCATATCTCGATATTATATGTTGACTAGTATCTCTAAGACAAAAGTATCCCCTCAAAAAAAATCTATGCTCGACGATACTACACTAGCATAGAGCCTTTGATTATGTCTCGACGAAAATCTGATTGTTGTGAATAACGTATGAAAGTCACTTCATGGCAGGTCCTTAGACAACCTCGGCATCAGGACAATGTCTTGGACGGCCCCGTTGGGATCTTTTTCAAGGATTTTGTTAGGAAATATGAAGAGCATTTTCCTAGGGAATTCCTGAGTAACGATGAGGATCAAGAAAGGGAATTCCAGAGTAACAATGAGGATCAAGAAAGGCGCAAGCCGCTGAAGAACGGTTTGGGCAGCTTCTTTTGAACGGGCCAGGTCCAAATAATCGTCGTGGGAGAGCAACTTGGGCCCTTTTTCTGTTTGTTTTTTTGGAACGAAAGCAATTAAATCTTAGGAGAACGGATTTCTTTTCAGAAAAATTTTGGTGTTGAGTTTTTGAATTGATGTTTCACCCTTTAAAATTTCACTTAGAAAGTGCATATATTGCGTAGAAAATAAATGATTTGAAAATTATTTTCATAAAAACAATTGCTTATATCTCTTATAAAAATAAATCAACAAAAAATATTTTGTTGCCCATGAAAATTAATAGGCATATATTATAGTCGATAATGAAATTTTTTTCATTGAATATTATAATTAAGCAGTGGAAGTGATTTTTTTTTGGAAAAATATGTTTTGATTCATTTATTTTACACAAAACAAACACACTTATTCTTTTTGCTCAAGCACTTTATTTTGCCTTCTCAAAATACTTAAGCTTTTCATAACACATAAAATAGGTATGCAGATTCTCCTATAATTTGTTTGAAAATATTCAAAAAGTTTGAGCATTATTATAAAAGCGTAAAGGATGAGTTACGCTTGGTATTATCCATTCGTGCATAAAATTAGCATATCAAGTTTTGTGGCAGATTGCGGGACAATGTTGAAGTTAGTGAGCCACATTCAATTCCCTGATTGGAACTTGTTACATCACTCAGTAAACTAATTATCTAATAATTATGTTTAACCCGAACAATGCTAATTGATAAGCAATGGAGCAGCTTATCGTTGCTACTGATCTCCTTAGGCGATAAAATAATTGCTGTAAGTTAATCCCGATCTTATAATTGGCTAGTACTTCAGGATTTGATGTTTCAATCAATAACTCGCCCCATGAAAGAAACTCCAAACAAAATAAGGAAATTATTTTGCGCAGGTGCCGGTTTAAGATCTCACTTTCCCACGATCAATCGAGAAAAACCGATGTTACTATAAATGATCGCTACTCAAAATGTTTAATCATTGAATCAGTCTTTGGATTTGCAAGATCACTACACGTATACGTACGTAAGAATTTACGAGACGAATTACGCGAGAGAATTAAATTAAAAGAGAGAGAGAGAGAGAGAGAGAGAGAGAGAGAGAGAGGATGATACACCTTTTTTTCCACCAATCCTGCGCGACCTCTTTTATTTTTTATTTTTTTTCGTGAGGGTGAATTGGGATGACGAGGCATCGTGGAAGTCCACCACTAATCGCTATAATCCACGTGGAGAACGTTCATTGGGCAGGGTCGCTGGCGAAAAGTTCCTGCATGCAATGCAATACCTGGTCCTGCTCCTCCTCCTCCGCGGCCGCGGCTCCGACTTCCGATCGCGTCGCCTCCGTCTGAGCTCCCTGCATTTTTGTCGATACCTGACGGCGACCCTCCTCCCAATCTCTCTCTCTCTTCCTCTCCCTCTCTCTGTGAAAATGGCGGTGCAAGACGGCGGCGGCGGCGACGGCGGCGGCGGCGAACCACCCTCGGGGGGCGCTCTGGGCGCGGAATCGCTTCGCATTCCACTGGTACCGAACCATGTCGCGAGCTCCGTTTCATCAGCGCGATCGCCGTTGAGACTTGTCTCGCGTGCGCTGCCTGAGATCTCCTTCTCCATCCTTCTTTCTCTTCTTCTTCTTCTTCTTCTTCTTCTTCTCTGCGTTCGACGGGAAACAGAGGATAGAAGAATAACATATTTTTCCGGCTCGTTTTGCTTAACGGTGTACCGAGACGAAATGGGTCACCCGTCGTTGTCGTCGTTCGGACCTGTTCCATTCGCGTTGCTTGGTTTTGGAGACAGATTTCGCCGGCATTGTTGATGCCCGATTTCCTTCGAAATGCTTAGGGCGAATCGCATATCTCGCCTGTGTTTTTTTTTTTTTTTTTTTTTTTTTTTGCGCCTGAATGGCATTCTCTTCGTGATCTTCTTTTATAAAAAGGAGCTCCTTTTGTTGTTTCACCGGAACAGAGGACTGCCTCGGTTGTGTTTTCGGGTTTTCTTCTTTGTCAGGGTTCGAAACTTACGGGTCCCATCAAGAAACAGAGAATAGAATGCGGTGGAATGAAAAGGGTCATCGATTGATGAGGTTTGCTTTCACAGGGTCCGACGGAGAAGCAGCCAAGAAGAACTCGCGAGGAGGAGGCTACCGGAGAGAACGCGGGGTTGACGGAGCTGCCCACCAAGATAATCTCCAACATACTGTCGAGGCTGCCGGTGAAGACGCTCCTGCGGATCAGGTCCGTTTCGAAGGGCTGGCGCTCCATCATCGACCACCGGTCGTTCGCTGATTTAGTCTTGGCTCAGTCACTCGGTTGCTCCGACGTCACCTCGCTCATATCCATCGTCGGCAACATCGAGCCCACTCGCTTCGGCCGCAGGTTCTTCAGCTTGGACCATCAGACTGGATTCGCGGTTCCCTTGGGCCAACTGGACCAGACCATCAACTCGACCGGGCAGGACTGGCAAAGCGTCAACGGGTTGATTTGCTTCGACATCGGGGACCTTACGTACCTGTGCAACATCAGCACCAGAGAGGTCAGGGTCCTTCCGCCCGCGGGTCCCGATTTCCCCGTCCATTTGCACCGCAGCATGCACAGCTTCAGCGCCTTGGGCTTCGATCCCGTCACGAGACGGTACAAAGTCATGAAGACGTGGGTTTCGAACGCCCTCAACCATGCGGGCGAAGTTATCACGGCGCACAAGATTCTGACGTTGGGAACCAATTCGTGGAGGAAAATCGATAGCGGCCCTATCGATTTTCCCTGCGGAGGAAGCGTTTGCATTAATGGAAGCATTCATTTCCTCACGCTTGACTTGATGAGCAACAAAATAATAGTGGCGCTCGATGTCGAGACCGAGAAGTTTAGGACTTTAGCATTGCCCGATGGTGCCCTGAATCAGGTGCATAAGATGAAGTTAATGGCATTTGGAGGCTGTCTGACGGTGTTGGACTATGAGCATCTTGACGATGAAAACACCATGTCAATATATGTGCTAGAGGATTACAAAAATCGAGTTTGGATGGAACGTCCAATCGTGCTGCCCTGGAAAGAGGATCTAAGTTGTTCTCAGCGGTTTCTCGTCGGTAGTGTCCGTGCCGGAGAAATCTTGCTTGCTCCAAAGGTTACGGCTGGTGAAGTGTACTTCCTGTCTTATGATGTAGAGAAGGGGACTCTGAAGAAGGTTCAAGTCCATGGTCTACCGCCGTCTCTATTGAGGAGTCCTGTGATCATCGCCTGCGCACCCATCGGATATGTGCATAGCATTTTGGCTTTGAGTGAGGTTTAGGCCTTCTTTATATAGCAGTAGTGCATGCAAATAGCATCGGTGCACATATTTGATCATCTGATGTGCTTTCAAGTTATGGTCTTCTGAAGAATTCCTTCATATAAGTTGCATGTTTATTTTGACACTTGGAGCTGGTTACATCTCTTAACATTGTGCTGTTTACAATTGGTTCTTTTCATAGCATTACTTTCCATGTTTATAGGCACCGTCAATTGTTCATATCGTGCTCGATTGGCTTCGCATGTTAGGATTTCTTCGATTTTCATTCCTAAGTAGGCTCCTCAAATATTTTGACTCATTTCTGTTACGGTCAACTAGAGTGATCGATGGAGATTTCCGGGGGTAGGCGCTGAAACAGCTCTTCCGGAGGAAAGAAAGTGAAATTGTTTTGTTCGAATGGGTCAGAAGAAGCCTTATCTCTTCTAATTTGAACGCATCTATTTGTCAAATCTCTCTCTTGGCGAATTTACAAGTTCTTTCCTATTTAGTCTCGAAATGAAAAGAGATCATCAATCTGCACAATGCGACCTGATTATTAAGCATTGAACTTCCTTATGCTTCTGTTATTCCTTGCTCTCAGGGAAGATGACTGCAATTTTCCACTTATTGTTGTTGTCGCCATTACCCGTTCAGCTATTACATTCATGAAGGGTGTTTGCACTTGCTGGTGCGCGTGGTAACGCTTCTTGGCCGGGAATAGTTTCTTTTTAGAAATAGTTCTTTTCTATTTTTACTCCGGGGAATAATTTCTGAGTAAAATAAGGTGTTTGGTAACTACACAAAATTTCTATTCTTGAAATAGAAAAAGAATAGAAATGCGTTTGGTACGATTTTGTATTTTTTGTATTTATTTGTTTTTTATTCTTGCTCATGGATTGCCGACCACTGACCACCAGCCATCGCCGCCCATCACCATCCGCCGCCGTTGCCACACGATCGCCACCCACAGCCCATCGGCCGCCGCCGACCGTCGTGGACGGCGGCGGGTGGTCGGCGGTGACGGTCGGCAGCTAGCGATCGTGCAACGGCGGGCAGCAACGGCCGGTGACGATCGGCGGTCGGTGGTGGCGGTGGCAACGGCGGTCGGCGGTGGCTCCGGGCGGTTGGAAGTGGCCGCGGCAAGAGAGAGGAACAAAAGAAAAAAAATTTGGTTTATTTTTAGAAATTATTCTCGGGAACAATAAGCTACTTTTTTTTTTTTATTGTTTCTGTTTCAAATCTATTCCCTGACTACTTTTCTATTCTGGGAATAGAAAAATAAGTTGACGTTACCAAATGGATTTTTGTTCTTTTTTTTGTTTCGGAGAACAAAAGAATAGAAATCGAGAGGAACATAAATGTTACCATACAGGCACTTAGTGATTAAAGTAAAGAGCCTCCATCATATATTTCCTTATTCTACCGTTGAGGTAGTTCAGTCTGGTTTGTTCTTTTGGCCTTTGAGAACGTTATGGTAATTTACGTAGGCCACCCATTCATGTGCTGATGTGGCGATGATATTGCTAGATTTGTCTTGTTCCAATCGCTAGCTTGTTGGAGCATTGAGTAAAATAGTTTAGCCATTTGGTCAGACAGGAAGAACACCATCTCTACTATATTTAACCAGCTCCAGACTTTGTGACTTCAACCATTGCCAAAGTTGCCATTCCAAGTGAATTAGTGTCCAGACCTTTGAATGCTTTTTCAAAACCTGAACAGAAATTATGGACCTATGTTTTCAGCTTTAGTAAAACATGTTGGGAGAAGGGAAGGGGAGGGGACATGAGAACTCTTCTCTGTTTCCGTTTGGATGTTGTACCTCATTAATCTTTTGGTGATATCTCGATGCCATGTGATTTGGATGGGAGCAGACATCATATCGAGTGTTAATGCTTAATAATTATCTCCTCTCTTAAGCCTTACTGACTAAAAAAAAAAAATCTTGCTTACATATTGAGAAAAACAGAGGGGTTTTTGGGGTTGGGGGGGGGGGTGGCAATTTGTTACTGCTTTCGTCATCTAAGATCGGTTTATCTTATCTTGTACATTTTACCAAATTGTATCATTCACTTGCCATAACACCTATAAATGGAGTCAGACTATTTAATAGAGTTTGTGTTTGTTGAAGGCAATAAACAAGGTATCCATTTAGAGTTTGCTTCTTTTTTAGGTTGGTCATTCTCCATATGCTTTCTTACAAAGTTTAGGAACGTCAGAGGCCATGACAGAGTAGGTAATAGAAATTATCACATTGAATTGGTTGTCGCTTTTGTAACTTGCAGATATTCCTGGATGTCGTTTCAGTGTTAACATCGTTTTATCTAATCCTAGGAAAAGCGGTCTGTAAAATTAACACACGAAGGAATTGAGGAGAATTTTTTTCTAAAGATTAAATCAATCTTCAATGATTACTTCATTTATGATGACAATTCCATTTAATTGATGGAGGTTTTTAGGGAGTTTTATCCAACACATCAATATCATCTAATGCTAGGGTGCATATAGCAAACTGATTAGTTCCTATTGCTTGAAAGCACATACAAGAATGAGGGTAGCAATTCAGATGGTGACAGAGAAAATGCTTCGCTAGGGGCACCGTCAATACACTACAGAAGCATCGCCTGTTTTCTCGAAGGTAGATATTTAGGGTGTTTCCACATGTGATTGACGAGCTTTGGCCGTACACTCATTATAATCATCTTCCTTCTTCCTTCTCTCCCCTTAATTTGCTCGACTTTTGCTAATTGAAAAGTTCTCCCATCTCGCCTACAATTACCTAGTTTTGTTTCTCTGTGCTCTCAAATCATTTGCCTCTTTAACAGACGTATGCGTCTTAGTCCCTCAGAAGGTTGAGATGGGTAAAGCAATCGAGCAAGCTCTGCTTTGGGGTGAAGAGGATGGGAATGGATCTATTCCCAATGCCTCCGTGCCTAGCCATGAGAAACACGGTAATGTCTTGAGTGAGGAGGGGCATTATGCGACGACTGCACGAATCCCTGAGGACAAGTTCTCTGTGGATGGTGGGTTTCTTGATGGCCTGGCACCGAGTTGAGACCCTTCAAACATGAAGTTTGGAACCAAAATGTTGACCTTTGATTCTATATAGAAATTTTTGTCTGCAAGTAATTTGGATCTGAATTCACATAAAACTAATGTGAAAAGCGGCAATGTCTTAGGATCCCTTCAATTTGCTTGCGAGCAGAAACCTTCGGGAATCTCTTCTAAACAACAATTAGCAGGTGTCGTTAGTTTGTTTTGACATCTTTTCTAATTTATCTTAATCACTAAGGGCACCGACAAATGGCAAATCATTGGTGTAATTGAAAATGCTCCGAGCTCAAATTTATTTCAGCTTTGACCACTGGAAGTTTAACTGCTGCTCCCTTTAAATGTTATTTGGACGCTATTTCTTATTTTCTTCGGGGACACGGCAAGAACTCCCTTGTAGTTGGCTAAGGATGAAACATCAAATCATTGATTACAACCTGGCCTCTATCACATCCAAGGGCAGTCTTTTCAAGCCTGTTGGTATCTAGAGAAATCTTGTATGTGCTTAGGCCTTCTTTATTAGAGAATAGAGAGCTCAAGGCCATCTTCAATCCTACCGATTCTGGTTTCATCCATTTGTTGTGGCGTAAGTCAAAGAACTCCGATGACAAAAAGCTAATTAAAAAACATGGAGAACTCAACAATCTTGAGAAGTAAATTAATGTATGCATATCATCTACTCGATCTTCATCGACATCACCTTCCCTCCCTATCTTCACGCACAAAAAGAAAAGAAAGAATGAATAAAAAAACGGAAATTAACATCAACATCGTGTCTGCGAGTAGACGATGTACGCTACAGCACTTGTTCCCATTGCCTTCGTTCTCCTCTTGAAAACCTTCACTGGCAAGTCCCTCCGAAGCTCTTAAGTATCCGACGTTCCGGCTCCTCAATACACAGAGAGAAAGTATGGCATAGATATAACGAAAAATTTGTTTGGGAAGTAGAGGATAACATACCTTCGCAAAAGGGGTTTTCTTCCCCCTAACTAGGAACGAGCTTTCCAATGATAACAGGCATCGAATTCTTCATTGAGCCTACAGGGACCATTAGGGGAGATCTTCCAAGTGGACACGGTGCATCTGTCCTCGGCGCACTTGGTGTTCTCGGTGCATTGGCCTTCGTCTCTCGATTGCATACATGTCAAACCGCTCAAACCGTCCAGGCCACGAAAAGCCACAAAAGAAAAGGGTCCTGCCAATGAAGCTTGATATGAAGGAGAATTCCCAGCTGTCCTTCACCCGACGGGCTCCCAGATCGTCATCTTTCGATTTGCAGTGGATGGTGAGAGTGGTTCCGGCCGGCAAACCGTTCTCAATCTTCACGTGCGTCTTCTTCCAGATGTTTCCGACACAGCTACTCACGAATAAGGAGCAAACGAGGAAGAGCACAACCAATGGCTTCGTCATTGGGGCAGGAGTTGCCGGTCTGAATATAGAATCTTGTCAGAAATTTGAGTGAAAAAATTGGAGGATAAGTGTATTGTATATTGCTTTTCACCGATTAATGATGTACAATCTGGTTCATATTTGTAATACATAGGAGCAAAACTTAGGAAGAAAAATATACAGAATGTGGAAAAGAAATTTTCCTAATACACTATATTCTAATTTTCTAACAATAGACTAATCAGTATCAATTAAAATCAATGTCAAGATGGCAACGGTATCTTCAACAAATCTGGTACTCAGATTAAACACCGATTCTAAGTGATGAATGACCTCACGAACGAAACAGGAAAACAGGGGAGAGAGAGGGAGGGGGAAGTGGAGCAACAAAAGCTGACCTCACAAGCGTGTTCTCCGGAAGTATCTCGAACCGATTTTCTGGCGGGCGGCGATGAAATTGAAGGCGCACCCCTCTGCCCATGTTTCTCCCCCTTCTTTTTCTTCCCTTGCGTCTCTCAAGCTCCAAGCGCCGTGGGAATGCTCTCTTAAATGTCTGGAGTTGGAGTCTCCTCAACCGCAGTCTAACTTTGGATGCCATTTTTGCACTTGCGGAGAGAACCTCTGCAAGTCCAAAAATGGCTAACTTTAACTTGGCTTCCCAGAACGAGAACTTGGTGGATGGGGTTAGTCATCTATGCGTCATCATTTTTTTCCTTGAGAAAAAAATCAAAGTTGACGGGCTTTCTTTCTGTCACTTATATCCTCCTGTAATTAATTCTGAGTATTCAAATAGTTCTCGATTTGCGTCCGCAAAAGAACGCTCGCGCGGGGCGGTTGCTGGACGGAGGAGGAGGTGAGATATCATGAGAAATAATTTTTCTTTATGATCCGTTCGTTTCGTGAAAAATACTTTTCGGGAAAATATTTTTCAGATTTTCCGACGTTCGTTTCACGGAAAATAAATTCATTGGGGAAAACATTTTCCATGAAAGAAAAAAAATCTTCTAAAGTGAGGGAAAATGTTTTCCACTTTTGAAAAGTGGAAAACATTTTCCACATTCACTCTCTCTTATCTCACACTTCTACAAATCATCACTTCCTCCTCCCATTTCTTCTTCTTCTTTTCTTTTTTTATTCGAATTATTTTTAATTTCCTTTTCCTTTTCCTTTTCTTTTTCTTTTCTTTTTTTCTTTTTCTTTTCTTTGTTTCTCATCTTCTTATTTCTTCGCTAGTCGTCGATCGTCACTAGGTGAACCTCAAGCTCGCGCTTGTCGACGATCTGGCGAGCCTCGAGCTTGACACTCGCACTCGCCAATTTGGTGAGTGAAAAATATTTTCCTCACCGAACACCGGAAAATATTTTCCGAAACATTTTCAGGTTTTAGCCGAACACTAGAAAATATTATCACTTTCCTGGAAAATGACTTTTGGAAAAATATTTTCCGGAAATGGCCTATTTTTCGCGAAACGAACGGACCCTTAGTTTGAGATAAATATCAATTACAAGTAAATCTATAAGAAAAAAGAAGAAAATACGTGGCGCTCAAGATATTTTCTACCGTTTGGCCACGTGCCTCCTTTGCGAAGGTAGTAATATTATTATAAAATCAGATAGCCCTAAAATTTCTGACCAAAAAAAAAAAAAAAGAGTAGTCCTAATTTGTACTATTTTTATTATCCTGACATATTAGGCTATACTAGTTTTGATCCGGTATACTTGTTTAGGCAATTAACGGTTATCTAGGGCTAAAAGGGGCCAATGAAATTATTCTCTTTTTAATTTCCTCCTTAACCTTCTTTTGTTTTTTGTATTTTCCCCCTCTTCTTCTTCCTCATTGGGTTCGTGAAATTATTATATCTATTTAAAATTTGGTATCTAACTCACAGATATTGCTAATTCAAAACTGGATTATAAACATCTCATCTTTCGGTTGGTAAATATCGAGATACTAGAATACAAAAAATCAATCAAAAGATTCGCCACACCTTCGATAAAAAAAAAATAAATAATAATAATCTTTTAACCTAGCAATGATATTTCCAAATTTCGAAAGTAGCACTTCATGAATTCTGAAAAAAAAAAAAAAAAGTGTGTTTCCAAGGACACAAAATATCTAGATGCTTTCGGCAATTAAAAAAAAAAGTAATAATTAAAAAGAGAACATGGGTATATTTTCGTGGCCAGTTCACCGTGCAAGGTGTTGAAGTCTTGATTTTGGCCCGACCAATACCGCAATGTAATTAAAAATAAGTTCGACATTAACCCAAGATTAGCTGTCTCCGCAAATTTACTCAGTTTTTTCGCTAATGGCTAATTTCATGATGAGCGCCATAACACCTATATTAACACCTCAAAAGGGTTACCGGTATCGTTGCTAGAGGTGTCAAAATGGGTCATTGACCCATTTATGGACCTATTTATGTTTAAATGGGTCGTTAATGGGTCAAACTTCATTTGCTTAAAGCACCCATAATGGATTTTAATGGGTCGAGATGAAATATATGGGTCTTAAATGGGTCGGCTCTCTAACTCATTTAAGACCCATTTATCAACCCATTTATTTTCACCCAAAACCTCACAACCTCTCTCCTCTCTTTAACTTTACAAAAATATTTTGTTTTAAAAACCGAAATTATAGCTTTTTTACTTTTTTTTTCTTTCTTCTTCCTCTGGTCGCCGGCACGGCGATGGCCGGCGACCGGCCAAGCAAGCCTCGAGCTCGAGCTCGCCCGACGCCGGCGAGCCTCGAGCTCGCCAGATCTGGCGAGGCGGAGGCCTCGCCGACGTCTAGCGAGGCTCGAGCCTCGCCAGATCCGGCGAGGGGCGAGCTCGAGCTCGCTCGACGCCGGCGAGCCTCGAGCTTGCCGAATGGGCGAGCCTCGAGCTCGCCGACGTAGGGCGAGGTCGAGCTCGCTTGTGGCCAGCCGCCGGTCGTCGTCATGGCCGGTGGTCGGCCAAAGAAGAAGAGGCATTTGTGTCCTTGGAAACACACTTCCTTTCATTTGTACAAAAAAATTATATATTATTTGATAGAATAGATCGATGAAATTCTCTTTCTCGTTCTTGAACCTACGTACTTTGTTTTCCAATCAAATCATTGAACTTCCTTTGATTATTTGTTTAAATGAGCCCCCGTACCTGTATAAATTTCTATTCTATTCGGGCTGCATAGCCCATCGGACCATGCTAGCATGGCATGTAGAAACTTTTGCACCATTGATGAGTTGTCGTGGAGAATGAAATGGGTCAAAAGAAAATTTATGCAAGTCTAGAAACGAAGTTTTTTTTTGCGACGACTTGTCTATAGGGGCAATTTTCCTTTTTTTTGGGGCGAAGTGCCAAAAAAGTCCTAAACCTTTTGTGTTTGTGCTAGTTTAACCCTAAACCTTTTTTTGGTACCAATTTAGTCTTAAACATTTTTACTTAGTGCCGATTCAATCCTTTCCGGCAAATTTTGGCCGGATTTTACTGACTAGACGCCGGTCGGCTGATGTGGCCTAATTGGTGCTGACGTGGATAATTTTTAATAATATTTTAATATTTTTGAATTTTTTATTATTTTTCCTCTTTTCTTTTTTCTTTTTTCTTCTCTCCTCCTCCCTCCGGCCGTTGGCCGGACCACGGCGACCGGCCAGAGGAGACGGCCGGCGAGGCTCGCTGGCCACCTCGCTAGTGGTGCGCGACGGGGGCCTTGCGCGGCTGTGCGGTGTCGGCAAGGCTTGCCCTCGCCGGATCCGGCGAGGTCGAGCCTTGCCGGCCATGGGCTCGACCCTCGCCAGATTCGGGGAGGGTGAGCCTGCCGGCACCGCCCGGGCCGCGGTCGGCGAGGTCGAGCCTCGCCCATGGCCGGTGAGGCTTGACCTCACCGAATCACGGCGGGCGGCACCGACAAGGTCGACCCTTGCCCGGCGGCATGAGGCCGCGGTCGGCGAGGTCAAGCCTCGCCGGCCATGGGCGAGGCTCGACCATCACTAGCTCGGCGGGAGGCCGCCTCACGCTAGATCCGGTAAGGGTCGAACCTCGCCCATGGCCAGCAAGGCTTGACCTCGGCGATTGCGGCACGGGCGGCGTTGGCGAGGTCGAGCCTTGCCACCCGCCGCGAGGCCGCCCTCGCGGCCACTAGCGAGGTGGCCGGCGAGCCTCGCCGGCCGTCGCCGTGGTACGGCTAGCGGCCGGAGGGGGGAGGAGAGAAGAAAAAAAAAAAAAAAAGGAAAAAATAAAAATTAAAAAATTAAAAAAATTAAAATATTATTAAAAATTGTCCACGTCAGCACGATTAGGCCACGTCGGTCGGCCGGCGTCCAATCAGCAAAATCCGGCCAAAATTGATCGGAAAGGACTGAATCAAGATACTAAGTAAAAAGGTTTAGGACTAAATTGGCACAAAAAAAAGGTTTAGGACTAAAATAGCACAAACATAAAAGGTTTAGGAATTTTTTAGCACTTTTCCCTTTTTTTTGCTAAGTCATATTCCAGCATGGTTTGACATGCAATTAAACTCGAAATTGGGAAAATTGTCCAAAAATTCATAAACCTATTATGTTTTTGTTAAATTAGTCATAATAGTTCAATTTTATCAATGAAGTTCTAAACATTTTCACATTTTACTAATTAAGTCAACCGGGTCAATTTTAACTAGAAATTGCCAATATTGACGTCGGTCATCCTACGTGACTGAAGTAAATTTTTTGAATAATATTTTAAAATGTTTTCTTTCTTTTTATTTTTTTGAATTTATTATTTTTATTTCCTTTGGTTTTTCAATTATTTTTTATTCCGACAACGGCGACCTTGCCGGCCGCAAGGCCTCACCCTTAGTCAGTGGAGCGACAAAGGCCCTAGGTAAGGCCATCACGACCTCGCAGCCACAAGTGAGGCGGCCCTTGGCAGATCGAAGGGCCTTACCTTGAAGAACCGATTCATTGAACCGCCGCATGGAAAGCAATCCGATCCGGTTCGACTTCGCATGACCCCAAACCCCTCCTTCACGTGTCTCGACATTCATAGTGATATAGTTTTCCGGTTTTGTAATGAAAAAAAAAATTAAAAAAAGGCCTGTTTCATAAGAGTCCTAAACTTTTTCAACATATTTCACTCCCATCCTAAAACTTTCGTTTCTTATATTTAAGTCTTAAAAATTATCCTAGTTGTACACTTTAGTGCTTCCTTTATTAGCTCCTTTAGCTTAGTGATGGAAACCTATTCAACTTTCTTTTATTTATTGCAACGTAGGATTGAAAAAATAATAAAATTTGTCACATGGCATTTTCTTTCTACTTGAAATTGACCCCGGGGAGGGGGGCACTCAAATGCATCAAATTGCAATTGTTAGAACTTAAAATGACGGAATGAAAATTTTTTAACTCAAATTCCTTATTGCAATGAGTTTTAGAACTTACCCGGTAAATCGTTCAAAAAAACAGTCTTATTTAATCGTCTTTTTCATCCAACCTGTACGTGAGGAGAGGTATTAAGAGGCCTAATGCGTTGATACGAAGGATATTGCACTTCAATGTTAACTTTCACTTTCAAAAATAAGACAAAGATAATATAATAGCAAGGTTAGCATGTCAACATATTAGTTAGCTCTTCGCTTATTATGCACTCTAAAAGGGAGTGCGCCCATATTGAAAAGAAGATAATGCCAATGAATGACACTGGAGAAGAAGAGGCAACGCACTCTCGTTATATTTTCCCATGAAAAAGAGAGTAGGCAATGAAAGTAAAATTAAATATTATTTGTTTACCTCCGTTCCGCTCAAATATACACCAATATCTACATCGACTAGCGGTTGATAGACATGTACTCGATCATTTGAGTCTTGGAACCACCAGAAGATTAGTCGTTGTCCTCTTCATCCACATTGCCGTCTCTATGTGTCCAGTCGTCGTATGGTATTTCGTGCACATGCCATCCTCTTTTTCCCTCTTGCAATGATCCGTGTCAAGAAAATTATTCAAATAATCCTAAACTTTTTACGCTTTTGACAATTACATCCTAAATTCTTCAATTTTATCAATTGAGTCTTAAACATTTTTGAAGATCTATCAATTAAGTTCATTCAACTAGTTTTGACCAGCAATCGTTCAGATAGACGCCGGGTGTTTTACGTGGCATCTAACGCTAACATAAACAATTTAAAAAAAAAATTGAGCTTTTTTATATTTTTTTTAAAAAAAAATTGAGTTAATAAGCTCGAACCAACAGTCATTGAGCTTAGAATCTCTAAAACGATTTGAAGCACTGGAATAAACTAACTGCAATTCCAACTTCTTCGCAACACATCACCTAAATAATTAATCAATTATAGAGCAAAGCAACGAAAATCAAATCAACAAAAAGACCAATACTGCATGCATACCTCTTCGCTTTGTACGCCTCAATTGCTTCCTCTATAATATCCCTTGAGCCTCACATCTTAATCGCTTCCATCCGGGTTGTCAGAGTAACGACTAGAAGTCTGGCGGCGTGACCAAGTGGAGAAGTGACAAAAATTCATATTCGTGGACACATACTTATAAATTTCTAGCTAATTTCATTATAAATTATATGACACAAAAGATAACAGGATTTGTAATGTCACTTTTGTCGTCCATATTCTTATCATATGGTTTTGGCAAATAATAAAATCAATTCGATTTTCTTTTTGAAATATATATTACACTAAAATTGGAAAGGACCCGGGAATTGCAGATAAAAAAACAATATCACTATTAATTTGGCATAGAAATAACATGCACGGTTTGATTTGATTTTATATAAATTTAATTAATAATTAATTCCGCATAGGAGCTTGTGGATTTATGTACTATCATGAAGTAGAGGATGTAAGCCACGTAACTCCTACTAGAATAAGATCAAAATGCTGTTCATAGTAATCGGTGATCAATGGAATAGAATTGTAGAGAAATTTTTTTTTTTTGGATAAAACTATTAAGCCTATTCGAGAGTTTTTTTTTTTTTGATCAGGAAAGATAATTTAATTATAAAGATAGGAAATACGGTCGCTAGCCTATAATGTCGATAACAAAGCAAGTCGAGAAGGGGAGAGGGGGGGGGATTCGGCCCAAGAAGGGGAGAGGCAGCCCTTGTTGTGGGCTCGTGCTGCCCAATCAGCGACTGAATTGGCAACCCTAGCACAAAACCTAATTTGCAAAAGAGGGATAGCGCTACGAGGAGAGCGACTTCGTGGAGAAGGGGCGGATCTCCCATGGAGGCTCTTGCCGGCCGTTGAGGGCTTCAACCAAAACAAAGCAGTCCGATTCAATCTCCAGAGGGGTAGTCACTGAAGGGATCTGAAGCACGTACCGGAGAGCACAAATAAGCGCCTGAGTTTCTGTCTGCAGAGCCGACGCTGCCTGCACAGATCTGGTAAATCCATCCTTCAAATGCCCAGAATGGTCTCGACAGATGACAGCAATAGATCCGGTGATATCGCCGGAGATGAAAGCCCCATCTATGTTAATTCGGAGGGACCCCGAGAGGAGGAGATCGCGTAAACAATCCAAAGTTTCGCCCGATGACTCGTCGCAGCGAGAGACGGATGGGAGAGCTGAGCAGATCGAACCTGGGCTGTGGCGGCAAGTACAACCGAGGATGGATCCAGGCGACGGTTGGAGAAGATCGCGCTATTTCTGGCTTTCCAGAGCTGCCAACAAACGGCTATAATAAACTCCAGGGCAGGTACGAGCTGTTTATCGAAAATTAGACTAGCAAACCATTCATCCATGCGGCGGATTTTTGTGTCTGCGAAGGAAAGACCTATTGACGGATGTGACCAAATTCCAGATGTCCAGGGGCAGAATAAGAAGAGGTGCTCAATTGTCTCCGGCTGATGGGTGTGACAAAGAGGGCAAAAGGGATCGGGGCCGATACGACGTCGATAAAGGTTGTCCTTTGTGGGCAAGGCGTTATGGCGAGACATTCCGGGAGAAAACCCCGAGCTTCGGTGAGAGATGAAGCTTCCCGGATGCGCTTCCAAAGTTGAGGAGGCGGCGATATGACGATGAGGCATGTAAGGTCGAGACTCTCTTTCGTTCCTCGATAGAATGATAGCCTTGTGAACCGTATGCGGCCATTTGTTGTAGCTGTCATTAGTTTATCGTGGTGAGGTTTCGTCGCACCGGAATGCTTTGAGTATGTCATGTCTTGTTTGTGCATCATAATAGGTGTTTAGAGTCGCGATATCCCGTTATTCGAATTCGAACTAAGAGATCAGCCACCATTGTTGGTTCATCACGCTGCATGTGTCCACCAAGAATACCCCTAGGAAGCCACCGATCCCGCCCGATGTTGATATTTGTGCCGTCGCCAACCAACCACTGTAGATTAGGAAGTATAACCTCCCTTCCTAACAGTAAGCTTTGCCACCCCTAAGAAGGGCAAAGTCCTTTCCGAGCATAGCGAAAGTCTTGTGTAGGAAAATAGATTGCCTTAAGTAGTTGGCTCCACAGTGAGGACGGCTGTTGGATGAGACGCCATGCTTGTTTACCCAACATGGCTTTGTTGAAAGCCGCCAAATCTCGAAAGCCTAGTCCTCCCTTCGCCTTAGGCTCTTTCAACACAGCCCATTGTTTCCAATGTATCCCCGTTTTTCGACAATCATTCTGCCACCAGAATCTAGCAATCTGTTTTTCAATAGATTTACAGATGGATATTGGGATTTTAAAAACAGACATTGCATAATGGGGAATGGCTTGCACAACAGTTTTAATAAGGACTTCCTTGCCACCCTTTGAGATTAGATTCTCCTTCCAGCCCTCCATTTTAGAGTTCACCTTACCCAAGATCCAAGAAAAGAGCTCTCTTTTTGATCGGCCCCAATCGAGGAGGATGCCTAAATATCTACCCATTCGTTCTAGCACGGGTATTCGAGCTCACTAGCCGCCAAAGTTAGCTTTAAGATAGCTCGGGCGGTTGTTACTAAGGAAGATAGGACTTGTTTCGATTGATGGGTGACCGAAGCTAAACAATATTGAGACGAGAATACTTGCTAGGGTATGTGATCAACAACGAAAGTGGTGCCATTTACAAAGAATATAGCATCGTCGGCAAAGAACAAATGAGAGAGAGTAGGACTAAACTGTTAAGTTTAACACCTTTGAGCTGTCCCATGTCGATGGCTCGATGAATGAGAGTGGATAATAGATTCGTCAAGAGGATGAAAAGATAAGGGGATAAAGGATCCCCTTGACGAATACCTCTAGTAGGGCGAAAATAATCCAATTGTTGACCATTAAACTTGATGCGATGGATACGGTTGATATGCATTGGAAAATCCACCGAACCCATTGGGGATGGAAGCCAATCTTGTGTAGGTAGGCCATCAAGAAGTCCCATTCTACTCGTCGAAAGCTTTCTCGCATATCCATACGAATGATTGCCGGGAAGTGACGCCGACGTTTTCTTGCTTTTATCGATGGATAATCTCCCGGACCACCAAAATATTGTCCCGTATTTGACGCCCACTAACAAATGCCGATTGTTAAGGTGAAATCGAGTTGTGGCAATAGAGGTTTCAGCCGATTAGCTAGGACTCGGAAATGATCTTATAGGCGAAATTGCATAAACTAATAGGGCGGTAGTGGTCGAGACTCGTGGGAGGGGATCTTTGGTACTAAGGTAACAAAGTCTAGTTGAGAGGCAAGGGCATTTTACCGGAAAGGAAAACTGCTGGACTGAATTGAACACTACATCCTCAAGAGTATCCCGGTTGGATTGATAAAATAGTCCATTGAGGCCATCCGGCCCGGGGCCTTGTTCCCTCCTAGCCGAAAGGTGGCCGCACGGACTTCGGCCTTAGTAACCGTGGCGGTGAGAGCCATATTCATTTCAGGGGTGACTAAGCAGGGGCATTGGTCGAGGATTGGACCATAATCACGAAAACCAACTGATTGATATAGGTTTGAGAAATAAAGTTGGGTCTTGTCCTGTAATATAGTTTCATCTCTAACCCAGCCGTGTGCCTCATCGAGTAACATTGTAATACGATTACGCTGCCTTCTTTGAATGGTTGTGGCGTGGAAGAACTTAGTATTTTTGTCGCCCCATTTCAACCATTTGATTCGCGAACGCATAGCCCAGAACTGCTCTTCTTGTTGCCAAAGCTGCTGAATTTCTGATTTAATTGTTGTTACTCCGTGTCTCATAGGGAATATCCAGTTGGTTTGTGATCGTTGAAGTTTATATTGCAATTCATGATTCTCTTGTTAGCATTTGAGAAGGTCCGGCGGCTCCACGAGGAAAGTGCGAGACTGACCTTTTTTAAGAGGTATGGTAAATCATGGTGTGCATTGGTTGGTTGCTGCAAAACATTGGAAATAACCTTGCTACAGTCCGGGTGTTGTAGCCAAAAGGCTTCAAAAATGAAGGGGCGGGCTCGCCTGGGTTGGGAAGCTACAGTATTCAGTAGGAGCGGGCTGTGATCAGAACCCACCGCTGGAAGAGCACTGACAACAGCATCCGGAAAAGCTATTCTCCACTCAAAGTTGCACAGAGATCTGTCCAAACGCTCCTTGATACTGTCTTCGCCTTGACGGTTATTTATCCAGGTAAATGCACAGCCTTTGCTCTCCATATCAATCAAGGAGCGATCATGTAATACCTCGCGAAAAGAGGACATACGATGAAAATCAGCTAACTTTTTCCCTACTTTCTCCCGGTGGTAAGTAACTTCGTTGAAATCCCTACACGAGCCACGGTAAAGAGTTGGTTAATGCAATCCGTCGAAGAACCTCCCAGAACTGCTGCCGAAGCCGAAACACTGCCGGCGCATGGATACAGGTGATACGAGTAGGTATATGGTTCCCCAAGTCAGTGCAAAACAGGTCGATAAAGTCAGGATCCGAATGAACTATGCTGATATTGAGGTGAGTATGCCAAAAGATAGCTAAACCCCCGCTAGACCAATAGGGTTAACCAAAAAGGAGTGAGGAAATTTAAGCCGTTTCGAATTTTTGATAACTTTGCGGGACCATTCTTTGTCTCCATTAAAAACAGGAGATCCGGTCGTTCTCAAGCCACAAGGGCCCGAAGGGCAGGAATCGGGGTAGACCCAAGACCACGACGGTTCCAACTCAAGATTTTCATTTTGCCATCGGTGGCTTTTGAGGGCAAGCCACCTCAACCCTTGTACTTTGCTTGTCGGCAATAAGTAGGGGAGTGTCACATAGCTGTGTTGGGCCAGCTACCAGCGCCCGAGTTCGATCTTCTTCGATGCCAAGCACAGGCGTGTCCATAAGGTTTGCTTCATCCAAGTCATACAACAGTAAACTTTTTTTGTCATAAGGCGTATACCGTTTCTGTTTTTTAGCAGCGCTCATAATAGGTATCGTCTTTGAATTCTTGATTTTCCTGGGGGTCTGAGTATCCATAGAAGGAAGGCGAGGCCGCTTCATTTAAGCGAAGCGGTATCAAAGGCCGTATGAGTAGGAATTTCATCCATATATATTCCATCTGAGAATGCAATTGGTTTGTCCCTGTAGGGACATGGAATGTTGGAGAAACCGGGAGGTGGACCATGGCTGTGGTGGTGCGGCTGGCCGGAGGCAAAGGAGGAGCGTTCGGCGGTGTGACGGAGGCGTCTCAGGTACAGAGTCTTCAGGCTGGTCTAATATAGCATGAGGTGCATAGAAAGATTGCCAAAAAGGACTAGGTTCTTTAATTTCGGCCTTAAGCCACTTACCATAGACCATAGTATCTCTAGTGTCAAATTTAGCCGCATCATAGGGAATTTCCTTGCAATACATTGCATAATGACCCAATCTCCCGCAAGAGTAGCAAAAATGCGAAAGACGCTCGTATCGGAAATCCAGCCACAGCAATTTCCCAGCAACACGAATCAGCTTACCCGTTCTAAGAGGGTCTTGTAGAGTTAACTCAACCCGAACACGACCTGTTCTAGCAGTAGGTCCCTCCTTAGTGTCAAGACGGACTTCTAGGACCCGACCAATATCTTGCACAGCCTTGGTTACCAGGCTTTCAGTGGTCCATTCCAAAGGCAGGCCGAAAATTTGTATCCAAAAAGCGCAGGTTGAAAAATCATAACAATGTAGAGGGGTATTGGGCTGCCATGGCTTAAGAATAAAGAGATGACCTGAAAAAAGCCAAGGCCCACCATCCGAACACGCTTTTTATCAGCAGCCGACGAAACTTGATGACATATAGACCACCCTCGCGTTGAGTAAATTCAACTCGCTCGTTCGCCATGCTTTTTTTATAGTAGTCGGAAAGGGGAAATTGATGGACGGATTAGAAAGGATCATTCCAACTAAAGATAAACTGCATTCTTCCAACTTTTCAGGAGGTGGTGCCTCATCCCATTCATCGATGTTCCTCTCAGTTGTAAGCCTACCCAGTCGGGAGCACAGGGCAGCTAGTCGTACGGAATCAGGGACTGCTTGGGAGGCCATCCAGTCTTTCAAAAACAGCGTCACAAAACCCAACCGAGGGAAGACTACCAAGACAAGACATCCAGTAAAGCGAGTCGTTGTGTCCCGACATGCCAAATTCAAGTCAAAGAAGACATCCGGAAGTACGAAGAGAACGGAGGAGAGGAATCGTACCGTGTACCGGATCGAAAGAGAGAAACGCTCGAGGAATCGCATAAGAAATAGAGACCTTGTTCAAGTGGGAAATGCGCAATCAGGAGCGATGAGAGAAGAGGCCATCGGTAATTCCAAGGAAAAGGACATGCAGACGGTTCTTCGGAAAAACCAGGTGAAGACCGAATCCAAAACCCTTAAGAAAGGGAAAAGATGATGAAGATGCAAGGAAGGATGGTAGATATTGAAGTTAGGGTTGGGTTATAGAAGCCATAACTAAACACGGGGTTTAGAATTCTCTGCATGTCGAGAGGAGATAGTCTTTGCATTTCGAGAGGGCCTATTCGAGAGTTTGTCTTACAATCGTATATATAATTTACTAGTAGATCTTTTAATATCCATCAACTATTTCTAACAATTATCCACTTTGACGTTGGACAAGTGGACATAAAATGAGAATTAAATCCACTCGTTTGGATCGTATTGGTGTGGTTAAGACAAGATAGTTGGGTCATGCTTCAAATTCCAAACTTAATTTGTCAAAAAAATTAAGGCAAGACATTTTGACTGAATTTGATGAGGTAGTTGATATGCTCATATTCAACTCGACTTGATAATTAAGGATACAAAAGAATATAAGCATTAGTAATGCTAGGCTTAAATTGGAATTTTGAACTCAACATCAAGTTCACACAGTGATTAAAATTGACAATCAACATAACATTTCATGTGTTTATGGACATGTACATAAATGAGTTAGCTACTCAATCAAGCTGGCAAGTCAAATGAATTAAATATCATAGAGTTCGAGTCACTTGGGTACTTTGGAATTTGACTCGACTTGATACTCAAATGGTAAACCGGACTTAGAGTGATAAGAATCATAAGTTGGGATTCGAATTCAAATAACCCAGAGTAGTTTGATGAATTAACATCATGTAACGAGAAAAGTTGCCTCCTGTAATGTTTCATTTGGCCCTTCGCATGTTGCCCTTGATTAAAAAAAGGCAATGGTAGCGTTAGCATGAAATGAAACTTTGTAGCCATTCCCAACCCAATTTGCGCAGCGTAATGACATAATATTTCAAGCATCATTCAGCTCGTCTTTGGAAGCGTACTCAAATGAATGCGAGACTCGCCATTTAAGGATGGCCTCGACACCTTGAAACAACGATGATTTCACACGTGAAGCAATTCGATTCTGAAGTGAGCCGAAAGACCTAGGACCTTTCCATGGGCAATTATGATGGTGGTTACCCCACAATGGCAGGGTTTCCTTCCGAATGGGGTAATGATGAACAAGCTGGTGCAATCAATGAATGATCTTCTTTACGGAAATGCTAGCTCTATTGTTGCGTTTGGCGGGATCTCCTGAACCTCTCTGCTTTCATAGGCTAGCTAGCTCAGGGCGGAACTATTAGTAGTCTCTGAGTTGAAAAAGAACTTCTAGGATGAAGTTAAAAGAGAACAGACTAACAAAGAGAGGCAAGTGGAGGAAAGCCTTGTTGCCACTCCATGTATCATCCACTGATGCACAGCTGGAACCTAGCTTCTGCCATTTACTCCATAAGATCTGCACATCGTTTCATGTACCCTAATGCTCGCTATCGCACTTCACTAATTTTCTTAGGCAAAAGTGATGTGGCAACTCTTCTGCCGGTTAATACATGAATCACTTCTTGCGCAATACCTCCTTAGTTGGTTCCGGTTAGGAAAATAAGACACAGCAGCTCGAGAATCGTTTCCCATGGTAGAGAAAGCTATGTCACGTTACAATAAATAAAGATATATATTACCTATACCTACTAGCCTCCTACTCGCATGCCTTAAACAACCAAGTACTTTTCCCCTCTCTTGACTAGCCAACGTCAAATCCATTTGGCTGCAGCAGTTAAGAAATGTCAGTATTAACCAAGCTAAGGTCATAGGATGAAATGCCATGGGAATCATACAAACTGGAAACACAAAATTCACTTAATATGGAAACTTAAAAGTTCAGATCTTTATCACCACATCTTTAAAACAGAGACTCGTAGCAGCACCTTCAAACACAATATAGGATCTATTCAAGTGCATTGTTCTTTGATTATCTGAGCAAATCCAAAATTTAAGGGCATCTACCAAAAACCATTACAAGCTATATTGACTTAAAATTGTTAACAGGAGCTTAGAATGAACTACCTTCGTGGGGATTCTTTTTTACGCTATTTTCAATCAGGTAAATGAGCTTTTTAACCATTCCAAAAAAAAAAGGAGCTTTTTAACACTTCCAATTTGTTCACCGTGCCTCTGGAGTAATTTCAAGCAAGCCACTTTGTCAACTATCCATTGCAAAGTAATGAAATAACGGTGTTGCGTGATATGTGGTATTTTGATAAAAAGCATTTCCCGTCACGTGTCTTGTCAGCTTTCTATAACTTCTTCTAAAGATATCCGATCAACTAAACCAGATTGAAATCGTTTTGAGAGGATAGTAAACTGTTCAAAGGTTCTGAAAGTGCAGAAAAAAGGACTCTCATGTCGCACTTGCATTCCTATCAAAGGAAGACAACGTTAAGTATTAAAGAGTATGCCTTCAATGTCCGATGATTCTCAAACTTGTACTCTTAAAACGGGCTCTAAATGTATGAACGGAGTTGTACTAGTTGTGAAATGACCAGAGGATTGGATACCACATGACTAAAGCTGCTTACTAAAAAAAAAAGAAAAGAAAATTAGATTGGGTGTCACATGACTAACGTTGCTTACTAAAAGAGAAAAGAAAAGGAGACAGTTCAATTTTTGCAGTTCGAAGAAGCTTCAGACCATCCTCCCAATTTTCTTTCTACTGACAAACAATAGATTTAGATCTGGAGCGACATCAAGTTGAGTTCCAACTACACCTTTTATCAGTTTGATCATAACATAGCAAATGACGAAAGCTCTTGGTAAAGTTAAAACATAGTGAATTAGCTCAATTCGGATCCAAATTATGCATTAATCGCAGATTCCTAAATGATTTACAGTCGAACGCAAATGAGTCAAGCTTGGTAAATAGCTTCCAGTTAGGAAACTGAAATCTAAATTCTTATCGTGCCTCCACCCACACCAAGGCCTTGTCTGCTAGTCATAAAAGTAATCCCCCTTCCATTTAGCAACATAGTGGACCTGATGAAGGTTCGAAGTCATACGTAGTACGTAGTGATTCTTAATCTGGTTAATCAGAAATGTAATTGAAGAAGGCATATTTTTCTACATCAACAAAAATGAATTAATGCAGCATTACACGTCGCCTTCTTCATAGTCAAGATTATGGAATTGATAATTGTACGAGACAGAGGAAGCCTTTGAAAATGAAGGAGCTCATGACTTTTGAGGTTTGTCGTGCCGTTTATCAAGCTAGACTGACAATGACGTTTCATTAAGTCCCATTTGTCATTGTGAGCCCCTTTTTCCGTCCATCGCCATGCACCAAGAATTCCATTTTATTCAAAACATGAATATGTGTAATATGAATTATCTTTTGCACATCCAATGCAAGCTTTAACTGACTAAGATTTAAGACTGCTGCATTAGATTTCCGTACCATGCCAACCATACCTTCAAAAATAATTCTTGACTTGCAATTTTGGCATTTCGTAACGAGGTAATTCTTTGATCTTTGGCTTGGCAAATGAGGTAAAAAAACTTTCTAGAAAAAACATGAAGGTTGAGAAAGAGAAATTATATTGGTTTGGCATCCAATTAAACAAACAAATGATCGAGGTTCTCGTGGTCCCTATGGTTGGGAGTGCTAGCAGTCAATTTGAGTATGCTGATGAATTATTATGCAAAGTTTTTGTGGGTTATGTCTTATAGTTGAGAAAGTACAGAACAAGGCACAAGTTGATTTGTTGTGATATTACTAACTCTTGTAATAAAAAGCACGATCGAGTTTTTTCGAGAGACACCCTCCAAAGTGACATAAAACGAGTTCTAATAGCAAGTCTTTTTTAGCTCCTCCACCATTATCAGTTACCGGTTATTGAATTTGTATAATCAAAACTGTTGATTGAATGTACAAGCTCTCTTGTCTTTTTTAGTAACAAAGGCAGGCTCCAATCTTGGCTTGGCCTAATTCGCCTCAATGGTAATAACTAGATTACGTCTTTGGAAATTGAAACTTCAAATTTGTTAACGATAAGAATGCCCATTGTAAAGAAGAGAACAAGAGGACTGTTCGTAAAATTCTAAACATAAGCGAACGTGTCGAACAAGTAATATAATGATGAGATAAAGTATCGTCCCACGGAGATCGATGATTAATAAACTAATTAAATACTAAAATAGATTAATTCTAAAATTTATCTAACAGATCAAAATATAATTGAGAATAAATTAAAAACAAAATTTGTAGACTAAATGCAATAAATCAATCAGAGAAATATGTTAGAGCATCCGATTTCACCATAGCCACTAGATATGAATGTCAAATTGTTATGAATACAAGAACAATATCAAATATGTGATAGCGAAATTTCCTAACCTATTTACTATCCTATCTCTAGGTATAGCAAACCTACTCAGTTTATTAATCCACTATATCTCTATGTGAATTAAAATAAACATAAGTGTATTAAAAATTATGAATATTTCCGGTTTACAATTAGTCTTTTGGATCATCTTATCACTGAAAGTTACATAAATAACGCGGAATATTTCTATCAATGTTTAATTTATGGTTATATATTATTAGTCTCAAACATGCACATAAGATCATTCAGGTGATGGCCAGTCACTCAAAAGCATTAAGCACAATAATATATAACTTACATGAATGAAATCAATTGTAAAACATAAAAATAATGAAATTCATATCATCATGGTTAGGCTACATCGTAACCCTAACAAAAGAAAATTAGAACATAGTAGATGAAGAAATAAAAATATAAATCAAACTCAGCATCTTGAATCAAAGAACAAGAATTATGTCACCACTTTTGTCTTCTCTTCAAAATACTTGAAAAACTCTCGAGAACAATGGAAAACGATCTCAGAAAAACCTAGCTAAAAAAACCTTGTTGCTCTCTCTGGCTCTCCTATTTATAGGATATATCAAAGATCCTTATCTCCAAGCAATTGTGCACAAAATGAAGGAGTAAATTAGAGGATTTTGATTTGATATCTATCTCATTTCGCCGCTTGATTCAAATTCCTGAGTTTTGCCATTTTTTTCCTTATCTTCTCCATATATCATTATTCTGCATAAATAAGGAAAATTCAAATAATCATAATGAAATCCAAATATTTTCTTACAGATATTGCATTAATTGTTGCCTAAAATAGGTAAAATAACTCTTTTTTTATAGAGTTATCAAACCCCCAAACTTAATCTTTTGCTAGTCCTCGAGCAAAATCAAGACATAACACATAGTCAAGCTAACAACTTCCTCCATGAAATATTTCCATAATTGCTCAAATTCACAATTTAAAGAAAAACACAAATTTCATCTAAACATTGAAATTGATTTATAAGTTAAGACCAATTCTAACTATGTGATCCAAGTGTGTGTGAGAGTCCTCATCCTTTTCGAATTATATGCAATCTAGATAAATTCACATTGATATGCAACCTCTAAAAAATTCTCAATAATTATGACCAAATCTCATAGGTTTGCTTTTCATTTCTCTCTCCACTAATGTAAGCTAATTATCCAACCAAAATCAATAGGACTTTTCTCGATTTGTAATGTAAGGCTGGGCTAAAGGTGAGATAACGATAATTTTAAGCTCAAATCACCCATCAACACGTTGATTTTTAGGATCTAATTAGAGCCAATGTCACTATCCAATTTTACTCATTCATATAATTTTTTTTTTTGCCACCATAGATCATCATTCCTTCTTCTTCTTTTTTTTCTCTTTCTCTTTTTTTTTTTTTTTTTTTTGAATTGCTTTATGGTGGAGTTTCTCCCAAAGTCCCTCATAATATAACATGAAAACTTCCAACCCATTGAGTATCCAAAAGGCTCACTCAATTGAAAGTTGGATAGGGAACCATAAAAGTAATTTTTTTTTTTTCATAATACACCCCAAACAACCATAACAATCACTTTGTTTTTTTCACACTCCATCCTTCCTCCCAAATTTCTATCAAGCTCAAATAATTTTTTATCCCAAAAAATCAACGTGTTCATAGGGCATGGGACAATGATATAATTTGATAAAGGCTAGACTAAATATATATGGGTGCCAATGAAAAATTAGATAATAATTAAGGCTCAACGGGGTGACTAGGGATAAATAAACAGGGTTAGCTTGAAAGGCTCAATCGATCCAAAAATTGCCTAAATCATTTTCTTAGTTAGATTTAGCTTAGGATTTCGCCTCAAGAGAAAATAAAATAAATTTTAAGATTTGGGTGAAATTTAAGAAAATCACATACTTCACATTAATGTTCTCTAAATTTACACACAATTCAAAAATTAAGGACTTTTAGTGCTTAGTAAGTGAATCAACATAATCAGAATTAAAATTAACTCACACATCAATTGCAAGTTTAAATAAAATTTAAATTTTCTAAGAATTGCAAAAATTCACAATCAAGAATGCAATCATGATAAAAACAAAAATTTAACCAAAAATTTCGTCTCCCCCTAAACTTGAATGAAGCAAAGTGTCCTCAATGCAAAAAATAGAAATAGGAAGAAGAAAACTCCCCGATTGTAGGATAAGTTCATAGATGACCTTGATGATTAAACTCTTGAAAGGTGATCCTTAAAAAAAATTAACTTGGATAAAACAGAGAAAAGTTAATCTTTTTTTTATTTTTTTTGCAAAACATAAACTTAACAATAAAAAAAAAAAACATAATTAAAATGCTTGGGTTGCCTCCCAAGAAGCGCTTGTGTTATAGTTTTCAGCCAAACTATCTCAAATGTCACTAGTCGGAGGATGAAGTTCAATGGTGGTCTTCAGCTTGTTGTAACCACCTTCAAAGTAGGGTTTCAAACGTTGACGATTCACTACTTCTTGCATCTTCGAGTTCAAACGCCTCTGAGGTTGGATAGTGGGTTTATATTGTTCCTCCATCAAATCTGTCAAAGAAGAAGATATAATTACCGGTAAAGAAGAAACTCCATCTAAATAAGCATATTTTAAATGAGAAGGTAAGGGTTTGAGTTCAAGAATTGGAGGCTCTTTAATTGATGGCTTAGGCTTTGTTATGTGTTGTCCCAACTCCTCAAATTTAATTGCCTTTTGCCTTGAATATGGTGGAATTGCCTCCATAAAATTTGCGTACTCCTTTATCTCCTCATTCTGAATATCTTTATCCCTTGGTCGAATCAGACATGCTTCAAGTGGATCTTTAGAAATATTTTCCTGAAAAACCTTATTCTCCAACTTGTCAACTGTCTCAACTCTAAAACAATAATTATCATCGAGATGAATATTTCATTGCTTTAAAAACATTAAATGAAACAATATCATCTTGAACTCTAAGAATTAATTTCCCTTATTGTACATCAATAAGAGCTCTTCATGTTACTAGAAAAGGTTGACCTAAGATAAGTGGTACCTCAAAATCTTCCTCCATGTCAAGAACAATGAAATTTGCAAGAAAGATAAATTTGTCAACTTTTACCAAAACATCTTCCACAATACCTCTCTGATATTTAATTGATCGATCAGCCAATTGAAGTGACATTGTGGTTGCTTTTACATCGCCCAATCTTAATTTCTTAAAAAATGAATAAGGCATCAAATTAATACTTGCACCTAAATCACATAATGCTTTTTCAAAGTAAGAATCCCCAATAGTGCAAGGAATAGTAAAACTCCCTGGATCTTTTAATTTCGGAGGCAATTTGTTTTGTAGGATGGCTGAACACTCCTTGTTTAACTTCACGGTTCATAATCCTCCAGTTTCCTTTTGTTTGCCAAAATCTCTTTCAAAAATTTTGCATAACTAGGCATTTGCGCTAAAGCATCTGCAAAAGGAATGTTAATGTGCAATTTTTAAATACATCAAGAAATTTAGAAAATTGCTTATCTATTTTGTCTTCTTTGGAGTCGCGAGGGAATGGAATTAGCGACACATATGGCTTGGGATTATCGGAAAAAGCTTACTCTTGCTTGTCTCCTTTGATTGTTTATTGGTCGCCACTTCCTTGTCTCTGACAATCTCTTCTTCTCCCACTTGTTTACCACTTCTCAGGGTAATAGCCTTTATGTTTTCAATTGGATTTTTCTCTGTGTTGCTCGACAAAGAACCTTGTTGTCTCCCTGACATCATGCTTGCTAACTGACCCACCTGCATCTCTAAATTTATGATTGAAGCCTCTTGGTTTTGAAATCTCGCATCCGTGCTTTTGATGAAGTCATGAGTTGTATTAGCAAGTTTGGTGACTATATCTTCCAAATTTGACTTTGTCTCTTCGATTGTTTGAATCCCGGTGGTCTCGTCATATTTTGATTATTCCATGAAGAATTTGGATGATTGCGCCATCCCGGATTGTACGTGTTGGAGTAAGGATTATTCTGTGACCTGTTAAAATTCCCAATAAAGTTAGAATTTTCACTAGATTGTTTAAAAGTATTACCTACCTGACACCTATGAAGCACGGACATGTTGTCCGTGCTTCCGTGTCGTGTCCGACACGTGTTGGAGCATGTCGGACACGTCGACACGCTCGGACACAGTCGGACACGTGGTCAACGCGTGTCGGAAATCCGACACGTGGTCAACCTTTGCCCGACGCGTTTCGACACGCGTGTCCGGGAGGGAGTAGACCGCGAGCGACGGCAAGAGACGGGCGAGCATAGACTGAGGCTGCAAGCTGCGAGGGATAAAGGACCAAAGGTGAGGAAGAGGAGAAAAAAGGCGGTCGTGCGGCGAGTGGCCAGCGGCGAGGAAGGGGTCGTGCGTGCGCGAGGAGCAGCGAGCGGCGCGGCGAGCGGCGAGGAAGGGGTCATGCGGCGAGGAGCGGCGAGCGGCAAGGAGCGGCGATCGGCAAGGAAGGAGGTCGTGCGGCGAGCGGCAAGGAGGGAGGAGGAGAAGAGGAAGGGTCGCGAGCGGCAAGGAGCGGCGACCGGCGAGGAAGGACGTCGTGCGGCGAGTGGTAAGGAGGGAGGAGGAGAAGAGGAAGGATCGCGAGCGGCGAGGAGAAGGAGAAAAGGAGCTAGGGTTTCTGAGAAACTCAAAAGTAATTAAAAAAATGAGTCTGTGGGTACCTATTTTGGGGGAGGGAAAGTGACGGACAGATGGGGGGAAAGGATGGGGGAAATGGACGATCGTGGGAGGGAAAGGAAAAATAAATAAATTTGGGTGGGGGAAATGGATAAGGAAAAGAAGAAAGTAGGGTGGAATCTAATGGGAATTTTTTTTAATCAGAAAAATAAATAAATGAGATTAAAAAATAAAAGTAAATTTGGGGGAGGGGGATTTCGAAAAATAAATGTAAATTTGAGATAATGAAATAAAAAAAAAGTGCAAGATTTATTAATATTATTAGTATAAATTCATTGTAAACTCTTTATTTATTTATTTGTGAATTTGAATCAAATTAATTAAAAATAAAAATATTTATTTAATATTTAACATGTCGGAACGTGTCGAAATTCTCTACTTTTTGAGAAATGACGTGTCGCGTGTCGTGCCGTGCCGTGTCGTGTCGCGTGTCCGTGTCGCCGTGTCCGTGCTACATAGCCCGACACACTATGCTAATATGTCTTCCACCACAAAAATCACATGTCAAATTCTGAATTTTCATGGCTGAAACACTCATATTATCTAGCTTTTTGTTGAGCGCTTCAAATTGTGAAGCAATTGTAGCAAAAGCATCCACTTCGTGAACTCCGCTAACTTTTTGCATTGGTAGTTTCTCATTAGGCCACTGATAACTATTTGATGCCATCTCCTCTAATAGATCATAGGCTTCTTTTGGTGTTTTATTATTTAGAGTTCCTCCTGCAGCTGCATCAATCATAGAACGAAGATTTGAACTAGAGCCATTATAAAAAGTTTGTACCTGCATCCATACGGGTAGTCCGTGATGTGGGCTTCTCCTAAGAAATTCTTTGAATCTTTCCCAAGCTTCATATAATGATTCATTATCCATCTGCATAAAATTAGTAATATCGTTACGCATCTTCGCAGACTTTGCAGGTGGAAAGAACTTATCAAGAAATTTCTGAGCCATATTATTCCATGTAGTGATTGATCCTGCAGGAAGAGAAGAAAGCCAACTCTTAGCTTTGTCTCTAAGAGAGAATGGAAATAATCACAATCTAATAGCATCATTTGTAACTCCATTATATTTAATGGTGTAAGTAAAAGAACAAGAGGACTGGCTTTCTGATTTGTTCTTTGTTTATATTTTCTCCAAAAAGGGTCTTGAAAGGGGATAGAATCCTGCTTATTTTATATTCATCAATGACAAATTTGCCTTTCGACTTCAATGATCATGACTCCTCCCAGACCAAAGTCCAGAGCTCAATGATGCGCGTCATTTATTTTGAGAGCGAAGATGCATAGTGTAGTTACTCTCCTCTGTAAGACTTGAGCATAGGAGGGAGGAAGAAGAAGAGGAAGAGCAATAAATTTGATTCGAGGGTTTGGGAAAGATGAACAGCAAAGCGCTCTCTCTCTCTCTCCATGTCTGGTTTGGCGTGCCTATTGAGCAATCTCTCTCTCTCTCTCTCCCCTTATCATTATTAATCACGGTGCGTGAACGAGCCATGCGAAAATGAAAGCGGAAGAAGAAAATTTTAACTTTTTGTTCTGACGACTGCACCATTTATTCCTTTTGTCTCTATCAATGGATCGTGCAGATAATTAGTTTTGACATATACCAGACGTTTGTCTTTATAATCTTAGTAATCTGCTAATTCTAGCTAAAATATCAACCTTGACATAATTCTTGAATTATTAAACTATTTGTTAAGAGGGATGGTCACAGATTTTTTTTTTTTTTTTTATAAATATAACTTTCCACCTAACAAAAATTTCTTTCGAATGGGCTTTTTTTACTAAACCACGTAGCTACCTTAAGCGGGTGCACGTTTAAGTCAGACCCCCCTTTTTTGAAAGATTAATTAGGTTAAAAGATGAGAAGAGGTCAATTGCTGGAAAAAGCAGAGAGAGTGACGCTCTGATGCAAAATCCATGGCAATCGCAACATCAGAGAAAGCACACTCTCTTTATACTCATCGGGGACCGTCAAAATTCACTTTCCTATCTCAACATTCACTTTTTCCCCAGACAAATATAGCACCAGCCCACGTGCCTAATCTTTTAGACCGCAGCACCCTCTACTACTTCATCAATAATGGTCAAATGTCTCTTCACACGAAAAAACATTCAGCTATATCAAAGGAGAGTGACGTTCTGATCGTCAATAATGATCCAGTAACGGTGCCGTGGGGTAATTGAAATGTACTTTTTGAACAGTAGAAAAAGTAAAAAATGATAGAAATAATAAATTTAAGATTTCATGTAAGCAAAAGATTAAATATCAAACACGAATATGTTATTTTGATTATTAGATTTTCAAACTTCTATGGATGTGTTTGCTTCGTGGAAAATATTATTTTCATTTTCAATGAGTCAATGCAAGATTTTATCCTTACAATGGAAAATGTTTTTCCATCAAAACTTAAATTCATAAAAATGATTTTTCATTTGGAAGAGTCGAAAAATGTTTTCCCAAATAATTTTTCCTAGTCTTTGAGTTCTTGGTTAATGAAAATTTTATTTTTGTAAAACTGTTTTTTTAAAATCAATTTTAAAATTATTTTTATTTTTTTAAAAAAAAATCACATTTATTATTCTTTTTCTTTTCCATCTTTTCCTTTTTCCTTCTTCCTTTGTTGGCTACTTGCCACATCAATAACTAGCAATCTATCATGATATGGGCTAATGAGCTTAAGGCTTGATCGATCTAGGCGAGCCCGAGTTGGCCGAGGCTGTCGAGCTCGAGGCTTGCCAGATCCTGGTGAGCTCGCAGCTCAGTCGAGGCCAACAAGCTCACAACTTGCTAGATCCAAGTGAGTTTGTAGCTTGCTCAATCCTAGCAAGCCTAGACTCAGTTGAGGCTAGTGAGCATGCAGCTTTGACCAGGTCGACAAGCACACAGCTTACCCAATCCAATGAACTTGAGCTTGCCTATGGTCATCATTGGCCAGTCATGATGGAGGAAGTCAGGTAAAGAAAATGAAAGAAATAAAAAAGAAAAAGAAAAAGAAAAGAAAAAATTTGAATTTTTTATAACAAAGAAAATAAAAAGTGAAAAAGTAAAAATAATTGAATATTCAATTTTTATAAAATTTAAATAGCGTTAAATAATTCGATTTTTTAATAGAAATAAAGTCATGAGATTGAAATTATTTTCCAATAAAGTCCAAAACATCAAAAAATATTTTTGATTTATATCACTAAACAAAGTAAAACTAAATGTAATCATAGAAAATACTTTCTAGGAAGGTTTTTTTCTTTTATCATTGAGTTTTTCATAAAACAAATACATTTTAAGTTTGAAAAATAAACTCGCTAATCTCTCTTGATTTTGATTTTGACGTCAAATAAACAAAAAGGAAAATCAAATTACAATGTGACGTAGGGGTAGAATGAATATGAATCCAATAACAGTTCTTGATGCGATACAACATAGGATATTTTTTTCTTCTTCCTTTTTTTTTTTCAAAAGCTGGAACTTCTTTGGGAACAACTTTTTCGATGTTCCTTTTTCATTTTGAAAAAGTTAATAAATATTTGCACTAACATTAGGAATCTCTTTTAAGTGATATTACTTTCATACTTGTTACTTTATTTTAGCAGTAAATTTTCTTCGGAATAATTTTGCACATTGTTTTCTTTCTTTTTCTTCCACGTGAAGGAAAACCCACTTAATGGAGTTGGACCCAATCCCAAGCTGACAATTTTTAAAATCTTTAATATTTTTTATCTTTTAATATTACCTAGTATTATCTCTAAAAAGGGGAAAAAAAAAAAAAAAAAAAAAGGCATCCAGAAAATTCCTATAATAAAACCCTAAAGGTTTATTCAATTGGATTTCAAATTTTTAAGGATTTTGTTTTACTCTTTAAGGGAAAACCACTCAAAAAGCGAATTTTTAAGTTCTCTCCTAAATATTTCTGATTTTAATAAATTTTCAAATTTTGAATTATTTTTATATTATTTATATCTTTTAATAACTAGCATTGTCTCTAAATGGAAAAAAAAGCATTTAAACAAATCATATGGTAAAGACCTAATGGCTTATTCAATAGGCTTTCAATTTTTTAAGGATTTTCTTTACTCTTTATGAGAAAACCACTCGAAAAGCTAATTTTTATCTTTTTCAAAAATTTTCTTTATTATGAATTTTCTCAATTTTTCATGAATTTTCTGAAATCTTTAATTTTTTTGTATTTTTAGTATTCATTATCTTTTAATATTATCTAGCATCATCTCTAAAAAGAAAAAAAGTCATCCCAAAAAGTCATATGGAAAATCCTAAAGGCTTATTCAATTGGATTTCAATTTTGTAAGGATTTTTTCTTCATTCTTTATGAAAAAAACCAATGGAAAAGATAATTTTAAGTTTTTTGGTGAAAGGTAATCATATTAAGCTAAAACCAATATTTACAACAAAAACGGCACCAAAACATACACTCATAATGAATAGAGGCATAATGAGTGGAAGGGTGCCGAAAGAAGAAGAAAAAGGGAAGCCAACAAGGCACAAAAATGCGGTTAAGCCGCACAACTACGGCCACATCCAAAAGACCGACCAAACAAAAGAAGGTGACTAGCCGGCCAAACAATGGCAACCCAAGCCAAAACCAAACAAAAATTCATCGCCCAAATGGAAAGGACGAGAAAACCTCAGAACTGATTCTTAGCAGACTCTTTCCCATAAAATTTGGACCATTTCTCGATTTGTGCATGTCATCCTTGCGCAGGGGCCATGCTAATCTTCTCTGTATCGTTCCAATTTTATCGGATGTCTCCGAAGAGACATTTAAAGTTTTTTTCTGAAGATTTCTGATTTTTATGAATTTTCTGAATTTTTTATGAAAACCTTTAGAAACCCTTTTACTTATTTCTTTCTTGCTTTCCTTGTCTTTTTTTTTTTTTTTTGCCTTTTTCTTTCCCAACAATCATTTTTATTATATAAAAAAAAACTAGTAAACAATCTATACATCATTTGATTAAAAAAATATCTTAATTTATTATATAGCTTGTATAAGTTCTCTCACTTATAAATAGTTGTTAATTAAAGTCAATATTAAGGGGAAAAAGGTTTGCAAAATTGATTAGCAAATTGATGTGTAGGATTCCTATCCGGTGATTGCATTTATAACTTCTTAAGATACCCATTGATGTTTTGTTAAGTAACTTAGCATATTCATTGGAAACAAGATTAAGTACCCAATACTACTATCCTAAAACTTTGTATTCTTTGTTATGGTGGAAAAACCAAGTTGATCAAAACAATCTGTTTCGATGGCACCATGAACTACAGAACAATTTCTAATGGGACTACGATTATGATATTCTCTTTACTATCGCATTTCAATGAAGGCAACCCATGAATCCCACTTCAATATTACCTTGATGGAGGCTTTTTCAAAGGCTAAGCTTAGATTTTTAGTTCATAATTTATTCGGAGCAAGGTCAATCCAGTTGGGCCACTCCTCCTAGCCACTGGTTCTCACTAACTTTTCCAAGTTTTCCATCATCTGTTTTTGCTTTGCTCTATGACTACAATTTTTCCATCTTTTTCTTGCCTCTAATGACCCAAAAGAAAAACCTCTCTTTACCCGGTACCTCACCTCCCCAAATCCATCTCTAACAACATCATTCAACAAGACAACAAAAAATTGTGAGTAAAAAAAAAAAACTCAACGAATCATCTAAAGGCGACGTGAGAGGAGTGAGAGCGAGGGAGAGGGGCAAGAGCAAGCGAGAGCAAGGCAGAGGAGTGAGAGTGAGTGAGAGTGAGGGAGGTTAACGCGAAAGAGGGAGAGAGTAGGTGGAGGTTCACGTAGTGAGCGAGGGAGGGTGAGCAGGTAGGACTATCATGGGCAAGACCTAATTTGCTACACCAGAACAAGTTCCCAATTGTGCCCTTTCTTTTCCGTAAAGTATCTCTCTGAGAGCTTCCATTTTTGGTCTTTCGTTTGACTTCATGGGTCTTTGTTGCTGGATTTTGCAGCCTTTTGCCTTATCCTCGTAGCAGCTCTTCATGTGAGAGAGACGAGTATTACTGGAGGTCTCAAAAAAGAATGAGGGGCTCTATTTCATCAATTAGGTTTAAAGATAAAACTATAAATGGTTTAAAGATTAAAGTATTTTTTTTCCTCTTAGCAAAAAAAAAAAAAAATCCATCTGATTTTATTTTAAAAAGAAAATAGAAGAAGATGGCATTCAAAATTTCCCCCAATAATTGAGCTGGGAAGACTTATCTTTTTGTTCCTAGTTTCTTGAAAACAATTTGCAAGTAAGATTACTTATGATCGTCATGGTGTTCTTTTTGTTTCTTAAAAAAAAGAAGGGTTTTGTCATTTTGAATTATATATAAGTTAAAGAAATTATTACTCTAACGCAGAGCCAACACGTTAATGCTACGCCTTCCCAAATGTTTGCTCACCCAATAATTTTTTGTTTCTCGGAAGAGCCAAGATGATGGTGGTGCTACGCTCGGCCGCCGCATGTCACCCGCCCACACGCCTGACGCCTGCCGCCTGCCGCCTGCCGCCTGCATGCCCTCTAGCCTCTAGGCCGTTGCCCGTGAGAGTGAGGACCAGGAGAGAAGCGAGGAATGGGACACGAGCGAGGACCGAGAGAGAAGCGAGAGTGAGCGAGAATGAGTACTGAGTCAGGAGCAAGGATTGGGGAGAGTTTGGGAGAGGGGCTAGAGTAAGCGATAGTGAGGAAGAGTGAGGGAGAGGAGTCACGAGAGAAGGAGGGAGCAGGCAGAGGGACCGAGTAGGAGTTGATAGAATGTTTTTGTTTGAGATAAGTGCAATAGAAGTCTTAAAACTTATCAGGAAAATGTAACTAAATTCTAAAACTTGCAAAATATGCAATCAAATCTTAAAACTTGTCAAATTGGTTCAATTGAATCTTGAAGTTAATATTCGACCAAAAAAATAAATCTTGAAGTTAACACCGTCAAACTTACTAACAAAAAACACTGACATAGCGCAAATGTGGCATTTTAAATGAATTTTTATTTTCCACGTGACCTTTTAAATTATTTTTATTCGACATTTTTTAAAATTAGATTTAAAAACTAAAAGAGAAAAGCTAAATTTTATTTAAAATATATTGAAAATTTCTCTTTTTGACAAAACAAATTCTTATGGAAAAAAAGTTATAAAAAAAAACGTAGTGTCTTAAATATACATGGAAAATTTACAATAAACAAAAATAAACATATGAAATTATTTATTATGGTAAATAAATCATATATAATATAGAAATTAAAAAAAAAAAAGAAATTGCAATTAAAGAAGAGAGGGAAAATTTGTATTTTTGGTGAACATTGTGTGTGGATTTAATCATATATGAAGTGGAAACCGCCCAATATTTATTATTGCATTAAAATAGCGCCACCCAATATTTAAATAACTTATCTTTGAAGGCAGAATATATCTTACTTGGACCGTTCTCACCATCCAGATGTCACAATCTCATTGGGGGAGTTGAGAGCACTAATAAGCACCGACTTACATGACACCTTGACCTCCCTCTGGTTTGAAGTTTGAACCGACCTTCCAAAGAAAGAAACCTCAAGTAATTTCTCCTTTTGAGTGTTGATGCTTTGTGGATTCTTATCTACGATATTAGTAGATGTTCACATGGACGTAGACGTGCGGCTACTTAGAGACTCAAAAAAGACCTTGTGATTTCTACAAATCAATTAAGTCAGATGTTTAGTCTATGTAGGTGGCCCAAATTAATATTGTTTATATGAAATTGATAGGGTTCAAATAAACAGCTTCCAATTCTTAAGTTAGAAATTTTTCGACGCCCAATTATTTGTGAACATTTAGTTGACTCTCTCTCCTATATCAATGAATCCCAAGTTGAGCTGAGCCAGGCCTACGTCCCCAACACTAGGCATGGGGACCTAATGCCCTTACTCAGGACCCCTTGTGAACGTGCCTCGATCCCTGGCGGTCGAGCTCAGGTCACCTAAGGTCAAGATCAGGTCCATTAAGGCTGGTCCCATGATCTTGACAACTAGGCTCACATCCCTAATAGTCGGGCTCAATGACATGCACCCGAGCCCCAATGCCAACACTCGAACCTGAGACATAAGATTGTACTAAAAATGTTTTCTCAAATGCGTGTTTCATAATTTCCCTAAAACAGACATCAGAAAATTATTTTGATATTATTTACAAAATACAACCATATATAAAAGAATTCTTAAAAATCGTTTTGGCGGACACTATTTCTATCCACTAAATGACTAAATACATTTCATTTACACTAAAGACATAAATTTGTCCTTAATAATTTAAAGCAATAGTCGCATTCCTTTTCTTTTCTTTTTTTCATTTTTTATTTCTCTATTTAAAACCTAGTCACCATATCTCACCTTCTCCCCTGTTACTGCACGGCTTTGAAAAGGTCAACTCTCACGCGGTCAAATCTTGGATAAAAGATTTGGATTTTCTTGACTAACTAAAGGAGATTTTCCTGGGGGAAAAAAACTACAACAACAAGACTTATCATGTTATTATTCCCTTCGAGATAAACTCTAATTCAAACAGGAAAGTAGATTTTTGAGATTCTTTACATAGATTTAGACTCAAGACATAGCTTAAGAAGTAGTCAATATTTAATACTTAGCAAAAGATAAGAAAATGCATATGTGATATTCAAGTGAATCCCATCTCTCCTAAGAAAACATTGGATAAGTAAATGATGAAGCTCAAGCTTTATGTACGCAATTAAATCGGGTTTTAAATTTTTTGACTAATTTGGCACTTTTATCCATCAAAAGATAAAGGTTATTTAAATTTAAATAAATAGGAGATATTCGATGCTTAAGAATGTCATGTCATGTTACATAGATTATAATTCGTAACGTTATAATCATATGATAAAAATTAATGTTTAATAATTGAGTTTCGACACGTTACCCATTCCTTTAGATACTAGACTTTCCTCCTAAACCCTAGTGCTCTCTGACCCGCTCTCCTTAAAAGCCACAAAAGCCCGAATTCAACATCGGTCCAGTGACCCAACCCGGAACCCGAATTTCCGCATGAGGCCAAGGCCACGTCGGTCAACAATCGGGTTTGCCACCACCTCAACTCCTAGGCCCCACCAAACTTGAATGCTAAGTAGGGCGCCACGTGTAAGCAGTGAGCCACGTGTTGTCTCCTCTTTTGTTTTTTTTTTTTTTTGGCCTTTTCCTTCTATACCATCTTATAAGCCATCATTAATTCTGTTTTTCCCCTTTTCTTTAGTTGGGAATAGCGGTCTGGTAAGATGAACATCCCCAATACTGTATTCCCAATATGTTTTCTCTGTTAACAAGAGGGTTCCTTGGTTGAATTTCGCATGAACAAGATTGTCGGACACCGGGAATGACAAGGGATGACCTATTTGACAAAATTGTTGGAATCGTTAGAACACTTTGTGAAGATGTTGAGTACATTCCATTCAAGATGGTGGCTCTGCCTCATGTACTTGCTCAACATGGTGGCGAAGAATGGTATTTTAGTTTTGAAATTTCGATACAAAGTGTTGGAATTTGGATAATGATTTTGGAGACATTTTGTGAGCGATTCATTTTTCTTGTGAAAGATTAGTATAATCTTTCAAGAGCTGGGTATTGTCATTAGGATAATTAAGTCGATAAGACAGCAATCATAAATATGATATGGAAGGAGACTTATGTCCGGAGTTCAAACCACTTCACATGCATCATCATATTTGGTTATGAAACTTTAGGTGACTACTCCAATAATAGCAGTCCCTCCTAGCAATGAACTAACCAAGAAAGGCTAGTGGTTAAATCGATAAAACAAGAGAAATTGAAGTGGAGGAAAAGGAAGCAAATTACAATAGCCATAGCCAACTAGCCACAGAGCACCAAACTAAGAACTTGTCACAATTGGCTTGATATCGATCAAAAAGTTTGTTTGAGCATCACAAAAATCATTTTCTTTGTTTTTAGTTCCTTTCTATTTTCATCATGGAGGCTTTCAATAGTAACCTCGGTCCTTTTTTTCCTTTTTAATTATTTTCTTTGATATTTTGATACTTTTTCCCTGAATTCCATTCACCTTTCTCAACCCAAAGGAGGTACAAGAGCTTGAAAAAGTGGTACCAGCACGAGAGGACCGAGAAAGGGATTTCTGGCGTGCGCACTTCATATGTACCAACAAGGTGGTTCAACTATATTTCATGACTCTTGATAAGGATTCAAACCCTTTATTCGTCTAATTGAAAGACTTTTCTTGAATTTACCTATAAGTTCGAATCAATGTAGATTTCAGTTTGCCAGATTTATTGTAGAGTCTAGTAGAGATTTATCATTTTTTTCAAGAGGAGGCAATTTACTTGCAATTGATTATTTTTGTGTATATATCTATAAATTTAATGTAAGAAAATTTGGCCCGGGGGGTGAATTCCTTCCTCTCTTAGCTGATGTAGGTATTTCAGGTAGTTCAAGAATTCACTATAGTACTCTGAAAATCTCACAAATCCATTAATTAAAATTGCATTAACTGAATGATAATTCTTAAGAGGAAATTGTAATTTTTGTATTTTACTAATTAATAATTATAAACCGCTTGAAATATTTAGTCGATTGGAAATATTTTCTAGATGAAGATATGATTTACTTGTACATAATTCCTGCTGAGTGCTGTCTGCCTTTTCTTGATTATGTTTCTTTTTTAATTTTTTCCTTTTCTAGTTGCTCTCTATGGTTGATGTGAGAAGCTTACATCAAGGTTCCTTCGGACATGATTTGTGCTTGGTTGAAGCAGCAACTGCTCAACGTTCTCCCTCTATAAAATCGAGAAAATTATCCAAAAACTATTAAATTCATTGCATTTTTATCAATCCAACTCTCGATTTTTCAATCGTGTCAATTAAGTCATAAATATTTTCACTTTTTATCAATTGATTTCATTTGATCAATTTGGATCGAAAATCGATGATGTAGACCTCGACTATCTCACATAATACGATCAACACCGATGCTTGTAGTTCTTTTAATATTCTTCCAACTTTAAAATTTAAAAAAAAAAAATGAACAGCGAGAATCGCATTAACGTGGAGGAAACTGAATCTTGTGCATAAAATGTCTTCGCTGCGGAGAACGTACCAACTACGAACCATTCCCCGAAGCTTGCAAAACCAGAAAACCAACGATCGAATCTCCTTGCACCAAAACACAGCAGCATATCAACATCAATATTTCCCTGTCGATCGCCTATGTTTATCACGAAACACAACCTCCACCGTTGGCCATTTTCATCCTTCAGGTGATGGAAACCTTGATATCAACGAACGTACTCGGAGTACCAAGAACTCCCAAGGCTAATGTAACGGGAAATTACCACAATACCCGACGAACATGCCTACCAGTGATCTCCGTTCAACTTCCCCACGGAGGACCATCGAGAGGAGACGGTCCAGTACAGAGAATAAAGCAAACACACAAGGGAAATTGTGCTCGAGCAATTTCGAATTGACGCAATCTCAGATCAGTTGATATCGTGGACTATTTCTTAGTCGACCCTTCGAGACATTTATCAAACAATATATGTGTGTCGACTAAGGGATTGACTATAACCGTGAACTTAAGCTGTGTTTTTGGTTAAAAAAGAAAAGAAGAAAAAGAAAAAGAAAATAAAAAATAAAAAATTTTAGGAAATTTTTTAAAAATATTGTAAAGATTGTTCACATCCAATGCTGACCTTGCCAAGTAGGACAATCAACTCTAAAAGGCCTACGTTGATTAGACCATCACATTAGCAATTTTTAGCTAAAATTAACTATAATGATCAAATTAACAAATCATAAATAATAAAAAAAGAGTAATCCCAACATTTCCATTTCGATTTCCTACCTTTTTATGAGGTGATTATACTGTTTTGTGTTTTAGTAGAACCTGGGTTCTAGCTTATTGCCCTGTAGAACTTCATAGTTTGTCTCTGCCAAGCTTGCAATTTCTCAAGGCAGCGTTTCCTTTCCATTTCAAAGGCCAACAAAAAGCATAACTTTACAAGATCAGAAGTATTTTTTTTTTGGGGGGGGGGGGGGGGGGTTTAACAAGATTGAAAGTATAAATAGTATTTAAAAGTATAAATACATAGGTTTGTCCGGTCAAAATGAGGCCAACGATCTATGAGATGATTTTAGCTAGGCCATTAAAAACCAAGCCAGCCCCTTCATCGCCAACTAAGGTCCCCTTGGCCAGAGAAACCATGAAAGTTCTCCACGGAAATTTGAGTATACATCAATTTGAAAGTCTAGTTGATCTTTTAATTCGTGTGTAAATACAGACGAGTAAAAATCTAGAGTTCTGCTGTACATGTGCAGTATAATCGATCATACCGTCTGCTGCGAATAAGGCAGTCCAGATCACCGGGTCGTTATCAATTCGGCAGGTCTGCCTTGTAGTAGGATCCATCCCAATAGGCCCTTCTCTCAATCTGTTCGACAGAAACGTCAAAGATGGCCTCGGTGCTCGAATCTCCGCGAGTTGACATCGGACTTTGCTTGGTTAATTCTAAACTACGACGACGTTAATGCAAGCCGTGATTTCGTCGTCACCGATCGCTAATCAGTAATCATGCAGCAATCAACCTCTAATTAGAACAAGGGAACTAGTAGCATGCATATATACCAAAGTAAAGAGTTGAGTCGAGTCGAGTTGACTCGGGCCGCGACTATGGCGGCTTAGGGAAAGTTTTACATGTCTAGACAGATGAAAACTCGCGTGTTTAAAAAAAAAACTGAACAAACGCCAAGGCGAGGCCGAGACTCCTATTGAACCGCGACAGAAGATCATACGCCATGGTGCGGCCGGCCGATGACACCTTCCCTGGGACACGGTAGAGGAGGAGGCTGGGAAGTCCGGAGAAGGAGAATCGATCAGGAGGAGGGGAGAATTTGGAAAGCTAGCGCGACGAGGATTCACAAGACAGAGGTGGGATTCTTACCTCGCGGCGGCCGGACGGCGGAGAGACAGCTGCATTTACTCTGCTGTGGCGGCAAAGCTCGAAGCAAAACCTCTTGACCAGCACCAGGACCGCCCAGATCAGAATCACAGCTGCTACAATGGCGATATCCTCCCCGTCAGCGGTGCCCTCCCCGTCAGCGGTGCCCTCCATGCTCCACCAAGCGGCGTTGTACGGGACGGACCCGTCCATCGTCGCCGCCGGCGCGTTTTCTTCAAAAAGAAGAAGAAAAAGAAGAAGAAGAAGAAGAAGAAGATCCACCAACGACCCAAGTGGAAGCTAACCTGTTTGCTCGCCGATGAACAGAGCTCCGGCGGACCCTGAAGAGATCGAGGAAGAAGAAAGGAGCCGGACGCGAAGAGATCTCGTACCACGCGAAATGACAATGGACGCGCAATAGCTGTTAATAGTCAATTTATTTCCTAATTTGGGAACTTTTTGCTAAAGAATTCCTTTTTTTTTTTTGGACTTTAGTCAATAATTATCACGTGAATATCCATTCAATCATAAATCCAAATTTAATTAAATTTTTTTATAAATAACTCAATGATATATTATTTTATAGAATTACGATTAGTTTTTTTTTTTTTTCGTGATATATAATCGAAAATATTTTCTAACGTTTGGATATTATTAAAAATAATTTCAACCTCGTCACTTTATTTTAGATAAAAAAAATCATTCGATTTTTTTTTAATTTGAAAAAATCAAAATTTTTAATCATTTTATTTTATTTTTTTTTTCTTTTTACAAAAATTGGGACAAAATCCGAGCCGTTCGATGTTCGAAGATCGAGAGGCCATTCCTTCGTGTTTCGCGGTCCGTGTGGGTCGTGTTTTTCACGCGTGCGAGTGTGTCTCAAGCCTTGACGCTGGGGCTTCGAAAATTTTAATTTAATTGAAATTTCGTGTAATCACCTGGGCGTCCGATTTCGGCGATTGGTTCAATCGGACGGCCCACAGTTGAAGAATCCCATCGGATATGCCTCCCCGCCCCATCGATTCTCCCGCGAGGTGTGGGAGTCACGCGCCGCGTGCAGAACCCATCTTTCCCCCCTTGCTATACTAAAGACCAGTATCAATATTTCACAAGGTAATTCTAACATGCAATCATTAACAGGCCAAAAAAAAAGAATTAGCAATTGGGAAAAAAAAGTCCAAATTTTTAATTACTTTATTTTTCTCTTTTTTATTTTTGTTTTATTTTTCAAAAAAATCAAATTATAAATTTTTGAAAATTTTCTTTTCTTTTCTCCTTTTCCCTCCTCTGCTGCTATTGGAAGGTGAGAGCCACATATAAGCTCCGCCTTGTCGAGATCGGGTGAGCCACGAGCTTGGTGGAGCTTGAGCTTGCCAACCTCGATGGAGCTCAGGCTGGCGAGCTCAAGCTTGCCTGGGTTGGCCAAGCCTCGAGCTTACTAGCCTCTAATATTGGTCGGTCGCTGAGCTACTTGCAATCACCAAAGCACACGGCTGGCAGAGGAAGAAGGGGATGAAGGGGGAAAGAAAAAAGAAAAAAAAAAAGGAAAGAAAAATATAAAATATAAAATATTCAATTTTTTTTAAATAATTAAAAATGGAATGTTTAAAATTTATTTTTATAATAATAAACTTTTCATTAACCAAGGAGCTTAAAATTAGGAAAACTTTTTCCGATTTTTTCAAAAGGGAAAAAGCTTTGATAGGAAAATATTTTTCATTAACTATAAATATTTTTCGTTGACTCATTTTCTTAAGTGAATCAAATGCCAAAAAATGAGGAAAACGTTTTCTCGAAAAAGGTTTTCTGTGAAACAAATGAACTCTAGACAAACATTGGCCCACAATAATCATTTGTTTTTTTTTTTTTTTTTTTTTTTGGGAAAAACAATATGGAACAATAGCTTGGTAAACTTTAATTAGGTATTTGGATAATAATACATATCCATAAGATATATCCACAATAATCCTTTGTTTCATGGAAAATAAATAGTTCAATTTTTTTTTAAATGATTGCTTGTATCACTTAAAAAAATGAATGAACTAAAATTATTTTCGTCACCAGTGAATATGTCTAGACACGAGTTTTTCTCAACAATGAAATATTTTTATTGACTAATTACTTTAAGCAATCTTTTTTTTGGGGGACATTATACCGTGGCATAAACACCACGTGATGGCTATATCATTAGTAATAAGCAGAGATAGCTTACAATTTTTTTCTTTTGATAATATATATTTTGTCGGAATATTTTAGATTCAAATTAGACTAGCATTTCAAAATTTATTGTTCCATTTTCCTTTTGAGTGAATGCCACTTTAGTAAGACGGAAGAATTTTGTTTCATGTATTTATGCTTTTACTCTTGTTCGACCAAAAAGAAAATACTTTTAATCTTGTGAAGTTATTATGCTTTTAGTTGGCCTTTTAAATGGAATGTTGGAATTACTCCTCTTTTCGGAAACATTGTCTTAGGAAATTGAAAGCTCGGTAGAGACAAACTATGAAGTCCTACAAGGAAATAAGCTAGAACCCAGGTTCTCCTCAAAAAGAAAAAGAAAAATCACAATGTAATCACCCCACAAAAGGGTAAGAAAAATTCTACCTTATGTCCCCTTGCTCTCACCACTTCTATGATCAAGACTCTAATTTTAATTTTTATAGTCAAGTCCAGGAGTGAGCAAATGACCCGATTGCACCTAAAAACCAGCCCGGATAATTTTAGGCTGATTTAAATGGGGACCAATCTCTAGGTTAAAAAAAAATTTAGGAACTTGTCTTAACCTATTTGACAGCTCGATACGCATTCAATCATCCTCTAGCGTTTAAATTTTATGTTATAATAAGAAAATTAAGAAAAGAAATGACATTATCTCATCGTAGTTTGATAAGTGTACATACAAGATTGATGCTTATTTTTTTTCAATGTAGGATGTGATTGTAATTATTAAGACGAGAAAATGGGAATCAAGACAAAAAAAAAAAAAAGAAGAATTTTTAAAGTGGAAACCATAAAGCAAATAGCACATAAACTTTACTGCATTGCAGAGAAATACATTATGCAGGAAATTGTTTAAAAACTCTAAACTTATTATTAGGGTCAAATTGAACCTGATTTAATTAATGACGAGGCGTTGTTTTTCATTTTCCAGCCTAGTACCTTCGAATTTTTGATAAATTCTACACGCTTTTATTTTTAATAAACTTCTAATAATGAGGAAAGATCACCCATTAAATTATATAGAGACACACACAACGTGGGCTTTACTTGTTATAAAGAAAAACACATACGCACCCACCCGCAGGTAGTCGTGATGGTTGGGCTTTATTACCTCATCGTCGAGGGAGCGAGTTTGAATCTCCGGATACTCGCGACTTAAGTGAAGTCCCAAGAGTAGTTTATTAGGCCAACCTCCCGAGAGTTTACATCTAAATAATAACGGCTGCACCCACCACCAAGTCTTTCCGAAAGATCGGAGGGTCGTGTGATTCCCGAATGGTGATCTCCGGCGATCCATCGGTCATAAAAAAATAAAATAAAAAACACATACGCCAGCTTGTGCAAATAATAATTGCTTGTGAAAATTGTCGTGTCAGATTATATTCCTAGCATTCCACTGATCGGCAGCTTTATCCAATTCCTGGGAAGCCGTACTCGGGCGCACCTCGCATGTCTAAATATAGACCATTCGAGGACCACCAGGTTGACTTGCCCTCTTGCCCGAACGGGGATGACATCCACTTCCACGAGAAGATATGGTCACGTCAGCGTGGTCCCGGACCACCACGCGGTGCCACGTGTGAGGGGAGAGGGATAAAAGAGAGAAAGAGGAGAGAGAGCGTCAGAGAGGTGGGCCCGGTTCCTGTCCTTTGTCCCCCTCCCCGCACACATGGCACCGCGTGAGTGGTCCGGGACCACGCTGATGTGGCGGTCCCGGACCACCCAATATTTTCTCCACTTCCACGCCACCTGATTCAACCGGACTCGCGGAGGATTCAATCAGTCCCATCCCAAACTTTTTCACGTTGAAAAAGCACATATAAAAATTCAAATAACATTGATCGTGGTCGTGCGGTCTAGCTTGAGTTAAAGGTGAAAGTTGGTAAGATAATAATCGAGATAATTATCCATAAATCCAAAATTTATTGTAGTGACTTATCCAATTTAAAATATTCTTATGACTTGTCATTTTAGTCGTAAATATTCCAATTTCAACTATAAATCATTAACATGACAGTTTAATTAATATCGATTATTTTACGTATCATAGTTAGCGCGGGATGTCTATAATTTTTTTTTTTCAAATTTTTGAAACTGTTTGATAAAATGCCTCGAAGTCTTTTTCTTCTACAAATTTTCATGGTTAGAGTCAATCCCTTTGGTTGCACACATACACTGTTTGATAAAATGTCTCGAAGTCTCAACTTAAAAATAGTCAACGATATTGTAAGATTTGATATTGATATGAAATTGCTTGATGTCAGTTAATTTTTTTAAAGTGCATAGTGTTTCCATATTTTTTGTTTCCTAGTGCATTTGCTTTATTCTCTGTACTGGGCCGTCTTCTCACGGTCGTCCTCCATGAGGAAGTTGAGCGAAGATCATGTTCATCGAATATTCTGGGAATTTCCCAAAAGCCTTACATTAGCCTAGGGAGTTGTTGGTACTTTGAGTACGTTCATTGATATTGAAGTTTCCATCGTCATCGGACGACCGGTGGCGATGGACGAAAATGGCCAATATTAACAGAGAAATATAGGTGGCGACAAGCTGATATGTTTCGGGTAAGGAGATTCGATCGTCGGCCAATAGTTGGTACGTTCTCCTTTGTAAAGACATTTTAGGAAAATAGAGATGGGTTTGGAAAAAAATTGGGTTGTTCTGGTCATATTAGGTTAAGTTTGGGGATTTTTGTGATATATCTATATATCTTTTCTATCAAGAGTGATTTTTGTGGTGGGAGTTTTACTATGGTTTCCCATAAATTTAGGCTGAGAGTGAGAATTTATTAAAGTTAGATGGTGATTCTACTCCTGCTAAATGGTTTAAAAATTCCTAAGAGCGATCTTCTCATTTGTAATTGATTCAAAGAATTTTATGCAAATACTAGCTTGCTATTTATTTCTTAAAAAAAACATTTTAAAAAATATACGTGTCAATATCGATTATGTCACATAAGACGGCCGGTATCTAAGTTGCCAATTTCCAACCAAAATTGATCAAATGAAATCAGTTAACAAATCGCAAAAAAATTATAATTTAATTAATATAATTGAAAGATTTCAGACTAAATTATCAAAAAATTAGTAAGATTAGTATTTTTTTTTGGATAATTTTCTCGCTTGTATAGAGGGAGAAGGTTGAGCTGGGATCAGCCTCCCTCCCTCCCTCCCTTAGGTCTTGGGTGCCTCGTTTTTGTCAAACTTCTTCCGCAAAATTTAACAAGACCATCAAAAGACGACAAATTCTCAAATTCAGGTCCGCTAACACTGTTCACAGCTCCTATATCTCCGGCCAACGCCAGCTCATCTTGGCTCCTTATTCAGACAGACATGGCATTATCTTAGTGTTGATTGCCATCAGTGAAAGCATCTTCTTGCTCCGGTGCTGGGAGTCCCCAGTGTTATTAACATGGGATCGAATGCTTGTCGTTGCCATCAGTGAAAGCATCTCCGTTTGAAAGCAACATAGTCTTTGAGAAACAACGAGGGTCCATTTCATTGTTTAACGAATCGTACTTCTGTGCGCTATAATTCCTGGTTCATCGACTTCGGTTAGTGACGTTGATGACCTACTCTTGCTGAAGCTAGGATTTGAGTCCCCAAAACGGGCTTTAAGCACTTGGAGTTCTTCGAACTCGAGCTGGGTTGTTGGCAGACAGCGGAGGGTCGGAGTGCACGTCGGCGGTCGTGGGATCCTATGGTTACATTACCCCCAGTACGTCACACTTAAGTTCTTCATTATCATTCATTGATTAGTAATCCACTAGATTATTTACAATTACTCATTAACCACCACGTTGAGGCTATCAGAACATTTCTCTGATTCTAACTCTCTAAATAGTTCAAATCTTAAGTTCCGAAATCTCTGCAACATTTCTGGTGCGTTTGACCCCAAGAAGAAAAGGAAACTGAAAACGTCATGCAAGAACACAACAGGGTCCAGTCAAATCCTTGTAAATTGGAATCCAAGTGGGTCAAGTTAGGTATCTGATACATCTTCAAGGTTAAACAGAGCATCTCGACCACAGTGAAAGCAAACAGATATTATGCGCATCCTCAACTAAAATCACGCTATAAACAAGTCACTAGCGATAGATAGATACAAGAGAGAGAGACGCCGCCTGGAGTACAAACTGAAGGGCCACCACCAAGTTCAGATTTCGCGGGGAGGCCGATGGACACCTTCTCTCGGACAAGGTGGAAGAGGCGCAGGCCGGGCGACATGGACGGGGTGAAGCTCTCCGGGCTCCAACTGGTCTTGGTTCGGACGAGCTTCGGATGGCGAAGAGGGAGAGGCAGCCACTTGCCTCAAGTGACGAGGGAAGAGGAGCACGCAGAGGATCAGCAAGAAGAAGAAGATAAAAAAAAGAAGGAACACGGCCAGCGCGACATAATAGATCACGTAAGCGTACGGGTCGAATCTCTTCCACCGAGCTTCGGCCTCCCGCTGAGCTCTGATGAGTTCCTTCGCATACATCTCCATTGAAGTAGCATTATCCGGGTCGAAGCAGTTCATCGTTGCCGGCGGCAGCGGGTTTTCTTCGAAAGCAAGTTTTGGAGGGGTCGCCAGGTCAGTCCGCATTTAAGGAAGAAGAGAAACCACGTAGAGAAATATAAACAAAACAAAAAAGGGTCTTCATTAGGGATTGTAGACAAAGCTAGCAAGTGTAGCTTGCCAGGTAGGATTAGCCTTACTAGCGTAGTAGTAGCTAAGCGTGCAAGTCTACTCCGAAAGAAGAGAGGAAGACAACTTAAGAAACGGAGCATTTAATCTGTGAATTTCTTGAGTTGGCGTTTAATCTCAAAATGACCAGAGCAAGAGTCCCAAGCTTCAAAGCATATGTTTGTGTATTTTTTGATAAGGCTAAACAAGGTGGTCCTTCTCAAGATTTTAACTTCATGGCACAAACAACAAAATTCTCTCCAATATGCACAGGTGATGCCAAGTCATTTCTCTGTACATGTAACTGTACTTAGGCCATATGGTTATGACCCTATGAGACCAATTAGCGATTTTTTCTTGTCTCTGATGCAAATTTGGACGACCAATAGACAAATTAGTTAGAATAATATTTTATTCATGAGCTGCGTATGAAAAAAAAATGATATTGAACATGAACTTCCTCGTTCTGATTGGTAAATGATGTAGCAACCCACGAAAGATTAAACGCGAAAGTATTTATGCAAGCTTGAGTTCATCAAAGAAGCAGCAGAACTTGATATCCTTGAAGCTGCGAAATCCAACTTGACAATTTATGCGACCGTTGCAGATTGCATCGGCAGAAATGGATTAATCATGCGGCTGCTTGCAAGAAATGAAACATCTTTTGCAGCTGCAGGGATTCCATTTGGGCACTAGAGATAGGTCCAAGCTGATCAATATGTATTCTTTTTTCGCATCACTGAGTCGAGAAAACTGCAATGTCTCAATTCGTTTGTTTTGCCGATACGTTCTTATAATTCTGTTGCAGTCCCGTGAGGAGGCGCGAACTGTAGAAGTACTGATTTGTTGTACTTCGTTCAGCTTTTCACCCACTTAGTTATGTAAGTCCTACCCATATTGACCCAGAAATTCAAGATAAAGAAGGGCCTACAATTACAAGAGTGTAAACTACCTACAAGAAGGTGACTAATCTGATACTAAGATCCTCCATGATGATATTCGCAAGTAACCATTCGGAGATTCAATTCTTTGTTATTTTGTACCCATCAGAATATAAATTTTACAACGTGCTGGTCACTACTAAGTAAAGAGACTTCTGGAGCGATTATGGAGGACCAGTATCATGCTTTGACTCCTACTGCAAAAGAAGCCCAAGCAATAGCAGATGCTGTACAGACCGTTTTCTCTATTTGTCAAGAACTTTGTGTAATCATATTTTAAGCAAATTGCAGGGATCTTTAGCTAAGCGGCTTATTGCTAGGATGAGTGCCATCAGTATTTGTAGATAGAGCAACTAAAAATGGGGAAGAAATTTCAATCCAATCTCAAACCCCGATCTGCTGCAAAGAATGTGCTTTGATAGCAAACTCAATTCCCAAAATCTGAACTGCTCTGCATTTTCCAAGTTGGCTTGCAAACCAAAAAAATAATCTTCTCCTTTCCCCTAAAACATTTGCCCATGTGCTACATGCTCATGGAAAAACTTGCAGTTGTCCCCAAAATAGCATTTTCCTTGCTCAAAATAGCGGCAACGTTGTGGCTTCCTGGGGCCTTGCTAAGCTCCTCCGGTGACGTTCCTTGGATTTTGATTCTCGATTCCCAATGGCTGCCCCTCACGAACCCAGTGTGGTAACATGAATGCAGTCAAACCTTCGTGAGCAGAATATGGCCCCACACAGAAGCTACTCTCTCTCCATTACTTCCCAGGCATTGTACTTGCACTGCTCCATTTATATTTGAAAATTTATGACTAGGTCTCTGGTTACCTAAATTAGCATCATTCCGAGAATGCCAAAGTTCATGCTCAGTTCTATTCATAGAGCTCAAACTTTTCCTCCGTTCTGTGAGTCCCTACGTTTCTCTTGAAATTGGTCTCTGCTACGATGGTTTTCTGTTGAACTCATCTGTATAGGCCGAACGATTGGCATCCCAACACCGGCAATAGATGATCCTCTTAATTGCCCTGCTTCATTACCTGTTTTTGAGGTTGAGATTGATATTGGCAGAGCCCGGTTCTTCTTAGTGTTTTGTTTTCTGGAAGTCCTGGGCAGTATAAAAGTAAAATACTTTTGAAATTCAACATAATATTCTTTCAAAGCAATGGTGCAGCAAAAGTTGTGTACTGATTTTTCTAGACCACACTCAACCTAATATCATTTATGATGTTACCACGATGGAATCCAGGAATTACCCAGGATTACCGGGCCATATTTTAGGGAAAAAGATTCGTACTTGTTTCCCTTCATGAGTTTCCTCCAATCCTTCTCTTGGAGTTGGGCTTCTGCTTCCATATCAGACCTTGCTAATGAGCCCCTCGAACGCTTTTCCATCAATGCTTTGGCCCTCTCTCCTTCATCTTCCCGTCTCTGAAATTGACACCAGAGTTATTATGCCTGAATCAGCACGTTATCGGCATGCAATCAGATCTCCTATATGGTTCAGACCTGTCTCATGGTGTTTTTACAATTCTCTTTGGAGGACTAGTGGCACTTCGAGATGCTATGTTAAATTTGAGAAAGGAAGTACCAATTGTAGGTCAATAACTAAGGAGGCAATACAAAATAGAGGGTACAAACCTAACAAAATATTTCCAGTGAAGGAAGGGTGGAACATAAAACGGACAAATTTGACCAATCACATTTTTGGGCAGAAGTACTATCCAAGTGCCAAAACTTGGTACGCAGGGACACTTAAGTGCCAGAACTTTGGAAAGGTACACTTAAGTGCCAAAATCGGAGTAAAATAGATCATTTAAGTGCCACTCTGGCCAAAATCCGATCAAATTGCTAACGTGACAATTTTCCGGCAAGGTGAGTGCAAAACGGCATCGTTTTGCACGCTGACGTGGCGAGAAAATGCAAAAACGACATCGTTTTGTCTTTAATGTGTAAATAATTAATTTAAAAATTAATTAAATTACATTTAAAACTAAATTTATTTAAAATATTCTTAAAATTAAAAAAACTTTAAATTAAAAAAGAGGGGGGGGGGGGGGCGGGGGAGGTGGCCGAGGGCCGAGCCCTCGCCGCCGCCGCCTCCCCACCGCCGCCGAGAAGGGCTGGCGATGGAGGGCGAGGGTCGGCCGGGGTGGCCGCCCCTAGTCGATCGGTGGCGAGGGCCGCGACCCTTGCCCGCAGATCTAGGCGAGGGCTCACCGGCCCTCTTCTCCTCCCCGTCGTCGTCGGGCCGGGGCGATGGTGGGGGAGCATCGGCCGGGGTTGTCGAGCCCTGGCTAGGGGCCGACGACGAGGGCTCGCGGCCCTCGCCGCCAATCGACTAGGGGCCGGTCACCCCGGTCGACCCTCCCCTCTCCGTCGCCAGCCCTTCCCGGCGGCGGTGACAAGGGCTCAGCCCTCAGCTGCCTCCCTTCAGGCCACCCCCCTTTTTTAAAGTTTTTTTAGAATATTTTAAATAAAACAAAATCACACTAAAATATCTAGGCAAATCATTAATTATTAATAAATAAGTTCGCTAAATATAACAAACCAAAACCAAATTATTTGATCAAAGGTTTAATTTATCAATTGTTGATAGTTAAATTTTGGCTTCAAGTGTAATCATTTGCATAAAAATTAGGGCTAATATCACGAAAAACCCTAAATGAGTACACTTGTGACAACCTAAGTTGGTATTTGGTATACTTATGACAAATTTATCTTTTGCTAGTTTCCATTAAAATTTACTATCAAATTTGGATGGATGATATGTGGTATTGACGGGTATTTGGTTTACCCTCTATTTGTTACAAGTATATCGATTTTGTGATTTTTCGGGGTATTAATACAATTTAATAGAAACTAACGGAGAGTAAATTTATCACAAATATATCAGGTTGGGTTTTTTGTTGGTCAAAAAAATAGTTTTGAAAAATTTATGGCGGTTAAAAAATTAGTTTGAGATAAATTTGTCATAGATGTATTTGTTTGACAATTTTTGTGGCATTAATCCTAAAAATTAGGGATGGAGCCTAACCCTAAATAAAATGTATCATTAACATAATGCGCATTTGCACTATAGTTGTTTGAATTTCTAAGATGTATTATGCCTAATATGAAACAAGGATACATGAGTAGATTTGAAGAGGCAAAATCAAGAAAGAGATCGTGGCTAGCCAGGAGGAGATTTGACGATATATTTGACTGAAAATCATGACAAGAGGGCAGAAATTCTAGGATGTTGAAGGAAATTTTTGCACAATAAAAGGGGGGAGGTCTTCTTCTTAAGGGATGATCATGGCTTCTTGTATCAGTTCGTCAGTTTGTTTGGTAATCATTATGTTCCTAAAAATAATTGCTGTTTGATTTTTTTTTTCTTTTTGCTTTAGTTCCTTGGACAAGCTTTTGAGGATCCATTTTATTTCCGAAATAGAAAAAGAACAGAAATGCGGTTGGTGCAACTACTCTCAAATGTTTTTTGTGATATAGAATTTTCTTTTAATTTTTAAATATTTAGAATTTTATTTTATTATTTTTTAAATAAATTTATTATTATTATTATTATTATTATTATTATTATTTTTTTTGCTTTTTTTTCCTTCTCTTCTTCTTCCTACTCTAGTCATTAGTGGGCCTTCACAATAGCTGGCGATCGGCTAGATGAGAGTCGGCAACCTCACCAGGCTTGAGGGAGCCTTGCCTAGCCATCGATGAGACTTGATCTCATTTGGGTGAGGTTGAGCCCTGCCCACCCAAGGCGAGGTTGGCCTCACCTAGCCAAGACTAGAAGACCTCATTGTGGGCCATCGCCAAGCCTAGCAACCGACTAGAGGGGGAAGAGGAAGGAAAAAAAAAAAAAGAGGGAGAAAGAAGAGAAAATGACTTGATACTAGAATTGTCATTGGGAACAAAGAAATGACTTTTTTCTACCTTTTGATTTTGTTCTAGTTTTATTTTTGGGAATAGTGTTCCCTAATGACGTTAGACCTGTTTAATGAGTGGGTCAGGTAGGGTTTGGGTCGGGTCATAAATGGTCCGCCTAAAATCAACTCATTTAACCGGTTTACGACCCATTTATCGTAGTACAAAATTTTTGACCCATACTTGACTTGACCCATTTAACTAAACCTAAAAAAGCTTATTTCTTATGATTTTTTTTTAAATGGTATTGCTAAGATACTTTTATGCAATTCATATTTAATGGACAATTATATATATTTTTTAAATTTACTTTTTAAAAATCGAATTTTTAATTATTTTTATTTTTTTAAAATATAGATTTTCTTTTTCTCTTTTCTTTTTCTTCTTCTTTAGCTGGTCGTCGGTCATGACAACGGCTAGCAATCGGCCATAGGCGAGCCTCCAGCTTGCCCGATCGACGAGGCTTGAGCCTCGTTAGACATTGGCATGGCCTCCACCTTGCCAAATCGATGAGGTTCGAGCCTCGCCGGCGTTGGGCAAGCTCGAGCCTTGCGGACATTGGGCGAGGCTTCTGCCTCGCTGAATCCAGCCAGCTCGAGTCTCGCCTGATGCCGGCAAGCTCGAGCCTCACTAGTGTCTAGCGAGGTTGAGCCTTGATGACATCTAGCGCGAGGCCTCTGCCTCGCTAGATGTAGCCAGCTCGAGCTCGCCCAATGCCAGTGAGCTCGAGCCTCGCCTGGCCGGTCGCCACTTGTCGTAGTGCCGACCATTGGCTAAAGAAGGAGGAAGAAGAAAGGAAAAAAAGGAAAGAAAATCGAAATATAAAAAATAATTATAATTATAATTTTTATAAAACATATTTTTGTAAAGTTAAAGAGGGAGGAGAAATAGTGCGAGGTTTTAGTTGAAAATGGGTTCTAAGTCCAATCAATTTAAGAGCCATTTATCTTAAATCTTCAATTTTTAAACCCATTTAACTAGTTTCTTTAAAAAATAAGTGATCCATACATTACTCATTTATGATTTAAATGGAACATATATATATATATATATATATATATGGGTCTAAGACCTATTTTGCCACCTCTAACCGACGTTATCAAATAGATTAATCCATAACCATTGCACCTATTGGTCTTTGTCCTTGCTCTCAGTGACCTAAAGCTCTTGCAATCATGGTAGATTGACCATCAAACCTCTCGCTTCCATGCATCGTTGGGTCTGTTTTAGGTTAGTACTAAAACTTCATTGTGGCCATTTTGATGAGAGTATATATGGTGAAACGTTTTAAGCTAATATAATTTTATAAAATTATTTTAGATTGAGGGCATGTGACTAGTTCATATTATATATCAAACGTGGGATTGAAAATCCAATCTGAGATAAGTATTTTCATTCATAGATTCAACCAAACAACTCATTAATACTTTTTTTTTTTTAATGGCAAATGATTGAATTGGAAAGAAAGTGAGATGACAAGGCCTTGAATCAATGCATTTATTGCAAGAGAAATAATTTTACATGTTTCCTACATAAATTTCTGAATCATAACTAATGAATTCATTCCATTAATGCACTACTTCCCTCGAGCTAAATAAGTTCTCATCTCTAGATCAACTGCATCATCAAACAATCAACAATCTCACACAATTTTCTAACCCTCCTGTCCCCAAAAGACCATAATGGCAACGCCCAAGAACTTGTCTGCTCTCTTAATCTTGTTGGTCATCCCTGTTGCATTGCTTCATAAGGCTACCTTCGCCATGGTCGGAAACCCTGATTGTGGAAAGGGAATAAGTTCCAATTGCGGGTCTGGATTCTTTCAAATCATAGTCCTTGCCGACACCTTTACACCCACCAATGAATGTTGTCATGAGCTCTTGAAAGTGGGGAAGAACTGCCACAACCAATTTGTGGAGTTGAGCGTATCGAGCCACAAGCCGATTAAGGGGACAATATCTGATGTCTATAGGAGGAGCAATGAGACATGGAACAACTGCGTTGCGGCTCTCAGTCCTGTATCCCCTCCCGAGCTTGCTCATTGAGAGCTATTCCTATTTTATAGTACAATAAATGTGTAAAATAGAAAGAACGAAAGAATTATAATTTTGTATTGGATTCTGCTCAAATTTTTTATTTTATTTTTTGTGTCTCTTAAGCCTTATGGTTAACTATCACAGAAGCACACTTATGGATGAATCGATGTTTAACGTGCTTATTAAACTTGAATTTTTTTAAAATGATCTGCAAAATACAATCTGCCCCTACAGTTGTTACTAGCTTTCGAGTCTAAAAACATAATCCCATACAAAACTATAAAGAAAATGTCACTTTAATTCTTATGATTTTAACACAACGTTTTGAAACAAATACCTAAGCGATCAAAAAATTAATAGATGGTTTAATAATCATACATTCATCTCTAATAATCACATGAATATGTAGCTAAAACTGGTCGATCTAGCATACTATTATATAAAGTTATTTAAAGAGGACTTCTTACTTATAAGGTTTTCTGACAAATTGAATCCCGGATAGTTGTTTTATTTAACACTCTATCAATGGATAAATGTATAAATTAATAATCTTATATAGATCTTACTTTGAATCTTTTCAATCTTGTAAGCAATCATAAAAAAATTCAAATCTCGAAATATATTTCTCTATTTATAGATGTACGTATCCAATTGCTCCATTAGTAATTTCTTTCTTTCCGTTAACTGATAATTCAAATAGCCTATACCGGACGATTCAGCAAAACCTTCAAATGTTAACTATATGTTCATGCGAGAATGCGGGTACACTTTTGCTACTCATATACCATGAAAACTTGACTTTTGAACATTTAATGAGGTTTTGTTGGTACCAAGAATTTAGAAATATGGATGGCAACATCTTATGTAAAATGAGTTCGTAACAAGTCTGACCATGTTATTATGCAAGAATAGGTTTAGTTTAATCAACCCAAATGTAATGAATGTATGTTGCTTCGCGCGGAAGATGACAGATGTAGATTATTATTATTAGCTTGGCCCCTCTTCATTTAATGAAACCTATTAATTATCACAAGTTGTAATAATTTTTAATAAAGAAAAGATAGTCCCACCCAAATATCTAGTCCAAAGGTTAAATGATCAATTAATGAGTATAGTAAATCTGGAAAACCAAAACCCAAATCTTGTTAAAGGATAATTAGCTAATATATAATTTGACCAAAAAAATTCAGCTTATAAATAATCTCAATTAATCTACAAAACCAAAGCCAATTTTGGTTTATGGATATAAAGGAAAAATAAGACCGGTCAGAACTTTGTACATATAAACATGGCTCCTTTTCATTAATTAATGAGACCTATTAATTATTTAACTTTTTTTTCCACAAGTTGTTGAAAAATAATTTAATGAAGAACAAAATCATACTAAAATATCCAGGCAAATCATTAATTATTAATAAATAAGTTCGCTAAATATAACAAACCAAAACCAAAATTATTTGATCAAAGGTTTAATTTATCAATTGTTGATACTTAAATTTTGGCTTCAAGTGTAATCATTTGCATAAAAATTAGGGCTAATATCACGAAAAACCCTAAATGAGTACACTTGTGACAACCTAAATTGGTATACTTATAACAAATTTATCTTTTGCTAGTTTCCGTTAAAATTTACTATCAAATTCCTTAGTTGGATGGATGATATGTGGTAGTTGACGGGTATTTGGTTTACCCTCCATTTGTTACAAGTATATCGGTTTTGCGATTTTTTGGGGTATTAATAAAATTTAATAGAAATTGATGGAGAGTAAATTTATCACAAATATATCAGGTTGGGATTTTTGGTCAAAAAATAGTTTTGGAAGATTTATGGTGGTTAAAAAATTAGTTTGAGATAAATTTGTCATAGATGTATTTGTTTGACAATTTTTGGGCATTAATCCAAAAAATTAGGGATGGAGCCTAACTCTAAATAAAAGGCATCATTAACATAGCTTTTGCATTATAGATGTTTGAATTTCTAAGATGAATTATGCCTAATCTGAAACAAGGATACATGAGTAGATTTGAAGAGGCAAAATCAAGAAAGAGATTGTGGCTAGCCAAGAGGAGATTTGATGATATATTTGAATGGAAATAATGACAAGTGGGCAGAAATTCTAGGACGTTGAAGGAAAATTTTGCACAATAAAAGGGGGAGGTCTTCTTCTTGAGGGATGATCATGGCTTCTTTTATCAGTTCATGAGTTTGTTTGGTAATCATTTGGTTCCTAAAAAAAATTGCTGTTTAATTTTTATTTTAGTTTTTTCTTTTTGCTTTAGTTCCTTGGACAAGCTTTTGACGATCCATTTTATTTCTGAAATAGAAAAAGAATAGAAATGCGATCGGTACAACTCTCAAATTTTTTGTGACATAGAATTTGCTTTTAATTTTAAAAAAAATTTATGAGATTTTTTTTTTTTTTTTTTTTTGCTTTTTCTCCTTCTCTTCTTCTTCCTACTCTAGTCATTAGTGGGCCTTCGCGATCGCTGGCGATTGGCTAGATGAGAGTTGGCAACCTCACCAGGCTTGAGGGAGCCTTGCCTAGCCATTGATAAGACTTGACCTCATCTAGGTGAGGTTGAGCCCTGCCCACCTAAGGCGAGGTTGACCTTGCCTAGCTAGGATCAAAAGACCTCGTCGTGGGCCATCGTCAAGCCTAGCAACCGACTAGAGGAGAAAGAGGAAGAAAAAAAGAAAAGAAAAGAAAAGAGGGAGAAAGAAGAGAAAATGACTTGATTATAGAATTGTCATTGGGAACAAAGAAATAACTTTTTTCTACCTTTCGATTTTTTTCTAGTTTTATTTTTGGGAATAGTGTTCCCTACTGACGTTAGACCTGTTTAATGGGTGGGTCGGGTAGGGTTTGGGTCGGGTCATAAATGGTCAGACTCAAATCAACCCATTTAACTTGTTTACGACCCATTTTCTTTTTCTCTTTTCTTTTTCTTCTTCTTTAGCTGGTCGTCGGTCATGACAACGGTCGGCAACTGGCCACAGGTGAGCCTCCAGCTTGATTCTTTGTTCCCAGGAATAATTCTAGAATCAAATTTACCTATTTTTTTCTTTTTCCTTCTCTTTCTTCTTGTTCTTCTTCCCTCTCTCTTGTTCTTCAAGTGGTGTTTTCGCCAACATTGCCATTTGCCGTCGCCACCGCCACCGCCATTGCCATTTGCCGCCGTTGTCGTTGCCGTCGTCCCTCCACCGAATCGCAATCCGTCATCCACCACCGCTTGTCGTCGGCGAGCTTGCCGGAGGCTCGTCCAGCCATAGGCGAGGCTCGGCGAGCTCGCCGGTGCCATGCCCAGCCGCCGGCAAGGCCGGGACGAGCTCGCCGAAGGCTTGCCCAGCCACGGGAGAGGCCGACCTTGTTGGTGGCTAGGCTGGCTTCCCCGACCACTAGCAAACCTTGCTTGGTCCGGGGAGGCTCCACCTCGTCTTGATTTGGCAAGGCCGAGCTCGCCTAGCCAAGGCTCGGCCAACGAGGCACGGCCTTGTCGAGGGTTGGCGATGCTCCGGTGAGGTCGCCGACCCTCGTCTGGCTAGTCGCCGGTCGTCCTAAGGCCAACGACTGGTCACCTTGAAGAAGAAGAAGAAGAAGGAATTTAAATTTTGCTATATATAGAATACATACTTAATTTTGTTTTTAATTTATTATTTAGTATTTATATTTATAGTTTATATTATAGTTTATTATTTACTATTTAATAAAAAATAATTCGTCAATATTTTTATTACTTAGTATAAATATAATTAATCAATAGAATATCTATGATTTGAAAAATTTTTTAGAATTAGATTAGAAATTTTATGTAGTTACCAAACACATTTATGTTCTTTTTCTATTTTAGAATTAGAAATTTTGTGTAGTTACCAAACATGTTCTTTTGCTCAGAAATTTTTCTCGAGAAGAAAATAAAAAAGAATCATTTCAGATCAGAAATTGTTCTCGGTAACAATTCAGTTACCAAACGGGCCTTTAGTCGCCCTTGCCCTTGCTGAGATCTCCCCGATATCTTAGGTAAGTCAAGGTTTGTGTAATTTCATTTAATATTTTGGTTTACTATAAAGTTATTAAATATGTCTCAAGTTTGAGCTCGAAAAGAAAAGCTTTCTACTTCAAGTAGATTTCCTATTTTGAATAGATTTCCTGATTGAATGGTTTTCATAGTTGGAGAAGGTTTCAGAAAAAGAGGTTTTCTACTTTAGATTTGATTCTTATCTATATACAAAAATTTGAAAAAGAAAGAGGCAAAACTTTGGATTTTGCTTCTTTTTTTCTCGTGGTTTTTCCCACAAGGGTTTCCAAATAAAATCCGGCATTCCTCTATTCTTCTCAATTTCAATTTTGTTATAGTTTTCACATTCACCATAACAAATCTGGTTTCAGAACCTTAGGTCTTTTTGTTTTCCTCGGTCTTTTGATTATGACTTCAAGTTGAACAACGTGATTTGATATTGAGAAGTTTGATGGGAGCGGCAATTTCAACCTATGGCAAGTTTGTATGTTGGCTATTCTTATGCAATAGGGTTTGAAGAAGACTCTGTTTGAAAAAGGGAAGAAACTGGAAAGCACATCAGATGAAACATGCGAAGAATTAGATGAAAGAGCTCTATCTACTGTTTGGCTTTTTTTTTTTTTTTTTGAAAAAATCCCTCATCAATTGGTTGAGGCTCAAGCAATGACTCTTCATTCTTTGTATGGCTGAATGTGCTTATCTTAAATCTCATATTTCTGAATTCAATGCTATTATCTTTGAATTAAGAAGTATTGGTTGACACCTAAATTTTGCCAACCCTGTAATTCATTTATTGCATAAAAATTAGGGATTAATTTTTAACCCCTAAAAAAGAATATTAGAATTAGATTGCATAGCGTATAGTTTTAAGAGCATTTACTTTTTATCGCATTTGTATTAGATCGGTGATAGATGAGCTTTAATTTGACAAGTTGGGAGATGAGTACATTTTGGAAAAGATTTGTATTATTCTTCCATTATTCGATGATATGGCACTTGATTTTTTTTTTATATATTCTTGCAATATATAGAAAAATAAAAGGCAAGTGCGCTAAGACGTTATCGATCGGCCTGAGGCATATATTTGGCTATATAAAAAAAGTATCAACACAAGGAAAGGGATATTCTAGACATGCATGAGTAGAAAGGAAAAAGGGTGAAGAAGAAAAAAATGTTTTAAAAAGTGCTCACAATAGGAAAGAAAGTCTACGCTCTTTCTTTGAGAGCCCTAGTCCTCTTACCTATAAAAGCCATCTCACTATAGACAAAGGAAAGGGGGAGTCCACACAATTCAAAACAAGGCCAGATGAAGAGATATACGTGAGAAGAGGAGAGAACGAGAGTTCTCTTGGCCAAGCTTTGGCCGACACCCACACCGTCGTTGCCATCGCGCTCTCATCATCAGCGACAACTTGTCGACGAGCTGCAAGGCCTACTGTGCCGAGCTCGTTGTCGTCATTCTTGACGATGTTGCTACTCTAGTCTAGCTGCCTTGACGACGAAGCTACTCTTCACTCCACGACAACACGGAGTTGTTGATCTTGCCACTCGCATCACCCGTGTTGTATCGCTTATGCAATTCAATTAGCTTCAGCCACCTCATAATTGAACTATGGGTTAATTAAATGGATCTAACGATCAATAGCCATCGATTGTGTCGCATGAGGGCATGACCGGTTGTAGGTTGGAGGCAACTAATGGAGGTCTCCGGAGGGCGTCAGACGGGAATTTGTTGAGAAGGAGAAGAACTGACGCTCTTTTCTTGATAAAATCACGCTCATATCTTTCTCTTCCTCCTTTGTGAATGCCTCCAACATCCTCCAGCGACAGCCAGTGAGAGAGAGGGGCTTACGTCGCTTTAGGATAGAAACCCATTGCTCTAATGGAGGGACGATGGAACAACCGAGGTTGAGGAAAGTTGAAATCCTAACTAATGGTGGAGTTAGAGCTTGTGATGATCAACAATGTGTTAGAGAAAACTCCCTTATTTTTGAAGTTGACAAAAGCTTTCCAAGTCTATATCTGAAGATCTCAAGACTTTATCGTCAAAGTCTGAAGACCGACAGACCATCAGATTTTAATCTCAAAGTCTATCCTCACTAACAGTTCCAGACAGAAGTATGAAGACTTATCAAATTGCAGGATTATTATCCAGATGCAAGATTATCTTCAAAAGTTTTGTTTCGTATGATTATTGGAAAATCTTATAGTTGGATTTCACATGTACTTGATTGATTATTCTTATTGGAAACTACCTCGATATGAAGATCTGTGAAAAACGGGCTAAACTTGAAAAGTTCTACTTATGGAAACTCAAGATCCTGATTTGTATGGGTGAACACGATTGACGGGCTTTCAATTCAAATCATCCAACGACTCGAGATCACCTTAATTGATTCTGTCCAATGGGTAGATTGGAAGAATTCCTTTGGAAAGTGCCAACGGTCAAGAAGGCATGAAGGAGTATTTAATGATTGACTCTTTGGTTGTTCGAGACAGTGCTTGAAAGAGAATTCCAAAGTATGAAGCTTTCTAGTCTCTTGCTTTTTCATTCATCGAGCTTAACATTGTATACAAAAGAGAGAAACTCTTAGTGAGACTTTGTGAGAGTTCGATAGAGACTCAACACTGTGATAGTCGAGATCACAAGCTGTAATATCTCTTTTGACTCTAAGTGGAATCCAGCCAATAGGCTGTCAGCGAGGAGAGTTGACATAGGCTTGACCTAAGCCGAACCACTATAAACTCTGTGTTCATATTCTCTTATCCTTAAACTTCTTACTGTTGTTTACTGATTGTCTATTTGCTTAAAGTTGAAATACGCTTAAAGTCTAAGATCTTCTGAAATTAATTTACTTTCATTAAGTCATGCCAAAATTTTTATTTACACCTATTCACCCCCCTCTAGGTGTATTCTCTAGCCCTTTCAATTGGTATTAGAGCTTGTGTGCTTATCTGTTGAAGTGTTTTACTTCTTAAGCTAAAGATCTATGGCTAGTATTTTGGCTCTAGGACTGATTAAAGGTTAAAGCAACACTAGACCTCCTTACTTTGATGGGAAGGAATACAATGTATGGAAGAACAAAATGAAAGCATTCCTATGATCGAAAGATCCCCTGTAATCGGATGTGGTAGAAAAATGATTATTCCTAAAGATACATCAACTTTAGAAAGAGGAAAGGAAGTGGCAGATGCTGGCGAGATGACACAATCAGACATAACCAAGAGACAAGCTCTTGATGCTAAAACTATCTACTCTTTATATTGTGCTTTATCTTCTACTGAGTATAACCGAATTTCATCTTGTGAAACAATGAAAGAAGTATGTGACAGGTTGCATGTTACTTATGAAGGAACCGGATCGAGTTAAAGAAACAAAGATCAACATTCTACTCGGACAATACGAAGCTTTCAAAATGAAGCTAGGAGAATCCATCACTGATATGTTCAATAATTTTATAGAGATTATAAACGGTCTTGCATATCATGGACAACCAATCTCTAGGCAGATGAAAGTCAACAAATTGCTGCGAGGACTCTCCAAAGACTGGAATCACATAAAGACTTCCATTAGAGAAACACAGAGGATCGTGCCTCTATCAGTAGACGAATTAGTGGGCACACTTCAATCTTATGAAGTGGAGCAAATCAATGAGGAAGAGGATCCTAAAGGTAATAAGTTAATTGTTTTAAAGTCTAATGATGATTCTGATGATACAGATTTAGAAGATGACCTGGACGATGAAGAACTAACACTCATGATTAGGAAGTTCAGAAAGTTAAATAGAAAAGGAAGAAAGTACAATTGGAGGAAGCAGAGTACTAAAAAATTTAAGAATAAATCAATTGAAGACAATGAGACCAACAAAGATGTGATTTGTTTCGAATGTAAGAAAAAGGAACACATCAGACCCAATTGTCCTCTATTGAAGAAAAAGAAGGGAAATACAGAGAAATTCAAAAAGGCTCTCAAAGCAGAGCCATAGAGTAATACTGAATGTGAAGAGGGTGATGAAGAATATGCCAACATTTGTTTAATTGCAAATTCAGATTCAGACTCAAACTCAGACAAGGAAATCGAGGTTAGTAATTTTAAAATTCCTGCTAAAGATTCATAGTATATTGATGAACTCTGTCTTAGTCTCAAGGTATCTCTTAAAAGAATTTCTGAACTAAAAAAGGAAAATTCCAAACTGAAGCAATAGGAAATTCCTTGGAAAGTTTGAAAATCTAAACAAAAACTTTGTTGTCTTAGATTCTCTTTCAAAAGAAAGCAATTTTTTGAAAGAAGATATTTCAAATATCTCAAAGAAGTTTTCAAAAGGATATGAAAAGTTAGATAAAATTCTTTCAATACAAACACCTTATTTCAACAAATCAGGTTTAGGAATGACACCAGAAACTATTTCTTTAATTGACTTTCCAAAAGCAAAAGATTGAATCAAACAAAGACCTACAAAAACCTTTTACAAAAATCATTTTCAAAAAGTTTGTAAAACCTGTTGGTCGAAGTGTTCTCAAATGTTCAAAGTGTAACAGCTTAGAACATTTCGAGAAGGATTGTCCTAAAGTTTGGAGATCTGTTAAGAGAGACTGGGCAAAAACTGTTTTTTGGAATTAACTGGCATCCCAAAAATTCAAGACAAGCTTTAAGGTGTATCAAAGCCCATAATTAGGTAATGAAATTTTCCTAAGTTTTATGCTTTAGCCATTAGTCTCCTCTTAAGACTAAGTGATATATGCTTGTGTTCATGAATTTTGAGATTAGTGTAATAGGATAAATTTATGAGAAGGATTTATAATTTCAAGTGTATAGTCATCTTAATTTGTAATTTAGTACTTTAATTTAATAGGGATTTAGTAATTTTAAAAGGATTGAATTTGGGCTAATTAAGCTTGGGTCTTAGGCCCAAGATGGATGGGCCTAAGATGGGCCAAGCTGGCCGGCCCATGAGCCCATGAGGGGCTGTCGACCGTGCGAAGGGGAGGGGGGGAGAAACCGGTTGCATGCCCTCTCCCACTTGTCCTTTGAAATGTGCCAAGTGTTCCCCATGCATTGCCAATGATTGCTCATCATTGAGGGGAAGAAAACTTGGAGAGTTGATGGCCGGTTTAAGCGAAAATGAGGGAGAGAGAGAGAGGGGTTCGTCCGAAGAGAAAGAGAGGAGAGGAAGAGAAGAAAGGGAGAAGAGAAGAGGAAAGGAGGAGAGCTGTCCGTCGACCGTCCGCCCGTTTGCTGCCCATTCGCCGCCGTGTGCTCGTCGCTAGCTCGGTTTAGAGGCAAGTTCGGATCGATTTCCACTCTTGCATGTGTGTGTGTTGCATGTATGTTTGGAGAAATGTCGAATTTTGGGCGAGTAGGAGGGAGAAACCGAAGCTAGAATGACTTGTTCTTGAGTGATGTTGCTGTTTTCGCATGAACCGCCTGAGCCAGAATCTTGTGAGAGCTTGCATGCATGTTTTGAGTTCGATTTTGTCTTTGATTCCTTAATGAAAGTCGTAGCCAACATCTTAAAATACAACATACTAAAATTTGGTGCAAAACTATGGAGATTTAAGGGGTCAAACCCTCATCCTACGGAGACACTAGATCTGGAACGATTTCGCTGACCTTTTGGTAGATTTGCGGTTGCATGTTGATTTTTACTAAGAATCTCTCTTCGACTTCTTCATGAAACGTGTAGAGAACATATTAAAGACTAACATACTCAAATTTGAAGTAAAATGAACAAGTATAGCCTAGTGAATCGACTTACTCTTGAAGACGGTAAATCTGGAGACGCGGTACAGGACACCCGAGACTTCATGGACCCATATGATGACTATAATATGGATATTTGACTTAGATCCCTTCATAAAACTTGTAGAGAATATCTTGAAGTAAAACATATCCAAATTTCAGAGGAAACGAAGAAGAATAGGTAGGTGAAGACTCAGTATTTCGGAGAAGCATGCACTGGACGTTTCGGTGTTAGATCCAGAAGCTTCGTGTGACTGTAGAAAATAATCTAAAAATAATTTGGCTTATAAGTCTTCATGAAAAATCTGCTCTAGTGTCTTGGCTATAACCCGGTAAAATTTCATAATTTTCGGAGGTCGTTCGTGTATTTTAATCGAATTATTTCTAAAACTGCACATTCTGTTTTATCCGAAATTTGCATGCTGTGATTTTGTGAATGATATCTTTTGTGTGGAATTTTATTGGCCATGTGTTTTTCATGAAATCATTATCTTATTGTCTTATTTATCACATGCCTTAATTTCATGATTTTTGGGAATCATATGGAAATTTAATTTAAATATTTTCCAAAATGGTACAAGCTGGAATTTAAATAAATATCAAAAAGGCATGATAAATGGACTATTCTAAATTGTATGAATTCCATAAATTGTATTTTTAAGAATGATTGCATCTTGCTACATGTATGATGATGACTGATGATGCATGTATAAATCAAAGGATGAAAGTGATTTATTTGCCATTATATCATGTGCCACGCTAAGTTGAGACTTAAATTGATAAACATGATCAATGATAAATGAGGAAACTGTTTGTGGCGGATGATAATGCCCTTGGAGTATCAGGATGCTCGGGATGGGGGGTGCCGGATGCCCGGAATGTATAGAGATACATGGCCGGCTGCCCTCGGGAGTTTCGAGATGCCGGAATGGTTGGGTGCGGAAGCCCGGAGGTCCGTGCCCGGGAGTGCCTCGTGATGCCGGTTGGGATGCGAGATGCCCGGAAAGTGGGGGTGTCGGATGCCCGGTAATGTGTGTCGGAGGGTTCTCGCGATGCCAGGATGGGGTGCGAGTGGTGATGTGTGGGACGCAATTACTGGTCCTGGGAAAGAGATGTGGTGATCAAATTTAAAGATAAAAGTGGAAATTGAATCCTGCGCATGAGATATGATGATATGTATGTGACATGATGATGATCACCTATGGCATGATGATATGTATGTGACATGATGATGATCACCTATGGCATGATGATATGTATGCGACATGATGATGATCACCTATGGCATGATGATATGTATGCGACATGATGATGATCACCTATGGCATGATGATATGTATGTGACATGATGATGATCACTTATGGCATGGTGATATGTATGTGACATGATGATGATGAATACATGAAGATGTATGTACATATGCATGGCTGCAAGGTAAGTTATGCTTGGATGCGTGCATGGTATGTACTATGCTATGTTTAATATGTTGTATTGTGTGATGCATTGAGTGGTTTATTGGTCCTTTACCTGCTGAGTGGTTGTACTCACCCCTTCGGGGACCAACATTTGATTAGAAAGATGCCGCTCCCTACCGTCACGCGGGGCACCTTCTATGGCCTCCCATCCGATGTGGAGGTAGAGTGTACGGAGATCGATTGCGTTACCATCCCCGGGTCCGACGTTTGTGCGAGTGCGAGTGTTGGTCATGTACGAGGTGGGCCCGGCTAGGGGCCCGGTCATTCAGGAGTTTCGGTTCATGTCCGCCGAGATGGAGAGTTTAGGGGGATGTTGCCACCACCACCGCCCGACGCGCCAGGATGGGTGTGATGGCCGCGTGAGGGGTAGAGAGCTGATGACACTTTTTGGACATAGCCGCCACTTATAGATGGAGGATCATACGTGAGATAGACATAGGGTCGAGTTGTCTTTTGGGTTATGGCCGAGTCTAGATGAAAATCTTGGCCTTTCTTTTGATTGTACCAAAGAAATCCATCTTGAAAATATATGTAAATAAAATTGCGGCTTCATCTTTTCATATGATGTGTATGTGCATTGTATCATGATTGTTGGAAAATGGTGATATCAAATGGTATTTGGATCAAAAAAAAAAAAAAAAAAAAAAAAAAAAAAAAAAAAAAAAGAGAAAAAAATGCCCATGAACTACAACGCTTTTACTAAGAGATGTAACTAGCGAGACATATGACATGAGATTCAAGTCGAGGGGTGCCACATTTCCCCGGACTCAAGAAAATATAGGTATCAAAGAAAAAAATCTTCTATATTCAAATGGAAATGATTCAAACTGTTTAACAAAGCTTATTCAAATAAATGATGAAAAAGTCTCTTTTGATGGAAATAATAAAGGAAAAATTGTTGGATATGGAACTATCAAGATTGAAAGTCTCACAATCAACAATGTCTCCTTAGTGGAAGGCTTGAACTATAATCTACTCAGCATAAGTCAACTATGTGACACTGGATTCAAAATCAACTTCCAAGAAGGCATTTGCTTAGGAACTAGTAAAGATTTGTCTCAATCTTTTACTGGACGAAGACATGGAAATATCTATCTACTGGATATAAAACTACAAAGCTCCCAGTGCCTAATTTCTATTCAAGATGAAGAAAATCTTTGGCATCGAAAGCTCAGTCATGTCAATATGAAGCAGATAGCCAAAATTTCCTCCAAGAAGCTTGTTCGTGGGCTACCTAATTTGGCTTATCGAAAATCTGAATTATGCACACCTTGCATTTTGGGTAAACATGTTAGAAGTTCTTTTAAGCTTATAAATCAAGTATCTACTAATCGTGTTTTGTAACTTCTGCATATGGATCTTTTTGGACCAACCAGAACTCAAAGTATTGGTGGAAAGAAATACTGCTTAGTAATCATGGATGATTACTCCCGCTTTACATGGGTATTCTTCTTGGCAAGTAAGTTTGAAGCATTTTCTCATTTTTCAAAGTTCGCTAAGAAAATTTAGAATGAGAAAGGATATACTATTACAAGCATACGAACAGACCATGGAGGTGAGTTTGAAAATCAAGACTTTGCAAATTTCTGTGATGAATTTGGTTTACATCATGTTTTCTCATCGCCATATACTCCAGAGCAAAATGGGGTTATGGAAAGAAAGAATAGATCGTTACAGGAAATGGTAAAAACTCTTTTAATTGAAAGCAATATTTCTTCTCGTTTTTGAGCTGAAGCAGTTTCTACAACTTGTTATATCATTAACAGAGTATTTTTTAGGCCAATTCTAGAGAAAACTCCTTATGAAGTGTTTAAAGGAAAGAAGCCAAATGTTTCTTATTCTCATGTGTTTGATTGTAAGTGTTTTATTTTGAAAAATGCAAATGATCGAACTGGTAAGTTTGAAGAAAAGTCATATGAAGGTATTTTTCTCGGCTACTCAACATCAAGCAAAGCATACATAGTATTCAACAAAAAGACTTAGTCTGTTAAAGAGTCTATGAATGTCAAGTTTCAAGACTCTACACAGCTTCAAGTGGTAGAGACTCAACTTGAAGAGATTGAACCTACTCGAGACGTTACAAAGTCTACTTCCCCGGCAGAAGTTCAAACTCCTGAAATTCAACAACAAAAAGAACCAAAAGATTCAACTAAAGAAGATAATGAGCAAACTCACAAACCAACCAGCAATTGGAAGCATAAGTCAAGTCATCCCAAAGAACTCATCATTGGCAACATTGATGAAGGAATTTGTATAAGATCCAAAAGGCGAGAAGAGTCTAGTACTTTGGCACTTATTTCTGAAGTTGAACCCAAAAGTATAGAAGAAGCCTTTACTGATGAAAGCTAGATTGAAGTTATGCAAGAAAAACTCAAACAGTTCAGCATCAACGATGTTTGGAGCTAATTCATAAACCAAAACGTAAATATATTATTGGAGCTAAATGAGTTTTCAGGAACAAAGTGGACGAGAAAGGAAAAGTGATCAGGAACAAAGCAAGACTCGTGGCCAAATGAGTCTTGGCCAGGAACAAAGCAAGACTCCAAAGCGAATTATCAAATACGTTGCAACTACTCCAAAGCTAGGACTATGGTATTCCAAAGAAGGAGACTTTACTCTCCTTGGATATTTAGACGCAGATTTGGCACGATGCAAAGTGGATAAAAAAAGTACATCTGGTACATGTCAACTACTTGGAAATAAGCTGGTATAATGGTTTTCAAGAAAACAGAGCATTGTAGCTCTTTCAACAACTGAAGCGGAATATGTAGCACTTGTAAGTTGCTGTTCTCAAATCTTATGGATGAGGCAACATCTAAGAGACTTTGGCATTGAAGAATCTTGCACTGAAATCAAATGCGACAACACAAGCGCCATCAATCTCACAAAGAATCCAATTTTTCATTCAAGAGCAAAGCATATAGAATTACGTCATCATTTTACTAGAGATCATGTACAGAGTGGAGAAGTTATGATTCAGTTCATTGACTTGAAAAAAAAAGCAACTAGCAGATATATTTACAAAGCCACTGGAGAAAAGTTTATTTGAGTTTATTCGTGCAAGACTAAACATTATATCCCTTGCCGGGTAAAGTCTGAAAGTGTTCAGACTCAGAATTTCTAGAAGTTACAACTGTAAGTCAATTTCTTCTAATTGTTGTGAAGTTATTTTTACATAAAATTTTGAAAAGGTATGTTATCTCTTTGAATCATTTTCTACCTATTTCGTTTTTAGAAATTATCCTTAATGACGGTTCTTCATTTTCAAAATGACAGTTATTAATTTTGAAAAAGACAATTTATTATTTTTGAAAAAAGACAGTTTTACTTTTTCCTTATGATCTTTTCGAAGGAGCGAGTTCGAGAAATTCTCCTAGACATTGACAATGTCTTCCCAAAGAAATTCTTCGAGAATCGCAAGTTGGGGACCACAGCGTATGTGTGAGGGACCTACGCATTTCGATTTGACCGAGGAAGAAGATTCTCCTCAACAACTACAACAACAGCATCAACCAAGACAACATTCTCAACTGCGTCAACAAGCAGCGTAAGATCCTCCTCCACAGCAAGAACATGAAGAGGTTATTGAAGACGTTGAACCTGTAAGGACTCAAAAACCCCAATTTATCTATAGACTGTATTCCAACTTGAAGAGGGGTGGTTCTGCTATGAATATGATTGATGAGTTCTTAAAAGCGCATGGTTACAAAAATGAGACATTTTTCTTGAACACTATGGAAAGATTAGGAATTGCGCCTCAGGGTTTGGCACAATGGTCGTTTGAAAATTTTCCTAGTGATCCAAGTTTTGGACAGTCGGAGGAGAAGGACGACGATGAAAGAATGTTTGTTAATTTTCAGCCCAGGATGGGCGTTGCTGCAAAGGTTCGTGGTGAAGGGATGGATTTATTTCGATCCAAGGACCACAAGAAGACTTACTCGAGTTTGCTGAATAGAGGGGTTATGCACCCCATGAGCGTGGATTTCGATTTTCTTGATTATTTAAAAGTTAATTTGAGGGAGAAGTTTGGTTTGCTTCAACTTGAACGATTTTGGACCGAGATAACCGTTGCATACCTTGAACTTAGTGCCTATTTTTATTCAAATCTGTCATTTATATATGCGAATAAATTTAGCTTTACTATGATGGATAAAGAGTTTGTAGTTGATGTAGAAACTTTGGCTGACTCAATTGGTGTGGAAAGAGGAAGATTCCAATCAATGGTGTGTCTCATGCCCATGCTACATTGTCCATTGTTAATGACAGAATGGTCGAAGGCAAAATTTCTTATTCAAGAATAAATGCCTATAATATTCTTCTTCATAAGGTGGTGATTAATTGCATCAGGCCAAAATCTACCTTAAGGACAGACATTTCTCGTTCGGAAGCGAAGCTCATGTACGTGATCATCTCTGGCCGTAAGTTTTCCCTGCCTCACACAATTCTAATGCACATGTATAGAACTGTGGTAAAAGACAAGGGACAACTTCCCTACTCGACGCTTATCTAACAACTCTTTAAGCATTTCAAGATCAATCTTCTTACTCCTCTTTGTGCTAGAACCATTGCTCCAATGGTTATTGGTCTCAAAATGGTTTCTAAGATGAGGCTGAAGGAACTGAGCAAGGAGCTGGAGCACTTTAAGGAGAAGTCCTCTGTGAAGGCCAAGCAAGACTCTGCTGCAAAGAAAGGAAATGCAAGGAGCCCATGACAGAATTAGTGAAGAAAATGAGATCTCTTATGTTATTATCTCAGCTCTTGCCTTGCGAAATTTACAGAGTTATGTAAGCCATACAAATAATAGAGAATGAGAAGGAACAGACAGAAGAGAAAAAGAAAGAGAATAAAGAAGAAAAGAAGAAGAAGAATGAGGAGAAAGAGATGAACAAGAAGGAAGAAGAAGCGAAGAAGAAAGGAGTCGCGATGACTCTTTTGAACCAACACTGGCTGCCTCATTGTCCGATGATTCGGAGAAGACAAGGAGTGGAAAGACTAGAGAACAACATCGCTACAGTGCTGAAGCAGAGCTTGAAGAAGAACATATTTCTCCACTTGAAGGCATGAAGACAGGGAGAGATGCTGAAAAATGAGGTACTTCTTCACCCATCTTTGCTATTGATGTTAGTAGATCTCCACCAGACCTAGAAGAGGTTTATGTCGCTCAATTCCCAGAAGCAGATTTCGAGGCATACACTCCTAGTCATGGTGATAGAACAACCGATGTTCCCCCTCATTTTCAAACTCCCGTAATCGATTCAATTTGGACCTAACACTGCTATAGATCACTCAGCAGATTTTCAGAGAGTGATAGAGCTTCTTTTGGAATTAAAGGAACATCAATATGCTTTTGAATTTGAAATGAAGCACATGATGACTGTCTTCAAGGCATCTACAGACTCTTTTCAAGAACATATTCAAGCCCTAAAGCTTCAAATGCAAGAATAGGCAAAGGGTGCAGATATTCAACAGCTTAAGGAGTATTTGCAGAAGCTTGAAGACACTGTCAAGTCCATTGGGGATTTCCAGCTCGTTCGTATCCCCAAGCAACCCTTATTCAAACCAACTCTTTTCAATCGTTTTTGTTTCCACTTTTTGCTGATGACAAAAAAGGGGGGAGAGTTTGAGTGCAGATTTGCATTTTAGTTTTTATTGAATTGACCTTTTTACTTTATGTGGACTTTTTGGTTATGGTTTGGTTTGACATTTGACTTTGGATATTGTTAATCTTTTGATGCTTGCAGTACAGTGACTAAGTTTGCAATATTACTTATGACTGGTTTGGACTAACATATGTTCTGTGGTTGCAGAATCGAGGTTTTCAAAGTCCTAATTAAGTTTATAAGATATTAAATATATTGCATAAGTACTGTTTTGCAGGTCAAAAAGTTTTCCAAATCTGCAGGAAAGTTTTGTCACCATAAAAAAGGGGGAGATTGTTAGAGAAAACTCATTTATTGTTTTGAAGTTGACAAAAGCTTTCCAAGTCTATATATGAAGATTCCAAGAATTTATCATCAAAGTCTAAAGACCGATAGACCATCAGATTTTAATCTCAAAGTCTATCCTCACTGACAGTTCCAGACTAAAGTATGAAGACTTATCAAATTGCAGGATTATTATCCAGATGCAAGATTATCTTCAAAAGTTTCGTTTGGTATGATTATTGAAAAATCTTATAATTGGATTTCACATCTTCTTGATTGATTATTCTTATTGGAAATTACTCTAATATGAAGACTGTGAAAAACAGGATAAACTTGGAATGTTTTACTTATGGAAACTCAAGATCTTGATTTGTATGGGCGAACAGGATTGATGGGCTTTCAACTCAAATCATCCAATGACTCGAGATCACCTTAATTGATTATGTCCAATGGGTAGATTGGAAGAATTCCTTTGGAAAGTGCCAACGGTCAAGAAGGCATGAAGGAGTATTTAAGGATTGACTATTTGGTTGTTCGAAACAGTGCTTGAAAGAGAATTCCAAAGTCTGAAGCTTACTAGTCTCTTGCTTTTTCATTCATCGAGCTGAACATTGTATACAAAAGAGAGAAACTCTTAGTGAGACTTTGTGTGAGTTCGATGGACTCATCACTGTGATAGTTGAGATCACAAGCTGTAATATCTCTTTTGATTCTTAGTGGAATCCAGCCAATAGGGTATCAGCGAGGAGAGTTGACGTATGCTTGATTTAAGCCAAATCACTATAAATTCTGTGTTGATATTCTCTTATCCTTAAACTTCTTATTGTTATTTACTGATTGTCTATTTGTTTAAAGTTGAAATACGCTTAAAGTCTAACATCTTCTTAAATCAATTTACTTTCATTAAGTCCTGCGAAATTTTTTATTTACACCTATTCACCCCCTCTAGGTGTATTCTTTTTCCCTTTCACAATGGAGGTTCATTTGTTGTTCCTCTGAGCTTTAGAGCTCTCTCCTCTCTTCTCTGTGTGCATCCCCTTTGCTCAAGAACGACACCCTATTTTGATCTCTCCTTTTCAAATGTCTTGGGTGAGGCCAGCTTCGGCACGAAGCACCGCCTGCTCCCTTCTTCGCGCATTAGTTTTCTTCAGCCTCGGCAAAACGAGAGAAGTGCAAGGAATGAGTCGGGCCGAATGAGAGAAATGTAAGGAACGATAGATTGGAGTTTTGGGCCTCTTATTCTTGATGGGCTTCAGAGAGAACTTGAGTCCGATTTTGTTTAATGGGGCAAAGACACCAATTTTGGTAGACGTAATGGGTCCGAATTGGTCTTAGGTAAAAAAATGATATTTAATTTGTCAATTAAAATTCATGTGTTAACATACCTAAAGAAGAGCAATGTAGCTTAAATGGGTTGGCTGAAAAATAAACAAAGCTGCTTTTGTTATCATCATCTCTTTGTTTAGCAAACTGTGCTACTACTTGATCGAAATTTCCTTCTTGTGATTTGCGATATTGTAATTAGTACTAAGATGAAGTGTACAATAGTGATAGTTGTACTTGCATTTTGATAGTGGGATCTATTTTGTAATAGTAGTTGCACGATTGTAACTTCTCTTGAAGATTACTAGAATCTATCCATGTTGAGGTTGTTATTCAAGAAAGCAGACATATGTTTGGGAACAAAGTCAAACTACTATAAATTGTCGCATGTTATTTTATATCTACTCATTATCGTCTATATCTATCTAATAATTGCATTGGTCTGCTTGATACTTTCAACTTGGTCTTAGGTACTGTCTAGGTACGACTTGCTATCTTCCACAAGAAAAAATTGTGGAGTTTACCAAATAATTTATTCACCACTCTTTAAGTTATGTTATTAATTTGAACATGTTTTTTTTCTTTTTGGTAAGGAAATATATTTTTGGTAAGCTTAATTTGAACATGTTTTTCCTCAATAAGGTGAATAAAAAAATTTAAAAATAAGTTGCTGCAGTTAGGGGTGTGCAAAGGAACCGAGACTCGCCCGGATAGCCCGGATTGCTCGGAACCGGACCAGAACTGCCTAGAATCGATGGTTCTTAAAGGAATTGGTCCGGTTCCCGGTTCTAATTTATGAGAATCAGTAGGTACCGGTCTGGTTCCCGGTTCCATGGCCGGATCCACCTACTCGGACCGGACCAGTTATATTATAATAATATATTAATTTTTAATATTAAAAAAATTTCGAGACACTTCCTAAGATCCCTAATAGCTTCCCCTCTTCTTGCTATCACCATCTTCACGTTCGCTAACTCAAGAAGCACTGCATGCTGCACGGGTCTAATGTCCTCCACTCTAGAATTTGGAGTACAGACTTCTCTTCCTCTAAGCTTAGCCAACATCCAATTAGATCTATTCAAACACCCCAAACTATCGCCAAACCATTTCAACATGTAATTAGCAGAACCCATCAGTTGCAAAGCCATGGCAACGGGCAAGCTGGGCTTCGCAGCGACGGAGCTTTGCATAAACCCTTGTAGAACCTTTAGGCAGATAGGGTTTTTGCTGAAATTTCGAGGAGAACACCTATAAATGTAGTTCCTCAGCCAGACCAAAAGGACAAATGTGGACACTCGGAAGATTGATTTTCACCACCAGATTTCAAGTGGTCCGTTAGTTGAAAAACCAATTATGACTCAGCTTGACCAAAAGGACATGCGTGGATGATAGGACTAGTACGAGCACCTAGAGGGGGGGTGAATAGGTGATTAAAGCAATTTTTGCGAAACTTAACAAGATAAATTAATCTTCAACGATTATAGACTGAAAGAGCGAAGACAATAAATAGTAATATAAAGTTGCAATGTAAAGTAAAGAGTTTAAGGATAGAGAATCAAGACTCAAGGTTTATAGTGGTTCGGCTTAGACCAAGCCTACGTCCACTCTCCCGCACTAACAGCCCATAGGCTGGATTCCACTAGAATCAAAAGAGAATTTACAGTCTCACGTCCTTGATTCCACAGTGTAGAGATTCTACTACACTTCCTCAAGGTCTCACCAATATTCAGTCTCTCTTTTGAATACAAATAAAGCTCAATGAATAAGATCGCGAGGAACAAGGAGATTCAGACTTTAGAATTTTTCCATCGAGCACTCTCGAACATTTTGAGCGTCTTCCTTATATACTCCTTCATGCCTTTATTATCGTTGGCACCTTCCAAAGGAGTTCTTTCAATCAACCCGCTGGATAGAATCAATTAGGAAGATCTCAAGCTATTCAAGGAAAATGACGATAGCCCACCAATTCTGCTCGCCCATACAATCAGGATCTAGGTTTCCATAAGTAGAACTTTCCAAGTATACTTCACCGATCAAATGAATCTAAGTTACTCGAATTAATCTCAATACGAATAACAGATCTTGAGATGCTATCTCCAGCTGTGAGAACTTCCTTAACCATACGAAACAAATCCTTGAAGATATGCTTGTCTTAATTCAATCGAATAAAACTTTTCCTTCGTCGGTCTAGGAACTGTTAGTGAGGGCAGACTTTGAATCTTGAGTCTAGAGGTCTTCAGACTTTGTCAATAGAGTCTGCAAGTCTTCAGACTAGACTGATGGAAACGTGTTGTCAACTTCAAAATAAGTCGGGAAGTTTTCTCCAACAATCTCCCCCTTTTTGATGGTGACAAAACTTTCCTACAGATTTGGATGCTTTCAACCTACATCACAATAATTAAGCAAACAAATATATCTCATAAAAGATAAATAAATTAAGGTAAAGATAATGGTGATTATGTATCCACAGAAAACAAGTTAGTCTTGTAAAAGCAATTATCTTCACCAAAATCATAACTTAAGATACTGTAAGCATTAAAAGATCAAAGCAGTCCAAGAGTCCAAACTAGACAGTCCATCCAAACAAAAAGATAAAGTCAATCCAAACAACAAACAAAACATCAAATCTGCGATAAATGCTCCCCCTTTTTGTCAACAACAAAAGGTAGAGAAGATTAAAAATATGAAATTAAGATGATTTGGGAATGCGAATGAGCTGAAAATCTCCCATTAACTTGACAGTCTCCTCCACCTTCTTCATATCCTCCTGCAGTTGCTCTAGATCTTTACCCTTTACAGTTGTTTGAATTTGAAGAGCAAGGGCTTGAACTTGATCTTTCAAGGATACGGAAGTAGCTTGATGAGCGTTCTGCAAAGTCTGCAATTCACATCCCAAAGCATATATCTGGCCTTTGATCTCCAGAAGAACTTCAAGCAACCTTTGAAAATCTGCCGAGGTGTCAGTTTGTGTGCTTGTTGTAGCGTGATCAGTTTGTGGAGTATAGCCAGATGAAGGAACTTCAGCCTGAGCATCCAGATTATGAGATGAAGTTTCTTGATCTTCTCTAGGAAATTTAGAGGCATACACATGCTCTGGATTGGCAGGAGAACGACTAACATCATCACTTGTAAAAGTAAGTAGAGGAATACCTTCTCTAGCAACAGCTCCCCCTGTTTCAGTGCCTTCAAGTGGAGAGAAGTACTCTTCTTGCTCGGGTGCTTCTTCGGTGTCATCATCTTCTTGTTCTTTTTTTTTTTTGCTGGAGAATCACCACGACTTTCTCTTGCAGTTTGTTCTCCTCTCTGCTCGGTTTTTTCTTTTCTTCCTTCTTCTTCTTTCCTCATTGATTCCCTTTCTTCATTTCTTTTCTCTGTTTCTTCTTTGTCTCTATTCTCTCGCTCTTCTGTTTCTTGATCAAGACGCCGTGCATTCTTTAAAGCAAGAGCAGAGATAGTGATTTCGTCTTCATCTTCTTCATTGTGCAAGATGATCGCTCTTCTCCTCTTAGGTGGAGTTGTCATGGGCTCCTTGCCTTTCCTCTTTGCAGCCACAGGGTCTTGTCGAGACTTGACAGGGGTCTTCTCCTTAAATCGCTCTAAACTCTTGTTTAGCTCCTTTAGACGCATCTTTGTGATCATCTTCAGCCCTATCACCATTTGATCAATGGTTCAAACACAGAATTTTTGGGGGCTGAATATTAAAATGTTTGAATAAACGAGTAATGAGAGTAGAGTAAGGAAGTTTTCCCTTATTTTTTGCCATTGATCTGTACATGTGAAACATGATGGTGTGAGGCAGAGAGAACTTGTAGTCGACATTAATGGCGTACATCAGCTTTGCTTTAGAGTTAGAGACATCAGTCTTTGACGTGGATTTCGGTCTGAGACAGTTGATTACAATCTTGTGGAGCAAGACATTGGAGGCACTCATTCTCAAATAAGAGATTCTTCCTTCAGCAATTCTATCTCGAACAAGCTCCATAGTCGCATGACCGATAGACACACTTATGGATTGGAAAGTCCCTCTCTTCACTCCAATCACATCAGCAAGAGTGTCCATGTCTACAACATAATCTTGATCCCTAACACTGAAAGAAAATCTATTCGCATCCAAAAAGATTAGATTGGAATAGAAGTACGCTATAAGTTCAGAGTGAGCAACATCGGTCTTAGAACAAAAACGCTCAAGTTGAAGTCTCGCAAACTTCTCTCGCAACTTGACGTTTAATGAATCGAGAAAGTCAAAATCCACACTTCTGGGGTTCATTACCTCTCGCTTCAGCAACTTAGAGTAAACTTGTTTATGTTCCTCAGAACGGAACAAATCTGCCATTTTCCCTCCAATTTTCGCAGCAACACCCAACCTAGGCTTAAATTGCGTGAACATCTTGTCATCGTCATTTTTACCCTTAGGTTGGTTAATCCCTCCAAAATGTGGATCATTTGGAAAATTCGCAAAGGTCCTTTCTGCTGTACCAACAGGAACTATTCCCGAACGTTCCATAACCCTTAAAAAATGGGTCTCATTCCAATATCCCTTCTCTCTCATAAATTCATCAATAAACGTCATTGCAGAACCTCCTTCTTTCAAAGCGGAGTAGATTTTGTAAGTAAATGCATGCTTAAGAGTCCTTACAGATTCGACATCCTTAATGAATTCTTCCTCTGCTTGTTATGGTGATGCTCATGAGACCTAACGGGAGAAGAATGACACGGTTGAGAATGTTGTTGTTGACTTTCCTGCTGCCTTGGAGAGTCTTCTTCCTCAGTCAGATCGAAGTGAGTAGGTCCCTCACGCATAAACTGTGGTCCCCTGGTTGCGATCCTTGTCGACTTTCTTTGAGAAGACATTGTCACAGTCTTTGAGGGAGTTTTCGAACTCGATTCGCGAGGAAGATGAAAACTTTAAGATTAAACTAAAGAGAGAAAGTAAGAAAGTGAAGATCTGTGCTTTAGGGTTTGTGGGTAAAAATGGAGAAGAAGAACAGTATATAAACTAGTTGAAACGGGGTATTCGAATCGTAAAAAAAAGGAATAATAAAAATACCTTTTCAAAAAGTAACTTCCTTTTTGAAAATAGATAACTATCTTTTTCAAAAATAACTACATTTTTCAGTATTGATTAGTGATTAACAGACAGTCTTACCTTTTTGAGATTTATATTTAAAGATTAGAAATACTGTAACCGAAATAACTTACAGTCGTAACTTTTGGTCTTCTAAGTCTGATCTATTTGAGTCGATCATCTTCAGATTTTGTCCCTGAGTTTGAGCTTCGTCAGACTTTATGTCTGAGTCTTAGCTTCATCAGACTTTAAGAGATAAGATATTAAGTCTTGATCGGATTGACTTAAATGAGCTTTTCTCTAGCGGCTTTGTGAATATGTCTGCCAATTGATTCTTTGAGTTAATGAACTGTATCAAGACTTCTCCATTTTGAATATGATCTTTAATAAAATGATGTCGAATCTCTATGTGCTTTGCTCTTGAATGAAGAATAGGATTTTTTGTGAGATTAATTGTACTAGTGTTGTCGCATTTGATCTCGGTCCATGAGTCTTCGATTCCAAAGTCTCGTAGTTGTTGCTTTATCCATAATATTTGAGAACACCAACTTCCAAGAGCCATATACTCTGCTTCTGTTGTTGAAAGAGCCATAGTACTTTGTTTCCTCGAAAACCAAGATACTGCCCTGTTACCAAGCAATTGACAAGTACCGGATGTGCTCTTTCTATCTCTGCAACTTGCTAGATCTGCGTCTTAATATCCAAGAAGAGTAAAGTCTCCTTCTTTGGGATACCATAGACCTAATTTAGCAGTTGTTGCAACGTATTTGATAATACATTTCACAGCACTTAGATGTGATTCTTTGGGATCTGATTGAAATCTAGCACAAATGCAAACACTAAACAAAATGTTAGGTCTAGAAGCAGTAAGATAAAGAAGTGAACCAATGATACTCCTGTATAGTTTTTGGTCGACTTTCTTTCCTCCTTCATCTTTGTCTAGCTTCGAAGAACTTGACATTGGTATTTCAGTCTTTTTGCAATTCTCCAGTCCAAACTTTTTAATAAGTTCTTTTACGTACTTCTCTTGATGAATGAAAATTCCTTCTCTCAGTTGTTTCACTTGTAGACCAAGAAAGAAAGATAATTCATCCATCATGCTCATCTCGAATTCATCCTGCATAGACTTAGAAAATTTCTTGCATAGATTCTCGTTAGATGATTCAAATATAATGTCATCAACATAAATTTGAACAAGTAAAAAGCTTTTTCCTTCCCTTTTTATAAACAAGGTAGTGTCTACTTTTCCTTTCACAAAACCATTTTGAATTAAGAATTTACTTAATTTTTCATACCAAGCACGAGGTGCTTGTTTCAATCCATATAGAGCCTTCTTCAGTTTGAAGACAAAGTCTGGTTTCTTTGGATCTTCAAATCTAGGGGGTTGTTCCACATAGACTTCTTCTTGAATAAATCCATTTACGAATGCACTTTTGACATCCATTTGGAATAACCTGAAATTCTTATAGCAAGCAAAAGCGAGTAATAATCTAATTACTTCTAACCTTGCTACAGGAGTGTAAGTCTCATCATAGTCTATCCCTTCTTCTTGCGTATATCCTTTGGCCACGAGTCTTGCTTTGTTCCTTATTTCTTTTCCTTTTTCGTCCATTTTGTTCCTGAAAACCCATTTAGCTCCAATAATAGACTTACTTTTTGGTTTAGGAGTTAATTCCCAAATACCATTAATGCTGAATTGCCTGAGTTCTTCTTGCATTGCTTCAATCCAGCTTTCTTCAGTTAAGGCTTCTTCTATATTTTTGGGTTCTATTTAGAGATAAGTGCCACAGCACTAGACTCTTCTTACCTTTTGGATCTGGTACAAATCCCCTCATTAAGATCACCAATAATGAGTTCTTCGGGATGACTAGACTTATGCTTCTAGTTGCTGGACAATCTGACAGGTTGTTGATCTTTTTCTTGAGTTGATCCTTCATCATATGTTCATTGTAAAGTCTTAGCAGGTTCAGATTCTTCAGTTTGAGTCTGAATCGGTTGGATTTGCAGAGAGTCTTGAAATTTAACATTCACCGATTCTTCCACAGTCTGAGTCTTCTTGTTGAATACTCTGTAAGCTTTGCTAGTGGTTGAGTATCCAAGAAAGATTCCTTCGTCTGATTTTTCTTCAAACTTACCAACTCGATCATTTGCATTTTTCAAGACAAAACATTTACAATCAAACACTTGAAAATACGAGACAATTGGCTTCTTTCCTTTGAATAATTCATAGGGAGATTTCTCAAGAATCGGCCTCAAGAATACTCTACTAATAACATAACATGCAATAGAGACTGCTTCAGCCCAAAAACGAGAAGAAATGTTGCTTTCAATTAAAAGAGTTCTTGCCATTTCTTGTAAAGATCTATTCTTCCTTTCCACAACCCCATTTTGTTCTAGTGTATATGGAGAAGAAAACTTATGTCGAAAACCAGATTCATCACAGAATTTAGCAAAGTCTTGATTTTCAAACTCACCTCCATGGTCTGTTCGTATGCTTGAAATAGTATAACCTTTCTCATTCTGCATTTTCTTAGCAAACTTTAAAAAATGAGAGAAGGTTTCAGACTTACTTGCGAGAAAGTAGACCCAAGTAAATCTTGAATAATCATCCACTTTTACTAGGCAAAACCTTTTTCCACCAATGCTTTGAGTTCTAGTTGGTCTAAAGAGATCCATATGTAGGAGCTACAACACACGATTAGTGGAAACTTGATTTATTGGTTAAAAAGAATTTCTAACTTATTTTCCCAACACGCATGGTGTACATAATTCAGATTTTTGATATTTCAGGTTGGGTAGTCCACGAACAAGCTTCTTGGAAGAGATTTTGGCAATTTGCTTCATGTTGATATGGCCAAGCTTCCGATGCCATAGATTAGCTTCATCTTGTACTAATATTGAGCATTGCGATCTTTCTGGTTTTATATCCAGAAGATAAATGTTTTCATGTCTACGACCAGTAAAAGATTGAGAGTAATCTTTACTAGTTCCTGAGCATGTTCATTCCTGAAAATTGATTTTGGATCTAATGTCGCACATTTGCCTTATGCTGAGTAGATTGTAATTTAGTCCTTCCACCAAAGAAACATTGTTGATTGTTAGACTTCCAATCTTTATTGTTCCACGTCCAACAATTTTTCCTTTGTTATTTCCTCCAAATGAGACTTTTCCTCCATCTATTTGAACAAGTTTTATGAAACACCTTGAATCTCCTGTCATGTGTCTTGAGTAGCGACTATCCAAATACCATTTAATCTTCCTTTTGATAGTGACCTGCAATTAAAAAGATATTCAAGCTTTCTTTGGTATCCATATTTTCTTGGGTCTAGTGGAGTTAGTGCAATAAACAGTCTTTGGCCAATCCTTTTTAACAGGTCTCCAAATCATAGGGCATTCTTTCTCAAAGTGTTTCTGAGCTTTGACACTTTGAACATTTGAGAGCATTTCGGCCAACAGGTTTTACAAAGACTTTTTGAAAATGATTTCTACGAAAGGCTTTTGTAGGTCTGTTTAATTCTTTCATTTACCTTTGGAAAATCAATTAGAGGAATGGTTTCAGAAGTCATTCCAAGACCTAATCTGTTAAAGTATGGTTTTTGTATCGAAAGAATCTTATCCAACTTCTCAGATCTAATTGAAAATCTTTTTGAAATGTTTGAAATGTCATTTTTTAAACAAATGTTTTCTTTTGAAAGTGAATCTGCATTTTCTTTCAAAATAACAAAATTTTTGTCTAAATTTTCAATTTTATCTTTCCAAGATTTTTCTTGTTGCTTTAATGTGGAATTCTCCCTTTTTAATTCGGAGATCCTCTTAAGAGAAGTTTTGAGGTAAAGACACAGTTCATCAATATATTTTGAAACTTTAGTAGGAATTTTTAAATTACTTACCTCGATTTCACTGTTTGAGTCTGAGTCTGTATCTGTCTCAAGGTCTGAGTCTGATTCCGATTTTGCTATTAAGCAAATGTTGGCATACTCATCATCACTTTCTTCACATTCAGTATCACTCCATGTTTTTGCTTTGAGAGCCTTTCTAAATTTCTCAGTTTTTCCTTTCTTTTTCTTCAATAAAGGACAATTAGGTCTGATGTGTCCCTTTTTCTTGCATTCGAAGCAAATCACGTCTTTATTGGATTCATCATCCTCAGTTGATTTGTTCTGAAACTTTTGAGTACTTTGTTTCTTCCAATTGAATCTACTTCCCTTTTTGTTAAGTTTTCTGAACCTCTTTATCATAAGTGCTAGCTCTTCATCGTCTAAGTCTTCTTCAGAGTCTGTAATATTAGAATCATCGTTTAACTTTAAGGCAATAGATTTCTTACCTTTGGGATTTTCTTCATCATTCACGTGCTCCACTTCGTAAGACTGAAGTGTCCCAACCAATTTGTCTACAGAAAGTGGCGCAATCCTTTGTGTTTCTCTTATCGAAGTCTTTATATAATTCCAGTCTTTGGAGAGTCCATGCAGTAGTTTGTTGACCTCAATTGGTCCTGAGATTGGATGTCCCTAATATTCTAGACCATTCACAATTTCAATAAAACGGCTAAACATATCAGTGATTGATTCTCCTGGTTTCATTTTGAAGACTTCATATTGTCCTAGAAGGATATTGATCCTTGTCTCTTTTACACGATCAGTTCCTTCATAGGTAATGTGCAGCCTGTCCCAGACTTCTTTTGCTGTTTCACAAGAAGATATTCTATTATACTTAGTAGGAGATAATGCACAGTATAAAGAGTAAATTGCTTTAGCGTCAAGAGCTTGTCTCTTGGTTATTTCTTCTTGAGTCATCTCGATAAGTACTGCAACTTCTTTTCCTCTCTTTGATCTTGATGCAGCTGTAGGAATGATTCCTTTTTCTACTACATCCCATTCCAGAGGATCTTTCGATCTTAGGAATGCTTTCATCTTGTTTTTCCATATGCTGTAATCCTTTCCATCAAAATAAGGCGGTCTGGTGTTGCTTTGACCTTCAACCAACCTCGGAGCCAACATACTAGCCATAGATCTTTAACTCAGAAGTAAAAACACTTCAATCAAATGAGTACATAAGCTCTGATACCAATTGATAGGACTAGTACGAGCACCTAGAGGGGGGTGAATAGGTGATTAAAGGGATTTTTGCGAAACTTAACAAGATAAATTAATCTTCAACGATTATAGACTGAAAGAGCGAAGACAATAAACAATAATATAAAGTTGCAATGTAAAGTAAAGAGTTTAAGGATAGAGAATCAAGACTCAAGGTTTATAGTGGTTCGGCTTAGACCAAGCCTACGTCTATTCTCCCGCACTGACAGCCCACAGGCTGTATTCCACTAGAATCAAAAGAGAATTTACAATCTCACGTCCTTGATTCCACAGTGTAGAGATTCTACTACACTTCCTCAAGGTCTCACCAATATTCAGTCTCTCTTTTGAATACAAATAAAGCTCAATGAGTAAGATCGCGAGGAACAAGGAGATTCAGACTTTGGAATTTTTCCATCGAGCACTCTCGAACATCTTGAGCGTCTTCCTTATATACTCCTTCATGCCTTTATTACCGTTGGCACCTTCCAAAGGAGTTCTTTCAGTCAACCCGCTGGATAGAATCAATTAGGGAGATCTCAAGCTATTCAAGGAAAATGACAATAGCCCACCAATCCTGCTCGCCCATACAATCAGGATCTAGGTTTCCATAAGTAGAACCTTCCAAATATACTTCACCGATCAAATGAATCTAAGTTACTCGAATTAATCTCAATACGAATAACAGATCTTGAGATGCTATCTCCAGCTATGAGAACTTCCTTAACCATACTAAACAAATCCTTAAAGATATGCTTGTCTTAATTCAATCGAATAAAACTTTTCCTTCATCGGTCTAGGAACTGTCAGTGAGGGCAGACTTTGAATCTTGAGTCTGGAGGTCTTTAGACTTTGTCAATAGAGTTTGCAAGTCTTCAGACTAGACAGATGGAAACGTTTTGTCAACTTCAAAATAAGTCGGGAAGTTTTCTCCAACAGTGGAGACCCGAAAGACTAATTTTCATCTCCATATTTCACTCTAGATTTCAATTGGTCCATTAGTTGAAAAGCCAATTACGAACTATTCTTCGTTTCCTTGTACCTAAATGCTTTGTGTTCGTCCGTCGATTATTTCTGTCGACTGCGTACAATGGATCCTTATAAACGTTGCATATGGGAACAGGTCGTTATCTAATGCGAGATAAACTTTAATCGCTTGGAAATTCTCAAGCCATTATTGCTTTTACTATACATCGGAATAGTCATGCTTTATTCACTCTCTAGAGAATTAGTTTCATTGGTGCTAACCCAAATTTAATGATTGAACCGGCTTTAAGTTTGTTTGGTGCGCGTTCAGCAAATTTAATTTCATAAAATTATTTTAAACAACTCATTACTAAATTTTGTTATGTCAAATGATTGAACCACAAAGGAAGTGACATGACAAGGGCTTTAATCCTTATAGCGAGAAGAGTTTATTGCAAGAGAAATAACCTGTTTAAATTTTTGAATCATAACAGATGAATCAATTTTATCAATGCACTACTTCCCTCCAGATATATAAGTTCTCATCTCTACATGAATACATCATAGATCCAATTTGAGTACCTCTACAGGATAGTAAATAATCAACGCACTCAGACAATTTTCTAACATTTTTGTCCCCAAAAGACCATCATGGCAACGCACAAGAACTTGTTTGCTCTCATGATCTTTTTGGTCATCACTGTGGCATTGCTTCCTAGGACTACCTTCACCACAATTGGAATCCCTGATTGCACGAAGGGAATAACTAACGATTGTGGGATTGTGGGTTCGGGTTCTTTCAAATCAGTCCTTAGTGACACCTTTGCACCTATCGATGAATGTTGTCACAAGCTCATGAAAGTGAGGAAGAATTGCCATAGCCAATTTGTGGAGTTGATCCTCTCAAGCCACAAGCCGATCAGGAGGAAGAAATCCAATGTCTACAAGAGGAGCAATGAGACGTGGAGCAATTGCGTTGTGGCTATCAGTCCTGTATCCCCTCTCGAGGCCGCTTATTGAGAGCTATTCCTATTTTGTAATACACTAGACATGTAAAAAAATAAAAAATGAAAAGATTATAATTTTTCTATTGGATTCTCCTAATTTTTTTGGGGCCTCTAAGCCATATAATTAACTATAATAGAAGCGGAAGAACCATATTTTCAGTGTTCTATGTGCTTAGAAACTTGTAATTCTTTTAGAATACTTGTAAAATACAACCCGCCCCTCAAGTTGTTACTTACTTTGTAGTCTAACAAGATAGAATCACATTCAAAACTACAAGAAAATGTCACTTTGTTTCTTATGCTTTTAACATAACCTTTTAAAATGAGATCAAATGATGGTTTAATAATCACACATTCATCTCTACCAATCACATGAATATGTAATTAACGTTGGCCGATCTAGCTATCTATATATAGAGTAAAGTAAAGAGGGCTTCTTACTTTTAAGGTTTTCTAACAAAAAAAATAAAAAAAATCCCCAATTATATAATAATCTATGAATGGATGAATGTATAAATTAATAATCTTGTATAAATCTCACTTTGATCGAACCAATATAAGTGGGATGACTTCTTTCTTTTGAGTAAAGAGGACTTCAACATAATATATGATCTATCATGAGCCCTAATCAAAAAAATTAATTAAAGTATATATAAATATTAAGAGCATTGAGCCCATATAATTGCGTTGAAGTGGAGCTAAAGGAGTCGAGGGAGGAAGGTTTTTAGCTTAATCAGATTAATTGGACTGAGTCCACATAAGCTATATCATTATTTGGCGAGATCAAATAGGGAGGCCTTGAAATTAGTTATATTTTTGGATCAAGTTCGCTGGAGTTGGGAATTTGGTCAAGCCCTCTGATCTCATTTTATTAAATAATATCTCAAGTTTGAGCTCGCGCGCTAAACTTGACTTGAATTGAATTATTAATCGAAGTCCTTTTTAGTTTTGAAGAATCTTTACGATGCATTATTCATTAATCCTAAGACGTAAAGGTTAAATGATCAATTAATGAGTTCAGTAAATCTGCAAAACCAAAACCCAAATCTTGTTAAAGGATAATTAGCTAATAAATAATTTGACCAAAAAAATTCAGCTTATAAATAATCTCAATTAATCAAGAAAACCAAAGCCAATTTTGGTTTATAGATATAAAGGAAAAATAAGACTGGTCAAAACTTTGTACATATAAACTTGGCTCCTTTTCATTCATTAATGAGACCTATTAATTATTTAATTTTTTTTTCCACAACTTGTTCAAAATAATTTAATGAAGAACAAAATCACACTATAATATCTAGGCAAAGCATTAATTATTCATAAATAAGTTCGCTAAATATAACAAAGCAAAACAAAAATTATTTGATCAAAGGTTTAATTTATCAATTGTTGAACCTTAAATTTTGGTTTCAAGTGTAATCATTTGAATAAAAATTAGGGCTAATATCACGAAAAACCCTAAATGAGTACACTTGTGACAACCTAAATTGGTATACCTATCACAAATTTATCTTTTGCTTGTTTCCATTAAAACTTACTATCAAATTTCTGAGTTGGATGGATGATATGTGGTAGTTGACGGGTATTTGGTTTACCCTCCATTTGTTACAGGTATAACGGTTTTGCGATTTTTCGGGGTATTAATACAATTTAATAGAAACTGATGGAGAGGAAATTTATCCCATATATATCCGGTTGGGATTTTTGTTCTACCTTAGGTTTGGTCAGTGGGCTTTCAGTAGGTTCTTTGTACATTTTGGACCATCCCCAACTCGGCGGCAGCAATTTATCGTTATGTGTTTTAGGGTCTGTTTTAGATCAGTTCTAAAACTTCATTGTGGCCATTTTTACGAGAGCATATATGGTGAAACGTTTTAAGCTAATATAATATTATAAAATTATTTTAAATTGATGGCATGTGACTAGTTCATACCATATATCAAACGCGGGATTGAAAATCGAATTGGAGATAAGTATTTTCATTCACATATTCAACCACACAGATCATTAATACTTTTTTTTAATTGGCAAATGATTGAACTGGAGACAGAGTGAGATGACGAGGCCCTAAATCGATGCATTTATTGCAAGAGAAATAATTTTACATGTTTCCTACATAAATTTCCGAATCATAACTGAAGAATTCATTTCATTAATGCACTACTTCCCTCGATCTATATAAATTGTCATCTCTAGATCAACTGCATCATCAACCCATCAACAATCTCACCCAATTTTCCAAACCTCCTATCCCCAAAAGACCATAATGGCAACGCCCAAGAACTTGTCTGCTCTCATGATCTTATTGGTCGTCCCTGTTGCATTGCTTCCTAAGGCCACCTTCGCCAAGGTCGGAAACCCCGATTGCGGAAAGGGAATAACTTATGATTGCGGGTCTGCATTCTATAAAATTATAGTCCTTGCCGACACCTTTACAGCCAGCCATGAATGTTGTCATGAGCTCTTGAAAGTAGGGAAGAACTGCCACACTAAATTTGTGGAGTTGAGCGTCTCGAGCCACAAGCCGATTAAGGGGACGGTATCTGATGTCTATAGGAGGAGCAATGAGACATGGAACAACTGCGTTGCGGCTGTCAGTCCTGTATCCCCTCCCAAGCTTGCTCATTGAGAGCAATTCCTATTTTATAGTACAATAAACGTGTAAAATAGAAAGAAGAAACAATTATAATTTGTTTGTTGGATTCCGCACTAATTTTTAATTTTATTTTTTAAGCCTCTTAAGCCTTATGGTTAACTATCACAAAAGCGCACGCGTGGATGAATAGGTGTGAAATGAGCTTATTAAACTTGTAATTTTTTTAAAAAGATCTGCAAAATACATTCTGCCCCTAAGGTTATTACTAGCTTTCGAGTCTAAAAACGTAGTCCCATACAAATCCATAAAGAAAAAGTCACTTTAATTCATATGATTGTAACACAACCTTTTGAAACAAATACCTAAGCGATCAAAAAATCAATAGATGGTTTAATAATCATACATTCATCTCTAATAATCACATGAATACATAGCTAAAGCTGGTCGATCTAGCATATTATTATATAAAGTCATGTAAAGAGGACTTCTTACCTATAAGATTTTCTGACAAATTAAATCCCGGATAGTTGTTTTATTTCAAACTCTATCAATGGTTAAATGTATAGATTAATATTTTTACTTAAATCTTACTTTGAATCTTTTTAATCATGTAAGCAGTCACAAAAAAAATTGAAATCTCGAAATATATTTCTCTGTTTATATATGTACGTATCCAATTGCTCCATTGGTAATTTCTTTGTTTCTGTTAACGATAGTTCAAATAGCCTATCTCGGACGATTCGGCAAAACCTTCAAATGTTAACTATATGTTCATGCGAGAATACGGGTACACTTTTGCTACTCATATACCATTAAAACTTGACTTTCGACCATTTAATGAGGTTTTGTTGGTAGCAAGAATTTAGAAATATGGATGGCCCAACATCTTATGTAAAATTAGTTCGTATTAAGTCTGACCATGTTATTATGCAAGAGTAGGTTTAATTTAATCGACCCAAACGTAATGAATGTACGTTGCTTGGCGCGGAAGATGACAGGCGAAGATTATTATTATCAGCTAGGCCCCTCTTCAATGAACGAAACCTATTAATTATCACAAGTTTTAATAATTTTTAATAAAGAAAAAATAGTCCCACCCCAATATCTAGTCCAAACGTTAAATGATCAATTAATGAGTTCAGTAAATCTGGAAAACCAAAACCCCAATCTTGTTAAACCATAATTAGATATTAAATAATTTCACCAAAAAAATTGAGCTTATAAATAATCTCAATTAATCTAGAAAACCAAAGCCAATTTTGGTTTATAGATATAAAGGAAAAATAAGACTGGTCAGAACTTTGTACATATAAACTTGGCTCCTTTTCATTAATTAATGAGACCTATTAATTATTTAACTTTTTTTCCACAAGTTGTCGAAAAATAATTTAATGAAGAACAAAATCACACTAAAATATCTAGGCAAATCATTAATTATTTATAAATAAGTTCGCTAAATATAACAAAGCAAAACGAAAACTATTTGATCAAAAGTTTAATTTATGAATTGTTGATACTTAAATTTTTGCTTCAAGTGTAAACATTTGCACAAAAATTAGGGCTAATATCACGAAAAACCCTAAATGAGTACACTTGTGACATTCTAAATGGGTAAACCTATCACAAATTTATCTTTAGCTTGTTTCCATTAAATGTTACTATCAAATTCCTGAGTTGGATGGATGATATGTGGTAGTTGATGGTTATTTGGTTTACCCTCCATTTGTTACAAGTATATCGGTTTTGCGTTTTTTGGGGTATTAATACAATTTAATGGAAATTGATGGAGAGGAAATTTATCACATATATATCCGGTTGGGATTTTTGTTCTGCCTTAGGTTTGGTCAGTGGGCTTTCAGTAGGTTCTTTGTACATTTTGGACCATCCCCAACTCGGTGGCAGCAATTTATCGTTATGTGTTTTAGGGTCTTTTTTAGATCAGTTCTAAAACTTCATTGTGGCCATTTTTACGAGTGCATATATGGTGAAACGTTTAAAGCTAATATAATTTTATAACATTATTTTAAATTGAGGGCATGTGACTAGTTTCGTATTATATATCAAACGCGGGATCGAAAATCGAACCGGAGATAAGTATTTTCATTCACAGATTCAACCGCACAAGTCATAAATGCTTTTTTTTTTTTTTTTTTTGTAATGGCCAATGATTGAACTGGAAAGAGAGTGAGATGACGAGGCCCTGAATCAATGCATTTATTGCAAGAGAAATAATTTTACATGTTTCCTACATAAATTTCCGAATCATAACTGAAGAATTCATTTCATTAATGCACTACTTCCCTCGATCTATAGAAGTTGTCATCTCTAGATCAACTGCATCATCAAACCATCAAAAATCTCACACAATTTTCAAACTCTCTTTTCCCCAAAAGACGATAATGGCAACGCCCAAGAACTTGTCTGCTCTCATGATCTTATTGGTCGTCCCTGTTCCATTGCTTCCTAAGGCCACCTTCGCCAAGGTCGGAAACCCCGATTGCGGAAAGGGAATAACTTCTGATTGCGGGTCTGCATTCTATAAAATTATAGTCCTTGCCGACACCTTTACACCCACCCATGAATGTTGTCATGAGCTCTTGAAAGCAGGGAAGAACTGCCACACTAAATTTGTGGAGTTGAGCGTCTCGAGCCACAAGCCGATTAAGGGAACGGTATCTGATGTCTATAGGAGGAGCAATGAGACATGGAACAACTGCGTTGCGGCTGTCAGTCCTGTATCCCCTCCCAAGCCCTCATTGAGAGCAATTCCTATTTTATAGTACAATAGACGTGTAAAATAGAAAGAAGAAACAATTATAATTTGTCTGTTGTATTGCGCACAAATTTTTAATTTTATTTTTTAAGCCTCGTAAGCCTTATGGTTAACTATCACAGAAGCACACGCGTGGATGAATAGGTGTGAAAGGAACTTATTAAACTTGTAATTTTTTTTAAAATGATCTGCAAAATACATTCTGCCCCTAAGGTTGTTACAAGCTTTCGAGTCTAAAACGTAGTCCCATACAAATCCATAAAGAAAAAGTCACTTTAATTCATATGATTGTAACACAGCCTTTTGAAACAAATACCTAAGCAATCAAAAAATCAATAGATGGTTTAATAATCATACATTCATCTCTAATAATCACATGAATACATAGCTAAAGCTGGTCGATCTAGCATATTATTATATAAAGTCATGTAAAGAGGACTTCTTACCTGTAAGATTTTCTGATAAATTAAATCCCGGATAGTTGTTTTATTTCACACTCTATCAATGGTTAAATGTATAGATTAATATTTTTACTTAAATCTTACTTTGAATCTTTTTAATCTTGTAAGCAGTCACAACAAAAATTGAAATCTCGAAATATATTTCTCTGTTTATATATGTACGTATCCAATTGCTCCATTGGTAATTTCTTTGTTTCCGTTAACTGATAATTCCAATAGCCAATGATTCGGCAAAACCTTGAAATGTTAACTATATGTTCATGCGAGAATACGGGTACACTTTTGCTACTCATATACCATTAAAACTTGACTTTCGACCATTTAATGAGGTTTTGTTGGTACCAAGAATTTAGAAATATGGATGGCCCAACATGTTATGTCAAATGAGTTCGTATTAAGTCTGACCATGTTATTATGCAAGAGTAGGTTTAATTTAATCGACCCAAACGTAATGAATGTACGTTGCTTGGTGCGGAAGATGACAGGCGAAGATTATTATTATCAGCTAGGCCCCTTTTCAATGAACGAAACCTATTAATTATCATAAGTTTTAATAATTTTTAATAAAGAAAAAATAGTCCCACCCCAATATCTAGACCAAAGGTTAAATGATCAATTAATGAGTTCAGTAAATCTGGAAAACCAAAACCCCAATCTTGTTAAACCATAACTAGATAATAAATAATTTGACCAAAAAAAAATTGAGCTTATAAATAATCTCAATTAATCTAGGAAACCAAAGCCAATTTTGGTTTATAGATATAAAGGAAAAATAAGACTGGTAAGAACTTTGTACATATAAACTTGGCTCCTTTTCATTCATTAATGAGACCTATTAATTATTTAATTTTTTTTTCCACAAGTTGTTGAAAAATAATTTAATGAAGAACAAAATCACACTAAAATATCTAGGCAAATCAATAATTATTTATAAATAATTTCGGCAAATATAACAAAGCAAAACGAAAACTATTTGATCAAAGGTTTAATTTATCAATTGTTGATACTTAAATTTTTGCTTCAAGTGTAAACATTTGCACAAAAATTAGGGCTAATATCACGAAAAACCCTAAATGAGTACACTTGTGACATTCTAAATGGTTACACCTATCACAAATTTATCTTTAGCTTGTTTCCATTAAATGTTACTATCAAATTCCTGAGTTGGATGGATGATATGTGGTAGTTGATGGTTATTTGGTTTACCCTCCATTTGTTACAAGTATATCGGTTTTGCGTTTTTTCGGGGTATTAATACAATTTAATAGAAATTGATGGAGAGGAAATTTATCATATATATATCCGGTTGGGATTTTTGTTCTGCCTTAGGTTTGGTCAGTGGGCTTTCAGTAGGTTCTTTGTACATTTTGGACCATCCCCAACTCGGTGGCAGCGATTTATCGTTATGTGTTTTAGGGTCTGTTTTAGATCAGTTCTAAAACTTTATTGTGGCCATTTTTACGAGAGCATATATGGTGAAACGTTTAAAGCTAATATAATTTTATAACATTATTTTAAATTGAGGGCATGTGACTACTTCGTATTATATATCAAACGCGGGATTGAAAATCGAACCGGAGATAAGTATTTTCATTCACAGATTCAACCACACAAGTCATAAATGCTTTTTTTTTTTTTGATGGACAATGATTGAACTGGAAAGAGAGTGAGATGACGAGGCCCTGAATCAATGCATTTATTGCAAGAGAAATAATTTTATATGTTTCCTACATAAATTTCCGAATCATAACTGAAGAATTCATTTCATTAATGCACTACTTCCCTCGATCTATATAAGTTGTCATCTCTAGATCAACTGCATCATCAAACCATCAAAAATCTCACACAATTTTCATACTCTCCTTTCCCCAAAAGACGATAATGGCAACGCCCAAGAACTTGTCTGCTCTCATGATCTTATTGGTCGTCCCTGTTGCATTGCTTCCTAAGGCCACCTTCGCCAAGGTCGGAAACCCCGATTGCGGAAAGGGAATAACTTCTCGATTGCGGGTCTGCATTCTATAAAATTATAGTCCTTGCCGACACCTTTAGACCCACCCATGAATGTTGTCATGAGCTCTTGAAAGCAGGGAAGAACTGCCACACTAAATTTGTGGAGTTGAGCGTCTCGAGCCACAAGCCGATTAAGGGGACAGTATCTGATGTCTATAGGAGGAGCAATGAGACATGGAACAACTGCGTTGCGGCTGTCAGTCTTGTATCCCCTCCCAAGCCCGCTCATTGAGAGCAATTCCTATTTTATAGTACAATAAACGTGTAAAATAGAAAGAAGAAACAATTATAATTTGTTTGTTCGATTCCGCACAAATTTTTAATTTTATTTTTTAAGCCTCGTAAGCCTTATGGTTAACTATCACAGAAGCACACGCGTGGATGAATAGGTGTGAAATGAGCTTATTAAACCTGTAATTTTTTTAAAATGATCTGCAAAATACATTCTGCCCCTAAGGTTGTTACTAGCTTTCGAGTCTAAAAACGTAGTCCCATACAAATCCATAAAGAAAGAGTCACTTTAATTCATATGATTGTAACACAACCTTTTGAAACAAATACCTAAGCGATCAAAAAATCAATAGATGGTTTAATAATCATACATTCATCTCTAATAATCACATGAATACATAGCTAAAGCTGGTCGATGTAGCATATTATTATATAAAGTCATGTAAAGAGGACTTCTTACATGTAAGATTTTCTGACAAATTAAATCCCGGATAGTTGTTTTATTTCACACTCTATCAATGGTTAAATGTATAGATTAATATTTTTACTTAAATCTTACTTTGAATCTTTTTAATCTTGTAAGCAGTCACAAAAAAAATTGAAATCTCGAAATATATTTCTGTGTTTCTATATGTACGTATCCAATTGCTCCATTGGTAATTTCTTTCTTTCCGTTAACTGATAATTCAAATAGCCTACACTGGACGATTCGGCAAAACCTTCAAATGTTAGCTATATGTTCATGAGAGAATACGGGGTACACTTTTGCTACTCATATACCATTAAAACTTGACTTTCGAACATTTAATGAGGTTTTGTTGGTAGCAAGAATTTAGAAATATGGATGGCCCAACATCTTATGTAAAATTAGTTCGTATTAAGTCTGACCATGTTATTATGCAAGAGTAGGTTTAATTTAATCGACCTAAACGTAATGAATGTACGTTGCTTGGCGCGGAAGTTGACAGGCGAAGATTATTATTATCAGCTAGGCCCCTCTTCAATGAACGAAACCTATTAATTATCACAAGTTTTAATAATTTTTAATAAAGAAAAAATAGTCCCACCCCAATATCTAGACCAAAGGTTAAATGATCAATTAATGAGTTCAGTAAATATGGAAAACCAAAACCCCAATCTTGTTAAACCATAATTAGATAATAAATAATTTGACCAAAAAAAAATTGAGCTTATAAATAATCTCAATTAATCTAGAAAACCAAAGCCAATTTTGGTTTATAGATATAAAGGAAAAATAAGACTGGTCAGAACTTTGTACATATAAACTTGGCTCCTTTTCATTAATTAATGAGACCTATTAATTATTTAACTTTTTTTCCACAAGTTGTCGAAAAATAATTTAATAAAGAACAAAATCACACTAAAATAGCTAGGCAAATCATTAATTATTTATAAATAATTTCGCTAAATATAACAAAGCAAAACGAAAATTATTTGATCAAAGGTTTAATTTATCAATTGTTGATACTTAAATTTTTGCTTCAAGTGTAAACATTTGCACAAAAATTAGGGCTAATATCACGAAAAACCCTAAATGAGTACACTTGTGACATTCTAAATGGGTAAACCTATCACAAATTTATCTTTATCTTGTTTCCATTAAATGTTACTATCAAATTCCTGAGTTGGATGGATGATATGTGGTAGTTGATGGTTATTTGGTTTACCCTCCATTTGTTACAAGTATATCGGTTTTGCGTTTTTTCGGGGTATTAATACAATTTAGTGGAAATTGATGGAGAGGAAATTTATCACATATATATCCGCTTGGGATTTTTGTTTTGCCTTAGGTTTGGTCAGTGGGCTTTCAGTAGGTTCTTTGTACATTTTGGACCATCCCCAACTCGGGGGCAGCGATTTATCGTTATGTGTTTTAGGGTCTTTTTTAGATCAGTTCTAAAACTTCATTGTGGCCATTTTTACGAGAGCATATATGGTGAAACGTTTAAAGCTAATATAATTTTATAACATTATTTTAAATTGAGGGCATGTGACTACTTCGTATTATATATCAAACGCGGGATTGAAAATCGAACCGGATATAAGTATTTTCATTCACAGATTCAACCACACAAGTCATAAATGCTTTTTTTTTTTTTTTTTTTTTTTTTTTGTAATGGCCAATGATTGAACTGGAAAGAGAGTGAGATGACGAGGCCCTGAATCAATGCATTTATTGCAAGAGAAATAATTTTACATGTTTCCTACATAAATTTCCGAATCATAACTGAAGAACTGATTTCTTTAATGCACTACTTCCCTTGATCTATATAAGTTGTCATCTCTAGATCAACTGCATCATCAAACCATCAAAAATCTCACACAATTTTCAAACTCTCCTTTCCCCAAAAGACCATAATGGCAGCGCCCAAGAACTTGTCTGCTCTCATGATCTTATTGGTCGTCCCTGTTGCATTACTTCCTAAGGCCACCTTCGCCAAGGTCGGAAACCCCTATTGCGGAAAGGGAATAACTTCGATTGCGGGTCTGCATTCTATAAAATTATAGTCCTTGCCGACACCTTTACACCCACCCATGAATGTTGTCATGAGCTCTTGAAAGCGGGGAAGAACTGCCACACTAAATTTGTGGAGTTGAGCGTCTCGAGCCACAATCCGATTAAGGGGACGGTATCGATGTCTATAGGAGGAGCAATGAGACATGGAACAACGTGTTGCGGCTGTCAGTCTTGTATCCCCTCCCAAGCCCGCTCAATGAGAGCAATTCCTATTTTGTAGTACAATAAACGTGTAAAATAGAAAGAAGAAACAATTATAATTTGTCTATTGGATTCCGCACAAATTTTTAATTTTATTTTTTAAGCCTCGTAAGCTTTATGGTTAACTATCACAGAAGCACACGCGTGGATGAATAGGTGTGAAATGAACTTATTAAACTTGTAATTTTTTTAAAATGATCTGCAAAATACATTCTGCCCCTAAGGTTGTTACTAGCTTTCGAGTCTAAAAACGTAGTCCCATACAAATCCATAAAGAAAAAGTCACTTTAATTCATATGATTGTAACACAACCTTTTGAAACAAATACCTAAGCAATCAAAACATCAATAGATGGTTTAATAATCATACATTCATCTCCAATAATAACATGAATATATAGCTAAAGCTGGTCGATCTAGCATATTATTATATAAAGTCATGTAAAGAGGACTTCTTACCTGTAAGATTTTCTGACAAATTAAATCCCGGATAGTTGTTTTATTTCACACTCTATCAATGGTTAAATGTATAGATTAATATTTTTACTTAAATCTTACTTTGAATCTTTTTAATCTTGTAAGCAATCACAAAAAAAATTGAAATCTCGAAATATATTTCTGTGTTTATATTTGTACGTATCCAATTGCTCCATTGGTAATTTCTTTCTTTCCGTTAACTGATAATTCAAATAGCCTATCTTTGGACGATTCGGCAAAACCTTCAAACTATATGTTCATGCGAGAATACGGGTACACTTTTGCTACTCATATACCATTAAAACTTGACTTTCGAACATTTAATGAGGTTTTGTTGGTACCAAGAATTTAGAACTATGGATGGCCCAACAACTTATGTAAAATTAGTTCGTATTAAATCTGACCATGTTATTATGCAAGAGTAGGTTTAATTTAATCGACCCAAACGTAATGAATGTACGTTGCTTGGCGCGGAAGATGACAGGCGAAGATTATTATTATCAGCTAGGCCCCTCTTCAAGGAACGAAACCTATTAATTATCACAAGTTTTAATAATTTTTAATAAAGAAAAAATAGTCCCGCCCCAATATTTAGACCAAAGGTTAAATGATCAATTAATGAGTTCAGTAAATCTGGAAAACCAAAACCCCAATCTTGTTAAACCATAATTAGATAATAAATAATTTGACCAAAAAAAATTGAGCTTATAAATAATCTCAATTAATCTAGAAAACCAAAGCCAATTTTGGTTTATAGATATAAAGGAAAAATAAGACTGGTCAGAACTTTGTACATATAAACTTGACTCCTTTTCATTAATTAATGAGACCTATTAATTATTTAACTTTTTTTTCCACAAGTTGTCGAAAAATAATTTAATGAAGAACAAAATCACACTAAAATATCTAGGCAAATCATTAATTATTTATAAATAAGTTCGCTAAATATAAGAAAGCAAAACGAAAACTATTTGATCAAAAGTTTAATTTATGAATTGTTGATACTTAAATTTTTGCTTCAAGTGTAAACATTTGCACAAAAATTAGGGCTAATATCACGAAAAACCCTAAATGAGTACACTTGTGACATTCTAAATGGGTAAACCTATCACAAATTTATCTTTAGCTTGTTTCCATTAAATGTTACTATCAAATTCCTGAGTTGGATGGATGATATGTGGTAGTTGATGGTTATTTGGTTTACCCTCCATTTGTTACAAGTATATCGGTTTTGCGTTTTTTCGGGGTATTAATACAATTTAATGGAAATTGATGGAGAGGAAATTTATCACATATATATCCGGTTGGGATTTTTGTTCTGCCTTAGGTTTGGTCGTGGGCTTTCAGTAGGTTCTTTGTACATTTTGGACCATCCCCAACTCGGTGGTAGCGATTTATCGTTATGTGTTTTAGGGTCTTTTTAGATCAGTTCTAAAACTTCATTGTGGCCATTTTTACGAGAGCATATATGGTGAAACGTTTAAAGCTAATATAATTTTATAACATTATTTTAAATTGAGGGCATGTGACTACTTCGTATTATATATCAAACGCGGGATTGAAAATCGAACCGGAGATAAGTATTTTCATTCACAGATTCAACCACACAAGTCATAAATGCTTTTTTTTTTTTTTTTTTAATGGCAAATGATTGGCCTGGAAAGAGTGAGATGACGAGGCCCTGAATCAATGCATTTATTGCAAGAGAAATAATTTTACATGTTTCCTACATAAACTTCCGAATCATAACTGATGAATTCGTTTCATTAATGCACTACTTCCCTCGATCTATATAAGTTGTCATCTCTAGATCAACTGCATCATCAAACCATCAACAATCTCACACAATTTTCTAACCCTTCTATCCCCAAAAGACCATAATGGCAACACCCAAGAACTTGTCTGCTCTCATGATCTTATTGGTCGTCCCTGTTGCATTGCTTCCTAAGGCCACCTTCGCCAAGGTCGGAAACCCCGATTGCGGAAAGGGAACAACTTCGATTGCGGGTCTGCATTCTATAAAATTATAGTCCTTGCCGACACCTTTAGACCCACCCATGAATGTTGTCATGAGCTCTTGAAAGCGGGGGAAGAACTGCCACACTAAATTTGTGGAGTTGAGCGTCTCAAGCCACAAGCCGATTAAGGGGACAAGATATCGATGTCTATAGGAGGAGCAATGAGACATGGAACAACTGCGTGTCGACTGTCAGTCCTGTATCCCCTCCCTAGCCTGCTCATTGAGTACAATAAACGTGTAAAATAGAAAGAACGAAAGAATTATAATTTGTCTATTGATTCCGCACAAATTTTTAATTTTATTTTTTAAGCCTCTTAAGCCTTATGGTTAACTATCGCAGAAGCACACACATGGATGAATCGGTGTGAAATGTGGTTATTAAACTTGTAATTTTTTTTAAAATTTTCCGCAAAATACAATCTCCCCCTAAGGTTGTTACTAGCTTTCGAGTCTAAAATCGTAGCCCCATACAAAACCATAAAGAAAGAGTCACTTTAATTCATATGATTTTAACACAACCTTTTGAAACAAATACCTAAGTGATTAAAAATCAATAGATGGTTTAATAACGATACATTCATCTCTAATAATCACATGAATACATAGCTAAAGCTGGTCGATCTAGCATACTATTATATAAATTTATGTAAAGAGGACTTCTTACCTGTAAGATTTTCTGATAAATTAAATCCCAAATAGTTGTTTTATTTCACACTCTATCAATGGTTAAATGTATAGATTAATAATTTTATATAGATATTAATTTGAATCTTTTTAATCGTGTAAGCAGTCACAAAAAAAAATTGAAATCTCGAAATATATTTCTCTGTTTATATATGTACGTATCCAATTGCTCCATTGGTAATTTCTTTGTTTCCGTTAACTGATAATTCAAATAGCCTATACTGGACGATTCGGCAAAACCTTCAAATGTTAACTATATGTTCATGCGAGAATACGGGTACACTTTTGCTACTCATATACCATTAAAACTTGACTTTCGAATATTTAATGAGGTTTTGTTGGTACCAAGAATTTATAAATATGGATGGCCCAACATCTTATATAAAATGAGTTCGTATTAAGTCTGACCATGTTATTATGCAAGAGTAGGTTTAATTTAAAACGACCCAAACGTAATGAATGTATGTTGCGTGGCGCGGAAGATGACAGGTGAAGATTATTATTATCAGCTAGGCCCCTCTTCATTTAACGAAACCTATTAATTATCACAAGTTTTAGTAATTTTTAATAAATAAAAAATAGTACCACCCCAATATCTAGTCCAAAGGTTAAATGATCAATTAATGAGTTCAGTAAATCTGGAAAACCAAAACCCAAATCATGTTAAACGATAATTAGATAATAAATAATTTGGCCAAAAAAATTGAGCTTATAAATTAGTACACTTGTGACAACCTAAATTGGTAAACCTATCACAAATTTATCTTTTGCTTGTTTCCATTAAAATTTACTATCAAATTCTTGAGTTGGATGGATGATGTGTGGTTGTTGACGGGTATTTGGTTTACCCTCCATTTGTTACAAGTATATCAATTTTGCGATTTTTCGGGGTATTAATACAATTTAATAGTGTCGCGACCAATTTTTCGGGTGTGAACCACCTACAATCTGGCTAATGGATTGTTAAGCCTAGACTTAACTCTGGCTCTCCCAAGCCCATACCAATTCGCGACTTAGGTTCAAATTCTTAAACATGTAATTGGATTTTTATCTAGGAGTCGCCACTAATCTATCTTTTGGTGGGTCGATTAGAAACCTAAGTAAAGTAACGGGAGATTTACTTTACTCCTACGAACCAGAGACTATGGGTACGGGGACTTGGTTACACTAGATTTCTCTAATGCCCTTTCGGTACCATTTCTTTTTATTTTCAAAAATATTTTTGCAAGCAGTTTGGATTGATTTTAAATCTAATTCCCTAACATGTGAGGCGATCATGCAGGTGCGCAAACCACCAATTTAACACCCAAGTAAAGCAGTAAATAAATTGCAGGACTTACCCCATAGCAACGAAAGCATCCGCGTTGTTAGATCATAATTCATATCAACAATCCTAGATATGATTTCTAATTAACACGCACTTTCCTTTTTGTTTTCACTTAATTAATGAGAATCATGCAATATGCAATGCAGTATAACTAAATGACCTAATTCTAATGACATGCAATTTCCAATTAAATGGACCTAGCAACAATCACTAAATGAATACTTATGACATTTGCATTAGGAATTACGTTGAGCCAAATCCTAATTTAAACTAAAATATCATCTTAACTCAAATAATCCTAAGATGCAATCTATCTCATATCTCAACTTATAATAAACTAAGAGAAATATTAACTAGAATTAAACTAAGTGCAATTTTACCCTAATATGCAATGACGTACAAAAGGTGCCCTAATAATACATGACACATGACATATGCATGATGACTTGTTGTGTTTTTTTTATATAAAATTCGAAATAAATAAGTTTCCTATTCTAACATGCAAAATAAACCTAAAACAAGTAATGTTCTAACATGAACCTAATCTAACTCAAATAATTTTTTTGGGTTTTTCCTTTACGGGAGCAATCAAATAAAGGCATCCATAACAGCACAGCCACAAATCAAGCAAGATATCATCCATGTCCATTTAATTTGGAAATAAATTGACGAATCATATCTCGCGCATGCGATCGGATTGGCCAATTTTAAATAAACCGCGAATAATATCTCGAGCATGAGATCGGATTTGCGACTTTTCCGTGCGATTGCGGGTCGTATTTCGAGCGTGAAATCGGACCGTCAATCATATGCACGTTGCGAAATTAGGAAGATTTCCCAATTTAAAAGGCTAATCGATATTTTGTGAATATGATGGTATCATTCAAATATTCATACGATATAATCCCATAAATTAGGTAATAAAAATATATGAAGATCAATTTAATGAAAATTATTACCTAAATTGCAATATCACTCGGATACCGTTTCCAAATTCAGACGGACAAATCATGCGAATTGCGGCGGTGATGGCTCTGAGCTCGGTGGAGGACTTGCCAAAGCATCGAGGGTCGTCAATATCGCTGGACCGATCTGGTGGTGCCGAGCAATGATGATGGGGTCGAGAAATTTTTTGATGGGAGCCTGAAGTTCTCGGAGATGGGCCTGGCTCACGAAGGTTCTCTTGGACTTCAAACTGGCATGGTGCTTTTGACCGGGTTCACGTTACCTCTGACCCAAATAACCTGCACACACAAATTCCACACCGCAAGCAATGGAAAAAAAAAATCTTCAAATTTAAAGCCAAGCCTTTGCCGAGAATCCTTCGGTTTGTTGTCGGAATTATGTGAATTTTGAGGCTCGGATGGCGGTGATGGACAACGATGTTGATGACGATAGTGTGAGCAGCGATTTATGGACTAGATCGCCAACTATGATGGACCGAAAGTTGATTGTCCGGGCTTGACCTTGACTCAACGATGCTGGGCTGATGTTGAATAACCGCTTGGGATTGCTGGAGTTCAGTTAAAAGGCCTTCTATCTTGCCTCAAGTTGTGGACAGCAACGACTCGAATAGGAGAAAGTCGATGTCCCTGGTATGTTGCTGAGGCGGTGAGAAACGTTGGAGCAACTCACGTCGGGGCTTTGCGGCTCAGCACGGAGTCACGGACGGAAGGACGAGGGACTCGAGAGTGGCATAAGAGATCGTCTGGATCTGCTGGATTATCTCTGGAAGCTCGATTACGTCAATTGATCAAGATTTGACTTGGCAATCCTAGCTTGGAAATGTTATCTTCAAGGATGGGACCGGCAAGGAATGATGTAAGGATGAAGACGAGGACGAGTTCACGGATCCATGATCAACACGACACAACTCAGCAATAACAGCAGGCAATAAACAACAGCGATCGTTGCGGGAACTCGGCAATTCCAATACGATCCTACATTCCATGCACGCATGCAAGGATAAAGAGGAATTGTCGGTGCTTGCTGAGTAGTGTCACCGAGTCAGTGGAGCGTTGGGCGTACTCCTCAAAATAAATTGCTAAGATCGCTTGTAAGGTGTCCCAGGATGATGACGAGATGCACTGATGATGTGATGAAGTGATCTGCGCATTCTTGATGGCGTGGCCGCATGTGGGACTCCTTTTTGTGATGACTCCTTGAAAACGTGGACTAGATGTAATGGATTATGCTCTCTCCTTGAACGAAACGTCGCCAGCGCTTCGCCGCCTTCTCCCTTTTGTTATGCGAAACAGGATTCTCTCTCCGCGATCTGGTCTTTGACAAAACCGTCGAGCATTTCTCCGATCTCTCTCGGTATATTTCTCTTTCTCCAAAACCCCTTTTGTGCGGCCGCATATTCAATGTGTGGCCTCCTCTGAAAACCCTACGCACTTTTCTTTATATAAGCCATGAATTAGGGTTTTATTTTTTCCAAATTGATATCTACGAAGATTCTTTTTTTCAAGTGCAATATTCACTTTTCGCATCCGCCCTATCCAAAAAATTCATCATATCCCAGAAAAGTTTCAAATTCCTATTTTTCACGATATAATCTTCGATCATAAAAGAAACGGGCTTGGGCCAATTTGCTCGTTTCGTGGGCTTAGTCCTGCCTGCCAAGTTAAAGCTCGAACCACTAATTTGAACCCATCCGCCACCAGTACAACAAATAAAGGCAAGAAATTCAAATTAAAAATAAATGCACCTAAAACTATATGCTATGCAATTAACTATTTTTTTCAGGGATAAAATTAACCCCTAATTTTTTAATGCAAGAAATTACTAAACGGGTCGCCAAAATTTAGGTGTCAACAAATAGAAACTGATGGAGAGGAAATTTAACACATATATATCCGGTTGGGATTTTTGTTCTGCCTTAGGTTTGGTCAGTGGGCTTTCAGTAGCTTCTTGGTACATTTTGGACCATCCCCAACTCGGTGGCAGCGATTTATCCTTATGTGTTTTTGGGTTTGTTTTAGATCAGTTCTAAAACTTCAGTGTGGCCATTTTTACGAGAGTATATATGGTGAAACGTTTTAAGCAAATATAATTTTATAAAATTATTTTAAATTGAGGGCATGTGACTAGTTCATATTACATATCAAACGCGAGATTGAAAATCGAATGGGAGATAAGTATTTTCATTAACAGATTCAACCACACAAATCATTAACACATTTTTTTTTCAATGGCAAATGATTAAACTGGAAACAGAGTGAGATGACGAGGCCCTGAATCAATGCATTTATTGCAAGAGAAATAATTTTACATGTTTCCTACATAAATTTCCGAATCATAACTGAAGAATTCATTGCATTAATGCACTACTTCCCTCGAGCTATATAAGTTGTCATCTCTAGATCAACTGCATCATCAAACAATCAACAATCTCGCACAATTTTCTAACCCTCTTATCCCGAAGAGACCATAATGGCAACGCCCAAGAACTTGTCTGCTCTCATGATCTTGTTGGTCGTCCCTGTTGCATTACTTCCTAAGGCCACCTTCGCCAAGGTCGGAAACCCCGATTGCGGAAAGGAAATTACTTCGATTGCGGGTCTGCATTCTATCAAATTATAGTCCTCGCAGACACCTTTACACCCACCCATGAATGTTGTCATGAGCTCTTGAAAGGAAGAACCGCCACACTAAATTTGTGGAGTTGAGCGTCTCGAGCCACAAGCCGATTAAGGGGACAAGATCTCGATGTCTATAGGAGGAGCAATGAGACATGGAAAAACTGCGTTGCGGCTCTCGGTCCCGTATCGCCTCCCGAGCCTGCTCATTAAGAGCAATTCCCATTTTATAGTACAATAAACGTGTAAAATATAAAGAACGAAAGAATTATAATTTGTCTATTGGATTCTGCACAAATTTTTTATTTTATTTTTTGTGCCTCTTAAGCCTTGTGGTTAACGATCACAGAAGCACATTTCAGGATGAACCGGTGTGAAATGTGCTTAATAAACTTGCAATTTTTTTAAAATGATCTGCAAAATACAATCTGCCCCTAAGGTTGTTACTGGCTTTGGAGTCTAAAAACGTAGTCCCATACAAAACCATAAAGAAAATGTCACATTAATTCTTATGATTTTAACACAACCTTTTGAAACAAATACCTAAGCGATCAAAAAATCAATAGAGTGTTTAATAATCATACATTCATCTCTAATAATCACATGAATACATGGCTAAAGCTAGTCGATCTAGCATACTATTATATAAAGTTATGTAAAGAGGACTTCTTACCTGTAAGATTTTCTGACAAATCAAATCCCGGATAGTTGTTTTATTTGACACTCTATCAATGGTTAAATGTATAGATTAATAATTTTATATAAATCTTACTTTGAATCTTTTTAATCTTGTAAGCAGTCACAAAAAAAAAAATTCAAATCTCGAAATATATTTCTCTGTTTATATATGTGCGTATTCAATTGCTCCATTGGTAATTTCTTTCTTTCCGTTAACCGATAATTCAAATAGCCTATCGGACGATTCGGCAAAACCTTCAAACTATATGTTCATGCGAGAATACAGGTACACTTTTGCTACTCATATACCATTAAAACTTGACTTTCGAACATTTAATGAGGTTTTGTTGGTACCAAGATTTTAGAAATATGGATGGCCCAGTATCTTATGTAAAATGAGTTCTTAATAAGTCTGACCATGTTATTATGCAAGAGTAGGTTTAATTTAATCGACCCAAACGTAATGAATGTACGTTGCTTGGCGCGGAAGATGACAAGCGAAGATTATTGTTATCAGCTAGGCCCCTCTTCATTTAACGAAACCTATTAATTATCACAAGTTTTAATAATTTTTAATAAAGAAAAAATAGTGCCACCCCAATATCTAGTCCAAAGGTTAAATGATCAATTAATGAGTTCAGCAAATCTGGAAAACCAAAACCCAAATCTTGTTAAATGATAATTAGATAATAAATAATTTGACCAAAAAAATTGAGCTTGTAAATAATCTCAATTAATCTAGAAAACCAAAGCCAATTTTGGTTTATAGATATAAAGGAAAAATAAGACTGGTCAGAAATTTGTACATATAAACTTGGCTCCTTTTCATTAATTATTGAGACCTATTAATTATTTAACTTTTTTTTTCCACAAGTTGTTGAAAAATAATTTAATGAAGAAAAAAATCACACTAAAATATCTAGGCAAATCATTAATTATTTATAAATAAGTTCGCTAAATATAACAAAGCAAAACGAAAATTATTTGATCAAAGGTTTAATTTATCAATTGTTGATACTTAAGTTTTGGCTTCAAGTGTAATCATTTGCATAAAAATTAGGGCTAATATCACGAAAAACCCTAAATGAGTACACTTGTGACAACCTAAATGGGTAAACCTATCACAAATTTATCTTTTGCTTGTTTCCATTAAAATTTACCATCAAATTCTTGAGTTGGATGGATGATATGTGGTAGTTGATGGGTATTTGGTTTACCCTCCGTTTGTTACAAGTATATCGGTTTTGCGATTTTTCGGGGTATTAATACAATTTAATAGAAACTGATGGAGAGGAAATTTATCACATATATATCCGGTTGAGATTTTTGTTCTGCCTTAGGTTTGGTCAGTGGGCTTTCAGTAGGTTCTTGGTACATTTTGGACCATCCCCAACTCGGTGGCAGCGATTTATCCTTATGTGTTTTTGGGCCTGTTTTAGATCAGTTCTAACACTTCACTGTGGCCATTTTTACGAGAGTATATATGGTGAAACGTTTTAAGCTAATATAATTTTATAAAATTATTTTAAATTCAGGGCATGTGACTAGTTCATATTACATATCAAACGCGGGATTGAAAATCGAATGGGAGATAAGTATTTTCATTCACAGATTCAACCACACAAATCACTAACACATTTTTTTTTTTTAGTGGCAAATGATTGAACTGGAAACAGAGTGAGATGACGAGGCCCTGAATCAATGCATTTATTGCAAGAGAAATAATTTTACATGTTTCCTACATAAATTTCCGAATCATAACTGAAGAATTGATTTCTTTAATGCACTACTTCCCTCGAGCTATATAAGTTGTCATCTCTAGATCAACTGCATCATCAAACAATCAGCAATCTCGCACAATTTTCTAACCCTCCTATCCCGAAGAGACCATAATGGCAATGCCCAAGAACTTGTCTGCTCTCATGATCTTGTTGGTCGTCCCTGTTGCATTGCTTCCTAAGGCCACCTTCGCCACGGTTGAAAACCCCGATTGCGGAAAGGGAATTACTTCTGATTGCGGGTCTGCATTCTATCAAATTATAGTCCTCGCAGACACCTTTACACCCACCCATGAATGTTGTCATGAGCTCTTGATAGCAGGGAAGAACTGCCACACTAAGTTTGTGGAGTTGAGCGTCTCGAGCCACAAGCCGATTAAAGGGACAGTATCTGATGTCTATAGGAGGAGCAATGAGACATGGAACAACTGCGTTGCGGCTCTCGGTCCTGTATTGCCTCCCGAGCCTGCTCATTAAGAGCAATTCCTATTTTATACTACAATAAACGTGTAAAATAGAAAGAACGAAAGAATTATAATTTGTCTATTGGATTCTGCACAAATTTTTTATTTTATTTTTTTGTGCCTCTTAAGCCTTATGGTTAACGATCACAGATGCACATTCGTGGATGAACCGATGTGAAATGTGCTTATTAAACTTGCAATTTTTTTAAAATGATCTGCAAAATACAATCTGCCCCTAAGGTTGTTACTCGCTTTCGAGTCTAAAAACGTAGTCCCATACAAAACCATAAAGAAAATGTCAGATTAATTCTTATGATTTTAACACAACCTTTTGAAACAAATACCTAAGCGATCAAAAAATCAATAGATCGTTTAATAATCATACATTGATCTCTAATAATCACATGAATACATGGCTAAAGCTGGTCGATCTAGCATACTATTATTTAAAGTTATGTAAAGAGGACTTCTTACCTGTAAGATTTTCTGACAAATCAAATCCCGGAAAGTTGTTTTATTTCACACTCTATCAATGGTTAAATGTATAGATTAATAATTTTATATAAATCTTACTTTGAATCTCTTTAATCTTGTAAGCAGTCACAAAAAAAAAAATTCAAATCTCGAAATATATTTCTCTGTTTATATATGTACGTATCCAATTGCTCCATTGGTAATTTCTTTCTTTCCGTTAACTGATAATTCAAATAGCCTATACTGGACGATTCGGCAAAACCTTCAAACTATATGTTCATGCGAGAATATGGGTACACTTTTGCTACTCATATACCATTAAAACTTGACTTTCGAACATTTAATGAGGTTTTGTTGGTACCAAGATTTTAGAAATATGGATGGCCCAACATCTTATGTAAAATGAGTTCGTAATAAGTCTGACCATGTTATTATGCAAGAGTAGGTTTAATTTATTTGACCCAAACGTAATGAATGTACGTTGCTTGGCGCGGAAGATGACAGGCGAAGATTATTGTTATCAGCTAGGCCCCTCTTCATTTAACGAAACCTATTAATTATCACAAGTTTTAATAATTTTTAATAAAGAAAAAATAGTGCCACCCCAATATCTAGTCCAAAGGTTAAATGATCAATTAATGAGTTCAGTAAATCTGGAAAGCCACGACCCAAATCTTGTTAAACGATAATTAGATAATAAATAATTTGACCAAAAAAATTGAACTTATAAATAATCTCAATTAATCTAGAAAACCAAAGCCAATTTTGGTTTATAGATATAAAGGAAAAATAAGACTGGTCAGAACTTTGTACATATAAACTTGGCTCCTTTTCATTAATTATTGAGACCTATTAATTATTCAACTTTTTTTTTCCACAAGTTGTTGAAAAATAATTTAATGAAGAACAAAATCACACTAAAATATCTAGGCAAATCATTAATTATTTATAAATAAGTTCGCTAAATATAACAAAGCAAAACGAAAATTAGTTGATAAAAGGTTTAATTTATCAATTGTTGATACTTAAATTTTGGCTTCAAGTGTAATCATTTGCATAAAAATTAGGGCTAATATCACGAAAACCCTAAATGAGTACACTTGTGACAACCTAAATGGGTAAACCTATCACAAATTTATCTTTTGCTTGTTTCCATTAAACTTTACCATCAAATTCCTGAGTTGGATGGATGATATGTGTAGTTGACGGGTATTTGGTTTACCCTCCGTTTGTTACAAGTATATCGGTTTTGCGATTTCTCGGGGTATTAATACAATTTAATAGAAACTGATGGAGAGGAAATTTATCACATATATATCCGGTTGGGATTTTTGTTCTGCCTTAGGTTTGGTCAGTGGGCTTTCAGTAAGTTCTTGGTATATTTTGGACCATCCCCAACTCGGTGGCAGCGATTTATCCTTATGTGTTTTTGGGCCTGTTTTAGATCAGTTCTAAAACTTCACTGTGGCCATTTTTACGAGAGTATATATGGTGAAACGTTTTAAGCTAATATAATTTTATAAAATTATTTTAAATTGAGGGCATGTGACTAGTTCATATTACATATCAAACGCGGGATTGAAAATCGAATGGGAGATAAGTATTTTCATTCACAGATTCAACCACACAAATCATTAACACATTTTTTTTTAATGGCAAATGATTGAACTAGAAACAGAGTGAGATGACGAGGCCCTGAATCAATGCATTTATTGCAAGAGAAATAATTTTACATGTTTCCTACATAAATTTCCGAATCATAACTGAAGAATTGATTTCATTAATGCACTACTTCCCTCGAGCTATATAAGTTGTCATCTCTAGATCAACTGCATCATCAACCAATCAACAATCTCACACAATTTTCTAACCCTCCTATCCCGAAGAGACCATAATGGCAACGCCCAAGAACTTGTCTGCTCTCATGATCTTGTTGGTCGTCCCTGTTGCATTGCTTCCTAAGGCCACCTTCGCCAAGGTCGGAAACCCCGATTGCGGAAAGGGAATTACTTCTGATTGCGGGTCTACATTCTATCAAATTATAGTCCTCGCAGACACCTTTACACCCACCCATGAATGTTGTCATGAGCTCTTGAAAGCAGGGAAGAACTGCCACACTAAATTTGTGGAGTTGAGCGTCTCGAGCCACAAGCCGAGTAAGGGGACAGTATCTGATGTCTATAGGAGGAGCAATGAGACATGGAACAACTGCGTTGCGGCTCTCGGTCCTGTATCGCCTCCCGAGCCTGCTCATTAAGAGCAACTCCTATCTTATAGTACAATAAACGTGTAAAATATAAAGAACGAAAGAATTATAATTTGTCTATTGGATTCTGCACAAATTTTTTATTTTATTTTTTGTGCCTCTTAAGCCTTGTGGTTAACGATCACAGAAGCACATTCGTGGATGAACCGGTGTGAAATGAGCTTATTAAACTTGCAATTTTTTTAAAATGATCTGCAAAATACAATCTGCCCCTAAGGTTGTTACTGGCTTTCGAGTCTAAAAACGTAGTCCCATACAAAACAGTAAAGAAAATGTCACTTTAATTCTTATGATTTTAACACCACCTTTTGAAACAAATACCTAAGCGATCAAAAAATCAAAGATCGTTTAATAATCATACATTCATCTCTAATAATCACATGAATACATGGCTAAAGCTGGTCGATCTAGCATACTATTATATAAAGTTATGTAAAGAGGACTTCTTACCTGTAAGATTTTCTGACAAATCAAATCCCGGAAAGTTGTTTTATTTCACACTCTATCAATGGTTAAATGTATAGATTAATAATTTTATATAAATCTTACTTTGAATCTTTTTAATCTTGTAAGCAGTCACAAAAAAAAATTCAAATCTCGAAATATATTTCTCTGTTTATATATGTACGTATCCAATTGCTCCATTGGTAATTTCTTTCTTTCCGTTAACTGATAATTCAAATTGCCTATACTGGACGATTCGGCAAAACCTTCAAACTATATGTTCATGCGAGAATACGGGTACACTTTTGCTACTCATATACCATTAAAGCTTGACTTTCGAACATTTAATGAGGTTTTGTTGGTACCAAGATTTTAGAAATATGGATGGCCCAACATCTTATGTAAAATGAGTTCGTAATAAGTCTGACCATGTTACTATGCAAGAGTAGGTTTAATTTAATCGACCCATACGTAATGAATGTACGTTGCTTGGCGCGGAAGATGACAGGCGAAGATTATTATTATCAGCTAGGACCCTCTTCATTTAACGAAACCTATTAATTATCACAATTTTTAATAATTTTTAATAAAGAAAAAATAGTGCCACCCCAATATCTAGTCCAAAGGTTAAATGATCAATTAATGAGTTCAGTAAATTTGGAAAACCACAACCCAAATCTTGTTAAACGATAATTAGATAATAAATAATTTGACCAAAAAAATTGAGCTTATAAATAATCTCAATTAATCTAGAAAACCAAAGCCAATTTTGGTTTATAGATATAAAGGAAAAATAAGACTGGTCAGAACTTTGTACATATAAACTTGGCTCCTTTTCATTAATTATTGAGACCTATTAATTATTCAACTTTTTTTTCCACAAGTTGTTGAGAAATAATTTAATGAAGAACAAAATCACACTAAAATATCTAGGCAAATCATTAATTATTTATAAATAAGTTCGCTAAATATAACAAAGCAAAACGAAAATTATTTGATCAAAGGTTTAATTTATCAATTGTTGATACTTAAATTTTTGCTTGAAGTGTAATCATTTGCATAAAAATTAGGGCTAATATCACGAAAACCCTAAATGAGTACACTTGTGACAACCTAAATGGGTAAACCTATCACAAATTTATCTTTTGCTTGTTTCCATTAAAATTTACCATCAAATTCCTGAGTTGGATGGATGATATGTGGTAGTTGACGGGTATTTGGTTTACCCTCCGTTTGTTACAAGTATATCTGTTTTGCGATTTCTCGGGGTATTAATACAATTTAATAGAAACTGATGGAGAGGAAATTTATCACATATATATCCGGTTGGGATTTTTGTTCTGCCTTAGGTTTGGTCAGTGGTCTTTCAGTAGGTTCTTGGTACATTTTGGACCATCCCCAACTCGGTGGCAGCGATTTATCCTTATGTGTTTTTTGGCCTGTTTTAGATCAGTTCTAAAACTTCACCGTGGCCATTTTTACGAGAGTATATATGGTGAAACGTTTTAAGCTAATATAATTTTATAAATTATTTTAAAGCGAGGGCATGTGACTAGTTCATATTACATATCAAACACGGGATTGAAAATCGAATGGGAGATAAGTATTTTCATTCATAGATTCAACCACACAAATCATTAACACATTTTTTTTTTTTGAATGGCAAATGATTGAACTGGAAACAGAGTGAGATGACGAGGCCCTGAATCAATGCATTTATTGCAAGAGAAATAATTTTACATGTTTCCTACATAAATTTCCGAATCATAACTGAAGAATTCATTTCATTAATGCACTACTTCCCTCGAGCTATATAAGTTGTCATCTCTAGATCAACTGCATCATCAAACAATCAACAATCTCACACAATTTTCTAACCCTCTTATCCCGAAGAGACCATAATGGCAACGCCCAAGAACTTGTCTGCTCTCATGATCTTGTTGGTCGTCTCTGTTGCATTGCTTCCTAAGGCCACCTTCGCCAAGGTCGGAAACCCCGATTGCGGAAAGGGAATTACTTCTGATTGCGGGTCTACATTCTATCAAATTATAGTCCTCGGAGACACCTTTACACCCACCCATGAATGTTGTCATGAGCTCTTGAAAGCAGGGAAGAACTGCCACACTAAATTTGTGGAGTTGAGCGTCTCGAGCCACAAGCCGATTAAGGGGGATGATTCGATGTCTATAGGAGGAGCAATGAGACATGGAACAACTGCGTTGCGGCTCTTGGTCCCGTATCGCCTCCCGAGCCAGCTCATTAAGAGGAATTCCTATTATATAGTACAATAAACGTGTAAAATATAAAGAACGAAAGAATTATAATTTGTCTATTGGATTCTGCACAAATTTTTTATTTTATTTTTTGTGCCTGTTAAGCCTTGTGGTTAACGATCACGTAAGCACATTCGTGAATGAACCGGTGTGAAATGTGCTTATTAAACTTGCAATTTTTTTAAAATGATCTGCAAAATACAATCTGCCCCTCGAGGTTGTTCGGCTTTGGAGTCTAAAAACGTAGTCCCATACAAAACCATAAAGAAAATGTCACTTTAATTCTTATGATTTTAACACAACCTTTTGACACAAATACCTAAGCGATCAAAAAATCAATAGATCGTTTAATAATCATACATTCATCTCTAATAATCACATGAATACATGGCTAAAGCTGGTCGATCTAGCATACTATTATATAAAGTTATGTAAAGAGGACTTCTTACCTGTAAGATTTTCTGACAAATCGAATCCCGGATAGTTGTTTTATTTCACACTCTATCAATGGTTAAATGTATAGATTAATAATTTTATATAAATCTTACTTTGAATCTTTTTAATCTTGGAAGAAGTCACAAAAAAAAATTCAAATCTCGAAATATATTTCTCTATTTATATATGTACGTATCCAATTGCTTCATTGGTAATTTCTTTCTTTCCATTAACTGATAATTCAAATAGCCTATACTGGACGATTCGGCAAAACCTTCAAACTATATGTTCATGCGAGAATACGGGTACACTTTTGCTACTCATATACCATTAAAACTTGACTTTCGAACAATTAATGAGGTTTTGTTGGTACGAAAATTTTAGAAATATGGATGGCCCAACATCTTATGTAAAATGAGCTCGTAATAAGTCTGACCATGTTATTATGCAAGAGTAGGTTTAGTTTAATCGACCCAAACGTAATGAATGTACGTTGCTTGGCGCGGAAGATGACAGGCGAAGATTATTATTATCAGCTAGGCCCCTCTTCATTAAATGAAACCTATTAATTATCACAAGTTTTAATAATTTTTAATAAAGAAAAAATAGTGCCACCCCAATATCTCGTCCAAAAGTTAAATGATCAATTAATGAGTTCAGTAAATCTGGAAAACCAAAACCCAAGTCTTGTTAAACGATAATTAGATAATAAATAATTTGACCAAAAAAATTGAGCTTATAAATAATCTCAATTAATCTAGAAAACCAAAGCCAATTTTGGTTTATAGATATAAAGGAAAAATAAGACTGGTCAGAACTTTGTACATATAAACTTGGCTCCTTTTCATTAATTATTGAGACCTATTAATTATTTAACTTTTTTTTCCAGAAGTTGTTGAAAAATAATTTAATGAAGAACAAAATCACACTAAAATATCTAGGCAAATCATGAATTATTTATAAAAAGTTCGCTAAATATAACAAAGCAAAACGAAAATTATTTGATCAAAGGTTTAATTTATCAATTGTTGATACTGAAATTTTGGCTTCAAGTGTAATCATTTGCATAAAAATTAGGGCTAATATCACGATAAACCCTAAATGAGTACACTTGTGACAACCTAAATTAGTAAACCTATCACAAATTTATCTTTTGCTTGTTTCCATTAAAATTTACCATCAAATTCCTGAGTTGGATGGATGATATGTGGCAGTTGACGGGTATTTGGTTTACCCTCCGTTTGTTACAAGTATATCGGTTTTGCGATTTTTCGGGGTATTAATACAATTTAATAGAAACTGATGGAGAGGAAGTTTATCACATATATATCCGGTTGGGATTTTTGTTCTGCCTTAGGTTTGGTCGTGGGCTTTCGTAGGTTCTTGGTACATTTTGGACCATCCCCAACTCGGTGGCAGCGATTTATCCTTATGTGTTTTTTGGCCTGTTTTAGATCAGTTCTAAAACTTCACTGTGGCCATTTTTACGAGAGTATATATGGTGAAACGTTTTAAGCTAATATAATTTTATAAATTATTTTAAACTGAGGGCATGTGACTAGTTCATATTACATATCAAACACGGGATTGAAAATCGAATGGGAGATAAGTATTTTCATTCATAGATTCAACCACACAAATCATTAACACATTTTTTTTTTGAATGGCAAATGATTGAACCGGGAAACAGAGTGAGATGACGAGGCCCTGAATCAATGCATTTATTGCAAGAGAAATAATTTTACATGTTTCCTACATAAATTTCCGAATCATAACTGAAGAATTCATTTCATTAATGCACTACTTCCCTCGAGCTATATAAGTTGTCATCTCTAGATCAACTGCATCATCAAACAATCAACAATCTCACACAATTTTCTAAACATCCTATCCCGAAGAGACCATAATGGCAACGCCCAAGAACTTGTCTGCTCTCATGATCTTGTTGGTCGTCTCTGTTGCATTGCTTCCTAAGGCCACCTTCGCCAAGGTCGGAAACCCCGATTGCGGAAAGGGAATTACTTCTGATTGCGGGTCTACATTCTATCAAATTATAGTCCTCGGAGACACCTTTACACCCACCCATGAATGTTGTCATGAGCTCTTGAAAAGGGAAGAACCGCCACACTAAATTTGTGGAGTTGAGCGTCTCGAGCCACAAGCCGATTAAGGGGACAGTATCTGATGTCTATAGGAGGAGCAATGAGACATGGAACAACTGCGTTGCGGCTCTTGGTCCTGTATCGCCTCCCGAGCCAGCTCATTAAGAGGAATTCCTATTATATAGTACAATAAACGTGTAAAATATAAAGAACGAAAGAATTATAATTTGTCTATTGGATTCTGCACAAATTTTTTATTTTATTTTTTGTGCCTGTTAAGCCTTGTGGTTAACGATCACAGAAGCACATTCGTGAATGAACCGGTGTGAAATGTGCTTATTAAACTTGCAATTTTTTTAAAATGATCTGCAAAATACAATCTGCCCCTAAGGTTGTTACTGGCTTTGGAGTCTAAAAACGTAGTCCCATACAAAACCATAAAGAAAATGTCACTTTAATTCTTATGATTTTAACACAACCTTTTGAAACAAATACCTTAGCGATCAAAAAATCAATAGATCGTTTAATAATCATACATTCATCTCTAATAATCACATGAATACATGGCTAAAGCTGGTCGATCTAGCATACTATTATATAAAGTTATGTAAAGAGGACTTCTTACCTGTAAGATTTTCTGACAAATCGAATCCCGGATAGTTGTTTTATTTCACACTCTATCAATGGTTAAATGTATAGATTAATAATTTTATATAAATCTTACTTTGAATCTTTTTAATCTTGGAAGAAGTCACAAAAAAAAATTCAAATCTCGAAATATATTTCTCTATTTATATATGTACGTATCCAATTGCTCCATTGGTAATTTCTTTCTTTCCGTTAACTGATAATTCAAATAGCCTATACTTTGGACGATTCGGCAAAACCTTCAAACTATATGTACATGCGAGAATACGGGTACACTTTTGCTACTCATATACCATTAAAACTTGACTTTCGAACATTTAATGAGGTTCTGTTGGTACGAAGAATTTAGAAATATGGATGGCCCAACATCTTATGTAAAATGAGTTCGTAATAAGTCTGACCATGTTATTATGCAAGAGTAAGTTTAATTTAATCGACCCAAACGTAATGAATGTACGTTGCTTGGCGCGGAAGATGACGGGCGAAGATTATTATTATCAGCTAGGCCCCTCTTCATTTAACGAAACCTATTAATTATCACAAGTTTTAATAATTTTTAATAAAGAAAAATAGTGCCACCCCAATATCAAACGCGGGATTGAAAATCGAATGGGAGATAAGTATTTTCATTCACATATTCAACCACACAAATCATTAACACATTTTTTTTTTAATGGCAAATGATTGAACTGGAAACAGAGTGAGATGACGAGGCCCTGAATCAATGCATTTATTGCAAGAGAAATAATTTTACATGTTTCCTACATAAATTTCCGAATCATAACTGAAGAATTCATTTCATTAATGCACTACTTCCTCGAGCTATATAAGTTGTCATCTCTAGATCAACTGCATCATCAAACAATCAACAATCTCACACAATTTTCTAACCCTCCTATCCCGAAGAGACCATAATGGCAACGCCCAAGAACTTGTTTGCTCTCATGATCTTGTTGGTCGTCCCTGTTGCATTGCTTCCTAAGGCCACCTTCGCTAAGGTCGGAAACCCCAATTGCGGAAAGGGAATTACTTCTGATTGCGGGTCTGCATTCTATCAAATTATAGTCCTCGCAGACACCTTTACACCCACCCATGAATGTTGTCATGAGCTCTTGAAAGCAAGGAAGAACTGCCACACTAAATTTGTGGAGTTGAGCGTGTCGAGCCACAAGCCGATTAAGGGGACAGTATCTGATGTCTATAGGAGGAGCAATGAGACATGGAACAACTGCGTTGCGGCTCTCGGTTCTGTATCGCCTCCCGAGCCTGCTCATTAAGAGCAATTCCTATTTTATAGTACAATAAACGTGTAAAATATAAAGAACGAAAGAATTATAATTTGTCTATTGGATTTTGCACAAATTTTTTATTTTATTTTTTGTGCCTCTTAAGCCTTATGGTTAACGATCACAGAAGGACATTTGTGGATCAAACGGTGTGAAATGTGCTTATTAAACTTGTAATTTTTTTAAAATGATGTGCAAAATACAATCTGCCCCTAAGGTTGTTACTGGCTTTCGAGTCTAAAAACGTAGTCCCATACAAAACCATAAAGAAAATGTCACTTTAATTCTTATGATTTTAACACAACCTTTTGAAATAAATACCTAAGCGTTCAAAAAATCAATAGATCGTTTAATAATCATACATTCATCTCTAATAATCACAAGAATACATGGCTAAAGCTGGTCGATCTAGCATACTATTATATAAAGTTATGTAAAGAGGACTTCTTACCTGTAAGATTTTCTGACAAATCAAATTCCGGATAGTTGTTTTATTTGACACTCTATCAATGGTTAATTGTATAGATTAATAATTTTATATAAATCTTACTTTGAATCTTTTTAATCTTGTAAGCAGTCACAAAAAAAAAAATCAAATCTCAAAATATATTTCTCTGTTTATATATGTAGGTATCCAATTGCTCCATTGGTAATTTCTTTCTTTCCGTTAACTAATAATTCAAATAGCCTATACTGGACGATTCGGCAAAACCTTCAAACTATATGTACATGCGAGAATACGGGTACACTTTTGCTACTCATATACCATTAAAACTTGACTTTCGAACATTTAATGAGGTTCTGTTGGTACGAAGAATTTAGAAATATGGATGGCCCAACATCTTATGTAAAATGAGTTCGTAATAAGTCTGACCATGTTATTATGCAAGAGTAAGTTTAATTTAATCGACCCAAACGTAATGAATGTACGTTGCTTGGCGCGGAAGATGACAGGCGAAGATTATTATTATCAGCTAGGCCCCTCTTCATTTAACGAAACCTATTAATTATCACAAGTTTTAATAATTTTTAATAAAGAAAAAATAGTGCCACCCCAATATCTAGTCCAAAGGTTAAATGATCAATTAATGAGTTCAGTAAATCTGGAAAACCAAAACCCAAATCTTGTTAAACGATAATTAGCTAATAAATAATTTGTCCAAAAAAATTCAGCGTATAAATAATCTCAATGAATCTAGGAAACCAAAGCCAATTTTGTTTAATAGATATAAAGGAAAAATAAGACTGGTCAGAACTTTGTACATATAAACTTGGCTCCTTTGCATTATAGATTGTTGAATTTCTAAGATGAATTATGCCAAATATGAAACAAGGATACATGAATAGATTTTAAGAGGCAAAATCAAGAAAGAGATCGTGGCCAGCCAAGAGGAGATTTGACGATATATTTGATGGGAAATCATAACAAGAGGGAAAAATTCTAGGATGTTGAAGGAAATTTTTGCACAAAAAAGGGGGAGGTCTTCTTCTCGAGGGATGATCATGGCTTCTTGTATCAGTTCATGTGTTTGTTTTGTAATCATTCTGTTCCTAAAAATAATCGTTGTTTAATTTTATTTTATTTTAGTTTTTTCTTTTTGCTTTAGTTCCTTGGACAAGCTTTTGAGGATCCATTTTATTTCTGAAATAGAAAAAGAATGGAAATGCGATCGGTACAACTCTCAAATTTTTTAGTGACATAGAACTTGCTTTTAATTTTTAAATAAATTTATGATATATATATATATTTTGCTTTTTTTTTTTTCCTTCTCTTCTTCTTCCTACTCTAGTCATTAGTGGGCCATCGTAATAGCTGGCGATCGGCTAGATGAGAGTTGGCAACCTCACCAGCCTTGAGGGAGCCTTTCCTGGCCATTGATGAGACCTGACCTCATTTGGGTGAGGTTTAGCCCTGCCCACACAAGTCAAGGTTGACCTCGCCTAGTCGAGACCAGAAGACCTCGTCATCGCCGAGCCTAGCAACCAACTAGAGGAGGAAGAGGAAGAAAAAAAAATGAGGTAGAAAGAAGAGAAAATGACTTGATTCTAGAATTGTCATTGGGAACAAAGAAATAAGTTTTTTCTACGTTTCGATTTTGTTCTAGTTTTATTTTTGGGAATAATGTTCCCTATTGATGTTAGACATGTTTAATGGGTGGGTCAAGTAGGGTTTGGGTCAGGTCATAAATGGTCCGACTCAAATCAACCCATTTAACCTGTTTACGACCCATTTATCGTAGTGCAAAATTTTTGGCATACCTAACTCAACCCATTTAACTAAACCTAAGAAAGCTTATTTCTTACGATTTTTTTTAAATGGTATTTCTAAGATACTTTTATGCAATTCAAATTTAATGGACAATTTTATATTGTGTTTTAAATTTACTTTTCAAAAATCGAATATTTAATTATTTTTATTTTTAAAAATATAAATTTTCTTTTTCTCTTTTCGTTTTCTTCTTCTTTAACTGGTCATCGGTCATGACAACGGCCGGCAACCGACCACAGGCAAGCCTTCAGCTTGCCCGATCGGTGAGGCTTGAGCCTCGTTAGACATTGGCATGGCCTCCACCTTGCCAAATCAGCAAGGTTACCCTTGCCGACATCGGGCAAACTCGAGCCTTGCGAACATTTGGCGAGGCCTCTGCCTCACTGGATCCGGCCAGCTCGAGCCTTACTTGACACCGGCAAGCTCGAGCCTCGCTAGTGTCTAGCAAGCTTGAGCCTTGATGACATCTTGCGAGGCCTCTAACTCGCCAGATGCAACTAGCTCGAGCTCGCCCAATGCCAGTGAGCTCGAGCCTCGCCTAGCCGGTCACCAATCATCGTAGTGCCGGTCACTGGCTAAAGAAGGAGGAAGAAGAAAGGAAATAAAGGAAATAAAATCGAAATATAAAAAATAATTATAATTTTGATTTTCATAAAAGATATTTTTATAAAGTTAAAGAGGGAAGAGAAATATTGTTAGGTTTTAGCTGAAAATGGGTTCTAAGTCCAATCAATTTAAGAGCCATTTATCTTAAATCTTCAAATTTTAAACCCATTTAAGTAGTTTCTTTAAAAAATAAGTGACCCATACATTACTCATTTATGATTTAAATGGAACATATATATGGATCTAAGACCCATTTTGCCACCTCTAACTAACGTCATCAAATAGATTAATCCATAACCATTGCACCTATTGGTCTTTGTCCGTGCTCTTGCTGTCATGGTAGATTGACCATCAAACCTCCCACTTCCGTGCATCGTTGCGTCTCACCCCTCTAATGTCGCGATTTGTCAGTTGCTGCATTGTTGAATTTCGCTGCTACACTTTATGCCCTAGCACTATCCTTATCAGTGAAGCGAACCTCACTCGACGTCCAACAGTGTTGATTTCTCAAAGCTGTGCTTTCTTGCGCCTAACTCCTCACCGACACTTCAGTAGAACTTCTGTCCCTCCCCAAGGTCCTAGTAAACATTAACTGTGGGAGCCTAGCCGTAATCCAAAACATCTTGCCGTCCTTGCACCCACGCCGAAGGAGCCATTGTTATTGAGTCCAGTGAATTTCCATGTCATGCGAAGACCATTGAGTGATCGACTCCCAGTAGATCTATGCACACCCAAACCAATCTATGATCGCCTCCAAACAACAACATCGTAGCCTTCAAGTGCCTAACCGTGCCTGACCAGCAACTCTAGTGCTCGCAACAAAGTCATCAATTTATTCATTCTCTGCAGGCTTTTGAGTGACTCCTCGGCAACCATCAATCCAACAACACCAGTGGGCCACCTACAATACCCAGCTACCACGACTAGTCTCAACAACCCCCACCACTACCATCCTGTGTTGCTTGGTGAGGTTGTTGCCTAGCCCCTTAGGGCTTGTTTGGTAATTGGCTAAACAATATTTATTTCTACTATTTTTGTTCCCGGGAGTAGTTTGGGAACAGAATTGCATTCGGTAAACTTTTTGTTCCCGAGAACAAATTTGAAGTAGAATCAAGAATTGAAAAAAAAAAAAAAGTTGATTGTTTGTTCCCAGGAATAATTCTAGAATCAAATCTACCTATTTTTTCATTTTCCTTCTCTTTCTTCTTGTTCTTCTTCCCTCTCGCTTGTTCTTCAAGTGGTGCTGTTGCCGCCGCCACCGCCATTGCCGTTTGTCGCCGCCGCCGCCGCCCCTCGCCGAACACCGCCATCCGCCATCCACCACCGCCGGTCACCAGCGAGTTTGCCGGAGGCTCACCCACCCATCGACGAGGCCGGGCGAGCTTGCCGGTGCCTCGCCCAACCATCGGCGAGGCCAAGCAAGCTCGCCGGAGGCTTGCCTAGCCAACCTTGGTGGGGCCGAGCCTTGCCGATAGCTAGGGCTGGCCTCCTCCCGTCATCCACCGATCGGCCACCTTAAAGAAGAAGCAAACCTTGAAGAAGAAGAAGGGAGGCTCGAAAAAAGTAATATAATTATTCAAAAAAAAAAAAAAAATAAGTTGAAGTAGGAACAGAAATTTTGCTATATATAGAATACAAACTTAATTTTGTCTTTTAATTTATTATTTAGTATTTATATTTATAGTTTATACTATACTTTATTATTTACTATCTAATAAAAAATTGATTAGTGAATATTTTTATTACTTAGTATAAATGTAATTAATCAATAGAATATCTATGATTTGATAATATTTTAAAATTGGAATAGAAATTTTATGTAGTTACCAAATGCATTTATGTTCTTTTTCTATTTCAGAATTATAATTTTTTTGTAGTTACTAAACATGTTCTTTTGCTCAGAAATTGTTCTTAGGAACAAAATAAAAAATAATCATTTCTTATCAGAAATTGTTTTCAGTAATGGTTCGGTTACCAAACGGGCCCTTAGCCGCCCTTGCCCTTGTTGAGATCTCCCCGATATCTTAAGTAAGTCAAGGTTTGTGTAATCTCATTTAATATTTTGGTTTAATATATAGTTATTAAATATGTCTCAAGTTTGAGCTCGAAAAGAAATGCTTTATACTTCAAGTAGATTTCCTATTTTGAATAGATTTCCTGATTGAATGGTTTTCGTAGTTGGAGAAGGTTTCAGAAAAAGAGGTTTCCTACTCTTGATTTGATTCTTATCTATATATAAAAATTTGAAACATAAAGAGCCTTAGGTCTTTTTTGTTATAAAATCTGGCATTCCTCTATTCTTCTCAATTTCAATTTTGTTATAGTTTTCACATTCACCATAACAAATCTAGTTTAAGAGCCTTAGGTCTTTGTTTTCCTCGATCTTTTGGTTATGACTTCAAGTTCAGCAACGTGATTTGATATTGAGAAGTTTGATGGGAGTGGCAATTTCAACCTATGGCAAGTTTGTATGTTGGCTGTTCTTATGCAATAGGATTTGAAGAAGACTCTGTTTGGAAAAGGGAAGAAACTAGAAAGCACATCACATGAAACGTGCGAAGAATTAGATGAAAGAACTCTATCTACTATTTTGTTGTGTCTCACAAATGAAGTTCTACATGAGATCCTAGATTAGAAACTAGCCGTAGGTTTATGGAATAAATTGAAGAGTGTTTGTTTTTTTTTTTTTGGAAAAAAATCCATCATCAATCTGTTGAGGCTCAGGCAATGACTCTTCATTCTTCGTATGGTTGAATGTGCTTCTCTTAAATCTCATATTTTTGAATTCAATGCTATTATCTTTGAATTAAGAAGTAATTGTTGACACCTAAATTTTGCCAACCCTGTAATTCATTTATTGCATAAAAATCAGGGACTAATTTTTAACCCCTAAAAAAATATTAGAATTGGATTGCATGGCATATAATTTTAAGAGCATTTATTTTTTATCGCATTTGTATTAGATCAGTGATAGACGAGCTTTAATTTGACAAGTTGGGAGATGAGTACATTTTGGAAAAGATTTGTATTATTCTTCCATTATTCGATGATATGGCGCTTGATTTTTTATATACTCTTGCAATATATAGAAAATAAAAATAGAAAAATAAAAGGCAAGTGCGCTAAGACGTTATCGTTCGGCGCGAGGCATATATTTGGCTATATAAAAAAAAGTATCAACACAAGGAAAGCGATATTCTGAACAAGCATGAGTAGAAAGGAAAAAGGGTGAAGAAGAAAATAAAATGTTTTAAAAAGTGCTCACAATAGGAAAGAAAGTCTACGCTCTTTCTTTGAGAGCCCTAGTCCTCTTACCAATAAAAGCCATCTTACTACAGACAAAGGAAAGGGGGAGGCCACATAATTCAATACAAGGCCAGATGAAGAGATATACGTGAGAAGAGGAGAGAACGAGAGTTCTCTTGGCCAAGCTTTGGCCGAGACCCACGCCGTCGCTTCCATCGTGCTCTCATCATCCGCGACAACTTGTCGACGAGCTGCAAGGCCTGCTGTGTCGAGCTCGCTGTCGTCAACCTTGATGATGTTGCTGCTCTAGTCTAGCTGCCTTGACGACGAAGCTACTATTCATTCCACGACAACGCGGAGTTGCTGATCTTGCCACCCGCATCACCCATGTTGTACCGTTTATGCAATTCAATTAGCTTCAGCCACCTCGTAATTGAACTATGGCTTAAGTAAATGGATCTAACGATCAATAGCCCTCGATTGTGTCGCATGAGGGCATGACCGGTTGCAGGTTGGAGACGACTAATGGAGGTCTCCGGAGGGCGTCAGAAGGGAATTTGCTGAGAAGGAGAAGAACTCACGCCCTTTTCTTGATAAAATCACGCTCACCTCTTTCTCTCCCTCCTTTGTGAATCCCTCCGACATCCTCCAGCGACAGCCAGTGAGAGAGAGGGGCTTACGTCGCTTCAGAATAGAAACCCACGGCTCTAATGGAGGGACGATGGAACACCCGAGGCTGAGGAAAGTTGAAATACTGACTAATGGTGGAGTTAGAGCTCGTGATGATCAACAATGGAGGTTCATTCGTTGTTCCTCTGAGCTCCAGAGCTCTCTCCTCTCTTCTCTGTGTGCGTCCCCTTTGCTCAAGAAAGACGCCCTCTTTTGATCTCTCCCTTTCAAACGTCTCGGGTGAGGCCAGCTCCGGCACGAAGCAACGCCTGCTCCCTTCTTCGCGCATTAGTTTTCTTCAGCCTCGGCGAAACGAGAGAAGTGCAGGGAATGAGCCGGGCCGAATGAGAGAAATGTAAGGAACGGTAGATTGGAGTTTTGGGCCTCTTATTCTTGATGGGCTTCAGAGAGGGCTTGAGTCCGATTTTGTTTGATGGGGCAAAGACACCAATTTGGGTAGACGTAATGGGTCCGAATCGGTCTTAGGTAAAAAAATGATAATTAATTTGTCAATTAAAATTCAGGTGTTAACATACCTAAAGAAGAGCAATGTAGCTTAAACGGGTTGGATGAAAAATAAACAAAGCTGCTTTTGGTATCATCATCTCTTTGTTTAGCAAACTATGCTACTACTAGATCGAGATTTCCTTCTTGTGATTTGCGATATTGTAATCAGTACTAAGACGAAGTGTACAATAGTGATAGTAGTACTTGCATTTTAATAGTGGGATCTATTTTGTAATAGTAGTTGCACGATTGTAACTTCTCTTGAAGATTACTAGAATCTATCCATATTGTGGTTGTTATTCAAGAAAGCAGACATAGGTTTGGGAACAAAGTCGAACTACTATAAATTGTCGCATGTTATTTTATATCTGCTCATTATTGTCTATATCTATTTAATAGTTGCATTGGTCTGCTTAATACTTTCAACCTGGTCTCTAGTATTGTCTACGTACGACTTGCTATCTTCCACAAGAAAAAATTGTGGAGTTTACCAAATAATTTATTCACCACTCTTTAAGTTATGTTATTAATTTGAACATTTTTTTATAAGGAAAAATATTTTTGGTAAGGTTAATTTGAACATGTTTTTCCTCAATAAGGTGAATAAAAAAATTTAAAACATAAGCTGCTGCAGTTAGGGGTGTACAAAGGAACCGAGACCCGCCCGGATCGCTTGGAACCGAACCGGAATTGCCTGGAACCGATGGTTCTTAAGGAAACTAGTCCGATTCCCAGTTCCAATTTATGAGAACCAGTAGGTACCGGTCCTGTTCTCGGTTCCATAGGTGGATTCGCCCACCCGGATCGGACCGGTTATATTATAATAATATATTAATTTTTAATATTAAAAAAAAATTTCCAGACACTTCCTAAGATCCCTTATAGCTTCCCCTCTTCTTGCCATCGCCATCTTCATGTTTGCCAACTCAAGAAGCACCGCGTGCTGCATGGGTCTAATGTCCTCCACTCCAGAATCTGGAGTACAGACTCCTCTTCCTCTAAGCTTAGCCAACATCCTATTAGATCTATTCAAATACTCCAAACTATCGCCAAACCTTTTCAACATGTAATTAGCAGAACCCATCAGCAGCAAAGCCATGGCAACAAACAAGCTAGGCTTCACACCGATAGAGCCTTGCATAAACCCATGTAGAACCCTTAGGCAGACAGGGTTTTTGCCAGGAAAACGAAAGGGAAAATGAAAACAAAATAAAAAAAATTTAAAAAATTGCTAGCTCTTGTTCTAGTTCTAGGTGAGTGCTGCTCCATTGACTATTAAAGATCGGTTCCATGGATCCATCCAAGAACCGGACCGGACCAGCGGTCCCGTTACTAGGTGGATCCATGCAACTAACGAACGGTTCCCGGTTCCAATTTTTCAGAACCGGTACTTAATGGGTGGTTCCCGATTCTAGGCAAGGAATTGCCCGCTTGGACCATGCACACCCCTTGCTGCAGTTATCAACCGAGCGATCTTAGATTACGTTTGCAAGTCGAAATGCACAAGCTCAATTCTCTACTCTATTCTAAGTATGTTAATTAGTTCGTGGAATGCATGGAAACATTGTTAATCATGGGCTTTGTGTTTATATTGTCGGGGAGCGAGCATTATGACTCGTACAGCGGGCAAAATTTGTGGCCCTAGTTCGAACATTCTCCACCAAGTAAACCATGGTCCATCCACACCGAACATCATTTTTACATGCCAAAAGAAAAAAAAAAATTTGTATCCCATAACATGATAAGTTCGATTATTTTCAAATTCATGCTTACCTATTAATTTAATTGTTTGAGTTAGTCAAACAATCTATTTGCCTCCCTTTAAGTTATATTGTTAACCTCAATATTGTTTTCCTCAATGAGGTGAATATAAAAAGATAAAAAAAAAAAAAAAATACAATGTTGTAGTTACAAACCGAGCCCTCTTAGATTTGGTTTGTAAGTCGAAAGGCATAAGCTTAATTCTTTTGTCTATTCTCAATATCTTAATGGCCCTGATTTGAACTGATTTGAACATTCTCCACCAGGTAAGTTGTGGTTTATCCACACTGGACATGATTTTTACGAGCCCAAAAAAAGAAAAAAGAAAAAAATCAGGTAAAGTGATCAAAATGTAAACTTAAAAGTCAATGTTTTGACTCTTTTTAGGTAAAAGTGAAAATGAAAGAAAAATGTAGTGCTAATGCTAGGCAAAGTATTAGATGACTCTTTTTAGTTGAGAAACGGGCTCTATCGCAATCAAAAATCTTAATTTTATATGATGCATCAGTTAAAAATCAGAGGTCAATAGTAGCCATCGATTTGCTTTAACTCTACCAAGCCTGGGTTTGATTCCAATTGTTGTGGAAACAAGCAATTGAACAATACAATAGACATAATAAGAAAATAAATTGAACTCCAAATTTATGTGGTTCAGTCAATGTGACCTATGTTTGTGGAGAGAATAGTAACAAATATCACTGCAAACCAAGCGTTATAATGGATATTATAACCACATTCCAGTCACTTAAGTACTTAGTGTTTTCCGACTCTCAATTACACCTAATAACTTCAATGATTTTTAGTCTCAAAATTTCTCACGAAATAATGCCTTAATCTCATAGAAGAATTAACAACTCTTATCAATCGGCTTCAACACATAAATCTTGGTGTGATTACATGAACAAAATCCACAGAAAAAACCCACTATCAAGCACTCATACGGCACTTCAACGACCACTTTTTTATAAATCCCACCATCTAACTATATATACTACCGCTTTTGGAAAAAAGGTCCAAGATTGGAAAATGTGGAGGTACAAACACCTAGAGTGCCAAAACTTGACACGAAGGGATACTCAAGTGCCAAAAGTTTGGAAAGTAACACTTAACTACCAAAATCGGAGCAAAATGGATCACTTAAATGCCACTCCGGCCAAAATCCAGCCAAAATGCCGACGTGGCGATTTTCTAGCAAAGGAAGTGCAAAACAACGCCGTTTTGGTGCCGACGTGGTAAAAAAAGTTAATATAAAAATTAATAAAATTAAATTTAATACTAATTTTATATAAAACATTTAAAAACAAAATAAAAATATTAAAAAAACTAAAATTTAAAAAAAGGGAGGTAGGCGGCTAAGGGCCGAGCCCTGCGTCGCGCTGCCGCCTCCCCGCCATCACCGGACCTTTTTTTTTTTTTTTTTTTTAATTTTTAGTTTTCTTATAATTTTTATTTTATTTTTAAATGTTTTAAATATATGTAGTTTTAAATTTAATTTAATTAATTTTTTTACTGCGTCAGTACCAAAACAACACCGTTTTTGTATTGTCCAAATCACGTCAAAGCATGCAAAATGGCGTTGTTTTGCACTTCCTTCACCAGAAAATCCCCACCTCGGAATTTTAGCCAGATTTTGGATGGAGTGGCACTTAAGTGATCCATTTTGCTTAGATTTTGGCACTTAAGTGTCCCTCCATGCCAAGTTTTGGCACTTGGGGTGTACTTTTGCCAAATATGTGTGAAGTCCACGCCAAGTGAAATCAGGAAGCAAAGTCTAAATAAGGACCCTTTTTTTTCCTTTTAATTTTCCTTAGCCGATTCCCACTTCTCCGGGGAATATTTCATGTCCACAAGTTACCAAAATTAAAATCCTGCACTAGCTGGTTGCTCATCTAAAAAATCAACTTCATGCTTTACTATAATTCATTTTGAGTTAAATTTTGTTCACGGACTCCTTGAGATAATTTTTAACATTATGCATCCGTTACGCGGTGATCCATGCTGAAATTTCGAGGAGAACACCTATAGATGTAGTTCCTCAGCCAGACCAAAAGGACAGACGTGGAGACTCGGAAGATTGATTTTCACCACTAGATTTCAAGTGGTCCATCAGTTGAAAAACCAATTATGACTCGGCCTGACCAAAAGGACATGCGTGGAGACCCGGAAGATTGATTTTCATCTCCAGATTTCACTCCAGATTTCAATTGGTCCGTTAGTTGAAAAACCAACTATGAACTGTTCTTCGTTTCCTTGTACCTAAATGCTTTGTGTTCGTCCGTCAATTATTTCTGTCGACTGCGTACAATGGATCCTTATAAACGTTGCATATGGGAACAGGTCGTTATCTAATGCGAGATAAACTTTAATCGCTTGGAGATCAGAAATCAAGCCATTATTGCTTTTAAGGCGGAATAGTCATGCTTTATTCACTCTCTGGAGAATTAGTTTCATTCGTGCTAACCCAAATTTAATGATTGAGCCGGCTTTAAGTTTGTTTAGTGCGCGTTCAGCAAATTTAATTTCATAAAATTATGTTAAACAACTCATTACTACTTATTGTTATGTCAAATGATTGAACCACAAAGGAAGTGACATGACAAGGGCCTCAATCCCTATAGTGAGAAGAGTTTATTGCAAGAGAAATAAACTGTTTAAATTTCTGAATCATAACAGATGAATCAATTTTATCAATGCACTACTTCCCTCCAGATATGTAAGTTCTCATCTCTAGATGATACATCATCAAATAATCAACGCACTCAGACAATTTTCTAACACTTTTGTCCCCAAAAGACCATCATGGCAACGCTCAAGAACTTGTTTGCTCTCACGATCTTTTTGGTCATCACTGTGGCATTGCTTCCTAGGACTACCTTCGCCACAGTTGGAATCCCTGATTGCATGAAGGGAATAACTAACGTTTGTGGGATTGTGGGTTCGGGTTCTTTCAAATCAGTCCTTAGTGACACCTTTGCACCTATCGATGAATGTTGTCACAAGCTCGTGAAAGTGGGGAAGAATTGCCATAGCCAATTCGTGGAGTTGATCCTCTCAAGCCACAAGCCGATCGGGGGGAAGAAATCCAATGTCTACATGAGGAGCAATGAGACGTGGAGCAATTGCGTTGTGGCTATCATCAGTCTTGTATCCCCTCTCGAGGCTGCTTATTGAGAGCTATTCCTATTTTGTAATACACTAGACGTGTAAACAAATAAAAATAAAATGAAAAGATTATAATTTTTCTATTGGATTCTCCTTTTTCTTTGGGGGGCCTCTAAGCCTTATAATTAACTATAATAGAAGCGGATGAACCATATTTTCAGTGTTCTATGTGCTTAGAAACTTGAAATTTTTTTTTGAATATTTGCAAAATACAATCCGCCCCTCAAGTTGCTACTTACTTTCTAGTCTAACAAGATAGAATCACATTCAAAATTACAAGAAAATGTCACTTTGTTTCTTATGCTTTTAACATAACCTTTTGAAATGAGATCAAATGATGGTTTAATAATCACACATTCATCTCTACCAATCACATGAATATGTAATTGACGTTGGCTGATCTAGCTATCTGTATATAGAGTAAAGTAAAGAGGGCTTCTTACTATTAAGGTTTTCTAACCCAAAAAAAGAAAAAAATCCCCAATCATATAATAATCTATGAATGGATAAATGTATAAATTAATAATATTGTATAAATCTCACTTTGATTGAACCAATATAGGTGGGATGACTTCTTACTTTTGAGTAAAGAGGACTTCAACATAATATATGATCTATCATGACCCCTAAGAAAAAAAATTAATTAAAGTATATATAAATATTAAGAACATTTTAATTGAGCCCATATAATTGCGTCGAAGTGGAGCTAAAGGAGTCGAGGGAGGGAGGTTTTTAGCTTAATTAGATTAATTGGACTGAGTCCACATAAGCTATATCATTATTTGGCGAGATCAAATAGGGAGGCCTTGAACTTAGTTATATTTTTGGATCAAGTTCGCTGGAGTTGGGAATTTGGTCAAGCCCTCTGATCTCATATTATTAAATAATATCTCAAGTTTGAGCTCGCGTGCTAAACTTGACTTGAATTGAATTATTAATTGAAGTCATTTTTAGTTTTGAAGAATCTTTACGATGGCATTATCTATTAATCCTAAGAAGACGTGTAGTGGACGTCTTCTCAGAAAAAGCTTCTTTGCTGGACTTGCTTTCAGTCGTACAAAAGAAAGAAAATGGGGCCCGGGATAATTAGAGGAAAAAAAAAGTACAAAGAATAATTTTGTGTTTTTGGGTTCTTTTTCCTGGCCGCACATCTCATGAAAATGCCGCCATAGGGTTTCCTCAAAACAGAGCCACACAGAGAAATAGGGCCGCATAGTGACGTCCAAAAAGCTAAACAGAGAGCACTTCCCAGACGCATGAAAGAGGGGGAACTCTTGAATACAAGACGGGGATTTTGTACTGTGAAAAAAATATCCAAATTGATTTGTTTATTTATAAATATTTTAGATTTTAACTTAATTTAAGGTGTGGGAAACATTTGAGTACGTAAACAGTTATAACTTCAATTCTATAATTATAGGGGATTATTTGCTGCCGGTTCTCCTATTCGATATAAATACTAATATTTGAACCGAATCACGTAAATTATTTATGTCCTTCACCATTTCTGCTTTATTTCTTTAGTATTTTCGCATTGACTTAATTTGTTAGATCCCTATTAGTTTCCACGTTCATATTTCAACAATTGGTATTAGATTTCTAGATTGAATTTTGAGGCTTTTGTTTGTCAGATTATTATTTAGAAATTTTTTTATTGTAATTATGTCTTAGGTGAATTTGAAATTGAGAAGTTTAACGGAACAAACAATTTTGGTTATGAACTGTCGAGATGCGTGCGCTATTGACAACCCAATGTTTGGCCAAGGCATGAGATGACAAAGATGGGTTGCTGATTATAATGCTAATGGAGAAAGCAAAGAATATAACTTTGTTGAATCTGTCGGATGACGTGTTAATAAATGTGGCTGAGGAAAAGGATGCCCCAGTTTTGTAGACAAAACTTCAAGCACTCTATATAATGGAGGGTTTGAATAATTACTCATACATGTTAAAGATGACGTTTTAATTTCGATGCACTTAAGGTATGTTTATCAAATCCCATCTAGATGATTTTAATAAACTCATGATGGATTTGATACTTGATGTTGAAGAACATGGCATGTTGTTTTTAGCTCTTTTACTAGAGTCATGGGAGCACTTTATTGATTCAATGCTACAAGAATGTATTACAATTATTTGGGAAGAGATAAAGTCCACTTTCTTCTCTAAGTAATGATAAAGAAAGTTGCGAGGTCAAAACCAACATCGAGGGTCCATTAGCAATAGAGGTAAAAGCAGGTCGAATTCACACCATAAAAAGTCCACGGGACGCATGATGCGTTTTGTGTTTCGCGAGCAAATTAGTGATTCCAATGCACAATTTCATGAGGTCAAGGAATGCACTGGTTCAACACATTACTCTTGAGTTTGTCACGTAGAGATGGCAACCGACACAAAAGTATTCCTTTGAGGAAAGACTACATGACTCATAGGTGTATTTCGCACAGTTATACGGATTTGGCAATTTGCATCCGTTACTCGTTGATTCATGCTGAAATTTCGAGAACATCTATACATTTGGCTCTTTAGCCTAACCAAGTGGAGACTTGGTAGATTGATTATCGTCACCAGATCGCGGCTGGTCTGATGGTTGAAAAACCAATTATGATTCGTTCTTTGTTTCCTCATTGTTGGACTGTTTGTACTTGTCGGTTTCGGCAATTATTTTCCATGCTATTATTGCTTTTACTGTACAGCAGAATAGTCATGCTTTATTCATTTTTTTGTTAATGCAGTGATCTCAAGGAATCTATTCTCTAACTCCGAAAACCTAAACTAAGGCTGGGTATCTCCTGACCAGACCGGCCTTAGGTTTGGTCAGTGGGCTTTCAGTAGGTTCTTGGTACATTTTGGACCATCCCCAACTCGGTGCCAACGATTTATCCTTATGTGTTTTAGGGTCTATTTTAGATTAGTTCTAAAACTTTAATTGTGGCCATTTTTACGAGAGTATAGATGGTGAAACCTTTTCAGCTAATATAATTTTATAAAATTATTTAAAATTGAGGGCATGTGACTAGTTCATATTATCTATCAAAAGTGGGATTGAAAATCCAATTGGAAATAAGCATTTTCATTCACAGATTCAACCAAACAACTCATCAATACTTTTTTTTTTAATGGCAAATGATTGAACTGGAAAAAAAGTGTGATGACAAGGCCCTCAATCAATGCATTTTTTGCAAGAGAAATAATATTACATGTTTCCTACATAAATTTCTGAATCAAGACTGATGAATTCATTTCATTAATGCACTATTTCCCTCGAGCTATATAAGTTGTCATCTCTAGATCAATTGCATCATCAAACAATCAACAATCTTAGATAATTTTCTAACCCTCCTATCCCCAAAAGACCATAATGGCAACACCCAAGAACTTGTCTGCTCTCATGATCTTGTTGGTCATCCCTGTTGCATTGCTTCCTAAGGCTACCTTTGCCAAGGTCGGAAACCCTGATTGCGAAAAGGGAATAAGTTCCGATTGCGGGTATGGATTCTTTCAAATCATAGTCCTTGCTGACACCTTTACACCCATCAATGAATGTTGTCATGAGCTCTTGAAAGCGGGGAAGAACTACCAAAACCAATTTGTGGAGTTGAGCATCTCGAGCCACAAGCCGATTAAGGGGACAATATCTAATGTCTATAGGAGGAGCAATGAGACATGGAATAACTGTGTTGCGGCTCTCAGTCCTGTATCCCCTCCCGAGCCTGCTCATAGAGAGTTATTCCTATTTTATAGTACAATAAACGTGTAAAATAGAAAGAACGAAAGAATTATAATTTTCCTATTGGATTCTGCTCAAATTTTTTATTTTATATTTTGTGCCTCTTAAGCCTTATGGTTAACTATCACAGAAGCACACTTGTGGATGAATTGGTGTTTAATGTGCATATTAAAAATGATTTGCAAAATACAATCTACCCCTAAAGTTGTTACTAGCTTTCGAGTCTAAAAACATAGTCCCAAACAAAACTATAAAGAAAATGTCACTTTAATTCTTATGATTTTAACACAACCTTTTGAAACAAATACCTAAGCGATCAAAAAATTAATAGATGGTTTAATAATCGTACATTCATCTCTAATAATCACGTGAATACATAGCTAAAACTGGTCGATCTAGCATACTATTACATAAAGTTATGTAAAGAGGACTTCTTTCTTATAAGGTTTTCTAACAAATTAAATCCCGGATAGTTGTTCTATTTAACACTCTATCAATGGATAAATGTAAAAATTAATAATCTTATGTAATTCTTACTTTGAATCTTTTTAATCTTGTAAGCAATCATAAAAAAAATTCAAATTTGGAAATATATTTCTCTATTTATATATGTACGTATCCAATAAGCTCCATTAGTAATTTCTTTCTTTCTGTTAACTGATAATTCAAATAGCCTATACTGGACGATTCAGCAAAACCTTCAAATGTTAACTATATGTTCATGCGAGAATGTGGGTACACTTTTGCTACTCATATACCATGAAAACTTGACTTTTGAACATTTAAAGAGGTTTTGTTGGTACCAAGAATTTAGAAATATGGATGGCCCAACATCTTATGTAAAATGAGTTCGTAATAAGTCTGACCATGTTATTATGCAAGAGTAGGTTTAATTTAATCAACCCAAACGTAATGAATGTATGTTGCTTGCCGCGGAAGATGACAGACGAAGATTATTATTATCAGCTTGGCCCCTCTTCATTTAATGAAATCTATAGTCCCACCCCAATATATAGTCCAAAGGTTAAATGATCGATTAATGAGTTCAATAAATCTCATAAACCAAAACCCAAATCATGTTAAAGGATAATTAGCTAATAAATAATTTGACCAAAAAAATTCAGCTTATAAATAATCTCAATTAATCTCGAAAACCAAAGCCAATTTTGGTTTAGAGATATAAAGGAAAAATAAGACTGGTTAGAACTTTGTACATACAAACTTGGCTCCTTTTTATTAATTAATGAGACCTATTAATTATTTAACTTTTTTTTCCACAATTTGTTGAAAAATAATTTAATGAAGAACAAAATCACACTAAAAGATCTAGGCAAATCATTAATTATTAATAAATAAGTTCGCTAAATATGACAAACCAAAACCAAAATTATTTGATCAAAGGTTTAATTTAGCAATTGTTTATACTTAAATTTTGGCTTCAAGTGTAATCAATTTCATAAAAATTAGAGCTAATATCACAAAAAACCCTAAATGATTACACTTGTGACAACCTAAATTGGTATACTTATGAAAAATTTATCTTTTGCTAGTTTCCGTTAAAATTTACTATCAAATTCCTGAGTTGGATAGATGATATGTGGTGGTTGACGGGTATTTGGTTTACCGTCCATTTGTTACAAGTACATCGATTTTGCGATTTTTTGGGGTATTAATACAATTTAATAGAAACTAATGGAGAGTAGATTTATCACAAATATATCATGTTGGGAGTTTGGTTGATCAAAAAAATAGTTTTGGAAGATTTATGAAGGTTGAAAAATTAGGTTGAGATAAATTTGTCATAGATGTACTTGTTTGACAATTTTTGGGCATTAATCCTAAAAATTAGGGATGGAGCCTAACCCTAAATAAAAGGTATCATTAACATAACGCGCATTTGCATTATAGATGTTTGAATTTCTAAGATGAATTATGCATAATCTGAAACAAGGATACATGAGTAGATTTGAAGAGGCAAAATCAAGAAAGAGATCGTGGCCAGCCAAAGAGGAGATTTGACGATATATTTGATTGGAAATCATGACAAGAGGGCAGAAATTCTAGGATGTTGAAGGAAATTTTTTCCACGATGAAAAGGGAGGTCTTCTTCTCGAGGGATGATCATGGCTTCTTGTATCAATTTGTGAGTTTGTTTGGTAATCATTATGTTCCTAAAAATAATTGGTGTTTAAATTTTTTTTTTTTAGTTTTTTCCCTTTGCTTTAGTTCCTTGGACAAGCTTTTGTAGATCTATTTTATTTCCGAAATAGAAAAAGAACAGAAATGCGATCGGTACAACTCTCAAATTTTTTTGTGACATAAAATTTGCTTTTAATTTTTAAATAAATTTATGAGAATTTTTTTTTTTTTTTTTTTTTGCTTTTTTTCCTTCTCTTCTTCTTCCTACTCTAGTCATGAGTGGGCCTTCACGATAGCTGGCGATCGACTAGATGAAAGTCGGCAACCTCACCAGCCTTGAGGGAGCCTTGTCGAGCCATCGATGAGACCTGACCTCATCTGGGTGAGGTTGAGCCCTGCCCACCCAAAGCGAGGTTCCTCGCCTTGCCAGGACAAGAAGACCTCGTCACGGGCCATTGCCGAGCCTAGCAATCGACTAGAGGAGGAAGAGGAAGAAAAAAAAAAGGAAAAGAAAAGAGGGTGAAAGAAGAGAAAATGACTTGATTCTAGAATTGTCATTGGGAACAAAGAAATAACTTTTTTCTACCTTTTGATTTTGTTCTAGTTTTATTTTTGGGAATAGTGTTCCCGATTGACTTTAGACCTGTTTAATGGGTGGGTCAAGTAGGGTTTGGATCGGGTCATAAATGGTCCAACTCAACTCAACCCATTTAACCTGTTTACAACTCATTTATCGTAGTACAAAATTTTTTATCCATACCTGACTCGACCCATTTAACTAAACCTAAGAAAGCTTATTTCTTATGATTTTTTTTAAATGGTATTGCTAAGATACTTTTATGTAGTTCAAATTTAATGGACAATAATATATATATATATATATTTAAAAAATTTACTTTTTAAAAATCAAATTTTTAATTTCTTTTTAAATATAAATTTTCTTTTTCTCTTTTCTTTTTCTTCTTCTTTAGATGGTCGTCAGTCATGACAATGGCCGGCAACCGGCCACCGGTGAGCCTCCAACTTGCTCGATCGGCGAGGCTTGAGCCTCGTTAGACATTGGCATGGCCTCCACCTTGCCAAATCAACGAGGTTTAGGCCTCGCCGGTGTCGGGCAAGCTCGAGGCTTGCGGACATTTGGCGAGGCCTCTACCTCGCCCGATTCGGCAAGCTCGAGCCTCGCCCGACGCCGGCAAGCTCAAGCCTCGCTAGTGTCTTGCGAGCTGGAGCCTTGATGACATCTGGCGAGGCCTCTGCCTCGCCAGATGCAGCCAACTCGAGCTCGCCCGATGCTAGTGAGCTCAAGCCTCGCCTAGCCGGTCGCCAATCATCGCTATGTTGGCCACTGGCTAAAGAAGGACGAAGAAGAAATGAAAAAAAGGAAAGAAAATTGAAATATAAAAAATAATTATAATTTCGATTTTTATAAAAGATATTTTTATAAAGTTAAAGGGGGATGAGAAATATTGTGAGGTTTTAGTTGAAAATGGGTTCTAAGTCCAATCAATTTAAGAGCCATTTATCTTTAATCTTCATTTTTAAACTCATTTAACTAATACATTACTCATTTATGATTTAAATGGATCATATATATGGGTCTAAGACCCATTTTGCCACCTCTAACTGACGTTATTAAATAGATTAATCCAAAACCATTGTCATGCCCCGAACCTCGAGCACGCGCACATCCCACGATGGTCGATGCGAATGCAACGTTTCCAGGACGCGTCACCGATCCAATCATTTTTATTTCACATGTGGAAGCGAAACAAATACCCCTGACAACAAACAACATGGAATAGAAAGTAGGGCAACAGTTCTCAAAAGTCAACTTTTATAAACAACAGGTTTATATACAAAACAAGTCTAGTCAAAAGTCTACAAAAAGGTCAGCTCTAAAAAAGAAGCTGTCCTACGACATACTAGTCGGACACAAATGTTGATCCTTCATACTCCACCTACACAAACACCGGAGCTTCGGGTCCTTCACACCCACCAACTAAAAACTTGAAAAGTGAGTCCACAACTAGGTGAGATAATATCTCAACAAGTTCACCCCCTAAACCCGTATTAGGAAGAAAGTACGTCCGAGGGCCTCCTAGTCACACAACCACTCAATTAGAACAGAGGATTTACCTCGCCTCGGTTCCCTCTTGCACATCAACGCAGTTCATATAATAATGCATATCACAAATGCACACGACAATTGAAACGTCTCATTTTTCTCAATCAACTACAGGGGTCTCAGCCCAATCAATCACAAGAGTCTCGATTATAAAACCAAACCGTTATGACACGTCCCATACATGCAACATAGTTTTGTCTCATAATCAGGCGCATCAAACTCGACCAATCATGCGTTCCAATTGTTAATTAAGCCCCACAGTGAGCACCAGCCTACTCTTAAATTCCGGCGGTCTTTTGGCGTAGCTAGGTTCCGTCTCCCCCCTTGAGCACGGCTATGTCTCTCAAAGACGGCATTCTCTAAAGAGCATAGGTCTAGAATCTACTGCGACCGAACTTAAAATCTAGATATCCCATATAGGGAAATGTCCATCCGACTCAATTCGGGGACGAGTTCTCAATAACCAACACACGACCAATCAATTTCGGCCGAGGACACTATGCGTTTGCACTCAAATGCCTCGATTAAAATAGTGATCTTGGCCTATTTTCTTCGTATTAAAAACATATGAGAAAATAGGCGTGTGTGGGTACACGATCAATTCAAACCTTGAAAAGTGATACTCTTCCTTTTTGAAATCCCACGGTTCGATATAGTCATTAAAACCACTTTCGGTGTTAAAACCCAATACCTAGGATTTTCTAATAAAATACCATACCTTTCATAATCATCACTCAATTGCACATTCCACCAATCAATTGCATAAACAGATCACACCACAATAGTCAGCACGAAATTCCGGTATAACTGGAAAATAATAAATAATTAAATATATTTCGAAATTAAATAAATAAAATATATATTATTTTAATAAAATTTAATAAAATAATATTTATAAATTTGAATAATTAATTAATTCAAAATAATTAATTTAGGGCCTAATCAAAATTATAATTTAGCTAATTAGCCTTAATTAATTATCCACTAAACTAATCACATCCCTTAATCTAATTAACAATTAGCTAAACTAATCTAATCACCTAAGCCTTGTTTAACCTAATCTAATCAACCCTTAAGCATAATTAACATCCTAAACAAGGTTTAGCAAGTAAACTAACCGGTTTAGCGTTCCAATGAGTCAACGGCAACAGCGACACCAAGGCGAGCAATAAACTTCCAAGCGGCGACACCAACCAAGGCCGGGAAGGGCTTGAAAATGGGCCACGAAGACCTCACAACTTGCTGGTTTTTGCTTATGTTCTTGGCTGCGTCGAGAGAGGAAATCAGCAGTTGCAACGGCGAAAACAGGCCGATTAGAGCTCCGGCAAGCAGGTGGTCGGCAACCGGCAGCACCCTGTCGCGACCAAATTTTTCGTGGGGTGAACCACCTAGGGTTTGGCTAATGGATTGTTAAGCCTAGACTTAACTCGGGCTCTCCCTCTCTCTCTCAATTGTGGCAGTATGTTCAATGTCTAGGCCCCCCTGAAACCCTACGCGAAAAAACCTTTTTATAGGCCAAAGATTAGGGTTTTAATCTCCTTTTCAAATCAACATCCGCGAAGATTTTTTTTCCGCACGCGATATCACTTTTTTATTCTCCCCATATCCTGATTTTATCGCCTAAAGATAAGATTGCAACCCGATTTTCTTAAAATCCAAAAATCCACCATAATATCATTTCAAATCTCCATTTAGGTAATTTTTGTCATTAAAAGAAAACGGGCTCGGGCCAATTTATTTGCTTTGCGGGCTTAGTCCGGCCTGCCAAATTGAAGCTCAGAACCACTAATTCGAACCCGTCCATCACCGGTCCAATAAATGCAAAAATAAATGTACCTAAAATTATATGCTATGCAATTAATTATTTTTTCGAGGATAAAATTACCCCCTAATTTTCTATGCAATAAATGACTAAACGGGTTGCCAAAATTTAGGTGTCAATAGCTGCCCCTCTTTGAAGGTGAGCTCGAAGAGGTTGCCTTCAAAGATAAATTGAAACCTAAATTTTGACTATGCACATGCATTGAATGATTTTTTGTTGGAAAATAAATTCCATTTTTGAATGCAATTTATATGATGCATGGAAACGCAAATGATAAATGAACCTACCTGGAATAACTTACCTTCAAGGAGGATAGAGTAATTCGAGATAGTTGGTGTTACACATCCATGACCCGTACCATTCTACGGTCGCCCAGAATAGTAATATGGCTTTGCAAAAAGACTGCTTTCCTAGGACCCGTACCATTCTACGGTCGCCCAGTATGGCGGTGTTTGGTTGTGTCTAGGACCCGTACCATTCTACGATCGCCTAAACGGGGATTCACTTTCCAGGACCCGTACCATTCTACGGTTGCCTGAATAAGGAATAGGTGTTGTCGAGGACCCGTACCATTCTACGGTCGCCTTGACGAAGAAAATTGTTTTTCCAGGAATCGTACCATTCTACGGTCGCCTAAACGGAGATTTTTCTTGGCTAGGACCCGAACCATTCTTCGGTCGCCCAGCATTGCAATACAGATCATCTGACCAAGACCCGAACTGTTCTTCGGTCCCCTTAATCAGATTGAATCTAGAGAAAAATCTTGGGGGACAGCTCAATCGAGTGTCGATGAAAAGGACTCTGGACTACGAAAGCACGCCAGGTCGATAAAAGAAAACCGGGCTACGGAAGCACGCCGGCTCGATAAAAGGGAACCCGGGCTATGAAAGCACGCCAGGTCAATATAAATGGACACCGGGTCGATAAAGAGGGACTCTGGGCTACTAAAGCACGTCGGGTCTATTAAAGGCGACATCGAGCTACGGAAGCACGCCGAGTCTATTAAAAAGGACACTGGGTTACGAAAGCATGCCAGGTCAAGAAAGGACATCGTGCTACGGAAGCACGCCGAGTGTATTAAAAAGGACACTAGGCTACGAAAGCACGCCAGGTCAAGAAAGGACATCGGGCTACGGAAGCACGCCAAGTCAATGAAAATGGACACTAGGCTACGAAAGCACACCAGGTCAAGAATTCTGGGCTACAAAAGCACGCCGGGTCTATTAAAGGCGACATCGGGTTACGGAAGCACATCGAGTCTATTAAAAGGGACACTGGGCTACGAAAACACGCCAGGTCAAGAAAGGGACATCAGGCTACGGAAGCACGCCAAGTCGATGAAAATGACTCTGGGCTACGAAAGCACGCCAGGTCAAGAACTGGATAGCTTGACCAAGTCAAGTATCGATGCACTTGAGAGAGAACACCTGCACAATAATAAGTATTTAGAGTATGGTAGAGATATACTTACCTGGTGATATTTCTTATTCTTAGGGATATGTCTTTTGGAATTTAGATATCCTGTGGAGGTCTTTCACCTCATGGTGGAGGTTTCTCATCTCCTAATATCATGAAACATTCTGAAAGGAACTTGAATTACCTGTCAGACATGATTTAGAGCAAAAACTGATATGCATTCATCAAAGAGATAGACAATCTAAGCTATTTTAGAATGCACATTTCAAAGTTCAATGGGGCTTCCATCCATTCAATCAAGGTTTATGCATAATGACTTCATCACCCAAATTTCCACCGGAGATAATTGTCGTTCAAGATAATGACATGGATTTCTTAAAAATGCTAAATGAGAGATTTTCAGTTAGAAATGACTTTCACTCACACTCATTTAGAATGGCTATTTTGTGAGAATCACTCAATCTCAACATCATCAAATCAACAAGGGTCCGAGTATTCTCGCAATCAGTACGACCTTACCAATTCGAGAGGTCTTTAATAGGGACCATAATGTGGGCTTGGTCAACGGCTTAACAAAGGGGACTCTTTGAGTCAATGCAATTGAAAGAACAATTCTGTAACCATCTCCGGGTTTACAAGTCAAAAACCCTGCAAAATGAGAAAGAAATAATTTTGCTCGCACTTCTTTGAGCAATGCTTATAAACATATGAACTTCTATGTTAATTCAAGTGCCCTAATCTGAAGAGACTTTGTAAAGGACGTAACGTAGGCTTGGTTCATGGATTGAGAAATGAAAGGATCATTAGGCTCAAAATATGTGTGAAGGGTGAGAGTTGGTGATCATCTTGGTATTACCACCAGTTTTCTTTTTCATCATCGGGGATTGTCTTCATGAAATGCCCCACTGATTGTAAAAACTCAACTTTTGGGTTCTTTGAGTATTGCTCCATCGGGATTCAATTCTTGCGATTGACAGTAATCTTATCTTGACTCTCGTTTTCATCTATGGGCATTGGCATTGCTTTTACTAGGCACACCGCTTTTTCATGCCCCTAGTCCTTATTCATTTTTTTTCACTTTTGTCTTTCGTGGGCATTGGCCTTGCTTTTACCAAGCACACTGCTTTTTCATGCCCCTTAGTTCTATTTTGATTTCAATTCTTGTGTACAATGCATATGTCCAGCAATGCTTTAGCCATTAGTCTCCTCTTAAGACTAAGTGATATACTTTGAATGATATTTCGTAATTTTTTCAAGTGTCTTCATCGGTTGCATGCCCTCTCCCACTTGTCCTTCTCGGTTTAGAGGCAAGTTAGGATCGATTTCCACTCTTGCATGTGTGTGTGTTGCATGTATGTTTGGGGGATGATCTAGAATGACTTGTTCTTGAGTGATGTTGCTGTTTTCGCATAAACCGCCTGAGCCAGAATCTTGTGAGAGCTTGCATGCATGTTTTTAGTTCGATTTTGTCTTTGATTCCTTCATAAAAGTTGGTTTAAAGCAAAAAATGTCAAAATTGAGACACTAGATCTGGAACGATTTCGCTGACCTTTTGGTAGATTTGCGGTTGCATGTTGATTTTTACTAAGAATATCTCTTCGACTTCTTCATGAAACGTGTAGAGAACATCTTAAAGACTAACATACTCAAATTTGAAGTAAAATGAACAAGTATAGCCTAGTGAATCGACTTACTCTTGAAGGCGGTAAATCTGGAGACGCGGTACAGGACACCCGAGACTTCATGGACCCATATGATGACTATAATCTGGATATTTGACTTAGATCCCTTCATAAAACTTGTATAGAATATCTTGAAGTAAAACATATCCAAATTTCAGAGGAAACGAAGAAGAATAGGTAGGTGAAGACTCAGTATTTCGGAGAAGCATGCACTGGACGTTTCGGTGTTAGATCCAGAAGCTTCGTGTGACTGTAGAAAATAATATAAAAATAATTTGGCTTAGAAGTATGCATAAAAAATCTGCTCTAGTGTCTTGGCTATAACCCGGTAAAATTTCATAATTTTCGGAGGTCGTTCGGGTATTTTAATCGAATTATTTCAAAAACTGCACATTCTGTTTTATCCGAAATTGCATGCTGTGATTGCGTGAATGACATCTTTTGTGTGGAATTTTATTGGCCATGTGTTTTTCATGAAATCATTATCTTATTGTCTTATTTATCACATGCCTTAATTTCATGATTTTTGGGTTAGGCTATGCAAAAGATATAAGTGTATAGGATAGAGAAAGAAATGCTCTTCGTCATCCTAAGGCACTTAAATTACCACATGAATTTAATGTAATAGCATGACTAGAAGATTCATGCAAGTGAGAGCAAGAAAATTTCAATCCATTTTCTTCACCTTATGGTGCTGTCTTACTCTCCACTTTGCCCCAATGTGGGGTGGTTCTTGATAGGGGTAATTTGAAAGAATATCCATAAGTGTATAGGCTCAAAATGGTTAAGCAATGGATCACCTGTAGTGTTTGGGATAGAGAAATGAATTGCTCCTCATCATTTCGGTTATCGTACCTTTCGCGAGAGAACTCTTTACCTTGCAAATATGTAACTTCCTACACTCATCTCACAAGTGTATAAGTAAGGGACTGTGTATAGGATATGGCTTGCCTTTCATCATCCTGATATATCTCATTCAGCGTTCACAAGCATTGATGTCACTCCATTAAGTTGTCGATCTTGACAAATCTCCACATGAAATTGGTGAGCTAAATATGAAAATTCTCTTTTTAAATGAGTCCAACAACTTTAAGCATACAAAGAGCTTGTGACTTCAAAACAAACAATTTATTGCACTCAAAACATGGTTTTAAGCATTCATTCAGGGGATTGCTCTATAAAGGGATTGTCTATGCAATGGATGTCCTTAGATTATCTCTATTAATCAAAAGTGAAAATCCGTTTTTGCCCTTGCACAAGAGAACGTGCATGAATAGGATACTATGCAACATCAAAGTAAATTCAAATTGCATATCCATTTTGGCTCGGATTGAGATTTTATCCCAGTCGAGTCACTACCAAAGTCTGCCATGCCCCCAATCTGTCATTTGATGCGCCATTTTTAGATCAGGACAAGAAAGTAATGCTATGAAACATGAAGTAAATGAGTCAGAAAATTAAACAGGGCTAACCTAATGCATGCTTTTGGAAATGGCTTGAAAAATTATTTTTTTAAGGAATATTTTGGATGAGAAAGCATAAAGAAGCCTAGTCCTTAGAATTTCTCCATGGATAATATTTTCTTTTCATTGTTGGATATCGTCACCGGGCTGGTTTGGTGTACCCCATCATATCCTCAAAACAAAACTTGTAATTTTATTGATATTCATCAATTGAATTACATTTATTGGAATGTGATGTTCAAGCACAGAAGAAATTGAAATCAATCCCTAAAAAGCGATAAAATTCTCACGCATGGGAAGGTGTATGCCCTAATTAAATGAAGAAATCGAACTACTTAGGACCATGAATCATGTGTACTTGAATTCTTCATCCTTCTTGATCTTGTGATGTAAACCCTTCAGGTTAGATATTCTTCCATCTAGTTATGTCGCTAGCCTCTTCATGATGGCATCAAATTCGACTACATCAGGAAAATGAGACAAGTTCAAAAGGTCTTCTTGGCTCTCTTCTCGGAGTCGCAATTTCTCACTGAAGATAGATCGCAGCACTTTTGCCTAACGAGATAAGGTCTTTTTGATCCGTCATTTTAGCTCTCGATTGTGAACGGATGGGTGAGCGGGATCACCTAATTCAAATGAACGGGAACATGTAAGCATGAGGGTGAATAGAAAGTCAATCCATGACAATGATCTAATCGATTTTTCCATCTTTTTCCATTTATTCATGAAAAGTTCGTACAAGAATGGGCATTTCCTAAAAATGGACTAGGAAAATAAAGATAGACACCCTAACAATACCAAATTTCCTAGACATGAATTACAAACAAATTCTCCAAAGTTTTTTTGTTATTTTCCAAATGATTCATTGCATGGCAATTTCCTCATTTCATTTCTAATTGACAAATGAATTAAATCAATGATTGACCTAGATTGTCATGGACGGACCAAGAGTAAATTGCATAGTATAAAGGTAGAAGACTTACTTCACCAAGGAGAATCTATGGCAATCACAAGGAGAATCAATGGCTTATCAATCACATAGCCACGGGCTTGTGGACATGTCGGGTCCTCATGATGGTAATCCTAAATGAAAGATCCGGGAATGAGATATGCAGCATGCGGTCGAGAGGGGTATCCATCTCAATACCATCCTAAATGATCCTATGCGGCCCAGGTCCAGCGGCAGGTTGTGTGTGCAAGAGTGTAGTGCAAATGCAAGGCATGCACAATAGTTTATATCAAACAACACTTCAATAATTTGAATTCAAAACATTCATCCTCAACTCCAACTTGCAAGACAAGGGTTAGCAAAGACTACTCCCCTTATATCTCCCAATCTGCAAGAACATTTAACACCTTAAATGTTAGGGACATACCTGGAATCCTCGCTACCAAACAAAAACATTTTTTAAAAGGAAAGAAAAATTGGCCTAAGTCCACTAAGAGTTTTAACTCAAGTCCCCAGTGGAGTCGCCAAGCTATCGCGACCAAATTTTTTGTGGGGTGAACCACCTAGGGTTTGGCTAATGGATCGTTAAGCATATACTTAACTCGGGCTCTCCCTCTCTCTCTCAATTATGGTCGTATGTTCAATGTCTAGCCCCCCCTGAAACCCTACGCGAAAAAACATTTTTATAGGTCAAAGATTAGGGTTTTAATTTCCTTTTCAAATCAACATCCGCAAAGATTTTTTTTCCGCACGCGATATCACTTTTTTTATTCTCCACATATCCTAATTTTATTGCCTAAAGATAAGATTGCAACCTGATTTTCTTAAAATCCAAAAATCCACTGTAATTTCATTTCAAATATCCATTTAGGTAATTTTTGTCATTAAAAGAGAACGGGCTCGGGCCAATTTATTTGCTTTGCGGGCTTAGTCCGGCTTACCAAATTGAAGCTCAGAACCACTAATTCAAACCCGTCCGTCACCGGTCCAATAAATGCAAAAATAAATGTACCTAAAATTATATGCTATGCAATTAATTATTTTTTCGAGGATAAAATTACCCTTTAATTTTCTATGCAATAAATGACTAAACGGGTCGCCAAAATTTAGGTGTCAACACACCCGAAGGTCAATGGGAACTTGCTAATGGTTGGGATGGGCAAATGAAGGTTTAGAATAGGAGAAAACGCGAAACAGGCGGACCAGGCTAGCGGACCGACAGACCGGTGAGCGGCAGCTTCTTGCCGGTGGACGGGACGGCCGGTGGCTCTGTCCGGGACGAGGCCATGCTCTTCTGTATGGTCTGGATGTGCTGGTCATGGTGGTGGGTGGAGCGTGAGCTAATTCGCATGGGAAGACAACTTTTAACTCAGATCTTTGGGGAAATGTCAGCTGGAGCAGAAACAGACAGAATAGAAAACAGAGGGGGAAATAGTGGTCGACAGTGGCCTTGGGGGCGTGCGATGGTGGAGAGGGCTGGTGTGCTCGGTTTTCTCTGTTCTCAAGCTCTCCAAAAGGCTCAACAATGGAGAAAGCAAGAGGCTAGAGGAAGAAGAAGCTAGCTAAAGAGAGGGGTCCCCAAAGTGGCTCACAAGCCTAAAACACTTGGCCACACACTTGAGTGGCTGCCCCACCATGCTCAGCCTTTGTCTCCAACCCATTCTCGCTCCTCAAATCTTCCTTAGTAAGCTTCCAAGGTGGTTGAAATGTTGCACCCCTCATGGCCTACGAATTTTTGACAATTCCCCTTCAATCTCATTCAATTCCTCTTCCAATCCTCTTCAAATCAAACCAATTGAAGCCCAAATAAATTAGCCTTGTGTCCTTGTCCTTCTTATGATTTTTCCCCAACAAATAATCTAACTTGACGACCAAAAATGCGATAAAAAATGGGCCTACCAACTTCCCGATCCAAAATAACCATACTTTGATTTTTCGCCGAAAATCTCAGTTTGTAAAAAAATCTTTTGAGGATGAGTCGGCGTTCCTAAAATTTGGCACCCCTCAAACGGCCCCCAATCCGTTTAGGTCGCCACAGGTCGCTTACCTCTCTCTTTCTTGACCTGAAGGTCTAAGAATCCTGGGGGTTTATAACTTATAGACAGTCCCTCCGCAGTAAATATAGCGGAAGCAAAATCACATCTCCCAAACCCAAAATTAGAAACAATGCACACTTACTAGACATTTTTATAAGTCAAGTCGAACACTTTTATTTACATAGACTTGATAGACAATATCAGTCGGTACATCAAAATTTGGCGTGATTTTCTATACTCGGCTTCATATCAAAAGATAACCCGACTTCCCTTTGACTTTCTTTTCCATTCAGTCCTATATAAAAGTCTATCAGTCAGTGTCGGCGGTCCAAAAAGCTTCATTTGCTACCTGTCACACTCAGTCACACCTAGCCCGGTTCGTCAGCTAGCGGCGGCGCGACATCCCTAGCATGATCCCATCACGGCGGACGTGCACTGACAAAAACTCCTGAACCACGGGACCATTAGGTAAACCGATGTCATAGATGACTAGAACCCGCACTCAGATAAAAACCAACCCTCGTATCTCAACATGAGAGTGCTTCGTACACTCGCACTCAACGTCGACTGGGATACCACAGAATGAACTTGGGGTGATTGGTAGCAGTGGCATCTCTTCTAGTCTGAAATGTTAGTCCCCAAACGGGGTGAGTACAACCACTCAGCAGTAAAAGATTCATCAAACTATATCAAGCATTACTATCAGTATCTAGATTCATGCAAGATAGACCAAAACAGGTAATCAAAGAATAAATATGCACCAAAATCATGAAATTCTTTAATGTAATGGCAAATGCAATTTTAAAAGAATCAAAATGCATCATATCCAATTACACAAGTCCCGATCATAGGGCCAAACTACAATGACACATCCCATTCCATGCCATATAATTAAGTTCCTATAACCAGACCACACACACACTTAGTAGAATCATCCATTTTATCATTCAAAAGATTTCATCCCCCAGAGGACCAATGTTTGTCCCTCCGAGCATTCGCATCCACCCTGGCATCGCGAAAGCCTCCGGTATTCAGCCACTAGGGCCACCAGGCATCCGGATCGTATCACTCCTCCAGGCATCTCATACCCCACTTGGCATCATGAGGAAACCTCCGAGACTCACCATGAGAATGGTTATCCCAACCCTCCGGATTTACGTACCGACTAGCATACAATGGGCATCCCGAAGCTCCCAAGGAAAAACCTCCGGCATTCAGCCACTAGGGCCACCGGGGATCCATAAGGCATCGACTCATTCGATCCTTTGGGCCTCCCGACTCCCGGGCATCGTTGACCCGAGGGTTCAACGGTATCAATTAACATCTTAATTTACAAAAAAATACTTTCAAATGCAATGACATGATGTCTCATGAATCCTTCATATAATCTCGATATTGCATAATATGACAATGCCGGTATCATCATGTCACATAACAATTCAAGATATATTCACCTTTGGCACATTTTGTGCAAATTCGAAGCAAAACAACTCGATTATTACAATGCACAGTTTTGGTAAAAATTTCGGAATAATCCCTAAATGAGCTCAGAAAATTTAGTAATTTTGACATGTTATTAATGAGACCTAAAGGAAAATGTTTCATGAAGAGCACCAAGTCAGATTCTTTATGTATCAAGAGCAGTAATTGCTGTATTCCTTGCTAACGTTCTGTAATGACTTCCAGATTTAGCATTTTCATAGAAAAATCGTTTCATCAATCAAAACTTGTTCATTTATTCTAAATTTTTTATATGTTATTTCTAAAGATATTCCCTACAATTTTCATTAAGGGTCCAAAGTCGAATTATGGCTAGATAATTACAGAAAATTCATGGAATAACCGAAGGTCATGCTATTTTCTGCGAAAGCAGTATACTAACCCAAAAAGAACTACTTCCACTCATTGAATCACAGCATCCAACGTCCAAAGCCAAGTGTTTACAAGTCTATTGCACTACATTACAGCTACTTCTTTTCAAAAATCCACTATAATTAGACCCTTAAGTTTTTATTTCAACCCAAAAACCGAAATCCATAGAACATACTCTGTTTTTGCTCAGTTTCTTAGTCCAGCTTCATCTCATTCATCTAAAATCAATATGCAGCTCCAATTTCTGCATTTTCTCACATCTACCGGTACTTCACTAGATAATTACAGTTTGCAAAACATAGATCAATGAACTTTCACTTGCCTCAAGCTCCTCTACTCAGTTACAAGCAAAAACAGGAGCTCGGGGGTCTTGGCTTGGCTCAACGGCGAGGGAGATCGGCGTCGACGACGGCAGCTCGATCACGGACACGGACGGAGGGCGGCCTTCCTTCTCTACCCTCACTCACTCGGACCACTCGTTGCTCACTTTCACTCGAACTCTCTCTCTCTCACTTGCTCGCCCGCTCTCTCTCCCTCTCTCTCTCACTTGCTCGCCCGCTCTCTCTCTCTCTCTCTCTCTCTCTCTCTCTCTCTCTCTCTCTCTCTCTCTCTCTCTCTCTCTCTCTCACTTGGTCCATCCGAATGCTTTTGTTTCTTTGATTAATTTATTAGTGGACTTTTGCATGCAGGTTAACAGATGGCTTCAAGGGAGAGACAAGTGGAGGGTGGCTGAGGCAGCCATGGACAAGTGGAGAATGGCGTGTCTCCCTTGTCCGGTTCTCCCCCCCCCCCCTCCCTCTTTGGTCGACACTTTGGAGGCTCCTTGGGCTGCTTGGGCCTGAAAAATTGTGGTCAAAAGGGTCCAAATTAAATGGCCCATGATCTTCAAATATAAGCCCATAATTTCTGCACCATTATGAAGCATTTTGTTTTCCAAAGAAATCAATTTCTATTCCCATAATCCATTTGCTTCATGTATAAGTGCATAACCGAAGTTCTTTCGTGGAGAAAGGATTCAATCAAGCAACATGATGGCAAAATTTCATTTCCTTACGTGTCGAATCGCACGAAGAAAAGACGTACATGATCCTCATGCTTGGTCCAAGTCCTCAAAATTTTATCCTTAAATCCAGCATGCATGTTCCTCATGCATGACCGAATTCCATCCCTTCGGTTCAAAAAAATAAAAATATCAGTTGATCAAAGTCCAAAGATTTTCTCTTGTTGGACGGTTAGTCAGTCCATTGCTAAACATATCATATCAATCCAATAAATAAACAAATAATGATCAATGCTTGTAAATGATATCAATGCCACAGTCCGACGATACTTTTGTCAATCGATCATGACCGTCACATATCCAAGGATCGTTGAAATTCTTGGATGCCACAATTCTCCCCTCCTTAGAGAATTTCGTCCTCAAAATTGGACATCACTTAAGTCTCAATAAACAAATGAAGGTACTTTTCCTTTATCTCTTTTTCGCTTTCTCAGGTGGCCTCTTCCATATCATAATGTCGCCATAACACCTTAACTAGAGGAATTTTCTTTGTCCGAAGAACTTGTTCCTTTCGATCCAACACTCGTACTGGTTCTTCTATGTATCTTACTTTCTCATCCACTTTGATGGCTTCATGATCGAGTATGTGCCCAGGATCTGGCCGATACCTTCTCAGCATCGACACATGGAACACATCATGTAAATTTCCCAGTTTAGGAGGTAGCGCCAATAGATAAGCTACATCTCCTATTCTCTCGAGTATCTCAAAGGGTCCAATGAATTTGGGACTTAACTTCCCTTTTATTCCAAATCATGATATCCCTTTCATCAGAGATACTTTAAGGAATACATGGTCTCCTACATTAAATTCCAAAGGTCTTCTACGCTTATCCGCGTAGTCTTTTTGTCGACTTTGAGCTGTCTTAAGTCTTTTCCTTATGATCGCGACAGCTTCTGTAGTAACTTGTACCAACTCAGGCCCTGTCAGTTTCCTTTCACCTACTTCATTCCAACAGACAGGAGTCCTACATCTCCTTCCATATAATGCTTCATAGGGAGCCATGCCTATACTTTTCTAAAAACTATTGTTATAGGCGAATCCTACCAAATGCAATCTTTCATCCCAACTTCCTTTAAAATCAAGGATGCAGGCTCTCAGCATGTCCTCTAATGTCTGGATCACTCTTTCTGTTTGTCCATCAATCGGTGGATAAAAAGCAGTACTAAACTGGAGCTTAGTCCCTAAGGCAGTTTGAAGATTTCGCCAAAAGTTTGAAGTAAATCTTGAGTCCCGATTTGATGTAATAGTTACAGGAACACCATGTAAGCGTACTACTTGGCTTACATATATCTCAGCATATTTATCCATCGGATAATCTATGCAAACTGCTAGGAAATAAGCAGACTTAGTCAGACGATCCACTATCACCCAAATAGAATCATGGCCACTTGATGTCCTTGGCAATCCTTGTACAAAGTCCATCATTACATGCTCCCATTTCCATTCTGGTATCTCTAATGGTCTCAATAGTCCTGTAGGTTTGCGATGTTCCGCTTTCACTTGCTGACATGTTAAGCACTGGGAAACATGCTTGGCTATATCTGCCTTCATGCCATTCCACCAGTATTGTTGGCGTAAATTTCTGTACATCTTTGTATTGCCCGGATGAATGCTATAATTACTCCTATGTGCTTCCGACAGGATTTCTCTCTTCACTTCCTCATTGTCGGGAACACAAAGTCGTCCTTGACATCTTACAATTCCATCCTTAGAAACTTGAAATTTTGGTCTTTCCCTAAGGACACAACATTTTGCACTTTCACTATTTCTAGGTCAGATTCTTGCAGCGTCTTAATTTTCTGGATAATTTCTGGTTCAATCCTCAATGCAGTAAGCATGCCGGTAAGGTGATCTACTTCCAATTTAAACTCTGAATTTGCAATTGATTTTAACAACTTCCATTATCTGATTCTCATACTAGCCAACTCCATAGCCGACTTACGACTAAGAGCGTCTGCTACTTTATTTGCCTTTCCAGGATGGTACTGTATTTCACAATCATAATCCTTTAACAACTCCATCCACCTTCTATGTCTCATGTTCAGTTCTTTTTGCGAAAAAAAAATAGTTTAAACTCTTATGATCTGTATAGATTTCGAACTTTTCTCTATACAGATAATGTCTCCATATTTTCAAAGCAAAAACTATAGCTGCCAGTTCTAAGTCATGAGTTAGGTAGTTTAATTCATGAGGTTTTAACCGTTTGGATGCATAGGCTATGACCTTGCCATGCTGCATCAAAACGCATCCCAGTCCTTTGTGAGACGCATCGCTATATACCGTAAATCCATCAGATCCAGATGGTATAGTTAGAATCGGAGTTGTAGTCAATCTTCTTTTGAGCTCCTGGAAACTCCTTTCACATTCTCCATTCCACTCGAATTTTATATTATTTCGAGTCAACTTTGTCAATGATCCAACAAGTTGTGAAAATCCTTCAATAAACCTTCTATAATAACCTGCCAGTCCTAAGAAACTTCGTATTTCAGTGGGCGTTATCGGTCTCGACCAATTTACTACCATCTCAACTTTCGCTGGGTCCACTGCAATTCCTCCTCCTGACACCACGTGTCCCAAAAATATTATCCGGTCCAGCCAAAATTCACACTTACTAAATTTGGCATATAACTTATGGTCTCTAAGGGTCTGCAACACTATTCTCAGGTGTCGGTCATGCTCTCCAGGTCCTTCAGAATATATCAGGATACCATCAATGAAGACAATTACGAATTGATCTAAGTAGGGCTTAAATATCCTATTCATCATATCCATGAATGCGGTTGGAGCATTCGTCAATCCAAACGACATAACTAGGAACTCATAGTGTCCATAGCGAGTCCTAAATACAGTCTTAGGAATGTCTTCTTTCTTAATTCTTAGCTGATGGTATCCCGACCTTAAATCAATCTTAGAAAAGACCGAACTTCCTTGTAGTTGGTCAAATAGATCATTAATTCTAGGCAAGGGATACTTATTCTTAACAGTTACCTGATTCGGTTGCCTATAGTCAATACATAAACGCATTGAGCCATCCTTCTTTTTCACAAATAACACCGATGCACCCCAAGGAGAAGCACTTGGCCTAATAAATCCTTTATCGAGCAACTCTTGTAGTTGCACTTTCAATTCTTTCAATTCCATCAAGGCCATCCTATACGGAGCTTTAGATATCGGTCATGTTCCAAGCATTAGTTCAATCTCGAACTCAATTTCTCGTTCCGGTGGTAACCTAGGCAGTTCCTCAGGAAATATATCTTGAAATTCCCTGACCAGTCAAATTTCATCGAGCTTAGACTCTTTCTTAGTATAGTCCTTTACCACTGCTAGGTATCCTTGACATCCTTCATCAAGTAATGCACGGGCTTCTATTACTGAAATAAGTGTTATAGAGGGGTTGGTCTGACCTCCGAAAAATTCACAACTAGATCGGTCAGGTAAAACAAACTGGATTACTTTTCTATGGCAATCCACCTTAGCCTGATACTAATAGAGCCAGTCCATTCCTATGATAACATCAAAGTCATACATGGCCATCACAACTAGATCTATTTTCATATCTCATCCCCCTATAGTTACCTTACACTTTTCACATACCAACGTAGATAGTACCATATTCTTTAGCAGCGTGGAAACACAAAGAGGTGTCTCAAGAGAGGTAGTTTCTATCTTACTCAACTGTCTATATCTTTCAGACACAAAAGAATGCGTAGCACCCGTATCAAACAATGCATATGCCTTTTTATCATTTATAGATATCGTACCTGAGATGACACTTTTGGAAGCTTCCGCTTCCTCTTGGGTGACCGCATACACCTTTCCCTGTGCTGGTGGCCTCTGGGGATTCCTTGATAGATTTGGTCCAGTAGTACGTTGTTGTATCTGTTGCACTGAGTTGACATTCAGCTGTGACCTTTCTTGCGGACAATTTCTCTTAAAGTGCCCCATCTGCCCACAACCAAAACATTTCGGTGGACTATTACAGAATCCTGGCCCATGCTGTCCACCACACCTCTGGTAGATATTACCCTAGTAGGGTACTCTCCCTAGAACCGGGCCACTCTTGGCTTTTCCAAAATTTCCAAAATTACTCCTCTTTTTAGATTCCCATGGCTGTCATTGACCAGGATAAGGTCTCTTACCCCTTCGAATATCACTAAAGGTTACCTGCTTCTTAGATTTTGATTGCTCTCTCACTAACTCTTGCTCCACCAACTGTGCCCTCTCATAAATCTCATTATAATCCCTTATATTCAGACGAACTAGTTGTCTCCTGATATCAGTCCTTAATCCTTTCAAGAATCTCTTAGCCTTTTTCTCTCGATCCTCAACCAATCTGGGAGCATACCTAGACAACTTAGAAAATTTCGCTTCATACTGATCCACTGTTAGCTCCCTTTGTTCTAACTGAACAAATTATGTAATCTTCTTGTCTCTAGCACAATCAGAGAAATGCTTTCTATTGAAAGCTCTAACAAACTTATCCCAATTTATGTCAGTACCTGGTGAAAAGATCATGTCTCTTGAAGCTCTCCACCAAAACTTTGCATTTCCTTCCAGTTGGTACTCTGCCAAGGTTATCTTTTTAGCATCATTGCAATTCAACAACCGGAAAATCTGTTCCATTCCATCAATCCAATGTTCCGCCTCCTCAGGACTTCCCATTCTAGTAAACTTAGGTGGTTTTAATTTCAGGAATTGTTCCACCAGTCCTTGAGTACGGCGTTCTGCTCCGGGTTGTTGTTGAGCTTGTCTTTCCATCAAATTTCCTATATTGGCCAATGCCTGCAAGATATCTTCCATCCGGGGTTCAGGCCTTGAAGCAGAGGCTTCAGCCCTCGAAGAATGAGAAACCCCAGTTCGTACCATGATTTTCCTGCAGTTGTCCAAGCATTCGCCTCAGGAACAATTAGTCACTCAATGTCACCGGCCAAATAATACAAAAAGTTGCTAGAATTTCATAAGTAACATAAATATGTTACTAATACACACAAAAGTAACATCACACTGGTCACCGGAGATTTTCGAGTGAAATCAACCACCCGTTATTTAGAGTTAGTTAGCTACTCTTCGTTAGTATCCTATAGTGTGCATCATTCTATCCTCATTTCCATCTAAGCCACCTTATCACTCCAGATAAAACCATTGCTCTTATACCAAACCCGTTGTGGCACCCCTCAAATGGCCCCCAATCCGTTTAGGTTGCCACAGTTCGCTTACCTCTCTCTTTCTTGACCTGAAGGTCTAACAATCCTGGGGATTTATAACTTTTAGACGGTCCCTGCGCAGTAAATATAGCGGAAACAAAATCACATCTCCCTAACCCAAAATTAGAAATGATGCACACTTGCTAGACATTTTTATAAGTCAAGCCAAACACTTTTATTTACATACACTTGATAGCCAACATGAGTCGGTACATCAAAATTTGCTGTGATTTTCTATACCCGGCTTCATATCAAAAGATAATCCGACTTCCCTTTGACTTTCTTTTCCATTCAATCCTATACAAAAGTCTATCAGTCAGTGTCGGCAGTCCAAAAAGCTTCATCTGCTACCCGTCACACTCAGTCACACCCAGCCTGGTCCGTCAGCTGGCGGCGGCGGCAACATCCCCAGCATGATCCCATCATGGTGGACGTGCACTAACAGAAACTCCTTAACCACAGGGCTGTTGGGTAAACCGATATCATACATGACTAGAACCCGCACTCGGATAAAAACCAACCCTCGTATCTCAACATGAGAGTGCTCTGTACACTCATACTCAACGTCGACTGGGATACCATAGAATGAACCTGGGGTGACTGGTAGCAGTGGCATCTCTTCTAGTATGAAATGTTAGTCCCCAAACGGGGTGAGTACAACTACTCAGCAATAAAAGATTCATCAACCTATATCAAGCATTACTATCAGTATCTAGATTCATGCAAGATAGACAAAAACAAGTAATCAAAGAATAAATATGCACCAAAATCATGAAATTCTTTAATCCAATGGCAAATGCAATTTTAAAAGAATCAAAATGCATCATATCCAGTTACACAAGTCCCGATCATAGGGCCAAACTATAATGACACGTCACATTCCATGCCATACAATTTAGTTCATATAACTAGACCACACACACACTTAGTAGAATCATCCATTTTATCATTCAAAAGATTTCATCCCCCAGAGGACCAATGTTTGTGTCCCTCCGGGCATTCGCATCCACCTTGTCCTCGCGAAAGCCTCCGGCATTCAGCCACTAGGGCCATCGGGCATCCGGAGCGTATCACACCTCAAGGCATCTCGTACCCCACCTGGCATCACGAGGAAACCTCCGAGACTCACCATGAGAATGGTTATCCCAACCCTCCAAATTTACGTACCGACTAGCATACAATCGGGCATCCTGAAGCTCCCATCGAAAAACCTCCGGCATTCAGCCACTAGGGCCACCGAGCATCCACAAGGCATCTACTCATTCGATCCTTTGGGCCTCCCGACTTACAGGGCATCGTCGACCCGAGAGTTCAACGGTATCAATTAACATCTTAAATTACAAAAAAAATACTTTCAAATGCAATGACAAGATGTCTCATGAATCCTTTATCTAATCTCGGTATTGCATAACATGCCAATGCCAGTATCATCATGTCACATAACAATCCAAGATATATTCACCTTTGGCACAGTTTGTGCAAATTCGAAGCAAAACAACTCGATTATTACAATGCACAGTTTTGGTAAAAATTTCGGAATTATCCTCAAATGAACTCAGACAATTATGAAATTTTGAAATGTTATCAATGAGACCTAAAGGAAAAAGTTTCATGAAGAACACCAAGTCAGATTCTTTATGTATCAAGAGCAGTAATTGCTATATTCCTTGCTAACATTCTTTAATGACTTCCAGATTTAGCATTTTCATAGCAAAATCGTTTCATCAATCAAACCTTGTTCATTTATTCTAAATTTTTTATATGTTATTCCTAAACATATGCCCTACAATTTTCATTCAGGGTCTGAAGTCTAATTCTGGCTAGATAATTAGAGAAAATTCATGGAATCACCGAAGGTCATGCTGTTTTCTGCGAAAACAGTATACTAACCCAAAAAGACTTGTGACATGACAGAACTTTCAATTTCTGAAATCGGGTTCAAATTCACGGTTAATTTCAATCTAGCGCGATTTTAGCGGCATCTAGCCTATCGAGTAGCTTTCGGGAATTTTAGTGCAATTGACTAGTGGTAGATTATTTTCGAGCCACAATGTACATCTTTGTCACATTGGTGACTCTCGGTTGTGTGAAAATCTCCAAGTTTCAAATACGGACACAGGGTACAGAAAAGACAGAGAAATTGGTCTAGTGCCGTTCGATGAGAATTTGTGATCAGGTGGCATCACCCACACACTAATCACATATCTCCATTGAATCGACCTATCTCCGGTCTTTGATCGATTCTACCAGTGCCGTAATGATCCTTGCAAACTAGCACGGTCGAGAAGTCGGTTCCTGGTCGAATTCTCAAGTCTAATGTGTTAAAATCCTTTTAACATCTTCACCTGATAGAATAGTTATATTGTGAGTGATCAGCTCAAGGAAAAGAACTATAGATGCGTAGATGAAAAGCCCATCTCATTCAATTGAAAATGGAATCAGAAATTCAGGATGTCACAACTCTTCCCCTCTTACAAAAATTTCGTCCTCGAAATTTAAACCATTACAATCTTTAAACAAAAATGTGGGGGTATAGTCGTCTCATTGACTCTTCACTTCCCCGAAGTTGCTCTTTCAGTGCCGTAGTGTTGCCAGACCACTTTGACCAATGGGATAGTCTTGGTGCGCAGAACCTGCTCCTTACGATCCACAATCTGAACTAGGCTTTCAACGTACGACACTCTGTCGACCATGTCCAATTCCTCAAAATTAAGCACATGGGTTGGGTCAGGTTCATACTTCCTCAACATCGACATGTGAAAAGACGTCATGCACTTGTGCCAGTCTTGGCGGTAACGCAAGACCATACGTTAGGATCCCAATTCTTTTAAGAATCTCAAAGGGACCTACGTACCTTAGACTCAGCTTTCCCTTCTTGCCAAAGCGCGAAGTATCCCTCATTGGTGATACCTTTAGAAAAACATGATCACCAAGTTGGAATTCCAACGGTCTTCGATGCTTATAAGCATAGCTCTTATGGTGGCTCTGAGCGGTCTTTAATTTGTCTCTAATGACGGCAACTGCATCCATTAATTGCTGGACTAACTCTGGGCTTGTGATCTTTCACTCTCCAACCTCATCCCAAAACACTAGCATTCTGCACACTCTGCCATACAACGCTTTAAAAGGAGCCATTCGAATGCTCTATTGGTAGCTGTTGTTGTAGGCGAACTCAACGAGATGAAGCTGTTCCTCCTAGCTTCCCTTCAAATCCAATACGCAAGCTCGTAGCATGTCTTCAAGGGATTGAATTGTCCTCTTAGACTGGCCATCCGTCTGAGGATGATAAGCCGTACTGTACTGAAGCTTCGTTCCCAAAGCACTCTGCAAACTCTTCCAAAAGGTGGCGGTGAACCTCGGGTCTCTGTCTGATGTAATCTTCACCGGCACTCCATGCAAACGAACAATCTGACGTACATACAACTCTGCATGCCTGTCCAAATCAAGGTCCTTTCGTACTACAATGAAGTGAGCCAACTTCGTCAGTCTGTCGACCACTACCCAAATGGAATCATTACCTATCTGACTCCTATCACAAAATCCATTGTCATGTGCTCCCATTTGCACTTTAGGATCTCAAAAGGTTGCAGAAGTCCACCCGGCTTACAATGCTGAGCCTTCACTTGCTGACACGTCAAACACTTGGCGACATGCTTGGCGATGTCCGCCTTCATACCAGACCAACAATAGTCGATGAGATGACTATACCCAAAAGTGGCTAACAAGTCTTCAACATTTGGCCACACACTTGAGTGGCTGCCCCCCCCCCATGCTCAGCCCTTGTATGCAACCCATTCTCTCTCATCAAATCTTCCTTAGCAAGCTTCCAAGGTGGTTGAAATGTTGCACCGCTCATGGCCTACGAATTTTGGACGATTCCCCTTCAATCTCATTCAATTCCTCTTCCAATCCTCTTCAAATCAAACCGATTGAAGCCCAAATAAATCAGCCCGTGTGTCTTTGTTCTTCTTATGATTTTACCCCGTCAAATGATCCAACTTGACAACCAAAAAAGCGATAAAAAATGGGCCTACCAACTTCCCGATCCAAAATAACCATACTTTGATTTTTCACCAAAAATCTTAGTCTGTAGAAAAATCTTCTAAGGATGAGTCGACGTTTCTAAAATGACTTGTGACATGATATAACTTTCAATTTCTAAAATCGAGTTCAAATTCACGGTTAATTTCAATCTGGCGCGATTTTAGCAATATCTAGCCTACTGAGAAGCTTTTACGAATTTTAGTGCAATTGACCTGTAGTCGATTATTTTCGAGCCACAATGTACATCTTCGACACATTGGCGACTCTCGATTGTTGTGATAATCTCAATATTTCAAATACGGACACAGGGTAAAGAAAATACAGAGAAATCGGTCTAATGTCGTTCGACGAGAATTTTGTGATCATGTGGAATCATCCACACACTAATCACATATCTCTGTCGAATCGACCTATCTCCAATCTTTGATCGATTCTGCCAGTGCTGTAATGATCCTTGCAAACTAGCACGGTCGAGCAGTCGGTTCCTGGTCGAATTCTTAAGTCTAATGCGTTAAAATCCTTTAACGGCTTCACCTGATAGACTAGTTATCCTGTGAGTGATCAACTCAAGGAAAAGAACTATAGGCACGTAGATTAAAAACCCATCTCATTCAATTGAAAATAGAATCAGAAATTCGGGATGTCACAACTCTTCCCCTCTTATAAAAATTCGTTCTCGAAATTTAAACCATTATAATCTTTAAACAAAAAGGTGGGGGTATCGTCGTCTCATCGACTCTTCACTTTCCCAGGTTGCTTCTTCAGTGTCGTGGTGTTGCCAGACTACTTTGACCAACGGGATAGTCTTGGTGCGCAGAACCTGCTCCTTACAATCCACAATATGAACCGGGCTTTCCACATACGACACTCTATCATCCACGTCCAATTCCTCAAAATTAAGCACGTGGGTCAGGTCAGGCTCATACATGCTCAACATTGACATGTGAAAGACGTCATGCACTTGCGCCAGTCTTGGCGGTAATGCAAGACGATACGTTAAAAACCCGATTCTTTCAAGAATCTCAAAGGGACCTACATACCTCGGACTCAACTTTCCCTTCTTGCCAAAGCGCAAAGTACCCCTCACTAGTGACACCTTCAGAAAAATATGATCATCAACTTGGAATTCCAACAGTCTTCGACGCTTATTAGCATAGCTCTTATGGCAGCTCTAAGCGGTCTTTAATCTTTTTCTAATGACGGTAACTGCATCCACTGATTACTGGACTAACTCTGAGCCTGTGATCTTTCGCTCTCCAACCTCATCCCAACACACTGGCATTTTGCACACTCTGCCATACAACGATTCGAAAGGAGCCATCTGAATGCTCTGTTGGTAGCTATTGTTGTAGGTGAACTCAATGAGATGAAGTTGTTCCTCCAACTTCCCTTGAAATCCAATATGCAAGCTCGCAGCATGTCTTTGAGGGTTTGAATTGTTCTCTCAGACTAGCCATCTGTCTAAGGATGATAATCCGTATTGTACTATAGCTTCGTTCCCAAAGCACTCTGCAAACTCTTCCAAAAGGCAGCGGTGAAACCTCGGGTCTTTGTCTGAAATAATCATCACCGGCACTCCATGTAGAGGAAAAATCTGACGCACATACAACTTTGCATGCCTGTCCAAATCAAGGTCCTTTCATACTACAAAGAAGTGAGCCGACTTCGTCAATTTGTTGACCACTACCCAAATGGAATAATGACCTCTCTGACTCCTGTCACAAAATCCATTATGATGTGCTCCCATTTGCACTCTACGATCTCAAGAGGTTGCAGAAGTTCTCCTAGCTTACAATACTGAGCCTTCAATTGCTAACACGTCAAACACTTGGCAACATGCTTGGCGATATCCGCCTTCATACCAGACCACCAATAGTGTTGATGCAGATTCTGATACATCTTTGTACTACTGAGATGAATGCTGTAACTGCTACGATGTGCTTCTGACAAAATCTCCTCTCTAAGCTCTACATCGTCAAGTACAACAATCGTCCTTGGAACCTCAGTGTTCTATCCTCAGAAATCTAAAAGTCAGCCTTTCTCTTATCAATATCCTCTTGTAGAATCGTTTGAACATCTGGGTCTATCGGCTGAAGTAATTTCATTTTGATCTGGATATCCAGCTCAATTCTTAGAGTTGCCATAAGATTTGAAATGTAGCCTACCTCAAATTTGAACACCGAATCTCGAGCTCCCTCGATTAGATTCCACTCTTTAACCAACATATGAGCAACTGAAGACTTCCGACTCAGAGCATCGGCGACCTTATTCGCCTTTCCTAGGTGATATAGGATATCACAGTCATAGTCCTTCAAAAGTTCCATCCATCGCCGATGTCCCATATTCTCCTTCTGAGAGAATAAGTACTTGAGACTTTGATTGTCCGTAAAGATCTGGAATCTTTCTCCGCACAAATAATGTCTCCAAATCTTCAAAGCGAAAATAATCGCTATGAGTTCTAAGTCATGCGTCGGGTAATTCAGCTCATGAGCTCTTAACTGACGGGACGTGTATGCAACAACTCTACCATGTTGCATCAGCATGCAACCTAGCCCTCTAAACGACGCATTACTGTAGATCTCATATCCTTCAGGACTAGATGGAATGGTCAGCACAAGTGCGGTAGTCAACTTCTGCTTAAGCTCTTGGAAACTATACTCACACTTGTCTATCCACACAAACTTTTCTTCCTTCTTCAGCAGTCAAGTCAAAGGCGAAGCTAAAGCTTTAAATCCCTCCACAAACCTTCTGTAATACCCTGCTAAACCCAAAAAACTTATGATCTCTGTCACTATAGTCGATCTTGGCCAATTGATCACTGCTTCAATCTTGGCAGGGTCCACGGAGATTCCTTCTCAGGAAATCACATGACCTAAGAAAGCAACACGAGTCAACCAAAACTCGCACTTGCTGAACTTTGCATATAGCTCATGATTTCTCAGAGTTTGGAGCACTATCCTTAAGTGCCTTTCGTGTTCCTCTGGACTTCTAGAGTACACCAGGATGTCGTCGATGAACACGATCACAAATCGATCCAGGTATTCCTTAAACACATGGTTCATCATATCCATAAAAGTAGCTAGGGCATTCGTCAAACCAAACAACATTACAGTGAATTCATCATGGCTATATCGAGTGCGAAATGTTGACTTCGGTATGTCCTCCTTCTTGATCCTCAATTGATGATACCTTGTCCTCAAGTCAATCTTAGAGAATATCGACGCTCCTTGCAACTGATCAAACAAGCCGTCCATCCTCGTGAGCGGATACTTGTTCTGGATCATTACTTGATTGAGTTGACGATAGTCAATGCATAGGCGCAACGAATCATCCTTCTTTTTCATGAACAGAACTGGTGCTCCCCAAGGTGATGCACTGGGACGGATGAATCTCTTATCCAACAACTCTTGCATCTGCACCTTCAATTCTTTTAGATCAGACAACGCCATCCGGTAAAGGAGCCTTAGAGATTGGCTCAGTCCTGGGGGCTAACTCAATCACGAACTCAATCTCCCTCTCTAGTGGCAGACCTGGCATTTCCTTTGGAAACATGTCTAGAAATTCCTGAACCACTGCGATGTCCACGATCTTCAGCTCCTCAACTGTCGTGTCCACGACAATCGCCAGGTAACCTTGACAACCCCCATCTAACAAATGGGTTCCCTCAAGCGACGAGATTATGGTAATCGAGGGTCCTCCTCGACTCCCAACAAACTCAAAGCTCTCACCCGCTAACGGGTTAAACTGAATCGATTTGCGATAGCAGTCCATCTTAGCTCGTTGCTTGGTGAGCCGGTCCATGCCAATTATCACATCGAAATCATACATGGCTAGGACTACCAAGTCTATCTTCCCCTCTTGCTCATCAATCACTAACTTGCAACCAAGACAACCCACTGCAACTAACATATTATCCTTTAGCGGTGTCGATATACTAACCACTTACTCAACAACTCAGGAATCAATCCTACCAACTTAACATACTGCTCTACTATAAATGAATGTGTTGCACTAGGGTCAAATAAAGCATAAGTAGCGTGGTCGTTCAATGAGACCGTACCTATGATCACATTGGGCGCATCCTCTGTCTATTCTCTTGTGGTAACATATGTCCTTCCCTGAGCTGGCTATCGGTTCAATCCACCTACGATGCAATCTGCGGTGCAAATCCTCGGTTCTAACTCAATGGCGGTGGCGGTGGTAACTGCAGTCCCATTTGTCTATTGGGACAATTCCTAACTATGTGACCTTGTTGGCCACACACAAAACAAGCACCAATCCTAGCAAGGCACGAGGTTGATCCATGTCGTCTTCCCCAAGCACGACATACTCCACTCTGGCTCGACGTTGACTTTCCTATCCCACCCTTCCTACTAGGTGGAACGGGATACCTTCCTCCGGTCATTGGTCTCTTCCCAAACCGATTCCCATCCCAGTTAAACCCAAATCGCGACCTAGATGCAACGGCTTGTTCGTTCAGATTCTTCTCTATCAACTGGGCTCGTCCGTACAGCTCATTATAGTTCTTTATATCGAACGGTACCGGCGGATTTTTCAGCTCCAGTCAGAGGCCATCCCTAAACCTCGTGCTTTTTCCTCAGGATCCTCGACCAACCTATGAGCATACTGCGATAACTTGGAGAATTTCGCCTCGTACTGGTCCACAATCATTAGGCCATGACGAAGGCGTTGAAATACCGCAATCTTCTATTCCTTAACACAGTTAGAAAAGTACTTGGCATTGAACGCTCGAACGAAGGTGTTCCACACCGGAACCACACCTTGTGGGAAAACATCTTCTCTGGTGGCCTTCCACCAAGTACTTGCAATACCCTCCAATTGATATACTGCAAGGTCCACCTTCTCTTCCTCTATGAACCTTAGTAGTGCAAAATTTTTCTCCAAGCCTTGGATCCAGAGGTTTGCAGCCTCGAGATCTCGTGTTCATGTGAACTTTGGCAGCTTCAATTTCAGAAACTACTCCACCAACTTATGAATAGGCCTCCTAGCAACTACGTTCCCTGGTGGAACGTCAGTAGGGGCGACAGCAGGTGCGGCAGCGGCTGCGGCTGCGGAAGCAACATCAACATTGGCAGCAGCAGTAGCAGTAGTTGTAGCAGTTGCGGTAATGGCAGCGGCTTGATTCTGAGCCTGCTGATCCATCTGATTTCTAATTGCCTCTAGCACCTACATGATCCCGTCGATTCTAGGATCACCAATGGCTACTACCCCAGCACCAACTGGCAGCGGTGCTACTCCACTCGTGCTGGCCTCAGCCTGCACTCTGCCACGACCACCTCAAGAACCGAATCTAGTCGGCATCCTACCCCGAGTCACGGGGCTTATTGCCCTCTTCCTAGGATTCCTCTGCTCCTGGTCACTCATACTACATGCTCCTTACAGACACTTGTTTTCAAATTTCAATACCACATTAGAATTTGAGTGACCACACAACCAAGCTATCAATCAGCCATCAACCACATGCATCAGCATATTTAAACTTTCTTTCCTACTAATTATCCCATGACTCATCACACCTTATCACTCAAACTACTGACCATGCTCTGATACCACTCAAACGAGGATGTCACGCCCCGAACCTCGAGCGCGTGCACATCCCACGATGGTTGATATGAATGCTGATAGGGCTAGTAAGAACACCTAGAGGGGGGATGAATAGGTGTTAAAGAAGTTGTTGCAGAACTTAACAACTTAATTCGATCTTTTGAGAATGATAGACTGAAGATGTAAAAGACTGTAAACAGTTATATAAGACTACGAATTAAAGTAAAGAGTTTAGGGAAAGAGAATGAGAACAAAAATTTTATAGTGGTTCGGCTTAGACCAAGCCTACGTCCACTCTCCCACATTGACAGCATACTGGGTGGATTCCACTAAGAACAAAAAGAGATTTTACAGTATCTCGTCCTTGATTCCACAGTGCCGAAAATCAACCGCGGTTCCTCGAGGTCTCACAAGTATTTAATCTCTCTTTTGAGTACAACTTAAGCTCAGTAAATGAATCGGCAAAAAACTAGAAGCTTCGAACTTTGGAATTTTTCTTTCACACATACCCTCTCGAATAACTTGAGCATCTTCCTTATTTACTCCTCTATGCCAATATAACCGTTGGCACCTTCCAAAGGAGTTCTTCCAATTTTCCCGTTGGACAGAATCAATTAAGGAGATCTCGAGTTAATTAAAGAATGTGATGATAGCCCACCAATCCTACTCGCCTATACAATCAGGATTTAGGTTTTCATAAGTAGAACATTCCAAGTATACTTCGCCAATCAACAGATTTAATCATCCAAATTGCTTTAATAAGAATAATTGATCACGAGATGCTATTTCCAGCCATGAGATCTTCTTCAACCGTACGAACCAAATACTCTTATCTGGATATATATTCTTCATTGAATAAATCTTTTCTTCGTCTATCTGGAAGCTATCAGTGAGAGTAGACTTTAAAGCTTGAATTTGGAGGTCTTCAGATTTTGACAATAGAGTTTGCAAGTCTTCAAATTAAACTGATGGAAATGTTTTGTCAACTTCAAAACAAATAAGGAAGTTTTCTCCAACAAATGTGACGTTTCCAAGACGCGTTGCCGACCCAATCATTTTTATTTCACATGCGGAAGCAAAACAAATACCCCTGACAACAAACAGCATGGAATAGAAAGCAAGGCAACATTTCTCAAAAGTCAACTTTTATAAACAACGGGTGCATATACAAAACGAGTCTAGTCAAAATTCTACAAAAAGGTCGGCTCTCAAAAAGAAGTTGTCCTATGACATACTAGTCAAACACAAATGCCGATCCTCCAGACTCCACCTCCATGAACTCCGAGGCTTCAGGTCCTTCACACCCACCAGCTAACGACCAGAAAAGTAAGCCCACGACGGGGTGAGATAATATCTATGCAAGTTCACCCCTAAACCTATATTAGGAAGAAAATATGCCAAAAGGCCTCCTAGTCACACAACCACTCAATTAGAATAGAGGACTTACCTCGCCTCAGTTCCCTCCTGCACGTCAACACAGTTCATATAACAATGCATATCACAAATGCACACGACAATTGAAACGCCTCATTTTTCTCAATCAACTACAGGGGTCTCAGCCCAATCAATCACAGGAGTCCCGATTATAAGACCAAACCGTTATGACATGTCCCATACCATGCCAAATAGTTTTGTCTCATAATCAAGCGCATCAAACTCGACCAATCATGCGTTCCAATTGTTAATTAAGCCCCACAGTGAGTACCGGCCTACTCTTAAATTTCGGCGGTCTTCTAGTGTAGCCAGGTTCCGTCTCCCCCCTTGAGCATCGCTACGTCTCTCAAAGACGGCATTCTCTAAAGAGTATAGGTCTAGAATCTACTACAACCCAAACTTAAAATCTAGATAACCCATATAGGGAAAGGTCCATCCGACTCAATTCGGGGATAGGTTCTCATTAACCAACACCCGACCAATCAATCTCGGCCCAAGACACCGTGCATTGCACTTAAATGCCTTGATTAAAATAGTGATCCTAGCCTATTTTCTTCATATTAAAAACATCTGAGAAAATAGACGTGTGTGGTTACACGATCAATTCGAACCTTGAAAAGTGATACTTTTCCTTTTTGAAATCCCATAGTTCGATATAGTCATTAAAACCACTTTCGTTGTTAAAACTCGACACTTGGGATTTCCACCAATCAATTGCATAAACAGATTACACCACATCAGCCAGCATGAAATTGTGGTCACTAGTTATCCCGATATAATTTCCAAAAAAAATAATTAATTAAATATATTCTGAAATTAAATAAATAATATATTATATTATATTAATATTATTTAATAAAATAATATTTATAAATTCGAAATAATTAATTAAGGGCCTAATCAAGATACACTAATTTAATCACCTAATTAGCCTTAATTAATTATCCACTAAACTAATCACATTCCTTAATCTAATTAACAATTAGCTGAACTAAACTAACCACCCAAGCCTTGCTTAACCTAATCTAATCATCCATTAAGCATAATTAACCTCTTGAGCAAGATTTAGCAAGTAAACTCATTGGTTTAGCGTTCTGGTGAGTCCACAACGATGGCGACGCCAAGGGGGTGATAAACCTCCTAGTGACAACACCAACCAAGGCCGGGAAGGGCTTCAAAACAGGCCATGAAGACCTCACGGCTTGCTGGTTTCTGCTTCGATTCTTGTCTGAACCGAGAGAGGAAATCAATAGCTGCAACGGCGAAAACGCGTCGATTGGAGCTCCGGCGAGCGAGTGGTCAGCAATCGGCGGCACCCGGGGCTCAAAGGGGACTTGCTAGCGGTTGGAATGGATAAAGGACGGACTGGAATGGGAGAAAAATCGAAGAAAATGTGAAACAGGCGAATTAAGCGGGCGGACCGATGGACCGGTGAGCGGCAGCTTCTCGCCGGTGGACAGGACAGCCGACGGCTCCCTCCGGTGCGAGGCCGAGCTCTTCCGTACGGTCTAGATGTGCTGGTCACGGTGGTGGGTGGAACGTGAGCTAATTCGCATGGAAAGACAACTTTTAACTCAGATCTTTGGGGAAAGGTCAGCTGGAGCAAAAATAGGCAGAAGATAAAACAGAGGGGGAAACAGCAGTCAACAATGGCCTTGCGGGCGTGCGACGGTGGAAAGGGTTGGTGTGCTTAATTTTCTCTAGTTCTCAAGCTCTCCAAAAGGCTCAACCATGGAGAAAGCAAGGGGCTAGAGGAAAAGAAGCTAGCTGAAGAGAGGGGTCCCCAAAGTGGCTCACAAGCCTTTAACACTTGGCCACACGCTTGAGTGGTTGCCTCACCATGCTCAGCCCTTGTCTCCAGCCCATTCTCTCTCCTCAAATCTTTCTTAGCAAGCTTCCAAGGTGGTTGAAATGTTGCACCCCTCACGGCCTACGAATTTTGGACAATTCCCCTTCAATCTCATTCAATTCCTCTTCCAATTCCTCTTCAAATCAAACTAATTGAAGCCCAAATAAATTAGCCTATGTGTCCTTGTCCTTCTTATAATTTTTCCCCGTCAAATAATCCAACTTGATGACCAAAAATGAGATAAAAATGGGCCTACCAACTTCCCGATCCAAAATAACCATACTTTGGTTTTTCACCGAAAATCTCAGTCCGTAAAAAAATCTTCTAAGGATGAGTCGGCGTTCCTAAAATGACTTGTGACATGACAGAACTTTCAATTTCTGAAATCGGGTTCAAATTCACGGTTGATTTCAATCTAGTGCGATTTTAGCGGTATCTAGCCTATCGAGTAGCTTTCAGAAATTTTAGTGCAATTGACTAGTGGTCGATTATTTTCGAGCCACAATGTATATCTTCGTCACATTGACGACTCTCGATTGTTGTGAAAATCTCAAAGTTTCAAATACGACACGGGGTACAGAAAAGACAGAGAAATTGGTCTAGTGCCGTTCGACGAGAATTTGTGATCAGGTGGAATCACCCACACACTAATCACATATCTCCATCGAATCGACCTATCTCCGATCTTTGATCGATTCTATCAGTGCCATAATGATCCTTGCAAACTAGCACGATCGAGAAGTCGGTTCCTAGTCGAATTCTCAAGTCTAATGCGTTAAAATCCTTTTAACAGCTTCACCTGATAGAATAGTTATCTTGTGAGTGATCAACTCAAGGAAAAGAACTATAGATGCATAGATGAAAAGCCCATCTCATTCAATTGAAAACAGAATCAGAAATTCGGGATGTCACAACCATTACACTTATTGGTCTTTGTCCTTGTTCTCAGTGACCTAAAGTTCTTGCAGTCATGGTAGATTAACCATCAAACCTCCGGCTTCCATGCATCATTGTGTCTCACCCCTCCAACGTCACGATTTGTCAATTGCTGCATTGTTGAATTTCGCTGCTACACTTTATGCCCTAGCACTATCCTCATCAGTGAAGCAAACCTCGCTCGACATCCAACTGTGTTGATTTCTCAAAGCTGTGCTTTCTTGCACCTAACTCCTCACTGACGCTTCAGTAGAACTTCTATCGCTCCCCAAGGTCCTAGTAAACGTCACCTGCGGCAGCCTAGCCGTAATCCAAAACTTCTTGCCGTCCTTGCGCCCATGTCGAAGGAGCCATTATTACTGAGTCTAGTGAATTTCCATGTCATGCGAAGACCATTGAGTGATCGACTCCCAGTAGATCTAGGCACACCCAAACTAGTCTATGGCCACCTCCGAATGACAACATCGTAGCCTTCAGGTGCCTGACCAGCAACTCTAGTGCTCACAAAAAAGTCATCAATTTAAGGCTTCTGAGTGACTCCTCGGCAACCATCAGTCCAGCAACGCCAGTGGGCTACCTGCAATACCCAGCTACCACAACTCTAGTCTCAATAACCCCCACCACTACCATCCGTGTTGCTCGGCAAGGTTGTTGTCTAGCCCCTTATGGCCTATTTGGTAACTAGCTAAACAGTGTTTATATCTATTCTTTTTGTTCCTAGGAGTAGTTTGGGAACAGAATTGTGTTTGGTAAACTTTTTGTTTCTAGAAACAAATTTGGAGTAGAATTGAAATTAAAAAAAAAAAAGTTGATTCTTTGTTCCTAGAAATAATTCTAGAATCAAATCTACCTATCTTTTTCTTTTTCATTCTCTTTCTTCTTGTTCTTCTTCCCTCTCTCTTGTTCTTCAAGTGGTGCTGCCACCGCCATTGTTGTTTGCCGCCGCCGCCGCCCCTCACCGAACGCCGCCGCCCCTCACCGAATGCCACCATCCACCATCCACCGCCACCGGCCGGAGGCTCGCCCAGCCATCGGCGAGGCCTGGTGAGCTCGCCGATGCCTCGCCTATCGTCGGCGACACCTGGCGAGCTCGCCGGAGGCTCGCCCAGCCACTAGCAAGGCCAAGCCTTGCCGATGGCCAAGCTGGCCTCCCCTAGCCACAGCAAACCTTGCATAGTCGGGGAGGCTCGACCTTGCATAGTTTATACTGTAGTTTATTATTTACTATTTAATAAAAAATTGATTAGTCAATATTTTTATTACTTAGTATAAATATTATTCATTAATAGAATATCTATGATTTGATAAAATTTTAGAATTGGAATAGAAATTTTATGTAGTTACCAAATGCATTTATGTTGCTTTTCTATTTCAGAATTAGAAATTTTGTGTAGTTACCAAACGTGTTCTTTTGCAAAAAAATTGTGTTCGGGAACAAAATAGAAAAAGAATCATTTATGATCAGAAATTGTTCTTAGTAGCAGTTCAATTACCAAACGCGCCCTTAGCCTCCCTTGCCCTTGCTCGATCTCCCGATATCTTAGGTAAGTCAAGGTTTGTGTAATTTCATTTAATATTTTGGTTTAATATATAGTTATTAAATATGTCTCAAGTTTGAGCTCGAAAAGGAAAGCTTTCTACTTCAAGTAGATTTCTTATTTTGAATAGATTTCCGATTGAATGGTTTTCGTAGTTGGAGATGGTTTCAGAAAAAGAGGTTTCCTACTTTAGATTTGATTCTTATCAATATATAAAAATTTGAAACAGAAAGAGTCAAAACTTTTTATAGCCACTTTTTGTAATCTTTGATTTCTACAGTGGATTTTGCTTCTTTTTTTCTCGTGGTTTTTGTTGGAGAAAACTTCCTTATGTGTTTTGAAGCTGACAAAACGTTTCCATCGGTCTGGTCTCGAAGACATGCAGACTTTGTCGTTAAAATCGAAGACCACCACCGGACTCAAGATTCAAAGTCTACCCTCATTGACAATTTCTAGACCGTCGAAGAAGACTTATCCTGAGTTGAGTATTTCTTTAAGGATTCGATTCTATCGACTGAAGAAGATCTCTCGGCTGGAGATAGCATCTCAGAAATCTATTATCCGTTTTGATTTGAGTAATCTAGATCCGTTGATTGGCGAAGTATACTTGGAAGGTTCTACTTATGGAAACCTAGATCCCGATTGTATGGGTGAACAGAATTGGTGGGCTATCATCACATTCCTTTAGTAACTCCAGATCTCCCTAATTGATTCTGTCCGACGGGTAGATTGGAAGAACTCCTTTGGAAGGTGCCAATGGATATGAAGGCATGGAGGAGTATATAAGGAAGATGTTCTAGTTATTCGAGTGTGTGCGCGATAGAAAAATTCCAAAGTCTTAAGCTTCTTGTTCTTTGTCAATTCGATTGTTGAGCGTAAATTTGTACTCAAAAGAGTGTTCATAAATTTGTGAAGCCTTGAGGAAGTGTAGCAGAGTCTCTACACTGTGGAATCAAGGAAGTGATACTGTAACAACTCTTTTGATTCTTAGTGGAATCCAGCCGGTGGGCTGTCAATACGGGAGAGTGGACGTAGGCTTGGATTAAGTCGAACCACTATAAACCTTGTGTTCTTATTCTTTTCTCAAACTTATTTACTTTGCTCGTAACTTTATTTAACTGTTAGAGTCTCATTTCTTACTTAAAGTTTATTGTTGAATAGATTCAGGTCAAAAGCAAAGCTTTACTCTATTTTTACAAAAAAATTATTTTTACACCTATTCACCCCCTCTAGGTGCTCATACTAGCACTAACAATTGGTATCAGAGCCTGTGTACTCATTTAAATTGAAGTGTTTTACTTCAGAGTTAACGATCCATGGCTAGTATGTTGGCTCCAGGTCTGGTTGAAGGGCAAAGCAACACAAGACCGCCTTATTTTGATGGAAAGGAATACAACATTTGGAAAAATAAAATGAAGGCATTCCTAAGATCAAAAGATCCTCTGAAATGGGATGTGTTAAACAAAGGAATCATTCCTAAACCTACAACAGTCTCAGAAAGAGGAAAAGAAGCTGTTGAGTCCAGCGAGATGACTCAAGAAGAGATAACCAAGAGACAAGCTCTCGATGCAAAAGCAATTTATTCCTTATATTGTGCATTATCTCCCACTGAATGTAAAAAATATCTTCTTGTGAAATAGCTAAAGAAGTCTGGGATAGGTTGCACATCACCTATGAAGGAACCGATCGAGTGAAAGAAACCAGAATCAATATTTTGCTTGGTCAATACGAAGCCTTCAAGATGAAACCAGGAGAATCTATCACTGACATGTTTAGTCGTTTTACAGAAATCGTGAATGGTCTTGAGTATCAAGGTCAACCAATCTCTAGACCCATGAAGTTTAACAAGTTACTGCGTGGACTTTCCAAAGATTGGAATCACATAAAGACCTCAATAAGGGAGACACAAAACATCATGCCACTCTCTGTTGACGAATTGTTTGGCACTCTTCAGTCTTAGAAGTGGAGCACATCAATGATGAAGAAGACTCCAAAGGTAAAAAGTCTATTGCTTTAAAGTCTAACGATTATTTTGATGCTACAAACTCCGAAGAAGATCTAGATGATGAAGAACTGGCTCTTATGATAAAGAGGTTCAGAAAGCTGAACAAAAAGGGAAGAAAATTCAATTGGAAGAAACGAAGCTCTCAAAGATTTCAGAACAAATCAACTAAGGATGATGATTCCAACAAAGAAGTAACTTGTTTCGAATGCAAGAAAAAGGGACACATCAGACCCAACTGTTCTTTATTAAAGAAAAGGAAAGGAAAGGCTGAGAAATACAGAAAGGCTCTCAAAGCAGAAACTTGGAGTGATACTGAATGTGAAGAAAGTGATGATGATTATGCCAACATATCTTTAATGGCAAAATCGGACTCAGACTCAGACCTCGAGACAGATACAGACTCAGACTCAAACCTCGAGACAGATACAGACTCAGACTCAGACAATGAGATTGAGGTAAGCAATCTAAAAATTCCTGCTAAAGTCTTGAAATATATTGATGAACTATGTCTTAGCCTCAAAACCTCTCTTAAGAGAATCTCCAAATTAAAAAGGGAAAATTCTACACTAAAGCAACAAGAAAAATCTTGGAAAGAAAAACTTGAAAATTTTGATAAAAGTGTTTTTACCTTGAAAGAAAATATAGACTCTCTTTCTAAAGAAAATGCACTTTCGAAAAATGATATTTCAAGCATTTCAAAGAAGTTTTCAATAGGATCTGAGAAATTAGAAAAGATTCTTTCAGTACAAAGACCTTACTTTAACAAATCAGGCTTGGGAATGATTGCTTAAACCATTCCTCTAATTGATTTTCCAAAGGTAAAGGAAAGAATCAAACAAAGACCTACGAAAGCTATTTATAAAAATCATTTTCAGAAAGTCTTTGTAAAACCTGTTAGTCGAAATGCTCTCAAATGTTCAAAGTGTCAAAGCTCAGAACACTTTGAGAAAGAATGCCCTATGGTTTGGAGACCTGTTAAAAGGGATTGGGTAAAGACTGTTTATTGCACTAACTCCATCGGACCCAAGAAGATATGGGTACCAAAGAAAGCTTGAATCTTTTCCAAATTGCAGGTCACTATCAAAAGGAAGATCAAATGGTACTTGGATAGTGGCTGCTCAAGACACATGACAAGAGATTCAAGTTACTTTATAAAACTTGTCCAAATAGATGGAGGGAAAGTTTCTTTTGGTGGAAACAGCAAAGGAATGATTATTGGTCGCGAAACAGTAAAAATTGGAAGTCTAACAATCAATAATGTCTCCTTGGTGGAAGGATTGAATTACAATCTACTCAAAGATAAGCCAATTGTGCGATACTGGATTCAAGATCAACTTCCAGGAAGGAACATGTTCATGAACTAGTAAAGACTTCTCTCAATCTTTTACTGGGCGTAGATATGGGAATATCTATCTTTTGGATGTGAATCAAGAAAAATCACAATGCTTAATATCAGTACAAGATGAAGCTAATCTATGGCACCGAAAGCTTGGCCATATCAACATGAAGCAAATTGCCAAAATTTCTTCCAAGAAGCTTGTTCGAGGATTACCTAATCTCAATTACCAAAAGTATGACCCATGCACATCATGTGTATTGGGAAAACAAGTTAGAAATTGCTTTAAACCAATAATTCAAGTTTCCACTAATCGTGTACTGCAGCTCCTGCATATGGATCTCTTTTTGACCAACAAGAACTCAAAGCATTGGTGGAAAAAGGTTTTTCCTAGTAATAGTGGATGATTTTTTACGATTTACTTGGGTCTACTTTCTTGCAAGTAAGTCTGAGACTTTCTCTCATTTTTCTAAATTTGCTAAGAAAGTGCATAATGAAAAAGGTTATACTATTTCAAGCATTCGTATAGACCATGGAGGTGAGTTTGAAAATCAAGACTATGCTAAATTTTGTGATGAATCTGGTTTTCAGCATAAATTCTCCTCTCCATATACACTAGAACAAAATGGGGTTGTGGAAAGGAAGAATAGATCTTTACAAGAAATGACAAGGACTCTTTTAATTGAAAGTAATATTTTTCACGTTTTGGGTTGAAGTTGTTTCTACTGACTGTTATATTATTAACGAGTATTTTTAAGGACAATTCTTGAGAAAACACCTTATGAAATTTTTAAAGGAAAGAAACCAATTGTTTCGTACTTTCAAGTATTTGGTTGTAAATGCTTTATCCTGAAAAATGCAAATGATCGAGTTGGTAAGTTTGAAGAAAAATCGAATGAAGGATTCTTCCTTGGGTACTCAACTTCAAGCAAAGCTTACAGAGTATTCAACAAAAAGACTCAGACTGTGGAAGAATCAATGAATGTCAAATTTCAAGACTCTCCACAAATTCAACCGATTCAAACTGAAGAATCTGAACCTGCTCCAGACTCTACAAAGTCTACTTTCCCTGAAACAGTTCAGATTCCAGAAGAAGAACAACGAGTTGATGTTGAAGGATCAACTCAAGAAAAAGATCAACAACCTATTAGATTGTCCAGTAACTGGAAGCATAAGTCTAGTCATCCCGAAGAACTCATTATTGGTGACGTTAATGAGGGAATTCGTATGAGATCCAAAAGACGAGAAGAGTCTAGTGCTGTGGCACTTATTTCTGAAATAGAACCCAAAAATATGGAAGAAGCCTTAGCTGACGAAAGTTGGATTGAAGTAATGCAAGAAGAACTCAGACAATTCAGCATTAACGATGTTTGGGAATTAACTCCTAAACCAAAAGGTAAGTCTATTATTGAAGCTAAATGGGTTTTCAGGAACAAAGTCGATGAAAAAGGAAAAGTGACAAGAAACAAGGCAAGACTCGCGGCTAAAGGTTATACGCAAGAAGAAGGGATAGACTATGACGAGACTTACACTCCTGTAGCAAGGTTAGAAGCAATTAGATTATTACTTGCTTTTGCTTGCTATAAGAATTTCAGGTTATTCCAAATAGACGTCAAAAGTGCATTCTTGAATGGATTTATTCAAGAAGAAGTCTATGTGGAACAACCTCCTGGATTTGAAGATCCAAAGAAACTAGACTTTGTGTTCAGATTGAAAAAGGCGCTATATGGATTAAAACAAGCTCCTTGAGCTTGGTACAAAATGTTAAGTAACTTTTTAATTCAAAATAGTTTCATTAAAGGAAAAGTAGACACTACCTTGTTTATCAAAAGAGAAGGTAAAAGATTTTTACTCGTCCAAATTTATGTTGATGACATTATATTTGGATCATCTAATGAGACTTTGTGCAAGAAATTTTCTAAGTCGATGCAGGATGAATTCGAGATGAGCATGATGGGTGAACTGTCTTTCTTTCTTGGTATACAAGTGAAACGACTGAGAGAATGAATTTTCATTCATCAAGATAAATATGCAAAAGAACTTGTTAAAAAGTTCGGTCTGAAAAATTGTAAAAAGATTGACATACCAATGTCAAATTCTTTGAAGCTAGACAAAGATGAAGGAGGAAAGAAAGTCGACCAAAAATTATACAGGAGTATTATTAGTTCACTTCTTTATCTTACTGCGTCTAGACCTGACATTTTGTTTAGTGTTTGCATTTGTGCTAGATTTCAATTAGATCCTAAATAATCTCATCTAAGTGCTGCAAAACGCATCATCAAATATGTTGCAACGACTGCTAAGCTTGGTCTATGGTATCCCAAAGAATGAGACTTTACTCTTCTTGGATACTCAGATGTAGATCTTGCAGGATGCAGAATTGATAGAAAGAGCACATCCGGCACTTGTCAATTGCTTGGTAACAGGGCAGTATCTTGGTTTTCAAGGAAGCAAAATACCGTAGCACTTTCAACAGCGAAGCGAGTATGTAGCTCTTGGAAGCTGTTGTTCTCAAATACTATGGATAAAACAACAACTACGAGACTTTGGCATCGAGGACTCTTGCACCGAGATCAAATGCGACAATACTAGTTTAATTAATCTCACAAAGAATCCAATTCTTCATTCAAGAGCAAAGCATATAGAGATTAGACATCATTTTATTAGAGATCATGTACAAAGTGAAGAAGTCCCGATACGGTTTATCGACTCAAAGAATCAACTAGCGAGACATATTCACAAAGCCGCTTGAGAAAAGCTCATTTGAGTCTATACATTCAAGACTCAATATCTTATCTCTTAAAGACTGAAGAAGTTCAGACTCAGAGACAAAAGTCTAAAGACATTCAGACTTAGAAGATCAAGATTTACAACTGTAGGTTATTTTTAGAATTTTATCTCATGGATAAAATCTCGAAAAGGTATGTTCATCGATTAATCAGTAATTGATTGATGTTATCTTCCCAATTTTTCATGATCATTCCTTTTCGAATAAGAAGTTACTTTTTGAAATAACAGTTATCTATTTATCTTTTCAAAAAGGCAGTTATTTTTTGAAAAGGCATTTTCTATTTTTCCTTTTACAGCGATTCATATACCCCATTTCGATCACCTTATATACTGTTCGTTTTCCTCTTCGCAAACCCTAGAAGCACAGAACTTTACTTGCTTACTGTTACTCTCTAGTTTATTCCTCAAAGCTTTAATCTTTCTCGCGAATCGAGTTTGGAATCTCTCAAAGACTGTGATAATGGCTTCCCAAAGAAAGTCCTCAAGAATATCAAGCAGGGGACCATAGCATATGCGTGAGGGTCCTACGCATTTTGACCTCACCGAGGAAGAAGAATCTCCAAGGCAACAGCAGAGCCCACGACATTCTCAATCGCGCCCTTCTCCACAGTCTAGACCACAGAATGTTCAGCAACAACAAGAGGAGGAAGAAATCATTGAGGATGCCGAACCTGTAAGGACTCTAAAGCCTGCTTTTGTTTTCAAAATGTACACTGCTTTAAAGGAAGGAGGTTCTGCATTGAACTTCATTGATGAATTTTTGAAAGAGAAAGGATATCAAAATGAAACTCATTTTTTGCAAACGATGGAACGTTTGGGAATTGCTCCTGAGGGGTCGGCAAATCGAGCATTTGTGAATGTTCCAAGTGATCCATGCGTTGGAGGTTTTAGTCAGCCTGATGGAAATGATGATGATAAAATGTACACTCATTTCAAGCCTAGAATGGGTGTTGCAGCAAATATTCGAAGCAAAAGGACTGAGTTATTTCGCTCGGAGGAACACAAGCGACTTTATTCTAAGTTGCTAAAGCGAGGGGTTATCAACCCAAGAAGTGTGGACTTTGATTTCCTTGACTCTCTCGAATGTGAAGTTGAGAGAGAAATTCACTCTTCTTCAACTTGAACAATTTTGCTCGAATCAACGGTGGCTTATCCAGAACTTATCGCATACTTCTATTCTAATCTAAGTTTCTTGGATGCGAATAGATTTTCTTTTAGTGTTCGAGACCGGGATTATATCGTTGATATGGACACATTGGCGGATGTGATTGGAGTAGAGCGAGGGGCATTTCAATCAATTAGTGTGTCTGTTGGTCGTGCGACGGTAGAGCTTGTTCGAGATGGAATGGCAAAAGGACGAATTTCGTACTTGAGGATGAATGACTCAAATATTTTGCTTCACAAGATCGTGATCAATTGTCTTAGACGCAAATCAACTTCGAAGACCGATGTCTCCAACTCAGAAGCAAAACTGATGTATGCTATCAATGCTGGCAAAAAGTTCTCTTTGCTACACACTATCTTGTTTCACATGTATAGATCTATGCTGAAGGACAAGGGTCAACTTCCTTATTCCGTACTTGTTACTAAGCTGTTTAGACATCTTAATATTCAGCCTCCCAAAATTCTGTGTGTTCAAACCTGTGATCAAATGGTGATGGGACTGAAGATGGTTTCCAAAATGCGTCTGAAGGAGCTGAACAAGGCTTTGGAGCGATTTAAGGAGAAAACCCCTGTTAAGACTCATCAAGCCTCTATGTTTGCAAAAAGGAAAGGGAAGGAGCCCATGACAGCTCCATCCAAGAAAAGAAGAGCACTCATCTTGGAGGATGAAGAATATGATGATGATCTCACCATATCAGCTCTTGCCTTGAGGAACCTTCAGCATTTTGTTCCAGAGACAGAGGAGAGACAAGATCAAGACAAAGAAGAAACAGAGCAGAGAAATGAAGAAAGAGAATCGATGAGGAAAGAAGCAGAGGAAGAAAGAATTCAAGAAAAAGAGGGCAGAGGAGAACAAGCAGAGTCAGCGCATGAAGAGTACTTCTCTCCACCCGAAGGCACTGAAACATGGGGAGCTATTAAGAAAAGAGGTACTTCTTCAATTGCTTTTCCTAGTGAAGATGTTAGCCATTCACCTGCAGATCTAGAAGATATATATGCCACTCAATTTCCTGAGGAAGATCATGAGGTTTCATCTCCTAATTTGGGTGATCATGCTGAAATGCCATCATCTGCAAATACTCCTCAAACTGATCATGTTGAAGCAAGCACTCAAACTGATAATTCGGCAGACTTTCGAAAAGTGGTTGATATTCTTATGGAGATGCAAAGCCAAATTTATGCCCTGGGATGCGAAGTTCAGAACTTGCAGAATGCAAGACAATCCTCTTCAGTTTCTCTACATGATCAAATTCATGTCCTTTCTCTTCAAGTTCAAGCAAATGCCAAGGGTGAAGAAGTGGCTCAATTGAAGGAGGATTTGAAAAGGATGGAAGGAATTGTTCAATCGATGGGAGATTTCCAGCTTGTTCGCATTCCAAGACAATCTTAATTTTATTCTCTTTTTCTCTCTACCTTTTTAATATTGACAAAAAGGGGGAGAAAAGTGCAGATTTGACTTATTTGATTTGGTTTGATTTTTGTTTGGACTTTACTTTTGTTTTGGTTGTTTGGTTATGACTTTGGTTGTGACTGGTTTGGATTGGTTTGGATTGTTTAATGCTTGTTTTCAGTATTCTAAGCGTGTTGAAATGATATTCATGGCAAAGATAGTTGTTTTTACAGGACTAACTATTTTCCTGTGAATGCAGATTCGATACTATCTTTATACTAACTCATTTATCTTTTATGAGATATTCATATCTGCTTAAAGTATTGTTTTGTAGGTCATAAGTATCCAAATCTGCAAGAAAGTTTTGTTACCATCAAAAAGGGGAAGATTGTTGGAGAAAACTTCCTTATGTGTTTTGAAGCTGACAAAACGTTTCCATTAGTCTGGTCTGAAGACATGCAGACTCTGTCGTCAAAATCTGAAGAGACCGCCAGACCACCAGACTCAAGATTCAAAGTCTACCCTCATTGACAGTTTCTAGACCGTCGAAGAAGACTTATCTTGAGTTGAGTATTTCTTTAAGGATTCGATTCTATCGACTGAAGAAGATCTCTCGGCTGGAGATAGCATCTCAAAAATCTATTATCCATTTTGATTCGAGTAATCTAGATCCGTTGATTGGCAAAGTATACTAGGAAGGTTCTACTTATGGAAACCTAGATCCTGATTGTATGGGCGAACATGATTGGTGAGCTATCATCACATTCCTTTAGTAACTCCAGATCTCCCTAATTGATTCTGTCCAACGGGTAGATTGGAAGAACTCCTTTGGAAGGTACCAACAGATATGAATGCATGGAGGAGTATATAAGGAAGATGTTCTAGTTATTCGAGTGCGTGCGCGATAGAAAAATTCCAAAGTCTGAAGCTTCTTGTTCTTTGTCAATTCGATTGTTGAGCGTAAATTTGTACTCAAAAGAGTGTTCATAAATTTGTGAAGCCTTGAGGAAGTGTAGTAGAGTCTCTACACTGTGGAATCAAGGAAGTGATACTGTAACAACTCTTTTGATTCATTGTGGAATCCAGCCGGTGGGCTGTCAATGCGGGAAAGTGGACGTAGGCTTGGATTAAGCCGAACCACTATAAACCTTGTGTTCTTATTCTCTTCTCAAACTTATTTACTTTGCTCGTAACTTTATTTAACTGTTAGAGTCTCATTTCTTACTTAAAGTTTATTGTTGAATAGATTCAGGTCAAAAGCAAAGCTTTACTCTATTTTCACAAAAAATTTATTTTTGCACCTATTCACCCCCCTCTAGGTGCTCATACTAGCACTAACAGTTTTTCCCACAAGGGTTTCCACATAAAATCCGGCATTCCTCTATTCCTCTCAATTTCAATTTTGTTGTAGTTTTCACATTCACCATAAAAAATCTAGTTTCAAAGCCTTAGGTCTTTTTTTTCCTCGATCTTTTGGTTATGACTTCAAGTTCAACAACGTGATTTGATATTGAGAAGTTTGATGGGAGCGGCAATTTCAACCTATGGCAAGTTTGTATGTTGGCTATTCCTATGCAATAAGGTTTGAAGAAGACTCTATTTGGAAAAGGGAAGAAATTGGAAAGCATATAAGATGAATCGTGCGAAGAATTAGATGAAAGAGCTCTATCTACTATTTTGTTATGTCTCACAAATGAAGTTCTACATGAGATCCTAGATTATAAAATAACCGTAGGTTTATGGAATAAATTGAAGAGTATTTTCTTCTTCTTTTTTTTTTTTGAAAAAATCCCTCATCAATCGGTTGAGGCTCAGGCAATGACTCTTCATTCTTCGTATGGCTGAATGTGCTTCTCTTAAATCTCATATTTCTGAATTCAATGCTATTATCTTTCAATTAAGAAGTATTTGTTGACACCTAAATTTTGCTGACCCTGTAATTCATTTATTGCATAAAAATCAGGGATTAATTTGCAACCCCTAAAAAAATATTAGAATTAGATTGCATAGCATATAGTTTTAAGATCATTTATTTTTTATCGCATTTGTATTGGATCGGTGATAGACGAGCTTTAATTTGACAAGTTGGGAGATGAGTACATTTTGGAAAAGATTTGTAATATTCTTCCATTATTCAATGATATGGCACTTGATTTTTTTATATATTCTTGCAATATATAGAAAATAAAAATAGAAAAATAAAAGGCAAGTGCGCTAAGACGTTATCGGTCAGCGTGAGGCATATATTTGGCTATATAAAAAAAGTATCAACACAAGGAAAGGGATATTGTGAACATGCATGAGTAGAAAGGAAAAAGGGTGAAGAAGAAAATAAAATGTTTTAAAAAGTGCTCACAATAGGAAAGAAAGTCTACGCTCTTTCTTTGAGAGCCCTAGTCCTCTTACCTATAAAAGCCATCTCACTACAGACAAAGGAAGGGGGGAGGCCACACAATTCAATACAAGGCCAGACGAAGAGATATACGTGAGAAGAGGAGAGAACGAGAGTTCTCTTGGTCAAGCTTTGGCCGAGACCCACGCCGTCACTACCGTCACGCTCTCATCATCCGCGACAACTTGTCGACGAGCTGCAAGGCCTGCTGTGCCGAGCTCGCTGTCGTCAACCTTGACAATGTTACTGCTCTAGTCTAGCTGCCTTGACGATGAAGCTACTCTTCACTCCACGACAATGCGTAGTTGCTGATCTTGCCGCCCGCATCACTTGTGTTGTACCGCTTATGCAATTCAATTAGCTTCAGCCATCTCGTAATTGAACTATGGGTTAATTAAATGGATCTAACGATCAATAGCCCTCGATTATGTCGCATGAGGGCATGACCGGTTGTAGGTTGGAGGAGACTAATGGAGGTCTCTGGAGGGCGTCAGACGGGAATTTGCTGAGAAGGAGAAGAACTCATGCCCTTTTCTTGATAAAATCGGGCTCACCTCTTTCTCTCCCTCCTTTGCGAATCCCTCCGACATCCGCCAACGACAGCCAGTGAGAGAGAGGGGCTTACGTCGCTTCAGAACAGAAACCCACGGCTCTAATGCAGGGACGATGGAAAAACCGAGGCTGAGGAAAGTTGAAATCCTGACTAATGGTGGAGTTAGAGCTCGTGATGAGCAACAATGGAGGTTCATTCGTTGTTCCTCTGAGCTCCAGATCTCTCTCCTCTCTTCTATGTGTGCGTCCCCTTTGCTCAAGATTGACGCCTCTTTTGCTCTCTCCTTTTCAAACGTCTCGGGTGAGTCCAGCTCTGGAGCGAAGCAACGCCTGCTCCCTTCTTCGCACAGTAGTTTTCTTCAGCCTCGGCGAAACGAGAGAAGTGTAGGGAATGAGCCGGGCTGAATGAGAGAAATGTAAGGAACGGTAGATTGGAGTTTTGGGCCTCTCATTCTTGATGGGCTTCAGAGAGGGCTTGAGTCCGATTTTGTTTAATGGGGCAAAGACACCAATTTGGGTAGACGTAATGGGTCCAAATTGGTCTTAGGTAAAAAAATGATATTTAAATTGTCAATTAAAATTCAGGTGTTAACATACCTAAAGAAGAGCAATGTAGCTTAAACGGGTTGCATGAAAAATAAACAAAGCTGCTTTTGTTATCACCATCTTTTTGTTTAGCAAACTGTGCTACTACTCGATCGAAATTTCCTTCTTGTAATTTGCGATATTGTAATCAGTACTAAGACGAAGTATACAATAGTGATAGTAGTACTTGCATTTTGATAGTGGGATCTTTTTTGTAATAGTAGTTGCACGATTGTAACTTCTCTTGAAGATTACTAGAATCTGTCCATGTTGAGGTTGTTATTCAAGAAAGCAGACATATGTTTGGGAACAAAGTCGAACTACTATAAATTGTCGCATGTTATTTTATATCTGCTCATTATCATCTATATCTATCTAATAGTTGCATTGGTCTGCTTGATACTTTCAACTTGGTCTCTGGTACTGTCTAGGTACAACTTGCTATCTTCCACAAGAAAAAATTGTGGAGTTTACCAAATAATTTATTCACCACTCTTTAAGTTATGTTATTAATTTGAACATGTTTTTTTTTTTTTTGTAAGAAAATTTAATTTTGGTAAGGTTAATTTGAACATGTTTTTCTTCAATAAGGTGAGAAAAAAAATTTAAAAATAAGCTGCCACAGTTAGGGGTGTGCAAAGGAACCGAGACCTGCCCGAATCGCCCGGAACTGGACCAGAACCGCCTGGAACCAATGGTTCTTAAGGGAACTAGACGGTTCCCGGTTCCAATTTGCCAGTCCGGTTCCCGGTTCCATGGGCGGATCCGCCCACCCAAACCTGACCGGTTATATTATAATTATATATTAATTTTTAATATTAAAAAAAAATTCCAGACACTTCCTAAGATCCTTAATAGCTTCCCCTCTTCTTGGCATCACCGTCTTCACGTTCGCCAACTCAAGAAGCACCGCGTGCTGCATGGGTCTAATGTCCTCCACTCCATAATCTGGAGTACAGACTCCTCTTCCTCTAAGCTTAGCCAACATCCTATTAGATCTATTCAAATACCCCAAACTATCGCCAAACCTTTTCAACATGTAATTAGCAGAACCCATCAGCTACAAAGCCATGGCAACAAGCAAGCTGGGCTTCGCAGCGACGGAGCTTTGCATAAACCCTTGTAGAACCCTTAGGCTGACAGGGTATTTGCCAGGAAAACGAAAGGGAAAATGAAAAAAAAAAAAAAATTGCCAGCTCCTGTTCTGGTTCTAGGTGGTTGCTACTCTATTGACTAATAAAGACCGGTTCCATGGATCCACCCAAGAATCGAACCGGACCGGCGGTTCGGTTACCGGGTGGATCCATGCAACTAACAAACGGTTCCCGGTTCCAATTTTTCGGAATTGGTACTTAACGGGTTGTTTCCGGTTCTAGGCCTGGAACCGCCCGCCCAAACCATGCACACCCCTAGCTGCAGTTATCAACTGAGCGATCCTAGATTACGTTTGCAAGTCGAAATGCACAAGCTCAATTCTCTACTCTGTTCTAAGTATGTTTATTAGTTCATGGAATGCATGGAAACATTGCTAATCATGGGCTTTGCGTTTATATTGTCGGGGAGCGAGCATGATGACTCGTACAACGGGAAAAATTTGTGGCCCTAGTTCGAACATTCTCCACCAAGTAAACCGTGGTCCATCCACACTGGACATCATTTTTACAAGCCAAAAGAAAAAAGAAAAAGAGTATCCCGTAACATGATAAGTTCGATTATTTTCAAATTCACGCTTACCTATTAATTCAATTGTTTGAGTTATTCAAACAATCTATTTGCTTCCCTTTAAGTTACATTGTTAACCCCAATATTTGTTTCCTCAATGAGGTGAATATAAAAAATATAAAAAAAATACAAAATACAACGTTGTAGTTACAAATCGAGCCCTCTTAGATTTGGTTTGTAAGTCGAAAGGCATAGGCTTAATTCTTTTGTCTATTCTCAATATCTTAATGGCCCTGAATTGAACATTCTCCACCAAGTTGTGGTTTATCCACACTGGACATCATTTTTACGAGCCCCAAAAAAAAAAATCAGGTAAAGTGATCAAAATATAAACTTAAAAGTCAATGTTTTGACTTTTTTAGGTAAAAGTGAAAATGAAAGGAAAATGTAGTGCTAATGCTGGATAAAGTGTTAAATGACTCTTTTTAGTTGAGAAACAGGCTCTATCGCAATCAGAAATTTTAATTTTATATGATGCATCAATTAAAAATCAGGTGTCAATAGTAGCCATCGATTTACTTTAACTCTACCAAGTATGGCTTTGATACCAATTGTTGTGGAAACAAGCAATTGAACAATACAATAGACATAATAAAAAATTAAATTGAACTCCAGATTTATGTGGTTCGGTCAATGTGACCTACGTTTGTGGAGAGAATAGTAACAAATATCACTGCAAATCAAGCGTTATAATGGATATTATAACCACATTCAAGTCACTTAAGTACTTAGTGTTTTCCGACTCTCAATTACACCTAATAACTTCAATGATTTTTAGTCTCATAATTTCTCATGAAATAATCCCTTAATCTCATAGAAGAATTAACAAATCTTATCAATCGGCTTCAACACATAAATCTTGGTGTGATTACATGAATAAAATCCACAGAGAAAACCCACTATCAAGCACTCATAAGGCGCTTCAACGACCACTTTTTTTATAAATCCCACGATCTGACTATGTATACTACCGCTTTTGCAAAAAAGTCCAAGATTGGAATATGTGGAGGTACGGACACCTAAAGGGTCAAAACTTGGCACGGAGGGATAATTAAGTGCCAAAAATTTGGTGAGGCCGAGCCTCATTGCCCAACACAAGCAACGCTCGAGGTCTCTAGCAAGAGCTCGAGCCTCGTCAGGGGTTGTGAGGGTCGCTAGTGGCCAAGAAGGTCGAGGAGGTTCAGCTGGAGAATGGAAGAGGGGAAGGACAAAAGAAAATGAAAAAGAATAAAAAAATTAAAAATTAAAAAATTATTAAAATTATCTACGTCAGCACCGTCATGTCATGTCAATCGACCGGCATCCCATCAGTCAGCAAAATCTAACCAAAATTAGTCGAAAGGACCGAATTGACACTAAATTAAAATGTTTATGACTAAATAGACTAAACTGGCACCAATGATAGGTTTATGATTAAACTGACAGTACTATCAAAGCTTTAGGATATTTGTTTTTATACTTTTCTTTGCATTTTTGTTCTTACATGACAACCTTTATGTGATAATTTGTTGCTTTAAAACTTTTTGGATAAATTTCTCTTACATTCATATGTGAATTCTCTCTTTTGTTTTATTGTTATCTCATGGTGGTGCTCTCTCCCTTATTCTTCACCCTCTCCTTAAATCTCCTTAACGGGTGAAATCTATGAATTCTCTCTTTTGTTTTGTTGTTATCTCATGTTGGTGCTCTCTCCTTAATTCTTCCCCCTCTCCTTAAATCTCCTTAACGGGTGAAATCTTCTTTGTTTTGTTCAAATGTTAAAGAGAGCAGTTCAATACCTTTAAAAGGATTTTCTCTTTTAGTTTGTCTTCAATGTCGAGAAATCAGCTGAATTTGTCTAGGGGCCCGACTAGCATAGCAAAGCCGTACTTATGAATTTTTTACGATCTGATGCCAGCCACAATTTTTTATAAAGGAAAATGGGAGAGTAATTTAACAGGTTTCAAATTCTTTTCACTCTCTATCATTTATTCGGGATTCCAAACACCACTCTCCAAGACCCAAAAAAGTGAAATGAGCACATAACGATTCGTTATTTTACAGAAATGGACAGTCTATTGTCAACCATTGATTTTAAAGTTGGAAACTTGGAGATTGTCTTGTCCGGTTTCATATTTTGTTTTATTTTTGGAATGCTTTTAGGGCATCAAAATCGACCCATCAAAAGTCAACGCTATTTGCGATTTACGGCCTTCGACTATTGTCAAAGAAGTTTGCAGTTTATTATGATGGCTAAACTACGTGGCAAGGTTCATTTGCCAATTGTTGGAAACAGCAAAACCATTTTCTATCTCTTGAAGAAAAATGCAAGGGTTAAGTGAGATGATGAATGCCAGAGTGCTTTTGAAAAGATAAAGCACTACCTCTCGCATCCTTCGATTTTGGTCCCCCGGTTCCTAAAATTCCCTTGATTTTGTACTTGACAATACACGACGAGTCGCTGGGAGCCATGCTAGCCCAGAAAAGACCAAATGATGGTAGAGAATGCACGATATACTACTTAAGCAAGAAGTTCATTACTTCTAAGTTGAATTATTCCGAGATTGAGAAGACTTGTGTGGCCCTCGTCTAGGTGTTGCACAGACTGCGACAATATACCCTCCACTACCAAATCCTACGGGTGACCAAAAATGACCCTATCAAGTACCTCTTGGAAAAGCCGGCCTTGGTCGGGAAATTGGCCAAGTGGCAAATCTTAATCTTGGAATTTGACATACAAAGCTTGGGTTAGAAGTTGATTAAGGGCCGGCCATAGCAGATATGTTGGCAGAAAGTCCTGAAGAATTAGAAGGCCCTGAGGTGGATGGTGATGTGGAGGAGCAAATAGAAATTGTTGTATGCCAAACAACATCAAAGGTGTTGATTTCAAAGGATGGAATGTCTAATGTTTTCTAACCTCGAGAACTAATGGAATTGGTTGCGAGTGGCGTGAACGGGGCGTGCTTTAGAAGAATCGATCCGTTACTGTACCATTCTATTGGAATAACAAAGGCATCTTGGAATACCCAAAGTTTAACATATGAAGTGAATTTTCAAGAAATTGCTCCAGTTTTAGCCAAAGCATCTCTCTGGAGCCATATCAATTGGTTGAAATGCCAAAAAGAGAACGTTGTTATAGGAGAGATGAAACCTGTTCATACCGAATTCAAAGGATTAGTGCATCGTTCAAGGCAACATAAAAACATTTCTTGGAAAACCAAAAAGAAGAATTGGGAAATAAAAGATATATTGTTCCACCGCAGAGAATTATTTTATTCTTCCATTTCCAAGAAGTTTCATGATACATCAAAATAATCATTCAAAGGATTTAATGATTCCTAAGAGTGGATTCATACTTATTAATTTTTAATTAATAAAACTCTTTATTCGTGGTCATACTATGTAGTAAACGATATAAAGATAATGACAAATAGAGGGTAGGGATTTGGATCATGTATCGACATCAACAGCCAATCCCTGGTAGAAGAAAGGGTTCCATCAGAATAATTATTTGGTTTAGGGTAACCTCGTTGCTTTAAAAAAAAAAAGAAAAAGAGAGAAGTGTTGGCCGGGGGGGGGGGGGGAATGAAAAGAAGATATTGAAATATCAATTTGGAAAAGATGATGTAAGGAGGAGTTCATTTTGGCCATGGTAATAGACAATGGAATCCTTGGATGGCACCTCATATTTCTACCAAGTGTAAAGGCATTCTTATCACAAATCTTACTAAAATTGCTTGTCTTTGATCAAAAGGTTGTGATTTAGTTTTTAATATAGCAAGTAGGGGAAACGATTTTTATTGTTGGTACCAAGAATAAAGCAGTTGATTCAATAGCATATGCTACAATAAGGGTTTAGTATCATTATGTTAATAAAAGGTGGATCCATAGTATGTTAAGGAATTGGCCCACTATGAAAACGAGACTTTATAATTTCGAGAACTTGAGAACGGAACAAAAAGCGGGGAGACTAAATCATCTTTCGAAAGGAGATGCAGTTATGTTGAAAAGGCAATTATATCACTTGCAAACATATGTGTGCAGAATTAAATATATGACATGGTTACCTAATATTGTAATTATCGTTGATTAACAAGAAGAATATATGGCTCTTCGAGACTGTTATCACTTTGGGAATTCCAACATTTTGTTTAATCGAATCAAATTGTGACTTGGATTTTGTAGATATTTCAATTACAGCAAAAGATGACACCATAGATTCAATCAGATTAATTCTTAACAAATTAGTATTTGCAATTTGTGAGGGTGGTTCTAGCTACATACAAAATCCTTGATTAATAATAAGATAAATAAATTATTTTTTGAACTTCATAAATTTCTAGAATCAGTTACTACTCTTGAATTGCATAAAAGAGATCCAAATTACTACAGATATTACGTGATTAGTCGTATCCAAAATAGAATTCAACTAAGCAAGTTGAAAAAGAGATGGTTGAATCAAAACTTTAAAGTTCTATTTCTATCAGAGAGCAATATGAATATTTTATCATGTTCCACAAACACACTAAAAGGGTAATACGATATATCAAGTGTGGAAGTAGGCCAGTATTTCTATTGGCAAATAGGAGGATTTCAAGTCCATGGCCACGTCCTTATTACTTACTGGGCTATAATTGCCATTTTATTATGTTCAACTAGTATAGATGTTCTGAATCCACAAACCATTCCGAATGACAATCAAAATTTCTTCAAATATGTCATTGGATTCATTCGAGATGTTAGCAAAACTCAAATTGGAGAAGAATATATCCATGGGTTCCTTTTATTAGAACTATGTTTCATTTATTTTTGTTTCAAATTGGTCGGAGGCTCTTATACCGTGGAAAATCCTAGAGTTATCTCATGGGGCCGCACCCATGAATGATATAAATATTATCGTTGCTTTAGCTTTACTCATGTCAGTAGCATATTTTTATACAAGCCTTACTAAAAAAAATGATTAAGTTATTTCAATAAATACACTCAACCAACTCCAATCCTTTTGCCCATTAACATCTTAGAAGATTTCACAAAACCTTTATCACTTAGTTTTCGATTTTTCGGAAATATATTAATCGATGAATTAATAGTTGTTGTTCTTGTTCATTTAGTATGTTTAATGGTTCCTATACTTGTGATGTTCCTTGGATTATTTGTGAGAAGTATTCAAGCTCTTATTTTTTTTTAAATTTAGCCACAACTTATATAGGTGAATCGATGGAGGGTCACCATTAACTCGTTTTTAAAATAGTCATTTTTTAGTTTAGCTCAAGGTAATGTACGTGTAACTCAAGACAATCTACTTAGGCAAGATAAAAATAAGGTATATATGATCTAAGGAATAGAAAAAAAGATTATGATATTTTGATGTAGGGAATTATGAAAAAAAAAAAAAAAAAAAGAAAGAGATCTAAAAGATCTTTTTCCTAAAATTCCTGTTTGGCCCATTTAATTTATATAATACTTACCCCCAATAAATATTTTCTATTACTATTTTATTTAATAAGGATAATAATAATAATAATAATAATAATAATAATAATAATACTAATAATAATAATAATAATAATAAGTATATATAAATTATATATAAAAAATAAAATAATTATAAATTTATATAGAAATATAAAAAATGGTATGAAATTTTTGTTTTACTTTTACATTAATGAAATACCAATATTTCTACCTATGTTGTTCAGTTATTTGATCTAATGAATCCGTCCATGTAGATCGTATACGTGTAGAATAATGATAAATAAAAGGAAGAGTAGGATTGATGAGATTCAGAAAAATGAATTAGTCAATATGGATGGGTACAAATCGGGTATATATAATGGAATGGCTAGAATCCAACTCTTGGATGTTTTTGTTTCAAAAATCAAAAAATAATTCTAAAACTGATTTAATCAAATATACAAATTGTTGGTTTACAATATTGAAGAAACCCATGTGTATGTGATATTAGATATTGCTACTTATATATGAACTAAAATTAGATCTGATTTAATCTGCTCTACATTACTATGAATTATGAATTTTGATAGGGATTTCAATAAAACTCTATCCCTTTCGTCTGTGACTATGAATTGAATGACTAAAAAGATGAAACCGAGAAAAAGAATGAAGAATTCGACCAATTGTTCGGAACAAAGAAATGGAAGAACATAAGTTAGATGGACTCGCAAAATCTCATCAATAAGAACTAAGAAAGAAATATAAAAGTAATTCAGATGATTCAATAATATTATTTCATTATTTTAATTCAAAGTTGTTAGTTACTTCATCCGAATGAATCTTAGTGACGGAATAATTAAATCATAATTCATTGGAAGATTGCATCATTAACCATTTCTTTTTGTGAGAAGCTTACCACGAATGCACTGATTTCTACCGCTTCCATTATTGCTACCAGGTCAGCTATTGGGCTTACTTCTATTGGAGCTAGAGTTGGTCAAGATACTGCTACAAGCCAAGTTATAGAAGGTATTGCAAGATAACTTAAGCCAGAGGGGAAGATATGAGGTTCTTTATTGGTTAGTTTGGCTTTTACGGAAGTGTTAACAATTTATGGATTAGTGTAACCTTAGCGCGTTTATTTGCAAATCCATTTATGTAATATGATAAATATCAAAAAATACGTATTTTTTTTTCTTATTTTTTATGGCCGAAGCTTGCTCCTTGATTTTTTCGAATTATATGAATATTTTACTCCTACAGTTATTTATTTGTTGAGACACTAACCCTTGGGATGAATGGATTTGAGGATGAGGAATTATATCAATATTTTAGCAAATGAAACTCTTTTCTTTTTTAGAGTGCATTACAACAAACATAGTATTCCCCAATTGAGACTAAACTTAGTCACTGATTCTAATTAGTATTATTCTTATTAGGAATTTCCAATTGAAGAAAATCCATTTCAAAATCAACTATATTGTTTTTTCTGTGTAGAAATAGTTGAACAAGAACAGCAGTGACGATTGAAAATTGATATGGGGAATCATGTTGATGATGCGATTGTAGATGTTGCTTTATCAAGTTGCTTGTTGTTCATTTTCATGGAATTGGGTGATAGTTCATCTCTATTATTTGTGCCCCTCAAGGAGGTTTTTTGTGCCTTTTAGGAGGATCTACTGTGAAACCCAGTTGTGAGATCGGCTGACATAGAGACAGCTGCACTTGGATGCTATATTTTATTCTGGAGCAAGGAGCAGTAATGCAACTACTTTTCATCCTAAATTAGATGAGGAGCTGAGGCAAAAGAAGGTGGATTCCTGATGCAAAGCTGTCTCGAGGACATTCGATCTGGTAGATTCTTAGTAGGGTCAGTGTGGGAAACCCAAATGCAACAAAAAGATGGTTGATTGGCATTTTCGAGGGGCAATTTGTAGTAGAATACGCTTCACGGGATCAACAATCAGAAAAAGAGAAATCTCGTTTTGCCGTCAAGCAACACGAAGGAAGTGGCGGAGCATGGCTCATTCTCGGCCAAGGACTACCACGACCCGCTGCCAGCGTTGTTGATAGACCTGGTGGAGCTAGGCAAGTGCTCATCGCTGAGTTCATTGCCACCTTCCTCTTCCTTTACATCACAGTGTTGACTGTGATCGGGGACAGTAGCCAGACCGACCCCAAAAAGGCAAGCGGCATTGGAATCCTCGGGATCACCTAGGCCTTTGGTGGCATGACGGAGTATCCAATCCCATCCTTATTTCCTGTTGTCTATTTGTTAATCGACCGTCCAATCTTATATCTTTGTTAAACTCTGAACCAGGGTCATTTCATGCTTGAACACATGATTCACATTCGAAGTATCCATGTTATAAGTTAAATTTATCTGTTGGGTTTGCTCTTATTTAGTTGGAAAAATAATTCTTTAATTCTCTTTGCATAATGTTAATCAGAATATGTTGGTAACTGAACTGGGTTCTTTCGCTATAGCTTATTCAAGGTTTCTATGGTGGGGGGATATGTAATTGTGATCAGTCACGGAGGAGGTGCTCAATGCTTTAGAGGTTTTTCAGTTATGTGTCAGCAAAAATTCCTGGCCTTTTTCACGTTGATGCATCCCATTGCAATTGTGTAGACGTTTCCTGTCTTTTTTTTCTAAATTCTAGCAATATCAATGAGCAATTCTGGTATATGGTGGCTTGCGGACATTTACAGGAATTAAATGATGATTTTGTGCTAGAAATTAGCCAACCAATTACATTTTCCTTGCCTGGGCTACTGGTCATTGGTTCTAGTCCCCTGGTCACTCCCAGCCTTGGTTTGTCTGTAACATAGGTTGGGTAGTGCCGTGCATAGGATAATCCTGAGTCTACTCCCACTATCACCATGCTAGGGTGATGGTGACAAGCTTGCTCGAAACGAGCAGTAAGCTCATTCTGTGATGGCTGTGGAGCTCCTACAATCTAGCCTAGGGAGTTGCTAGTTTTGGTCGCCCCTTTCCACTCTTTTTAATGATAAAAAAGATTTAGGTTTTGAGCAAGACAATATCAAAGAGATTTATGAATGGAGAGACAATTTGTCAAGTCATTGTGTCAATTTTCACGTGTCTTGGATTGTTCTCGACCCTTTTATTATATTCTTTGCCTCTCTTGTAATTATTTCGTTTAGGTGTCCTAAATTTAAAATATTGCTATTTGTATTTGCTTCTTCAGTCATAGTGACTAGTACTTTTTTCTCAACAGTTTCCAAGATTTCATTTCTGAGTTGGCAATTTTCAATTCATTGTTTGCTGCCACTAGTATGGTACAGAGTTTACTCAGTTCAAATTCTCCTGATAAGTGATACAATGTTCTTTTCAATCTCTATTGTCTCATTAAGTCTACCCCAAAACTGTGTGCTTGCCAGAATCTTCATATACCCTTTGAACTTCATTTTTCAAAAGGCTAACTAAAGTTCTGAGTTTGCTGCAGTAAGAAGCAAAATCCTATTAATAACAGTGAGTGCTAATTCAAAGTAAATTGTAGTTATTACTTTTGACGTATCTTTTGTGAAAACTTCAGCATCCAGGGAAGCCATTAGGCGACAACAAAATGATATTCGATTGCTGCTTGCTGCAAAACAAGAGGCACAACACTTTGTCAATGCTGCCAGAGAGGGTAACATGTCTCTAAATCTGCTTATTGGTTTCTTAGTTTCATAGTATTTCATTTCGTTTACTGGAATGAAGTTTGTCTACATACTATCATTGCATGTTAGATCTACTGCCTTTCACAGACTTCTACCAGTGCATTTACTTTTGTTTTGACCAGGATGATCTCGGTGCTAGTTGTTCTTTCTAGAGAATTAGTACGTTGTGTATGGTTGTTAAGATCTTGAGATTGAACCTTATAGGAGATGATAGGATAAGATATATTATGGTTAACAAGATACAATACTAATTATTGACATATCTAATCCCTTTCTCTATGAAGAGGAAGCCTATTTTAGGTAGGTAAATCATTGGGCCATAATATGCCCCCACTAACTTCTTGGACAAGGGGAAACATGAGCAAATCCCAAGTGGTGGCCCAAATATGGAATCCCAAGGGGTGGCCCAAATATGGAGTTTTGTGACTTCATACTGTGAGGATTGGATTCTATCTTGTGCTCTTAATTTATGCTTACCAACTACTTGTTAAGCACATAGGAAAAATAGTTGTTCTGATTCCATCTAGTATCCTAATTTGGTATTTCCATTTGTGAAGGAGAAATGCATGTAATTGGAAGTTTAAAATGACAAAAGTTTGCAGCTCTGTATACTTAAAAGTGGAGCTCAATTGTTATTGGTTGCTTTTTTAAATTCAGCAAGGCTTTGTACTAGATAAGTTTATGATGGCAGTCATGTGGTTCTATCTGATGACTACTCTGTGGCCACAAGGACTCTGGATTTACGGTACTTCTGTAAATATGCATCCATAAAAAATGGGATTGCAAGAATATTTACTGATGAGAGCAACAGCTAGGTTGATTTTTTGGAATCTGTTTACTAGAACTTGTTAAGCACTTGGTGTTGTTGTCTCTTAGGGAACTTCAAGTTGCTTTCTTGGGTCATGAAAATTTAGGATAAAGAAGTCGAAACCAAATAATAGCAGCGAACTGCTGCTTGTGTACTCATGCTTGTGGAGTATTAATGTCCTGCACTTGTTCAAATTAGCATATGTTCATCATAAAGTCTTATTTTCACAAGCTCTGCAGCTTTGCTGAAGCATAGTACAACCATAGTAATGCAGGATGAATTAATTTCAGAATTCTATCATCTTTAAATATAGGAGCTTGTATTGTCTCCTCTTTATAATTGCTTGGAGTAGGCTGGTCTGCACCGATTAATAAGTCTGTCTCCATTTCCAGTGTGCCAATCAAGCAGAGTACTGGAGATTCTGGCACTAATGTCAAGCGGCTTAAGCAAGAAATGGAAGCGAAAATTGCACACCTGAAGACGGAGGCCACAAGCATCTCTCAGGACGTCGTGCAGATTCTGTCGAAGCATGTGACCACTGTAAAGAACTAGGGGTATCTTGTAAGTGAAAGTCGCAAAATTTCCACGTGTGCATGTTTTGATCGGTGCTTTCTTGCTGGGTATCATGATTTCTTTTTCTTTTTTTACCTGATGGGTGTAACTAGTCTTATGTGCTGCTGTGAATCTATATATTTATGAATGAGATTGGTGAAATCATGTCCTATCTAAGAAATCATTACTCTTTATTTGTTGTCTGTCCAAAGAAAAGTTTCATACGCTTATGAGGAGATGTCAGTTTTGAAGCTACGGTTGCATGTTTTTTCTCTGATCTACATGAGCTCGGTCCAGTTTGGTGCAACTTCACTAAAAGCACATAAAAGATATCTTTAGGGGCCAATCTCCATCCCAGACTACAAATGATCACTGCTTATACTTGCATATGAACAAAATCAGAGCAGTATGAATCAATTATCAAGGTCTTAACTAGAGCCATTTTTTTTCTGTATAGACTATACTAGACCAAATCAATGAAAGGGCTAAGCATAGGTTAGAGATATTAGGCTCAATGGTGAGGCAGGGTAGGACCCAACATGAGACCAGTAAACCTTGCCCAAACCCGACGTCACACGAGGGACTCGGTACATTTTTTCCTAAGCAAGTTCGAGTTTGGACGAGTTTGAATGAGCGGAGTAGAAATCCAAGTGAACATGAACATAGTTTTGGTGCTTGTCTGAAAAATAATTTGTGCCATCAATGAAACAAATAGTAAAGCTGGACATCCATGCGACTTGCATGAGGAAGAGTTCTAGGAAGGTTAGCAAGAAGCATTGCGTGATTACTCTTTTCATATCAATATTACAACGACCACCGACGAAGAATGTTGATGTATATTCATGAAAGTAATTGTTTACCCCCGAAGTTCCATGATAATACAAAACTGTCATTTGTGCTCTATAAATGAACTATTGTTCACCTAAAATTGAAAGAACTCCATTCCTTGTGAGTAGAGAACTATTGCAGATTGTGTTATGAGTTGAGCTAAGCAATATGGGCCTGAAACTTTGGTATCTGCGAAGCCATCTTATATCTTTACTTGCTCATCTCTATATATAACCTTGGCTATCACCACAAGCTCAGAATTCACCAAGAAGGCCAAAATATAGTAACGTTTCTATTCTCTTTTAGAAACAATTTTTTTTATTTCTATTCCACAAACGAATTTCTAAATAAAAGAATGCATTTTATAACTGTACAAAATCTCTATTTCTAAAACAGAAAAAGAACAAAAGTGCACTTAGTACGACCTTAAAAATTTCTATTCCCAAAAAAAAATTTATTCCCAAATTTTCATTTAATTTATAAAATGTCAATTATAGTTGATTATATAAAGTTCTTGAAAGAGGAAGGTGGAATTGAATTATAAACTCATACTTTTTAAATTAAAGAAAATACTGTCATTGGCTAATTATTAGAGCTTGGCATGACCTAATAAATAGAATCATAATATATAATGATACGGAATTGGATGATCTTAATACAATTAATAGAAACGTTGACAAGTACTAATAAACAACATTACAAAATTCAAAAATACAAAGTTATGGAATCTTAGGCATATTGAGATGTCTTGTCATTTTATTTGCAATATTTGTCCTACCGTTTCTTAGGACTCGTTGTGGCAACGGAGAAGGAGGAAAGGTGTCAGTGACTCCATCATCTCCGGCGATTGTTGATCGTTTGATGTAAGAAGGAGGAGGAGAACTTTCGTGAGATAGAGAAATTTCACGAGATAGAGAGAGGAGAGAGAGAAAGATGTATTGTGATGCACGAGGTAAAGGAATGAGAAATTAATTTTGTTTTTATTTTTGTTTCTGAGAATAATTTTTTTATTTATTTTTCTGTTCCAAATCTATTTTCGAGAACAGAACAATTACAAAATGATTTTTTTTTATATCTCTGATTCGGAAAAAATAAAAAATAAAGAAATTGAAGCGTTATTAAACTTGCCGTAAATTAATGCTTCTGGATAGTCATCGAATCCATTAAATGTTTATTAACACGAATCGACCTGTTGGCAAAACATATCCTGCACTTCACCTTGGGTAGAATCAACGAATGTCGCATTACTAATGGTACAGGGAAAATAATGGATGCTGTCCTAATTATGTGAGCTTTTGTTCCATCGGACGAGGGGCGGGACGCCGAAAACGCGGTTTCGCTGACGTCATCCTGTGCTAAAACGGCACGTGCTGTAGGGATGCTGCTGTTGTGGGACTGGGAAGGGTACTGGGGAGCGCAGGCCTCCCTTAATCCGCTGCCGAAACTCCGCGGCATCAAAGGGGCAATTTTGGGATTGTGATCTTGAGTTTCACCCAATAAAAATCCACCACGTGCCTAACTTTTTCCCCATTTAAATGAAGGATAGAGTATTGTCTGTCTATTAAATTGCCTGACAACAATTTATCCCTTTGAATGCGAATTTTTTCGATTTTACTTGCATTGCGACATTCTCCTAGAACCTGCCTCCTTAAATAAGTGAAAATTTAAATTATCTAATTACACCTCTTTCATCAATATTACCAGAAAATTGTAAATATACCGCCAATCAATAACAAGCTTGACGTATTATAAATGCATAGAAGTCATGTGAGTAAAGAGACTAGGTCTGGTCATTCCCGTTGAAGTTTTCAAAACGAAAATTTGTTAATATTTTATGGACAAAAAAAAAATACGAGGTGTTGAATTTGGCATAAGGCAAAGTCTCTGAAATATCATCGTTCCCTGTGTGCCTAGAGAGTATGTGTTAGAGGAAGAGGGTACTTGCAGACATGTCTATGTTACGTGATGATGACCCGTGGAGTATTTCAATATTCAAACACATAAACTGGCATATCACTTCAAAAACTTTGTTAATTAAATGGTTATGGTGGCATTTCTTTGTGTTGAAAATGTTCAATTCTCCATTGATGCAAAGGTACTTTTTGTTGGAAAGGCTTGGAAACTGGTCTAGGTTCACAGAACCTAGAATCGAACCACTTCTCTCTAGAATAGGCCTTGAACCGATCGGTACAAACCAGTTTGATTGTATCCGATGCACACATTTGCAAAAGTTTCAAACATGACTGCTTGCAAAAATTTCCAAAGTATGTATTTAGGGTCCATTTGTTTCGTGGAAAATAGGCCATTTCTCAAAAATATTTTCTCAAAAGTCATTTTCCAAAAAAATGACAATATTTTTTTATGTTTGGCTAAAACTTGAAAATGTTTCGGAAAATATTTTCCAATGTTCAGTAAGGAAAATATTTTCCGCTCCCCAGATTGGCGAGCGCGAGCATCAAGCTCAAGGCTCACCAGATCAACGAGCTTGAGGTTCACCTAGTGACGGCCGACGATTAGCCAAGAAAGAAGAAGATGTAAAAGAAAAGAAAAAAAGAAAAAGAAAAGGAAAGAAGGAAATTAAAAATAATTCGAATTAAAAAGGAAAAAGAAAATTAAAAAATAATTCGAATAAAAAAAAGAAAAGAAGAAGAAGAAAGGGAGGAGGAAGTGAGGATTTATAGAGGTGTGAAATATGAAAGATTAAGTTGGGAAAATGTTTTCCACTTTTAGGCTCCATTTGTCTCGCGGAAAATAATTTCTAGAAAAACGTTTTCCGGATTTTCTAGCGTTCATTTCACGGAAAATGAATTCCTTGGGGAAAACTAACTATATTCCTAGAAAATACTTTCTAGGAAGGCTTTTTCTTTTATCATTGAGTTTTTCGTTAAACAAATGCACTTTAAGTTTAAAAAATAAATTCGCTAATTCTCTTGATTTTGATGACTTCTACTTTTGTTGATTTTCAATAATTTGTATATTACTATTCATGAAATGATTTTTATTTAACTTGAGCTTCTTGATGTCTTTTAAAAATATAGCCACAAAGATGCACACTTACTAAGTTTATCCAAGAAAGAGACATTCCAAAATTACGTAAAATCACCTATATTGAAAAATCTTTAAACCAAAGAAATTGATAAAAACACATATACAGATTATTAAGGAGTTGAATATACAGATTTTTTTTTTCTTTTGCCATATCATAAGCTGTTTTTTTTTCTTCCTGTTGCTGAATTGAATCTAGGCCAAATCATAAACTCTACGATTTCTGACCAAAAAACTCTATAATAGATTCAATTCAGCAACAGGAAGAAAAAGAAAACAGTTTATGATATGGCAAAAGAAAAAAAATCTGTATATTCAACTCCTTAATAATTTAGACCAAAACAACAATATCCTTAATAATGACTTCTACTTTTGTTGATTTTCAATAATTTGTATATTACTATCCATGAAATGATTTTTATTTAACTTGAGCTTCCTGATGTCTTTTAAAAATATAGCGACAAAGATGCACACTTACTAAGTTTATCCAAGAAAGAGACATTCCAAAATTACGAAAAATCACCTATATTGAAAAATCTTTAAATCAAAGAAATTGATAAAAACACATAATAACAAGTTGAAATAGTACACAAATATAGAAGGAGAATATCATTTTCGTCAGAAAGTTTTTATAATAAAGAATTTATAAAATCTGAAATTTATACATGGGAGTGATAACATAATATGATAAGTTCACCCATTTGTCCATAAATATAATATTATAAAATAAGTGAAACGAGGATATTTGAAGGGAAAAAAATGATCGATGTCCTGTAAAAAAATGAAGTATTCTTTGTTTTCTATAACGGTATAGACTATATAGATTAAATATATTATATAGTCCGGTGAAAAGTAAGTAAGGAATTTAATTTGAAAAGAGTGAATTCAAACCCACTTGCATCATTACATGGAAATGTTCAATAATTTTGACTATTTTATGTAAGGTTCGACCTAAAAAAAACAAACCTATTATGTGATAAGGACACTCATCGCCAAAGAATTTATATAAATTAATTATAGATCACTCTCTACATGTCCAACAATATAATTACACTTACTTCACTTATAAAGTGTTGTTTAAATTCGTTTTTTTTATGAATCATAAAACCGTTTAAATTGTTTTTAATTTATTAAAGGTTTATTAATTAAAACCGATGATTGCTTAACATAATGGTTGTCATGTGTAAGTGCTAATTATATATATATATATATATATATATATATATATATATTTGTAATTTATTGCTTAATGATTCAGCCATACGTTATATAGCCAGAACAAATATCACCTTACAACTAACCAAAGTAGCACAATTTAAAAACGATAGGTGTTCTTTTCTATTTGGTGTAGGTAATTTTAGGGGATGCCAGAACATTGGGGTGAAGAAATTTACCTCTTCGAAATAAACCAACTAAAACATTACCTCACTAAAGAAGTAGCTATTTTGCAAGTACCATGAAGTTTTCTCATAATTTCAACTCCAGTAATCCAATTAAGTAATAGCCACGTAACACTGAAAAATATTGTTAAAGACTTGCCCTTCTTAAAAGCTGATCTGGTGTTCTTTACAATCTTGATGGTTCTTCCTGATCTATTCATCAAAAGCCCGAATACTGCAGCAGTTTTGCACTGTAATAGAACAAGAAATCCTTTTTCTGATGTTCTCCAGCTTCATGAAGAACGAAACTTTTGTCAGGCACATACCCAGCTCTCCGGCATTCTGAAATTAGGATTTCCAACCCGCTATAGATGTCCTTGGCTTGGGAATGGGACTTATCTCTTGTATAAAATGATATAGTCTCGTTTTGATGCATGACCCAACTCTGTGAAGGCTGTTTCTGAAACCATTTCACTCTCATTTCTTTCCTCACTATTTCAGAACACTGCCGTCTTCCAGATGCAGAGTACAGAGTTGCAACAAGCACATAGGTGGATGGATCTTGCGGTTCCATCGAAAGTAAATCCTTTATAACTCTTTTACAGAGAATTGCATTGGAATGGATTCTACATCCGTCAAGCAAAGCTCGCCAGATTGATGCCTCTGGTTTAAAAGGCATATTGCTGATTATTTTCCCTAAAAGCTCAAGAAATCCCCATAATCCTAAAACACCAACAAACGATGCCACATAATGCTCCTGAGAAGGTTCTAGATCAAATTATGTCCACATGGACGAAAAGAATCTACAACATTCATCAACTAGACACATTTTGTTATATTTATAAGCTGAAATAACTAAAAGGATGCTGATTTTGTGAGGCTTTATCCCTGCATCCAGTAAGTTTGGCCAGACAGGGAGGGCATCATCTCCCTGCCGATGTATAATGAACCCCGCAATCAAGCCATTCCATGAAACTACATCATGTGCAGGCATTATGTTAAAGACCTTTTTAGCATTATTTATATTCCAACACTTTCAATACATGCTGATCAATGCATTTGATACCTCTAAATCTGAAAATAATCCAGATTTAAGAGCATGACAGTGAATCTGCCCACCCATCTTATCAGACCTTAAAAGTTCCACAAACACATAGTATTGAAGTTGATGCAACTTCATCAAGAATTATGCTCCCTTGTACTTTACAACGGGAAAATAGCGATATTGCCTCATCCGGCAGCCCATTACGTCGATACCCACATGTTACATGGTCTATGGTTCCACATTTTATGTAAAATCCGATAAGTGCATTGTTCACACCGAAGTCAGTCTCCATACCAATTCTGATGGCATGACCATGAATTTCTTTTCCTCTAATTAAACTATTAGTATCAGTACATCATTAATTTGGTCCATTTGACGAAACGATTCAATTGCTCTTTCGTGCGTTTTCACTTCAGTCAGGCGTATACAAGCTGCCAGCATTGCAACGAGGCTATACGCATTTGGCTGAATACCCGAACTCATCAATCTGAAGAAAGCCTCCACCGCTTCGAGTCCTCGGTCCGCCTTAGCGAGACCAGAGACGACGCTGGAAGCATCCGAAGTGCAACCAAGTTTGAGAGCATTGCCGGAACTGGGATTTTCCTCAAGCTTGAGGACGAGAGCGTGCACGGCTTCGGTGAGGTGGACATCGCCGTATCTTTACGGAAAAGCGAAGCAAGTCAAAGCAGTCGTCAGTAAGAGAAATATTGACATGTAAATTCTTAAATATTTTTCATCATTTTTCTTTTTAAATTCCAACAAATTTAATTTTTTAGTGGAAAAGAAAAATTAATGCTTTTGACATCATATTAACTTTGAATAAACAATCTCTGTTGCAAACTGCAAATTTTCTCATTTGAGACAACCATGTTCTAACAATTATTCTAAGATTCATCAATAATATGCTTTTGCGTCCATATTATTCTATTTGGTTTTTTTTTTCTTTTATTATACCATATATTCACCGTACCTTTTGCTCAATTTTTTGGGGCTTCTAATTAGATATTGATATAATGATGCAACTTGTTCATCTTCTTTTTTTTCTTTTTTTCTTTTCAGTAAATAGTAAATGAGCGGCGCTAATTCCAAGCCCAAAATCACTTGACACCTATATTTTCCCTTTTATTGTCTATATAAACCAGATTTGGAATTGTTTTTTGAATTTTGAGATTTCACGCAATGCTTATGCTTATGTGAAATTGATTTAACCAATCAATTGAACATCTATCATCGACAAATTTATTAACCATGGAGCAAATGTGAACTATACATGTGTGCCTTTGTCTTGGGCAAGCTACCAAAAGCTTATGTCTTATCAATTAACAATCAATCTACAAGCTGACCAATGCAAGAGTGAACTTGCGTTGAAGCCTTGTTTCAGATTTGCCCAAAGCCTTGTTTCTGGTAATAAGTTAATATCCTTAACTACAAAGACAATTTCATAATAAACTCAGAGCATAAAAGGCCAGATTACAGAGTCACAGCCCAAGCCACAACAAAGGCAAATCACTCAGAACAAGCTCACCTGAATCATCTTGAAAGATTAATCAGAAGATCTTGGGACAGGCTCTTGAAAAAAAATGAGTATCATGGTCCTATAGTAGTTGTTTCACGAAAATAGCGGATTCTATCGTCAAATTGATAAAGGATAATTAAAAGGTAGTTACCCTCGCAATATTCCTAGGAAGCAAAATATCAAAGACATTGTACATTTAACGTTAGTAAACAAAACCCGTATCCATTTCTAGCTTGTAATTCTAAAATAGCTTCGCCAAGAAAATAATAAAAAAATAATACAACTGCTACAAGCTAGCAAGTAAAATAGCCGTCTAACGAGTATTAACAGACAATTAAATGAATATGCCATGGTACAAAATTCGGTCTCCTAACTTCCAAAATGGTCATCACACTTCTAGTTTAAGCTTAGAAGTTAGAATCCACATTCAATTCCATTGTCAAAGAAGATTCAAATCAAGTAATAACTGTTCGCCTATGGTTTCCGTAGCAAAAGAAATAAACCGTTCATTGACAATAGCGGTAACATTTGAAGTTGAAATGCGGTAACATTTGAAGTTGAAATAAACATGCAAGATCTCTTTTTCAAAAGCGCATTTGAAGCCCTTCTTGTGTGAATATTCCAATCCTTTATTCACAATTTTAAAAACCTGCAGTACACCAGCACCATGGTAGCCAAGAGGTTTACAAATGCGGAAAGGTAATTTGCTGATCAAGTAGACTCACAATGTCCTCATATGGGGGCCCGACGTAGAATCAGACGATAAACACTCACAATGTCCTCATATGGGGTCCGATGTGGAATCAGACGATACCCGTATGTGCTATTTTCATCCCTTTCAATTGTTTGGGACCGACCAAAAAAAAAAAAAAACAAAATTTATGTTGGGCCCTTAATTTTGTCGTAAGGTTAGGGTAAAAGATATTAGATTGATACCCTTGCACGATCTTGGGAGGTGGATTTTCATGATCTTAATGCATTTGATTGCACTTATTCCACTCATATCCAACGACGAGGCCGACACCTGGTCGAAGACAGTGTCAACCTACTTCTTCGAGGACATGGACAACAAGCTGGGCCAAATCTTTTTAAATATAAATTTTGACAATATTGCTACAAAAAATCAAATATATATAAATGCTAAAAAAAATCAAATATATATAATATTTTTTTTAAAAAAGGACCAAATCTTTTGTGGATCCAACAAAGGGCTACGGTTGCCAGCGAACTAGATCTGGTGCATCAGTTGAGGTCGCCCAAGGGCAAAATCGAAAGTTTTATTTTTTTTTTAGCATTTACAATATTTGATTATTTTTAGCATTTAAAAAATAATAACGATGGCCAAATCACAAATTTGAAGAATTGGTGAGGATAGTTTTGGAAGGAAAAAATGAATTTTAGCATTTAGCCATATGCTAAAAGCTTAATGTTAATCCCTAGTAGTATTGGGTTTTCAGCTTTCCCAATACTGGCTTTCTCCTGAAAGCTGCTTTAAAATGGTTGCTAAATTATCCAACATTTCTTCAAGGGGCTTTGGAGGTCAAAAACCTCTCTGGAATGCTGAACCAAACATACCATCAGAATGGTGAAGCACTTCATATTACATGGGTGCAAATATTTTAGTTTCCTTTAGTTGTCTACTTTCTACGCTCTACGTCTATTAAAAAAAATCTTTGGAAAATGAGGATTCAATAGGATAATTACTCAAAAAGTATTAATGCTATTATATGGATATTAATTAAGTCTTGAATATTTTAATTTGACAAATTTAATCATAAGTCTTTTTTTATGATTTATTGAGGCAAGCATTCGTAATATATATATATAAAATTATCGCAAGAATAATTTTTTTAGCTTTCTTATTCATATTTTTTAATATTTAGATTCCCTAATCATATGCTAACTCGAGGACGACCACATTGTTAGTGAACCATGAAATGCTCTTGTGGGTTTCATCTAACGAAAATTGGGTTAGTATTACTTTGAAACGTGGAAAAGAGGCAAAATGAGAATTCAAGAAGCAGATAAACAAAAATAATTTAAAAGAAAGAAAAAGTTTCCTTTTCTTCTAAATTTAGATGACAATCCCATCCAATGCGTCCTTTGATGTAGCTGGACGGTGCAAACGTAAACTCAAATGCATGCTACAATAATTGAATCCTTCATAAACTTTTTTGTTTTAAAAAACACATTTTATTGTAACATGGGCAGACGTGGATATTTGCTTTCATGAATTCACCTTTTCGCCCATTGAAAATTAATAGTGGCTTAAATTCAAAATTTCAAAATCCAGTACCAACAAGGAAAATCCAGGAATTACCTAGGTATCACATGCCCAATGCCGGTATCCATACCCCTTCTTTAATCATTAAATCAATCTTATCCTAGCAGTTCAATTTATCATCTATGCAGACTATAAAGAGACGTAGGACAAATAATTGACAATGCATTAGACTCTATTAGCTATCTCTATAGAAGCCAACCAACCGCAAAAGTTGCGGGAGGTCTTGTACCATGAGCATGTGATGTTGATCTAAAAAATAATGCAATTACAAACAACCTACAAAACTTGGAATCTTTCCTATTATAATTGCAGAGGCATTTATGTTAGCGAAGTTGGAAACGGTTCTCTCCGTATAGGAATTGAAATAGTCAATATTGCATTTAAGGAAAATAATATCATTAATGATGCATAATGGGATACAAATTTCGTGAGAGAACGGGGGATTTCTTTCTTGGCTTCAAATTCGTTGTAAATGTCGACTTTGTGGGATCCATGTGGACCTCCCATGTAAAACCCACAATTTTTTTTTTTTTTTTTTCTTTTTGAAAATTTCCCCCCTAAAATGTCAACACTTCCTTGTAATGATTTAGCAATGACAATTCCGTGGGCCTTGTCCGCCTTTACAAGTTTGCAACTTTAGGTCTAAGATGACCCACTCATGGTCGCAAAAACCAATCACTATACAATACGAACGTGGTCGGCCCATGATATTTTGGGCCCAGTAAGCATGTCCCGGCCCCATGACAGTAACGAGTTTCTTGTAGATAGAGAATCAATGCAATAAGAAGCTGGTTTCGTTTTGCTTTTTTCTCAACGCGTGCCAAACCCGACGGTGCGGCTGCTGCTTTTCGTCGTCATCTGCTTTTCAAATATTCGAAGAGCAGATGATGCGACAACCTGACTATGAAACTCCGAAATATTCGAAAAGCATAGATCAGGCCGACTTGTTCGACATATTTGAAAAGCAGATGATGTCGGCAGCAGTTTCAGCCTATTTATCCGAAACAGCAGTGCTCCGCTCTTCGAATTGCTTCCCTCCTTTCAGCCAATATCTCCCCCGGAGCACGTCGAATTCGGGTTTGCGCGACATGGCGTCGTCCGGTGACGAGGCCAACACCTTGCCGGAGACGGTGTCGACCTACTTCTTCAAGCGTCGTCCTGCCGGTGAGGTGGACTGACAGGGACGGCAGTGAGGAGCACGCCTCGGCGGGGGCGGCGGCGGCGGAGACCGTCTTCTTGCAAGGGACTGCGGACAACGGCCTTAGGAAGATATGCAGGGAGCTCAAGTCCTGGAGGTTTGATCTCGGCCGCTTGAGGCCCGAAGTGTCTGTCCTCTCCAAGGACAACATCTGGTTCAAGCTGGATAAGCCGAGGACGAGGTTTCGGGACACGATCAGAACTGTGTTGATCACGCTGCACTGCCTGCACTACGCCAGAAACCACCCAGACGCGTCCCGAGAAGCGCTGTGGGAGCACTTGGCTAAAACCCTGGGGTATCGTATCACTGGGTTCTAAGAATTTACTGTTCGACATCTTCGCGTGTTATGGCGTGTTATGGCGCACGTGTGATTTGGCCTCTTCTCAATCTGGTTTATAAGTTCTATGAGGTCCGGCCTTCTGCAAAGGATTTGCAGGACCACATGGCATTAATTAAAGAGGCTACGGGGAGGGATGATGCATTGGCGCAATCTAAGGTCATTCCTATTCCTGTCGTTTCTTTTAGATTCATCATGTGATGATACTCTGGCCATTGACATGTAGTCACTGTAGAAATTGTTTGCGTATTTCAAATCGTGGGTATCATAGTTCGAGAGATTAAAAGTTTAACTGAGATCAGAATTCTAGGCAATTTTGTTAATGATTTTTATGCGTAAGTGGTGTGGTAAATGAAATTAACAGACCGAAAAAATACATATATGGGAAAAAAGTATCTCGTTGTGAATGTTTTTAGGGTCAAATTGGTGTTCATATATAGAAATTAACAGCCTAACAAAATATACATCAGGAAAAGTCTAACTTGTTGTTGATGTTTTTGGGGTCAAATTGCCATTGTTCATTTGGACGTTCGTTAATTGCTGTAAACAAAACTCATGCAGGTTATGAGCATAATCATGGAAGAAAAGACTAGGGAGAAGGGCAAATCTGGCGAGGTTTGGACCTATGCTTTTTGTATATCTCACTTCTTTTCTTTGAAAGTTTCTGCCATTTCCCTTTTATTTGTTTCTCTAAGGAAGGTTTTCTTGGGATCTTTTAGCATGTTGCAAAGCCAATTTTTATTGCGGATGATCCCAAAGATGTCGGGATGGAAGATGTTGAAGATGAGACCACTGAGGAGGATGATTGTTTTGACTCTGTTTGTGCTTTATGTGATGATGGTGGCAACATTTTACGGTACGTGTCGTCCTCCTTGAGTTTTCTTTTCCGGGTAGATACTTTCTGGGTCTGTTAATTTGTAGAAATTTAGTGATTAGAATACTTTTCGTTCCAATTTAGAGATTTGGTCTTACTCCTGTCTAGTTATAAAAACTTTAGCGCAGACAACAAATCCAATTTGGTCTACCACTTATCAACTTTGATGAACATCTTCTTCTCTGACTTTGATCTTCCCCATAGATTATATGTCCCAATGGGCTTTTGACAAAAAGTGCGAGTGCGTGAATTTTTCATATTGTATGTGGGATAAATCGTTCTTGCTGCTTTTAGGGTAGTTTCTGCTCTTTTAGTGAAGTTTTGTGGATGTTCTTACTGCACCTTTTACTTCAGTTTGGTATGCCTTTTTTTTAGTTAAATTCATATCTGACAGTTTGTTAGCAATACAGCTGTGATGGAAAATGCATGAGGTCATTTCACGCTACTGAAGAAGATGGTGGAGGCTCTCTTTGCGATTCTCTTGGATTTTCACAGCATGAAGTTGATGTAGGACGATACTTCATTTTTTTATTTCTTTTTCGTGTTTAGAAGTTAGTTCTCCTTTTGCTTTGGTTTCTTTTTTCTCTCCTAGGCCTTTTTTTCTTTTTTCTTTTTGCTGCTTTGGTTTCTAATTATATTATTATCGTGACGTTGACAGGCAATGCGGACTTTTAAGTGTGAAAATTGTAGATACAACCTGCACCGGTGCTTTGCATGTGGGAAGTCGGGCTCATCTGACAAGTCTTCTAGTGCTGATATATGAGACAGTAGGAAAAGATCAATCGTCTGGCTTCATATATTACCACTGAATCTGATTTTCATGATGAAGGCATTCAATTCTCCTCGATTTTTTTGTTGCTATGAAAACTAATATAAAATCTTTTGGAGCTTGCGCAGGATACTGAACTCTATATGTTTTTTTTATAAGTGTGGTTTGGGTGGAAACAACTACTGTTCATGCTTGTCCACAGTGTCTTGTTACTTAGTAAAAGTCAGCCATGCCTGTGCCAAGGACCTTTCGTTCAGGCATGGTCTGAGCTAGCCCCATGAAGCATGTCCAGCAATTGTTTTTTGGAACCGGAGATCTTTCTAAACATGTTCTAATCGAGCCCCTCTTGTTTATGGGAGAAAAGGAATTTTCAATATAATGAAGAGGGAATGTAAGGTTGGCTTGTTTAGCTAAGGACTTGCTTGGTCTATCCTTGAACATACTCTTGACCTGTGACTAAGATTAGCTCCCTCATTCCTCCTCCTCCCCGCTTGCAAAATTGACACCAAAAATATAATAATCATCAAGTTTTCCGGGTTTGATGTGGTTCATTGGGCCCGTTACTTGACTCAAGACTTCTAGAATTTTATTCAAGTGCTGTTATGTGTCAATTGTGGTTGTTCTATAGCTGAGTTGTATGGATATTTTTCCTGACACTGATTCTCTGATAGGTCTTCCAATGTGTTTCTGCTACTTGTGGCCACTTCTACCATCCCCACTGTGTAGCAAAATTGCTCCATCGTAGAGATGAAGTTGCTGCAAAAAGACTTAAGCTGAGGATTGCTTCAGGAGGAAGTTTCACATGCCTTGTACATAAATGTTGTACTTGCAATCAAAAAGAAAACAAGAAGGAATATGATTTGCAATTTCTGTATGCAGACGATGCCCCAAGTCCTACCATAGAAAATGCTTGCCAAAGTATGTTTAACTGTTCTTTTAGGTTATTATTGCTTTGGTCTAGTCGCAATTGATCTATGATGCATGCTTGTGTCAAGGGAAATTGTTTTTGAAGACTCAGATAAAGATGCAATTACAAGGGCATGGGAGGGATTACTACCTAATCGCATACTAATTTATTGTTTGTAAGTACTATTTCAGTAATTAAGCTTCTTCAGCCTTTAACTCTTACACATTTTGCCATCATCTGCTAAAGAACTGTCTTTAACTTTGCCAGAAAGCATGAGATTGATGAAGCGATTAGGACACCATTTCGAAATCACGTAAAGTTTCCTACTATTCGAGCAAATAAGACTGCCATTGGAGAGAAAAGGAAAATATCAGTATCGGAATCACTCTCCACTGGAGGGAAAGGTCTAAAGAAGAACCCTGTTGCTTCAGAGGACTCCTCAAAAAGAGCTTCAGAAAAATAGTCGCTTGGAAAGGAGAAATCCCCTTCCACAAAGAAAGAAGGTGAAAAAGACAAAAAAAGTGAAAGTATCATCTGGACAAGCTATAGCCAAGAAAATCAAAGCGACATATGCATCCAAGAAATTTCACGAGGATACTGCCAAATCCAGGTCTTTGGAGCCGCGCACATCTTTTACCATGAGGGAGCACACTTCTCTGAGTGGTGAAAGGTTACGTTCCTTCATGACAAAGGCGTCTGACCAAATAAAACTGGGAAAACAAGTTGTACCAGATAGTGAAGAGAGCAGAGCAGTGCAGCCTGCTTCTGGGAGGCCAGATGACTCACTTCCTGCACTAGATGCTGACACAGAGAGGAGGTGATGTGTTCTTGCCTGTTATCTTAGTTGGCATTTGATGATCAGCAAATGAGCATCTGTCGGATGTATTTCAATCTATTTAATTCTTCAACTATGTGTTCCCTCATGATAAGCAGGCTTTTGGATCTAAGGAAAGAGGCGGCATCTTCAGTAAGTATGGGAGATGTTATGAGAAAGCAGAAAGTGCCCTCTACTCATGCAAAAGATCTAAAGTCAAATGTTGATGGGGCAATTCCTATTGGGATAGTGTAGGGTGCAGTTTAGGTACATATTTATGCACTAATTCAAATTGTCAATAAGTATACGTTAATTGAAAAATTGCATGTGCAGAGGCTAGAGGAAGGAGACAGCAATGAAGATGCAAAAGCTGTCTGTGACCCAGATGTTCTAACCCAGACGTTTAAGTTGAAGGTTCAGCACATTCTATTTTCTATATTTGTATTTGAGGCTATTCTTGTATTCTATTTTCAATTCGAGATGTGGTCAATCTCTCTCTCTCTCTCTCTCTCTCTAATGTCTGGTGTAATTTTCACTGCTGCTTGATTGAAATAATACTTTGTGTCTTCTCTCATCTTTTTCTCTTAAGTGGAGAAAATAACTTGGCTTTTAATTTTCAAAAGCATCGGTTTCCTTTGTAGCCTAATGTGAGCTCACACTGTAGATTAAGCTTCTTACCTTTCATCTGGTTCTATTTTGGAGCATTGCTTGAATCAGTTATTTGTTTTGACCATACATTGTTATTTTCTTTTACTTTATTTTTTTATCTATCAATTTTTTGTAATTAGCTGTTTCTCTATCTTTTATAAACTTTGGAGGTTCATGTATGATTTATCCCCCTATTTGGCTGATACTTGAGAAAAGAAAAATATGTTAGCTTACTCACATAGCCCCCTCTCAAAATTTGTTGCCCGTGTTATGCTTCATATCAAATGTTTTACATCCCATCCCAATTTTTTTGTTGATGAACAATCTCTCATATGCTGATTTGATTGGCTGCAGGACAAGCTTAGAGTACATCTTGCACCATTCATAGATGGTATGCGCTACACTTCCTTTGGTCAACATTTTACAATAGTGGATGAACTTCAAGAGGTGCTTCTTCTTTGAATCTGAAGCCTTTTTTATCTTTCAGTTGGCAATTTTAGTTGGTTTTATGTGCAGATGTGGTCCTTCGTTTCCTTGCTTTTTTTGGCAAATTGTTACGCACCAGAATGAAATGTATAAGTAATGATAAAAATTGATTTTTAACCTTTTGTTGTGGATTGATGGGGAAAAATAGCACATGCAACATAGAAGTTACCAAATGTGCGCCAGTCCATTCATAAAGTAAAATTTCTACATAATTCTAGGGAAGTCGACAACTTGCAAATTGTTACTCTATTATGCTTGCGGAAAGCTATTATGGAATCTCCAAATTTACTTATATCCGTTGCCTTTTCTAGGAAATTTTTCTAATTTTTGCCAAATTCAACTTCTTGAAATAGAAAATGTAGGGCATTTGGATTTCATCTATCACTAGTCTCTCAAAACTAGTGCCCCTTATACCTCATTACAGGTCAGATTTTCTTAATTTCGAAAAGAAGATAGATGTTTTCATTTCCTTAGCTTCCTTACTTAGCTTTTTAGCGAGGCTAGCATCTTACACATATAGACGAAGTAGCGAATTTAGATGTTCACTTGGTCAGCCCACTGTGTTTCAGTGAGTTTCTTTGTAGAAATGAGTTAATCGGCCCCTTTCATCCGATCGCTTTGTTTACATTGAATCTTTATTGTGAGGTATACATGCTACCATCTAATTTGAACTTTATACAGGGCTTGTGACCAATAAAATTGAAAAACAAAATTCTATGAGAAAATATTGAAGCTGTCAGTTATTTTGATGAGACAAGTACCTACAAGGTATCTCTTTGTCTCTCGTTGACAAATAAAAATTGCACATAAGCAGTTGTTGACTTATTTGAGCTGGTGACAGGTTCATACTTGGCGAATGATATGCATATATTGTGGGTTTGTCTGTCAGATAGGCATTTGTCTCTTTAACAGATGAATGTGTCATAGTCCCTCAGAAGATTGAGATGGGTAAAGCAATCGAGCAAGCTCTGCTTTGGGATGAAGAGGAGGGGACTAAATCTACTCCCAGTGTCTCCGTGCCTGGCCAGGAGAACGCGGTAATATCTTGAGTGAGGAGGGGCATTATGCGACGAGCAAGCTCTGCTTTGGGGTGAAGAGGAGGGGACTAAATCTACTCCCAGTGTCTCTGTGGATGGTGGGTTTCTTGATGGCCCGGCACTGAGTTGAGACTCTTCAAACATGAAGTTTGGAACCAAAATGGTGACCTTTGTTTCTATATAGAAATCTCCGTCTTCAAGTAATTTGGATCTGAAGTCACATAAAAGTAATGTGAAAAGCGGCAACGTCTTAGGATCCATTATTCAATTTGCCAGACCTTCAGGAATCTCTTCTAGATGACAATTAGCAGGTGTTGTTAGTTTGTTTTGACATCTTTTCTAATTTATCTTAATCACTACTTTTCATTACATGTTCATTTGACTTAATTATTATAAGGGCACCAGAAAATGGCAAATCGTTGGTGTAATTGAAAATGCTATGAGCTCAAATTTATTTCAGCTTTGACCCCTTGAAGTATAACTGCTACTACTTCTAAATATTATTTCAACGCTATTTCATATTTTCTTTAGGGACATAGCAGGAACTCCTTTGTAGTTGGCTAAGGATGAAACATTAAATCATTTAGGGTTAATACCCTGAAAAATCCCTAACCAGTACACCTGTGGCAAATTTACCCTAACTGATCATAAAAGACCCTAAACCGGTACATTTAACAAATTTACTCCAAGCTAATTTATTCGACCGCAAAAAACACAAAACTAGTAAATTTGTGACAAATATACCTTCCGTTAAATTGAATTAATACCACAAAAAAATCACAAAAAATATAAACTGTGGCAAACGAAGAGTAAAATCCCACACTGGTATACCAATTAACTGTCATGTGTCATTTAACTTAATAATTTGACAGTAAAATTTAACGAAAACTAATATAGGGTAAATTTGTCATAAGTGTACAATATTGGGATTGTCAAAAGTGTACCAGTTTTGGATTTTTTATGGTCAAAAAAATAATTTGAAGTAAATTTGTCACAAGTGTACTAGTTTAGGGTTTTTCAAGGTATTAACCTAATCATTTATACAACATCGCCTCTTTCACATCCAAGGGCAGTCTTTTTAAGCCTGGTGGTATCTAGAGAAATCCTATATGTGCTTAGGCCTTCTTTAAAAGAGAATAGAGAGCTCAAGGCCAACTTCGATCCTACCGATTCTGGTTTCATTTGTTTTTTGTGCCGTAAGTCAAAGAACTCGGATGACAAGACCCTAATTAAAAAACATGGAGAACTCAAGAATTGTGAGAATTTGATCTTCATTGACATCACCTTTCCTCCCTATCTTCATGTACAAAAAGAAATGAAAGAAGGAAAAAAATTGGAAATTGACATCAACATCATGTCTGCGACTAGACGCTACACGCTGCATCACTTGTTCCTATCGCCTTTCTTCTCCTCCTCCTGAAAACCTTCATTGGCAAGTACCTCTGAAGCTCTAAGTATCCGACGTTTCGGCTCCTCTGCCGGACCAGAGTAGAGATTTAGGCCGCCGATGCAAGGAGGAATTTCGAGTACATAATGAGGACCAACTCCAATGAGTACACAAAGGGAAAGTATGACATAGATATAACGAAGAATTTGTTTAGGAAGTAAGGGATAACATACCTTTGCAGAAGGGGTTTTCTTCCCCCTAACTAGGAACGAGCATTCCAATGATAACAGGCATGGAACTCTTCCCCGAGCCCACAGGGACCATTAGGGGAGATCTTCCAAGTGCACACGGTGCATCTGCCCTCGGTGCACTTGGTGCTCTCGGTGCATCGAACCATCGTCTCTCGATTGAACATATATGTCAAACCACTCAAACCGTTCGGGCCACGAAAACCCGCACAAGAAGAGGGTTCGGTCGACGAAGATGGGTATGAATGAGAATTCCCAGCTATCCTTCACCTGATGGATTCCCAAGTCGTCATTCTTCGATTTGTAGTGGATGGTGAGTGTGGTTCTGGCCAGCAAACCGTTCTCGATCTTCACGTGCGTCTTCTTCCAAATGCTTCCGACACAGGTAGTCATGAATAAGGACCAAACGAGGAGGAGCGCAACCAATGGCTTCGTCATTGGGGCAGGAGTTGGTCCGTATATAGAATCTAGCACTCAGATTAAACACCGATTCTCGGTGATGAATGACCTCACGAACGAAAGAGGGAAAATAGGGGGGGGGGGAGAGGGAGGGAGAAGTGGAGCAACGAAAGTTGACCTCACAAGCTTGTTCTCCGAAAGTATCTTCGTCCGACGTTCCCGTGGCGGGCGGCGATGAAACAGAAGGCGCACCCCCTCTAACCCTTTTTCTCCCCCTTCTTTTTCTTCCCTTGCACCAATTGCAGTAAGTAAATTTCGAAATTTCAGAGTAGGATCATTACTTTATCACAAGACCGAGAATAACGATCTAGCCGAAATTTCCTTCTATCCTGCATGCTGCGTGCACGTTTCGTGCACATTCCTAGTCTCTACAACCAAGACACTACGATAAGAAATAGCCTTAGCCATGTGGCTATATCGTCAATGCAATTAGAAAACTCTATTGAATTGAAGTAAATTTATCACATGTGAACTAATTTAGAGTTTTTCAGGATATTAACCCAATCATTTATACAACATCGCCTCTATCACATCCAAGGGCAGTCTTTTCAAGTCTGGTCGTATCTGGAGAAATCATGTATGTGCTTAGGCCTTCTTTAAAAGAGAATAGAGAGCTCAAGGCCATCTTCGATCCTACCGATTCTGGTTTCATCTGTTTGTTGTGGCATAAGTCAAAGAATTCGGATGACAAAGCGCTAAGTAAAAAACATGGAGAACTCAAGAATCCTGAGACGTAAATTAACGTATGCATATCATCTATTTGATCTTCATCGACATCACCTTCCTTCCCTATCTTCACGCACAAAAAGAAAAGAAAGAACGGAAAGTATCACATAGATATAACGAAGAATTTGTTTGGGAAGTAAGGGATAACATACCTTTGCAGAAGGGGTTTTCTTCCCCCTAAGTAGGAACGAGCATTCAAATGATAACAGGCATGGAACTCTTCCCCGAGCCTACAGGGACCATTTGGGGAGATCTTCCAAGTGCACACGGTGCATCTGCCCTCGGCGCACTTGGTGTTCTCGGTGCATCGAACCATCGTCCCTCGATTGCAAGTATATGTGAAACCACTCAAACCGTTCGGCCCACAAAAAGCCGCACAAGAAGAGGGTTGGGTCGACGAAGATGGGTATGAATGAGAATTCCCAGCTGTCCTTCACCTGATGGATTCCCAGGACGTCATTCTTTGATTTGTAGTGGACGGTGAGTGTGGTTCTATTCGGCAAACCGTTCTCGATCTTCACGTGTGTCTTCTTCCAGATGCTTCCGACACAGCTACTCACGAATAAGGACCAAACGAGGAGGAGAGCAACCAATGGCTTCGTCATTGGGGCAGGAGTTGGTCCGAATATGGAATCTAGCACTCAGATTAAACACCGATTCTCGGTGATGAATGACCTCACGAACGAAAGAGGGAAAATAGGGGGGGAGATGGAGGGAGAAGTGGAGCAACGAAAGTTGACCTCACAAGCTTGTTCTCCGGAAGTATCTTCGTTCGACGTTCCCGTGGCGGGCGGCGACGAAACAGAAGGCGCACCCCCTCTACCCCTTTTTCTCCCCCTTCTTTTTCTTCCCTTGCACCAATTGCAGTAAGTAAATTTCGAAATTTCAGAGTAGGATCATTACTTTATCACAAGACCGAGAATAACGATCTAGCCAAAATTTCCTTCTATCGTGCATGCTGCGTGGACGATACGTGCACATTCCGTGCACGTTTCGTGCACATTCCTAGTCTCTACAACCAAGACACTACGATAAGAAATAGCCTTAGCCATGTGGCTATATCGTCAATGCAATTAGAAAACTCTATTGAATTGAAGTAAATTTATCACATGTGAACTAATTTAGAGTTTTTCAGGATATTAACCCAATCATTTATACAACATCGCCTCTATCACATCCAAGGGCAGTCTTTTCAAGTCTGGTCGTATCTGGAGAAATCATGTATGTGCTTAGGCCTTCTTTAAAAGAGAATAGAGAGCTCAAGGCCATCTTCGATCCTACCGATTCTGGTTTCATCTGTTTGTTGTGGCATAAGTCAAAGAATTCGGATGACAAAGCGCTAAGTAAAAAACATGGAGAACTCAAGAATCCTGAGACGTAAATTAACGTATGCATATCATCTATTTGATCTTCATCGACATCACCTTCCTTCCCTATCTTCACGCACAAAAAGAAAAGAAAGAACGGAAAGTATCACATAGATATAACGAAGAATTTGTTTGGGAAGTAAGGGATAACATACCTTTGCAGAAGGGGTTTTCTTCCCCCTAAGTAGGAACGAGCATTCAAATGATAACGGGCATGGAACTCTTCCCGAGCCTACGGGGACCATTTGGGGAGATCTTCCAAGTGCACACGGTGCATCTCGCCCTCGGCGCACTTGGTGTTCTCGGTGCATCGAACCATCGTCCCTCGATTGCAAGTATATGTGAAACCACTCAAACCGTTCGGCCCACAAAAAGCCGCACAAGAAGAGGGTTGGGTCGACGAAGATGGGTATGAATGAGAATTCCCAGCTGTCCTTCACCTGATGGATTCCCAGGACGTCATTCTTTGATTTGTAGTGGACGGTGAGTGTGGTTCTATTCGGCAAACCGTTCTCGATCTTCACGTGTGTCTTCTTCCAAATGCTTCCGACACAGCTACTCACGAATAAGGACCAAACGAGGAGGAGAGCAACCAATGGCTTCGTCATTGGGGCGGGAGTTGGTCCGAATATGGAATCTAGCACTCGAGATTAAACACCGATTCTCGGTGATGAATGACCTCACGAACGAAAGAGGGAAAATAGGGGGGGAGATGGAGGGAGAAGTGGAGCAACGAAAGTTGACCTCACAAGCTTGTTCTCCGGAAGTATCTTCGTTCGACGTTCCCGTGGCGGGCGGCGACGAAACAGAAGGCGCACCCCCTCTACCCCTTTTTCTCCCCCTTCTTTTTCTTCCCTTGCACCAATTGCAGTAAGTAAATTTCGAAATTTCAGAGTAGGATCATTACTTTATCACAAGACCGAGAATAACGATCTAGCCAAAATTTCCTTCTATCGTGCATGCGTGGACGATACGTGCACATTCCGTGCACGTTTCGTGCACATTCCTAGTCTCTACAACCAAGACACTACGATAAGAAATAGCCTTAGCCATGTGGCTATATCGTCAATGCAATTAGAAAACTCTATTGAATTGAAGTAAATTTATCACATGTGAACTAATTTAGAGTTTTTCAGGATATTAACCCAATCATTTATACAACATCGCCTCTATCACATCCAAGGGCAGTCTTTTCAAGTCTGGTCGTATCTGGAGAAATCATGTATGTGCTTAGGCCTTCTTTAAAAGAGAATAGAGAGCTCAAGGCCATCTTCGATCCTACCGATTCTGGTTTCATCTGTTTGTTGTGGCATAAGTCAAAGAATTCGGATGACAAAGCGCTAAGTAAAAAACATGGAGAACTCAAGAATCCTGAGACGTAAATTAACGTATGCATATCATCTATTTGATCTTCATCGACATCACCTTCCTTCCCTATCTTCACGCACAAAAAGAAAAGAAAGAACGGAAAGTATCACATAGATATAACGAAGAATTTGTTTGGGAAGTAAGGGATAACATACCTTTGCAGAAGGGGTTTTCTTCCCCTAAGTAGGAACGAGCATTCAAATGATAACAGGCATGGAACTCTTCCCGAGCCTACAGGGACCATTTGGGGAGATCATCCAAGTGCACACGGTGCATCTGCCCTCGGTGCACTTGGTGTTCTCGGTGCATCGAACCATCGTCCCTCGATTGCACGTATATGTCAAACCACTCAAACCGTTCGGCCCACAAAAAGCCGCACAAAAGAGGGTTGGGTCGACGAAGATGGGTATGAATGAGAATTCCCAGCTGTCCTTCACCTTATGGATTCCCAGGACATCATTCTTTGATTTGTAGTGGACGGTGAGTGTGGTTCTATTCGGCAAACCGTTCTCGATCTTCACGTGTGTCTTCTTCCATATGCTTCCGACACAGCTACTCACGAATAAGGACCAAACGAGGAGGAGCGCAACCATTGGCTTCGTCATTGGGGCAGGAGTTGGTCCGAAAATAGAATCTAGCACTTAGATGAAACACCGATTCTCGGTGATGAATGACCTCACGAACGAAAGGGGGAAAATAGGGGGGAGAGGGAGGGAGAAGTGGAGCAATGAAAGTTGACCTCACAAGCTTGTTCTCCGAAAGTATCTTCGTCCGACGTTCCGGGGGCGGGCGGCGACGAAACAGAAGGCGCACCCCCTCTACCCCTTTTTCTCCCCCTTCTTTTTCTTCCGTTGCATCAAATGCAGTAAGTAAATTTCGAAATTTCAGAGTAGGATCATTACTTTATCACAAGCCCGAGAATAACGATCTCGCCGAAATTTCCTTCTATCATGGATGCTGCGTGCATGATTCGTGCACATTCCGTGCACGTTTCGTGCACATTTCTAGTCTCTCCAACCAAGACATTGCGATAAGAAACAACCTTAGCCATGTGGCTATATCGTCAATGCAATTAGAAAACTCTATTGAATTGAAGCAAATTTATCACATGTGAACTAATTTAGAGTTTTTCAGGATATTAACCCAATCATTTGTACAACATCGCCTCTATCACATCCAAGGGCAGTCTTTTCAAGTCTGGTGGTATCTAGAGAACTCTTGTATGTGCTTAGGCCTTCTTTAAAAGAGAATAGAGAGCTCAAGGCCATATTCGATCCTACCGATCCTGGTTTCACCTGTTTGTTGTGGCGTAAGTCAAAGAATTCAGATGACAAAGCGCTAATTAAAAAACATGGAGAACTCAAGAATCCTCAGACGTAAATTAACGTATGCATATCATCTATTTGATCTTCATCGACATCACCTTCCCTCCCTATCTTCACGCACAAAAAGAAAAGAAAGAAGGGAAAGTATCTCATATATATAACGAAGAATTTGTTTGGGAAGGATGGGATAACATACCTTTGCAGACTGGGATTTCTTACCCTTAAGTAGGAATGAGCATTCCAATGATAATTGGCATGGACCTCTTCCCCGAGCCTACAGGGACCATTTGGGGAGATATTCCAAATGCACACGGTGCATCTGCCCTCGGTGCACTTGGTGTTCTCGGTGCATCGAACCATCGTCTCTCGATTGCACGTATATGTCAAACCACTCAAACCGTTCGGGCCACGAAAAGCCGCACAAGAAGAGGGTTGGGTCGACGAAGATGGGTATGAATGAGAATTCCCAGCTGTCCTTCACCTGATGGATTCCCAAGTCGTCATCCTTCGATTTGTAGTGGACGGTGAGTGTGGTTCTGGCTGGCAAACCGTTCTCGATCTTCACGTGCGTCTTCTTCCACATGCTTCCGACACAACTACTCAGGAATAATGACCAAACGAGGAGGAGCGCAACCAATGGCTTCGTCATTGGGGCAGGAGTTGGTCCGAAAATAGAATCTAGCACTCAAATTAAACACCGATTCTCGGTGATGAATGACCTCACGAACGAAAGAGGGAAAATAGGGGGGGAGAGGGAGGGAGAAGTGGAGCAACGAGAGTTGACCTCACAAGCATGTTCTCCGAAATTATCTTCGTCCGACGTTCCGGTGGCGGGCGGCGTCGAAACAGAAGGCGCACCCCCTCTACCCCTTTTCTTCCCCTTCTTTTTCTTCCCTTGCATCAATTGCAGTAAGTAAATTTCGAAATTTCAGAGTAGGATCATTACTTTATCACAAGCCCAAGAATAACGATCTCGCCGAAATTTCCTTATATCGTGGGTGCTGCGTGCACAATTCATGCACATTCCATGCACGTTTCGTGCACATTCCTAGTCTCTCCAACCAAGACATTGCGATAAGAAACAACCTTAGCCATGTGGCTATATCGTCAATGCAAATAGAAAACTCTATTGAATTGAAGTAAATTTATCACATGTGAACTAATTTAGAGTTTTTCAGGATATTAACCCAATCATTTATACAACATCGCCACTATCACATCCAAGAGCAGTCTTTTCAAGTCTGGTGGTATCTGGAGAAATCATGTATGTGCTTAGGCCTTCTTGAGAGCAGAATAGAGAGCTCCAGGCCATCGTCGATCCTACCGATTCTGGTTTCACCTGTTTGTTGGGGCGTAAGTCAAAGAATTCGGATCACAAAGCGCTATTTAAAAAACATGGAGAACTCAAGAATCCTGAGACGTAAATTAACGTATGCATATCATCTATTTGATCTTCATCGACATCACCTTCCCACCCTATCTTCACGCACAAAAAGAAAAGAAAGAAGGGAAAATATCACATAGATATAACGAAGAATTTGTTTGGGAAGTAAGGGATAACATACCTTTGCAGAAGGGGTTTTCTTCCCCCTAAGTAGGAAAGAGCATTCCAATGATAACAGGCATGGAACTCTTCCCCGAGCCTACAGGGACCATTTGGGGAGATCTTCCAAGTGCACACGGTGCATCTGCCCTCGGCGCACGTAGTGTTCTCGATGCATTGAATCATCGTCTCTCGATTGCACGTATATGTCAAACCACTCAAACCGTTCGGGCCACGAAAAGCCGCACAAGAAGAGGGTTTGGTCGACGAAGATGGGTATGAATGAATATTCCTAATTGTCCTTCACTTGATGAATTCCCAAGTCGTCATTCTTCGATTTGTAGTGGACGGTGAGTGTGGTTTTGGCGGCAAACCGTTCTCGATCTTCACGTGCGTCTTCTTCCAAATGCTTCCGACATAGCTACTCGGGAATAACGACCAAACAAGGAGGAGTGCAACCAATGGCTTCGTCATTGGGGTAGGAGTTGGTCCGAATATAGAATCTAGCACTCAAATTAAACACCGATTCTCGGTGATGAATGACCTCACGAAGGAAAGAGGAAAATAGGGGGAGAGGGAGGGAGAAGTGGGGCAATGAAAGTTGACCTCACAAGCCTCTTCTCTGGAAGTATCTTCGTCCGCATTCCGGTGGCGGGTGGCGACAAAACAGAAGGCGCACCCCCTCTACCCCTTTTTCTCCCCCTTCTTTTTCTTCCGTTGCATCAATTGCAGTAAGTAAATTTCGAAATTTCGGAGTAGGATCATTACTTTATCACAAGCACAAGAATAACGATCTCGCCGAAATTTCCTTCTATCGTGCATGCTGCGTGCACGATTCATGCACATTCCATGCACGTTTCGTGCACATTCCTAGTCTCTACAACCAAGACATTTCGATAAGAAACAACCTTAGTCATGTGGCTATATTGTGAATGCAATTAGAAAAGTTTATTGAATTGAAGTAAATTTATCACATGTGAACTAATTTATAGTTTTTCAGGATATTAACCCAATCATTTATACAACATCGCCTCTATCACATCCAAGGGCAGTCTTTTCAAGTCTGGTCGTATCTGGAGAAATCATGTATGTGCTTAGGCCTTCTTTAAAAGAGAATAGAGAGCTCAAGGCCATCTTCGATCCTACCGATTCTGGTTTCATCTGTTTGTTGTGGCATAAGTCAAAGAATTCGGATCACAAAGCGCTATTTAAAAAACATGGAGAACTCAAGAATCCTGAGACGTAAATTAACGTATGCATATCATCTATTTGATCTTCATCGACATCACCTTCCTTCCCTATCTTCACGCACAAAAAGAAAAGAAAGAACGGAAAGTATCACATAGATATAACGAAGAATTTGTTTGGGAAGTAAGGGATAACATACCTTTGCAGAAGGGGTTTTCTTCCCCCTAAGTAGGAACGAGCATTCAAATGATAACAGGCATGGAACTCTTCCCCGAGCCTACAGGGACCATTTGGGGAGATCTTCCAAGTGCACACGGTGCATCTGCCCTCGGTGCACTTGGTGTTCTCGATGCATTGAATCATCGTCTCTCGATTGCACGTATATGTCAAACCACTCAAACCGTTCGGGCCACGAAAAGCCGCACAAGAAGAGGGTTTGGTCGACGAAGATGGGTATGAATGAGAATTCCCAACTGTCCTTCACCTGATGAATTCCCAAGTCGTCATTCTTCGATTTGTAGTGGACAGTGAGTGTGGTTCTGGCCGGCAAACCGTTCTCGATCTTCACGTGCGTCTTCTTCCAGATGCTTCCGACATAGCTACTCAGAAATAACGACCAAACGAGGAGGAGTGCAACCAATGGCTTCGTCATTGGGGCAGGAGTTGGTCCGAATATAGAATCTAGCACTCAAATTAAACACCGATTCTCGGTGATGAATGACCTCACGAAGGAAAGAGGAAAAATAGGGGGGAGAGGGAGGGAGAAGTGGGGCAATGAAAGTTGACCTCACAAGCCTCTTCTCTAGAAGTATCTTCGTCCGACATTCCAGTGGCGGGTGGCGACAAAACAGAAGGCGCACCCCCTCTACCCCTTTTTCTCCCCCTTCTTTTTCTTCCATTGCATCAATTGCAGTAAGTAAATTTCGAAATTTCGGAGTAGGATCATTACTTTATCACAAGCACGAGAATAACGATCTCGCCGAAATTTCCTTCTATCGTGCATGCTGCGTGCACGATTCGTGCGCATTCCGTGCACGTTTCGTGCACATTCCTAGTCTCTACAACCAAGACATTTCGATAAGAAACAACCTTAGTCATGTGGCTATATTGTGAATGCAATTAGAAAAGTTTATTGAATTGAAGTAAATTTATCACATGTGAACTAATTTATAGTTTTTCAGGATATTAACCCAATCATTTATACAACATCGCCTCTATCGCATCCAAGGGCAGTCATTTCAATCCTGGTGGTATCTGGAGAAATCATGTATGTGCTTAGGCCTTCATTAAAAGAGAACAGAGAGCTCAAGGCCATCTTCGATCCTACCGATTATGGTTTCACCTGTTTGTTGTGGCGTAAGTCAAAGAATTCGGATGACAAAGCGCTACTTAAAAAACATGGAGAACTCAAGAATCCTCGAGACGTAAATTAACGTATGCATATCATCTATTTGATCTTCATCGACATCACCTTCCCTCCCTATCTTCACGCACAAAAAGAAAAGAAAGAAGGGAAAGTATCTCATGTATATAACGAAGAATTTGTTTGGGAAGTATGGGATAACATACCTTTGCAGACTAGGATTTCTTACCCCTAAGTAGGAATGAGCATTCCAATGATAATTGGCATGGACCTCTTCCCCGAGCCTACAGGGACCATTTGGGGAGATATTCCAAGTGCACAAGGTGCATCTGCCCTCGGTGCACTTGGTGTTCTCGGTGCATCGAACCATCGTCTCTCGATTGCACGTATATGTCAAACCACTCAAACCGTTCGGGCCACGAAAAGCCGCACAAGAAGAGGGTTCGGTCGACGAAGATGGGTATGAATGAGAATTCCCAGCTATCCTTCACCTGATGGATTCCCAAGTCGTCATTCTTCGATTTGTAGTGGATGGTGAGTGTGGTTTTGGCCGGCAAACCATTCTCGATCTTCACGTGCATCTTCTTCCAGATGCTTCCGGCACAGCTGCTCACGAATAAGGACCAAAGGAGGAGGAGCGCAACCAATGGCTTCGTCATTGGGGCAAGAGTTGGTCCGAATATAGAATCTAGCACTCAGATTAAACACCGATTCTCGGTGATGAATAACCTCACGAACGAAAGATGGAAAATAGTGGGGGAGAGGGAGGGGAAGTGGAGCAACGAGAGTTGACCTCACAAGCTTGTTCTCCAGAAGTATCTTCATCCGACGTTCCGATGGCGGGCAGCGACGAAACATAAGGCGCACCACCTCTACCCCTTTTTCTTCTCCTTCTTGTTCTTCCCTTGCATCAATTGCAGTAAGTAAATTTCCAAATTTCATAGTAGGATCATTACTTTATCACAAGCCCGAGAATAATGCTACGTGCACGATTCGTGCACATTCCTAGTCTCTCCAACCAAGACATTTCGATAAGAAACAACCTTAGCCATGTGGCTATATCGTCAATGCAATTAGAAAACTCTATTGAATTGTAGTAAATTTATCACATGTGAACTAATTTAGAATTTTTCAGGATATTAACCCAATCATTTATACAACATCGCCTCTATCACATCCGAGGGCAGTCTTTTCAAGTCTGGTGGTATCTGGAGAAATCATGTATGTGCTTAGGCCTTCTTTAAAAGAGAATAGAGAGCTCAAGGCCATCTTCGATCCTACCGATTCTGGTTTCACCTGTTTGTTGTGGCGTAAGTCAAAGAATTCGAATGACAAAGCGCTAATTAAAAAACATGGAGAACTCAAGAATCCTGAGACGTAAATTAACGGATGCATATCATCTATTTGATTTTCATCGACATCACCTTCTCTCCCTATCTTCACGCACAAAAAGAAGAGAAAGAAGGGTAAAAAAATGGAAATTAACATCAACTTCATGTCTGTGACTAGACGTTGTATGCGGCAGCACTTGTTCCTATCACCTTCGTTCTCCTCCTCCCGAAAACCTTCACTGGCAAGTCCCTCCAAAGCTCTAGATATTCGACGTTCCGGCTCCTCTGCCGAACTAGAGTTGAGATTTAGGCCGCGATTTGAGGAGGAATTTCGAGTGTATAATGAAAACCAACTCCAATGAGTACACAGAGGGAAAGTATGACATAGATAAAACAAAGAATTTATTTGGGAAGTAAGGGATAACATTCCTTTGTAGAAGGGGTTTTCTTCCCCTATCTAGGAATGAGCATTCCAATGATAACATGCATGGAACTCCTCGCCGAGCCTCCAGGGACCATTAGGGGACCGAAAAATGGCAAATCGTTGGTGTAATTGAAAATGCTACGAGCTCAAATTTATTTCAGCTTTTACCACTCGAAGTTTAACTGCTACTCATTCTAAATGTTATTTGGACGCTATTTCATATTTTCTTTAGGGACACAGTAGGAACTCCTTTGTAATTGGCTAAGGATGAAACATTTAATCATTTAGGATTAATACCCTGAAAAACCCCAAACCAGTACACCTATGACAAATTTACCATGACTGATCATAATAAACCATAAACCGGTACATTTATGACAAATTTAATCCAATCTAATTTATTCGACGGTGAAAAATCTCAAACTGGTAAATTTGTGACAAATATACCCTCCGTTAAATTGGATTAATACCACAAAAAAATCACAAAAATTATAAATTGTGGCAAACAAAAAGTAAAATCCTATACTGGTGTACCAATTTACTGTCACGTGTCATTTAACTTAATAATTTGACAGTAAAATTTAACGGAAACTAATAGAGGGTAAATTTGTCATAAGTGTGCCATATTATGGTAAATTTGTCAAAAGCGTACTGGTTTTGGATTTTTTATGGTCAAAAAAATAATTTGAAGTAAATTTGTCACATGTGTGCTAGTTTATGGTTTCTCAGGGTATTAACCCAATCATTTATACAACATCGCCTCTATCACATCTAAGGGTGGTCTTTTTAAGCCTGGTGGTATCTAGAGAAATCCTATATGTGCTTAGGTCTTCTTTAAAAGAGAATAGAGAGCTCAAGGCCATCTTCGATCCTACCGATTCTGGTTTCATCTGTTTTTTGTGGCGTAAGTCAAAGAACTCGGATGACAAAGCGCTAATTAAAAAACATGGAGAACTCAAGAATCGTGAGACATAAATTAATGTATGCATATCATCTACTTGATCTTCATTGACATCACCTTTCCTCCCTATCTTCACGTACAAAAAGAAAAGAAAGAAAGAAAAAAAATGGAAATTGACATCAACATCATGTCTGCGACTAGACGTTGCACGCTGCATCACTAGTTCCTATCTACTTCATTCTCCTCCTCCTGAAAACCTTCACTGGCAAGTACCTCTAAAGCTTTAAGTATCCGACATTTCAGTTCCTCTGCCGGACCAGAGTTGAGATTTAGGCCGCCGATGCAAGGAGGAATTTCGAGTACATAATGAAGACCAACTCCAATGAGTACACAAAGGGAAAGTATGACATAGATATAACGAAGAATTTGTTTGGGAAGTAAGGGATAACATACCTTTGCAGAAGGGGTTTTCTTCCCCCTAACTAGGAACAAGCATTCCAATGATAATAGGCATGGAACTCTTCCCCGAGCCTATAGGGACCATTGAGGGAGATCTTCCAAGTGCCCACGGTGCATCTGCCCTCGACGCACTTGGTGTTCTTGGTGCATCGACCATCGTCTCTCGATTGCACGTATATGTCAAACCACTCAAACCGTTCGGGCCACGAAAAGCCGCACAAGAAGAGGGTTCGGTCGACGAAGCTGGGTATGAAGGAGAATTCCTAGCTGTCCTTCGCCTGATGGATTCCCAGGTCATCATTCTTTGATTTCATTCTTCGATTTGCCGTGGACGATGAGTGTGGTTCCAACCGGCAAACCGTTCTTGATCTTCACGTGCGTCTTCTTCTAGATGCTTCCGACACAGCTACTAACGAATAAGGACCAAACAAGGAGGAGCACAACCAATGGCTTCGTCATTGGGGCAAGAGTTTGTCCGAATATAGAATCTAGCACTCAAATTAAACACCGATTCTCGGTGATGAATGACCTCACGAACGAAAGAAGGAAAATAGAGGGGAGAGAGAGGGAGGGAGAAGTGGAGCAATGAAAGTTGACCTCACAAGCGTGTTCTCCGTAAGTATCTTCATTTGACGTTCCGGTGGCGGGCGGCGACGAAACAGAAGGCACACCCCTCTGCCCCTGTTTCTCCCCCTTCTTTTTCTTCCCTTGCATCAATTGCAGTAAGTAAATTTAGAAAAGTAAATTTAGAAATTTCAGAGTAGGATCATTACTTTATCGCAAGCCCGAGATAACGATCTAGCCAAAATTTCCTTCTATCGTGCATGCTATATGCACGATTCATGCACATTCCATGCACGTTTCGTGCACATTCCTAGTCTCTCCAACCAAGACATTGCGAGAAGAAACAGCCTTAGCCATGTGGCTAGATCGTCAATGCAATTAGAAAACTCTATTGAATTGACTGCCATCGATTGTGAGAGACGAAGGGGCGGATGGTAGAGTAGTTGTTCGGTAAATCTGCAATGAAGGAAATGGAGATGCGAACGAAGGGACAGATAGTGAAGCTTCACCTATAATCCATGCATGATGTGCGGTTAATGTTGTGTCTTGGACCTAATATTAATTGGACATCATGCATTACAAGTGAGGCCTCACTATTTGCCTCCTCGATCGCGTTGTTGTTCCTTTGCATCTCCATCTCCCTCACTCTGGACCTCCACTCCATATTTTTACCGAACAAGTCCTCCAGCCTCAACCCCTTTGTCCCCGGCATCATCAAGTAGAACTGCACTCACCCAAATCTCATAATCACCATGAACAAGAAGATGGTCCCGCCAAGGGTAACCGCCCCGTGCAACGGCATTAACTTCATGGATATCGGTCCAATGGAGTTTATGGTTCTTCCTCTCTTTTCCTTTATTTTGGTTATTGGTTGGTTTAAGTAGCCAGGAAACATTAGACATCTTTTTGTTGTGTTACGAGCTCTGTCTTCTCGGTTCTTGAAGGAAGATGGATTAAATCTACCGTCTAATATCATCATTCATTTGAATAGAACTCCCGACAAGTTTGTCATTGTCCCTACTAGACAAAAGGTGCCAACTCTGGTGTAGGTGATCAACTTACATGTATTTAATTAGGAAAATTGGAGCTAATCAAAAAAAGTATTTAACTGTTTTGGTTGAGTGTCCCAGTGTAAAATGGCAGCACTTTGTCATTCATTTGTTACTTATTTTGAATTGCTAATAAACTCTATTACTACCACCTCTAGAAAATTGCCTTTTTTTTTTCTTTTAACTGACGATCCTCGTTACCGTGATGTCCATTGTTTGTTCTTTATTGTAGGTTCTCTATCCGATTACACAATAGTAAGCTACGGCATTTGATCGTCCGGTTCATGCTCTGGTGCTTGTTATTTCTCTGGCTTTCTTCCCCGTGTTGTTAATTCCAGTCAAACCTTCCATGTGGCTAGCAAGAAAGATATCTAGTCAGATGTGGTCTAGGTTTCATTATAATAATGATTGGAATAACTATTGGAATTGTCCTACCCTAATTAATAGCCCTAATTAACAGAACAGTAATTAATAGGACAACTGTTATGTGAACGTATACATTTGAGGGACCTCATTCTTCTGATGAGCTTAGTGAATAATTGATACGCCACTAATTACTCGATGTTTTTTTACCATCATAGTTGAGAATAGCGGGTTTAAGACCTGCTCAGAGTGCATTGCAACATTGCTCTTGGACTTGGTGGTAATTCATTTCCTCTAACCCACCCACCCCCCCCCCCCCCCCAAAAAAAAAAAAAAGAAGCTATTTGTGTCGGTTATTGACTTTTGGTTTGCTCCATATCTTCTCATTCCATTGTAGACATTGCTAAATATGGTGGATGATTATTGGATCTCGCAACACTTTCTGTGGACAAGTATCTATTTTTTGGTCTTGGCTTCAAGTTATCAGCGCCGTTTAATTTGTTATGTCGGTCGTGTAAGTGCGGATTGCTTAGTTTGGACTTTCATATTTTAAAGAAAGTTCTCTTTCTATAGCTCACTGAAATTGCTGTGTCAACCGCAAGTGTGAATCATCAAGGCTCATCCTGTGCATCTACAGAGTTCATCTTTCTTTAGAGCAAGAAACCAATTGTTGGAGCATAACATTCTCCAAGTCATATCCACCACAGTAGTGAACTCAAAGCTACAACTCCCCTCATTGACTTGCAATTGCTACAATTGCAACCTCGAACTAATGCAATACCGATTCTTATTATGCTAAGCCCAAAAAAGGGAAGGAAGAACTTGCCTAGCGCAGTGGTCGCTCCTTGGGTTAGAATACTTAGAGCCGCCCCTTGTGTGCCTTCCTATTGTTTTGCATAAAATATTTTGTTGAAAAATATTTTTCTCATTTTCTAGTATTTAGAAAAAAAAAATAATCATTTTCTAGTCAAAACCTGCATTTGGACCAGAGACCTTCGAGCTTGGCCATGGGATCCTCAAAACTCGTGCTCCAGTCCTCGGCAGCCAAGCCTAGGTACTTGGCTCTATGGCCTTAGTCCTTCGAGGTTAGGACCAGTTGCTTGGCAGCCACAATCAGGTCCATAAAGGCCGGGTACAAGTCCTTCAAGGCCAGGCCCTAGACCCTAGTGTCCATGCTTAGGTTTCTAGCGTCCATACCCAGGTAGCTGCTAGGTACTTGGCTCCACTGCTCGAGTCACTGATTCCTTAAACCTAGTCCAGAGAAGTGACCCTTTGGTCTCTTGAGGTTGAGCTCGAGTCCACCGAGGTTTGGGCCTAGATCCACAAAGGCTAGCCTGGAGACCCAATGCCTATGCCTGACTTCAAGGCAGCAATGCTCAGCTCCTAACCCCGTGTCCATTAGCCTCAAGACTAGAGTGCCCATGCCCTCGTCCTCGATAGCCATGCTTGGATACTCGGCCCTCATACCTTAGTCACTAGCAATCAGCCTGGTTCTCGACAAGAATGCTTGTGAGAATGCTTGTGCTTGAGGAATTTGGACCTCAACAACTCACTACAACTCATTTTCATCCGACTTTCTACGGTGAAAACGTTCATACAGCTCTGGTGGTAGCTCTGGTGGTAATACAGCTCTGGTAATTGTCTCCGGAACAAGGAACATCACCAACTTTGTTAACCCAAAATAGTTACAGTCAGCAAAGAAAAAAGAAAAGGAAAATTACTTAATCATACACGTAACCTGTAACCTCTCAAGTATCCTTAAGTATTCCTAGCAAGAATGCTTGTACCTAATCAATTTTTGAGGATAAGAGATATCGCTAGAAAGAGAAATCAAATTACTTGCCATGGATTGAGGGAGTAGATTGTGAATGGTTGAGAGAGAGAGAGAGAGAGAGTTATGCCAGATTTAAAATTAAGAGATGGTGTATTATTTTAGATTGGGATATGTTCAGCAGAACTCCTAAAACTTGTCAAGAAAGTGCAAATGAGTCCTAAAACTTACAAAAAGTGCAATCAAGTCTTAAAACTTGTCAAGTTAGTTCAATTGAGTCCTAAAGTTAACACCGTCAAGAAAATTAACAGAAATTGCTTACGTGGTGCAGACGTCATATTTTAAATGAAAATTTAATTTTATATATGGCTTTTTAAAATTATTTTTTATTCAAAATCTGTAAAAATTAGATTGAAAACTAAAAAGGAAAAGTTAAATTTTAAAAAAAAAAAAAAAACAAAACTAAAAAAAAAAAAAAGGCCACCGGTGGAGCTTCCGCCGCCGCCCATCGCCGGAGGGGCCAACGACGGCTGCCGGAGGGGCCGTCGACCGTAGCCGGCCCTCACCGGGCGAGGCCTCGCCGACCCTGTGAGGGCCGGCCACCCTCGCCAAGTCGGGCGAGGACGCCCAGATCTGGGCACGCCGACCCTCATGGGGGGCCAGCGACCATCGCCCGCCCTTGACGAGGCCTCACCGGCCCTCGTCTGGGGTCGGCGATGCTCCCCCAGATCTGGGCGAGCACGCATCATCCGACGAGGGAAAAATAAAGATTACTTAATTTTGAATAACAACATCCACTTATTTCTTCTTCTTTTTGAGCCAACTAAATAAATTTTAGATAATGCTTATTATTTCTTATCATTCTTATCATGTAACAATATATTACAATAGAAAATAGGGCACAAAATATTTTCTTTTTCATTTTTTATGTTTTCAATTTCTTATACATAATTATGATTTACTTGAGAACATTAGGATAATAACTAAGATTTTCATTTTGAAATTTTGGCAGACATAGAATTGATGAGTAATGGGATAGCATACGTAAAGACCAACAAACAAATGATGAATTTGAGGATCAACTAATGAGGGTTTCAAAGTTATCATCCCTTATTGGGTTGATACTGGCTTGGTGTATCCCCAACAAGATTGTTTACCATTGCAAAAAAGGGTTGGTAGCAAGCATCTTCTTCGTCGGAGCCCTCATTGTGACCATTAAGGATGACTACTTCATCCTTGTGGTTGGCCGCTTCATAATTAATATTGTTGCGAGCTATACCCTCATCATCGTTTCCATTTATATTGCTGAATTCTCCAGTCTCTTATCGGGGCTTGCTCACCTCCTTCCCTGAGGTACTCCTTTCATTTCTTTTTTTTTTTCTCCAAATTTTGTAAAATATTTTTGTTTTTTAATTTATCCTCAATGATTACCGGGGGAAAAATTAAGGTTAGATATTTAAAGTTAAAGGAAGGTGATTGCTTTCTTATACGTGTTTTGGTGGTTTAGGTATTCATCAACATGGCACCCTCCTCAGCAACATCTCCCACTTTTTCTTATTTAGGATTCACTCTAATCTCAACTGGCGTCTCTTACTCGGCATCGGAGGAATCCCCTTCTTGCTCATTTTTTGAGTCGTCGCCATGCTAGAATCCCCTCAATGGCTTATCATGTAGGGCCATCAGTGTGATGCGAAGTGTATCCTTGCCCAAATCTCCAACTCTGAGGAGGGGGCTACAATCCAGCTTGCCAAGATTAAGGAGGCTGTTGGCATCCCTGAAGAGAACAACGGCGACATCATTGAGGTCACTAGCCAGAGCGCTTATGGGGACATGTGGCGGGATCTCCACTTGACCTCACCTAGCTTACACATGCTTGCATCCACTATTAAAATCTACTTCATCCAACAAGCTTTTGGGAGTGACACCATCATCCTTTACAGCCCTTCCATTTTAGTCAAAAATACTTTATGACTTATTAGTACTTACGTCAGTTGGAATATGTACATAATACACACGATGCCGACACATCACGTGCACGATGCTAGCACACTACGTGGCCTCCTTCTCCATTGGGATGGGGCCAATTGCATCAATATATAGCTTAGAGATGTTCCCTCCAAGGTTGCATGTACGAGGGTGTGCAATAGGCGTCACTGTGAGCCAGCTAGCAAGCGGTTTAATATCCTTCGAATTCGTGTTTTACTTCCAGAAAATTACTCTTGGTGGGTTGCCATTCTTCATGTTTATACTTGGGGTCTTTAAACATTTTCTCTTGTAATTTTACCCAATTCGTTGAGTTACATGAGGTGCCAATTGACTTAGTTTGCAGGAATTAGAAGACATTCAGATCGAAGTCAACGATAACGTTCAGAGGAATCCGATCGAGGAAGTGAAGCCACGTTGGAACAAGCACGCCGCTTCCTACACCTTCTTGGCTTCCATCATATGCATTTTTCTAGGTTTCGGTTAGTCCTATCACTCAATAGATACATCCAATATCATGAAGCATGGAAAAATTCACCCTAGTGGTCCTGCATAAAGTTCGGAACCTACGATATATTTTTGCGAATTAATTTTTCATACAACGAATCAATTCCTTGCAACTTATTTATGTTGAAAAAACACAATATATAATTTATTATATTGCACTTCGTTTTGTAACTTTATTATTGATAAAATGATAAACTTATTGACAAATTTTTTTTTTATGCATAAACAAAGAAAAATAAAGATTACTTAATTTTGAATAACAACATCCACTGATTTCTTCTTCTTTTTTAGCCAAGTAAGTAAATTTCAGATAATACTTATTATTTCTCATCATTCTTACCATGTAATAATATATTACAATGGAAAATAGGGCACAATTTTTTTTTCATTTTTTATGTTTTCAATTTCTTATACATAATTATGATTTACTTGAGAACATTAGGATAATAACTAAGATTTTCATTTTGGAATTTCGACAGACATCGGATTGATGAGTAAGGGGATAACATACGTAAAGCCTAACCAACAAACGAATGATGAGTTCGAGGATCAACTAATGGGGGTTTCAAAGTTATCCTCCCCTATTGGGTTGATACTGGCTTGGTGGATCCCCAACAAGATTGTTTACCATTGCAAAATAGGGTAGGTAGCAAGCATCTTCTTCGGAGCCCTCATTGTGACCATTAAGGATGACTACTTCATCCTTGTGGTTGGTCGCTTCATAATTAATATTACTGCGAGCTATACCCTCATCATCATTCCCATTTATATTGCTGAAAGCTCTCTAATCTCTTATCGAGGCTTGCTCACCTCCTTCCCTGAGGTACTCCTTTCATTTCTTTTTTTTTTCCTCCAAATTTTGTAAAATATTTTTGTTTTTTAATTTATCATCAATGATTGTTGGAGGAAAAATTAAGGTTAGATATTTAAAATTAAAGGAAGGTGATTGCTTTCTTATACGTGTTTTGGTGATTCAAGTATTCATCAACACAGGCACCCTCCTTAGTGACATCTCCCACTTTTTCTTATTTAGGATTCACTCTAACCTCTGCTGGCGTCTCTTACTCAGCATAAGAGGAATCCCCTTCTTGCTCATTTTTTGGGTCCTCACCATGCCAGAATCCCCTCGATGGCTTATCATGCAGGGCCGTAAGCGCGATGCGAAGCGTATCCTTGCCCAGATCTCCAACTCTGAGGAGGAGTCTACAATCCTGCTTGCCAAGATTAAGGAGGCTATTGGCATCCCTGAAGAGAACAACGGCGACATCATCGAGGTCACCAGCCAGAGCACTTAGGGGGACATGTGGCGAGATCTCCACTGGACCTCGGTTGCCTTACACATGCTTGCATGCACTATTGGAATCTACTTCATTCAACAAGCTTTTGGGAGTGACACCATCATCCTTTACAACCCTTCCATTTTAGTCAAAAATACTTTATGACTTATTAGTACTTATGTCAATTGGATTTGTTATGCTTTTTTAATGGAAATTTAGATTTTTTATGTTGATGGTGGAATATGTACATAATACGAACCGATGCCGGCATGGCACGTGCACGATGCTAGCACGACATGTACATAACACTTAGGGCATCATTTTATTGCTCGCGAAGATTCACTTAGGGCATCATTTTATTGCTCGCGAAGATCTCTCTCTCTCTCTCTCTCTCTCTCTCTCTCAGGTACAATGCGGGGAAGGAGGCGGCGGTCGTTGTGCTTCGTCTGTTTACGCATTATTTTATTTATTCATTTCATTCAAAAATTCTTATTTTTTTTTCTGACTTCCCGTAACCCCGCTTTCACATGGCGGATCGGTCTGAATGATCACTTTACCACATTCTTGAAGCCTTCTTGGTCTCCTAGTGAGAACTAGTTGCTTTCTGGGGGAGGGGTTTCGAAACTTGGCTTGCTTGTTTGGCTGCTTTCTCTTGTGCCAGCTCTGAAATCGGAGGTCTCTACAAGGTCTTTGCCGATTCCTTTACGGCATTCTTCCCTTTCCCGAGCGCGCTCCAATTCTCCATCGCGGCTCCCAAGTCGCCGTCATCGCCATCGTCGCCATTCGCATTGATCGGTTTGGACTCGTCTCTCGCAATGTGCAGTGCGCAGGAGGAACGCTAGCTTCGTTCTCTGACTTTCTTCAGTCGCTGAAGAAGAGCGCGAGTGTCGGCATCGAAGGAACGACGAAGAAGTCGATCAATCTGTCCTCCGTCTCCGAAGTTTCAGACGTCACTCACGATGATGAGACCGCCGAGGTAACGGTTTTGGATCTCCTTCTAAATTTTCGAAATAGGTGAATCGTTTTGACGGATTAGGATGATCTGTGTGAACATAGCTGTGGCGGAGGCTTTTCTGTTGCAAAATGCAGATTCAAAGATATATGCCTGAGCTTTTATGGTCATCTTTTGCGTTTTGGCCATAATCGGTGTTGTTCACAGATAGGATTGTGTCGTGGTACCCCTGCCTATGGAAATCATTTTAAGTAATACATGCGATGTATCATTTGCAATTTAAGCCCAATGAGGAGGACAACGACGGCAATCAATCAGTTCCGACCGAAGCTTGGTCATCCTCGCGAAAGTAAAAGCCTACAGTGAAGCAGGTCATGCTTCTAATTTTAAGCCCAACCGATTTTAATGTGAAATTTGCTTCCACACGAGGACGAGTGACAACCTATTTCGGATTAAGGGTTGTAGTCATGTGTACGACATCCATTGCAATGCTAAGTACATAATTTCAAAACTTGACAATAACGTAATACGCATAGATTGCCCTGTCTCGAGCTGTGGGGGAAATACAACATAAGGCCAAACCTGAATTTAATTAAAAATACTTTATGACTTATTAGTACTTATGTCAATTGGATGTTATGGTTTTTAATCGAAATTTAGATTTTTTACGTTGATGTTGGAATATGTACATAATACGCACGATGCTGGCACGTCACGTGCACGATGCTAGCACGACATGTACATAACACACTTAGGGAATTATTTTATTGCTCGCGAAGATTCACACACACTCTCTGTCTCTCTCTGTCGGGTACAGTACGGGGAAGAAGGCGGTGGTCGTCGTGCTTCGTCTGTTGACGCATTATTTTATTTATTTTTATTTCATTCATAAATTCTTTTTTTTTCTGACTTCCCATAACCCCGCTTTCACATGGTGGATCGGTCTGAATGATCACTTTACCGCATTCTTGAAGCCTTCTTGGTCTCCGAGTGAGAACTAGTTGCTTTCTGGGGAGGGGTTTCGAAACTTGGCTTGCTTGCTTGGCTGCTTTCTCTGGTGCCAGCTCTGAAATTGGAGGTCTCTACATGGTCTTTACCGATTCCTTTACGGCATTCTTCCCTTTCACGAGCGGGCTTCGATTCTCCATTGCAGCTCCCGAGTCGCCATCATCGCCATTCGTGTCGATTGATTTGGACTTGTCTCTCGCAATATGCGGTGCACAGGAGGAACACTAGCTTCGTTCTCTGACTTTCTTCAATTGCTGAAGAAGAGCACGAGCGTCAGCATCAAAGGAACGGCAAAGAAGTCAATCGATCTGTCCTCCGTCTCCGAAGTTTCTGTTGAAATATGTCTCGAGTTTGAGTCCAATGTGAAATTTCGAATATTTCGAAATGGATATGTTGCGGACTTTCAAAATTAAGTGAAGAAGATCCGAAGATCAACTTCCCAAAATTTGAATCTGCGTTGGAGAATTTGGCCGCTGAAATAGGAAAGTTCAACTTTGACTTGGATTTGGATTTTGTTTAAAACATACATAAATATGTTTTGGATAAAATCGTTTTAGATAGGAAACGGAATCCTATGAGAAGTTGGCAAAAGAATAAGGGTTTCACTTATATATAGACTTGTGGCTGTGGGTGGTAGACATGGATCACAAATTGTCTTAAAGCGCCGCGTGAGTGCTTGGTGTTCCGCCGTTAATCGTGAAGAGTTGGTCTTGAAGCGCCGTCTAGTCGTCGAGTGCTTGGGAGGGATTTTTCTTTGTTGTTCTTGTCCATGAATTACATCCAAAAAAGATTAGTGTTTATAGCCGATTTAAATCTTGTGGTAAGATTTGCGTGTAATTCCTTCATGAGATTGAGATATTATTTCTTGAGGAATTTCGGGGCTTGGGCAACACCGAGAGAGTGTTTGAGTGACTCGAGTGTGTAATCTCATTGTATCGCTTGATCTATAGTGAAATTCGTTGTTGCTCTCCCCGTGGACGTAGGTCTTTACGACTGAACCACATAAATCCGGTGTCCGATTTATTTTCTTCTTCTGTCTATATTATTGTTCGATTGCTCGCCTTTTCGCAACAAGTGGTATTAGAGCCAAGTTTGGCTAAGTTGAAGCGAATCGATGGTGACAGAAGAAGTAAAAGTGAGAATCGACAGATTTGATGAGAAAGATTTTAGTTTATGGAAGATGCAGATTGAAGATTATCTTTACCAGATGAAACTGCACTTGCCCTTATCTAGGGAGAAACCAGAGACGATGAAGCAAGCTGATTCGGATTTGCTAGATAGACGAGCTATGGGTGTTATTCGGTTGACATTGGCTCGTAACGTCACATTTAACATCTTGAAGGAGAAGACCACTGCTGATTTGATGCAAGCCCTGTCGGATATGTACGAGAAGCCCTTTGCGATCAACAAAGTCTATTTGATGCGACGTCTGTTTAATTTGAAGATGAGCGAAGGTGCGTCAGTTGCAAATCATATCAATGAATTCAATGTGATTGTTAGTCAATTGAGTTCAGTTGAGATTGACTTTGAAGATGAGGTACGTGCTTTGATTCTGTTATCCTCATTGCCTAATAGTTGGAATACTACTGTTACTGTTGTTAGTAATTCCTCTGGGTCAACAAGTTTGACATTTGATGGGGTTCGAGATTTGATTCTAAGCGAGGATATTCATAGAAGAGAATTTGGCGAACCTATATCTACTGCTTTAGTAGGTGAAAATAGAGGAAGATCTAGAACATGTGTGCGTAAGAGTAGTACTAATATGAACATGCGTAGTCAATCTAGGACTGCTGATGTTGTCTGTTGGAGCTGTGGCAAGAACGGGCATCTTAGAAGGAATTGCCTTAAGTTTAAGAATGAGAAAGGTAAGGGAATTATAGTTGATTCTATAGATAATATTGCAGCTGTAGCAGATAATGCCGATTAAGTCTTGTTTGTCACTAATGATTCATCGTTTGATGGATGGATTATGGATTCTGGTTGTTCTTTTCATGTCACACCAAATAAAAACCGGTTTATCACTTATCAGTGCACGGGTAGTGGTAAAGTCCAGTTAGGGAACAACGCTGAGTGCGATATTGTGGGTGTTGGTGATGTTAAAATCAGAATGCATGATGGCATTGTGAGGACATTGACTAGAGTAAGGCATGTTCCAGAGTTGAAAAAGAATTTAATTTCCTTGGGTGCCCTAGATTCAGGTGGTTGCAAATATTCTTCAGAAGGTGGAATTCTGAAGGTTGTTCGAGGTGCCCTGGTGATAATGAAAGGAATCAAGCACGGAGGCCTGTATAAACTTCAAGGTGAGGCAGTGACAAATTTCACTACGGAGACGTCGGATACATCTGTCGAGAGTTTATTAACTGCTCGAGGAAGGCCTGGGTGTTTGTGCCAATGCACAAGTTTGATGCTGGTGTCAGGATCACGCGGTTGAGAGCTTAGATCGAGACGGAGACTGATAAGTCGATCAAGCATGTGCGGACTGACAATAGCATGGAGTTCTGCTCGGAGCTGGCAAATAAATTCTGTATGAAAGAGGGCATAGTGAAACACCGCACTAGTGCTAGAAAATCACAACAATTTGCAAAATTGATGAGCAAAACATTACTGGAGATGGGCCGAAAAATGATCACTAGTGCTGGTATTGCTAGGAGAATCCTAGCTGATGCGCTTAGTACGATAAGTTGCCTAGTGAATAGATCCCCATCAACTGCTATTGAATGGCGGACTCCTGAAGAAGTATGGTCAGGTAACGTTGCTGGTTATTCTATTATTAGATTGTTTGGTTGCCCGTGTTATTTTCGAGGGAGTGATGGTAAGCTCGATTGGAGGGCAAGGTGCATATTCCATGGCTATGCATAAGGTGAGCGGGGCGATCGATTGTGGTGTCCAGATATAAATTCACCTGTTAATAGCAGAGAAGTTACCGTTGATGAGTCTCCAGTACTTCTGGTTATGAGTGTTTGTGGCAGTGTTAATACGGATCTAGACGGTGTTCAGCTTGAGGTGGAGTTGCGACCAAAAACTCCTAAGGTAGCGAGTATGAGTACTAGCAAAGTAATCGACACAGATGGTGCTCATAACGAGGTGAAGCTTATAGAGTCAATGGTTGCTATAACCGCTGATATTGACAAGGTATGTATTCGATCTCCTGACAGATATGGATGCAACAATGGTTTTGCTTTATCTGCGGTTAAGAAGGTTGTGTCGGAAAATCCTTGTGGAGCAGTTAAAGGTGCTTGTGGAGTTGGTATTCTAATGAGATCCTTGGTTATGGTGAAGTTCAAGTGATGCTTGGGCTTGGATAATATCTGTGGCGGTTGAGTCCATCGAGGGCTATGCAAGAGTAGCAGTAGAGTTTGAATTTTTGCGAAGCGATTGCGACTTGGCTCAAACGTCAAGCCAAGGTGGAGATTGTTAAAATATATCTCGATTTTGAGTCCAATGTGAAATTCTGAATATTACGACATGGATATGTTTTGGATGTTCAAAATTAAGTAAAGAAGATCCGAAGATCAACTTCCCAAAGTTTGAATCTGCGTTGGAGAATTTGGCCGCTGAAATAGGAAAGTTCAACTTTGACTTGGATTTGGATTTTGTTTAAAACATACAGAAATATGTTTTGGATAAAATCGTTTTAGATAGGAAACGGAATCCTATGAGAAGTTGGCAAAAGAATAAGGGTTTCACTTATATATAGACTTGTGGCTGTGGGTGGTAGACGTGAATCACAAATTGTCTTAAAGCACCGCGTGAGTGCTTGGTGTTCCGCCGTTAATCATGAAGAGTTGGTCTTGAAGCGTCGTCTAGTCGTCGAGTGCTTGGGAGGGATTTTTCTTTGTCGTTCTTGTCCATGAATTACATCCAAGAAAGATTAGCGTTTGTAGCCGATTTAAATCTTGTGGTAAGATTTGCGTGTAATTCCTTCGTGAGGTTGAGATATTATTTCTTGAGGAATTTCGGGGCTAAACACTGCGTGCGTTGTTGGATGTAATTGGGGTTTGGGAAACACTGAGAGAGTGTTCGAGTGACTCGAGTATGTAATTTCCTTATATCGTTTGATCTATAGTGAAATTCGCTGCTACTCTCCCCGTGGACGTAGGTCTTTACGACTGAACCACATAAATCTGGTGTCCGATTTATTTTCTTCTTCTGTCTATATTATTGTTCGATCGCTCGCCTTTTCGCAACAATTCCGGACGTCACTCACGATGATGAGACCGCCGAGGCAACGGTTTTGGCTCTCCTTCTAAATTTTCGAAATAGGTGAATCGTTTTGACGGATTAGGATGATCTGCGTGAACATAGCCACGGCGGAGGTTTTTCTGTTGCAAAATGCGGATTCAGAGATATATGCCTGAGCTTTTATGGTCATCTTTTGCGTTTAGGCCATAATTTCGCAAATATGATTGTGTCGTGGTACCTCTGCCTAGGGAAATCATTTTAAGTAATGCGATGTATCATTTGCAATTGAAGAATTGCGTCTTTGTTGCTGTTAATGCTGCTATCAGATTTTGCGAACTCGTGTCTACCGTTTCGTGAAAGAGAAGGTGAAGGTCGTCACATAGCAAAGCTGGATTTGCAAAGACTTGCTTGATCGTGAAGTTTTTAGGAGCGGCGTCTAGATATGGAGTCTCATTGCTCGTTCCCCTAATGAAATGCTTGGTTCCACGACTCGATGGGCGTGATTGCTCAAGAATGCGAAAGCAGAATGGGATGCTTTGATTGCGAATGCCATTCGTGTGCTTCAAAACTGGCTGATAAATTTAGGAAATCGTCATTAGTGTGTGTCATCCGAGTCGATTGCATTATGCAGGCTCATGAACTGGTCTTGAGTTAGCTACACTTGAAAAGTTCCTTGGTGGTTGATTCACCGTAGTTCCTCATTCTTGCTTTTCGTATTTGGTAATGCTAATAATTTTGTTCCCAGTATTCAGTTGCTTCCGCTCGCTTTTAACTTTACGTACTATTCCTCACCGGATGATACTAGATGATCCAGAGATTGCCTGACATTATTTCACCGGTTTTATGCTGCCCTGTTCGCAGATCGTCAAGCAATCATTCGGGGATGGGTTCCCTGACCCACCTTTGGGTATGGAAAGTTAAGATAGGGAAGTGGGAATTGATAATCAAGTCGATAGAAGTCCTTGGTAATATTAGTGATCTGATAATTGCTTGGTTGTTGAGATAGGAGGGCTAATGTGCGATGTGCCCATGGAGTGGTGTGAGGAAAAGTGAATGATTTTGTTCTCTGTCATGTGGTAGACTAAATTATAGAAGCAGTGGACCTAGTATGGTCATAAGAGAATTTGGGCCTAATAAAACCCAATTGTTTGTTATCTAATATGATTTTATGGCGGCACAATGTAATGAAGGATAAGATACGTTTGCTTACATTGTGTTAAATGTTGATGTAGGCTGGGAGTCATAAGAGGTGGAGTGATTATTGACCTATTTATTTTGCAGGTTGGTGTATGAATGTATGTTAATGTGGGTGAAATTGAAGTGTTGTTTTGATATCAACTGCCATGCATGCCTTTATATATGCTTTAGCACTACACTTTGCACGCACAACCTGCAATCTAAAACCCCGATCGCATTAGGAAGCCCATAGGAGGTACCAAAAGATGGAACTTGTGCAGGGAATGACCCATGGTAATCCACGTTTGGTCCCTCTAATTTTTTATTAGTGATAAAGAGAACTATCCGACAAAAGTTCAGAGTGAGGAAAACTCTTTTGATCTAATCGGAATGGGAGCCTTTAGCCTGTAGAATCCTACCTTTTAGCGAGCCTCACGAGTCAGCATGCGATGTGTCTTTGTGAATGACAAATTCCCTTCACTTTATCAGTGGTAAGTTTATCTTTTGTTTAGTATAATTTCTAATATTCCTCTTGGATTTTCATTATGTCCTCTCCTTTTGTGATACGTGAAAGTCAATCAAAGTAAAGTATGTTTAGTGAGTTGAGCTTGGTTATATTTTGGATAGGGCTAGGCGTAGCATGGGCTTGGTGCGGTTTTAATAAAAGGTGGGCTTGTCATGGTTAATATCCTAATATGGGCTTGGTTAGATTAGATTTTTTTTTTTTTTTTTTTTTTTTGGGGGGGGGGGGGGGGGGGGGGGGTTTGGGGGATTCAAAGGCCCCATTTGCTTTCATTAGGCTTTTAATGCTCATGGTCTAGACTCGTGGAGCCCAAGTGAGACCTATTTGTAAAGAGAAAAAAAAATCCGAAAACAATCATTTCTATATAATTCGAATAATAATAAAAAATAAGAAATACATCTTTATTAGGTGGTTTTATTATTTTAGATGATATATAGGGATTTCTGTTCATGAATTTTGATGTAATTTATGAAGATTCCCTTTATGATATAGAATGGGCATTCGATCAGTTGCTATGCATAATTCGATTTTATAGTCTCTTGTGAAGAAATCATGATAAGCAATTATCTATATGAGATTGGGCTTGTATAAAAATTCTCTTATCTCTATTTCATTATAAGAGATGATAGAATTGAAGCATTATATTCCTTTCCCTTCCATATACTGACTTCTTCTCTTTTTATTTTTATCTTGCAACTTCAAAGGTACTCAAGCTACCGCTTCCAAAAGATCACCAATTTGAACTCGATCCAAGATTATATAAATGAGCCTTGAAGAGCAAAACACTTGCTTCACCACCACCAACCCTTCAAAGTAGGATAACTTACTTAGAGTAGCTTCATCTCTTTTTCCCAGCGTGGGAATTTCCGTTGTTTTAATTTGTTCAGTAAGTAGAAACTATGAAACTACTTTATACCTCTAATCCTAAGCCTTTGGTTCGGGGGAGTTTATATTGTAATGCAGCCTTATCCTTTCATTCTTAATGAAAACATGCACTTATTTTATCAAAGATGCGTGAAGGACATCAAACTGACCCTACGATCATCTTTAAGGGTTGGGTTTTCATACACTTCCTAGTTTTAGAAGTTTCCTAAACAAGGACATTTGAAGATATGAGGACAAGTTTCTACAAATATTTCTAAAATTGCTGTAAAAAATGATTTATGAAAATGACACGCATTGCATTTATTATCAATATATGCCAACCCTTTGCATCATATCTCAAGCATAATTTCATGCATACATATGATAAAACATATGATAGTCAAAATTACATGAAGAAAATACCTTAGAATATGATAGTGATGATATGTCAGCTTGTGATGTGACATTTTGTAATCATTGAATATTTTTAAAATGGATGGAAGTCTAAGTCATTGAATATGTTGGTAAGACGTTTTAGACCACTAATAAGTGTGGCTTCTTTTTTTTTATGTCTAGATAGAGGCCTAAGTCATACTCTAGATAGAGGCTAAGTCATACCCTCTTGTAAATCCGTAGTACCCATGTTATTTTCAAGCGGTGTTATTGGCCTTTCTAGTTTTGATCTTAAACCTGTAAAAGAATACGAGGTTTAAGTTTGTCTTAAAGGACAAAAAGTATCTGGTTGCTCAAATTTCTATCATTTCTTTATTTTCCTTTTTTTCTATTTATGCCTGTTTTGCTTGGAAATTATAGCTTCCCTTCGAAAATGAAAATTTGAGAAAAATTTTAACACGTACAACAATGCTTGTCATGGATGTCAATTTTTGTAAGTAATGGAAATGCAAGTAGAATATTAGACCTGCATTAAAAGTACTGTCATCTAGGCATGTAAAAGCTTCATTCACATTTTGATTTGGCTATACATGCATATTCAAAAAGTGTTGTCTTTTTCATTCCCTAAAGTAAAAGCTTCTTGCTCTCTTCCTCCATGTCTAATGGTAGGCCCAAGAAGAAAGAAGTCATGGATGACGATCGTCATGTACCTTTCGGTGATGATGAGAGCTATAGAGAGTTCTTATTATCCCTATTTAAAGAAAGAGGAGGAGGAGAAGAAGAAGGTGATAGCTACCGAGAGTTTTTATTGATTCTATTCAATGAAGGGGAAGAAGGAGACGAGCACAACAAAAGAGGGGGAGATGAAGAAGGAGGAGGCCTTCATTTATACGGAAAAGAAGGAGGAGAACAAGAAGAAGAAGGTGAGAGCTACCGGGAGTTCTTACTAATTCTATTTAATGAAGGAGAAGAAGGAGACAAGCATGGCAAAAGTGGGGGAGAAGAAGAAGAGGAGGAGGGACCTTTATTTGAAATAGTGAAACTATATACCGAAATAGAAGAAGCAGTGACTCATTGCTTATTACTATTTGTTATTCTTTCAACTAAAATTCCCATTTTTTTCTGCATGTCTTTTTTTCCCCCCGATTTTGATGCTATGATTCTCTCTTTGGTTGGACAACGGGATTGCTTCTTGTCAATTATACTTGGGCTCTTTAAACAGTTTCTCTTGCAATTTTACACAACTGATTGAGTTACATGAGGTGCCAATTGACTTACTTTGCAGGAATTAGAAGACATTGAGAGCGAAGTCAACGATAATGTTAAGAGGAATCCGATCAAGGAAGTGAAGCCACGCTGGAACAAGCACGCCGCTACCTACACCTTCTCGGCTTCCATCATATGCATTTTGAAGCATATATTTATTTTTTAAAATTTATCGGCAATTTTTGTCTAAGTACAAATTAAGGTTAGGAAATTTAAGTTAAAGAAGGTGATTGTTTTTTATACTTATTTGGGTGTTTCAGGTTTTCATGAATGGGGCATCCTTTGGCCTACATCTCCTACTATTTCTTCTCTAGGATGCACTCCAATTCACACGGTCTTACCTACTCTGCTTGGGAGGAATCCCCTTAGGCTTGGTCACTTTTAGGGTTTTGGCCATGCTAGAATCTTTCCAGTGGCTTGTCAATCATGGTTGCGTGGAGGAGGCGAGGGGCATCCTGGCACGGATCTCTAACTCTGAGGAGGAGGTGGCGCTTCGACTCAGCGAGGTCATTAGCCAAACTAGTGGGGAGGGCATGTGGTAGGCTATCATCCACCCAACCTGATCGATCCTACACATGAGCACTTGTGTGTTTGTAATCTACCTGTTCCAAGAAGCTTCTGGAATTGACACCATTCTTGTCTATGGCCCTCGCATTTTCAAGCAAACTCGGATCGTCAACCACACGGAATAGCTCATCCTGCTCATAGTAGTAGATCTTGTGTAGACAATGTTCACCCTAGTTTGCGCCATTAGCGTTGATTGGGTCGAGCGGCAAGGGTTGACACATTAGCATTGGCAGGATGATTTTGTTACTCGCCTCCCTCAGTGTATGCCTCACTATCATCCACCACCACAGCCACGAGGAGGTCAAGTGGGTGGGTGCCATATGCATCCTCTCATTGCTGTGCGACACGGCCTCCTTTTCGAGTGGGATGAGGCCGATAGCATTAGTATATAGCTTTAAGATCTTCCTAATGAGGTTGCGCACCCAGGGGTGCACAATTGGCGTCGCAATGGCCAAGTGGTAAGTAGCCTAATGTCCATGAATTTTTTGATTTTGTATAGAGCGGTCACCTTAAAGGGTGCCCCCTTCCTTTTCATGGGGATGGCGATGGTGGCCTGGGTCTTCCTCTATCTTCTCATGCCAAAAACAAAACGAAAGTCATTGGAGAAGATAAAACAATTGTTTGGCTCATGGACAACATGGAGTAGCGTGACCGCCACCCAAGGTGCTTAATATTGTTTTTAGATTTTGAATTATGGACATAATCTATCTAGTAATTTTGAATATCTCAATTAAATGTTAGTGAAGTCTCCTCACTTGTGAGGATGATGTCCAGTTAACACTCTATAATATTGAACATCTCAATTACATGTTGATGAAGCTGTAATCATCGAATATGACAGGCCAATATTATGCTCTATTACTGTGTAATAGTTCATTCAATGTATCCCGTGTTTTAGGAAGACCGTGTTTTAGGAAGAATGATTTTCTCCATGTGAGAAAGGAAAGCAAAGGGCCAAAAAGAAAGGGCTTTGCTAGCAATGACTGGACTTAGGAAATTCGATCTTGGTGATGTAATATATATTCTTTGATCGTTCTTTTTCCCTTTCAAATGTCAATCATTTTAGGCATCTCTGAAGAGTATATCAAAGAAAATTAAAAAAAGAAAATCTCAACTAACTTCTGCAGAAGAATGTGCTATGGAGTTTGGGTTGATAATTGATGGAAAGTCCTTAAAACTTGCTCTTAACAAGAATTTGGGGAACTCGTTTCTGGATGTTGCAATCAATTGTGTTTCTGTTATATGTTGTCGGTCCTCATCCAAGCAAAAAGCTCTTGTAAGTATCTGGTAGCTTCATACTGTTTGGCTTAATAGTCTAAGAAAAATCTCTCATGACATATAATAGAAAAATGCAGGTTACTAGATTGGTAAAACTCAAACTTCGGTAAAACAACGTTATCAGTTGGTAATGCTGCACATGATATTAGTATGCTTCAAGAGGCCGACATGAGAGTTGGCATTACTGGTGTCGAAGGGATGCACACATGCCTATCAACTATACCATCTATAATACACTCCTATGGGCACATCTTTTGAGCTTCAAGCCCTCGACAAGAATAATTTTCTGCAGCCTTATCGTAGTGTTGTTTCTTGAGCCTAGAGCTTCATATGAGAATGCAACAATGTGAAATCCGGGAAAAATCACCAAGGCTAATTTAGATTTGAGATGGCAAATCAGCAACGAAAAATATTCATTCTTAACTTTGACGGGGAAATTTGTCAGATGTCAAATCAATTTCTTACCTAGCTTTCAAGGAAGATAAGATGGAATCAGATCTCTCGTATGAAGTAACAAATGCATGATCAATAAATGCATGGTATGGCATACACTGCATCATGTAAGATTGCATCTCAATCTCAGATGTAATAATCCACAAATTGCAGAATGAGAACGAAAATAGATAATCAAGTCGCACCGTTTCTCAAGAGGTAGGTTTAGCGACTTGTCCTCGCATTAATTAATTTGTGTCCAAAAATTAATTCAAGGCATTCATAAGACTAATATAGGGTGCCATCTCATTGGAGGAGTCGTTCATATTTGTACACAATCGACGGTTCTATGAAAATCGAGGTCCATGCCAAAATTTACTAAACTTTAATCAAATGAGTGCGAAGAAGTTTGTAGCATTCTTAAACTTGTTCATGAAAATTTCCAATTAAAATTGGTCCATTGGATGCCTTAAAATAATTTCGTGGTTGGTCTTGGCTATTTGTGTGACATCCTGATTTTCGGGTTCTGTCTTCGACTAAATAAGTTGGGTTCATCGATGCGCCTATAGTTCTTTTCCCTGAACTAATCACTCACGGGATAACTAGTCTATCAAGTGAAGCCATTAAGGGATTTTAACGCAATAGATTTGAGAATTCGACTAGAAATCGACTTTGACTGTGCTAGTCTTCAAGGGTCATTACGACACAATTAAAAATTGATTAGAGACCGAAGATAGGTTGACTCGACTGAGCCATGTGATTTAGTGTGGGTGATTTCACCTAATTGCGAAATTCTCGTCGATCGACACTAGACCGATTTTTTTGTCGTTTTGGTACCCTGTGTTTGTATTTGAAATCTCGAGATTTTCACGATAACCGAGAGTCGCCAATATGTCGAAGATGTACAATGTGGCTCAAAAATAATTGACCACAGGTCAATTGCACTAAAAATTCCTAAAAGCTACATGATAGATTAGGTCACGCTAAAATCGCGCTAGATTGAAATCAACCACGAATTTAAACTCGATTTCAGAAATTGAAAGTCCTGTCATGTCACGATTCATTTTAGGACTATCCACTCATCCTCCGAAGATTTTTCTGCAAACCGGGATTTTTGGCAAATTTTCAAAGTAAGGGTATTTTGGATCGAAAAAAATCCGAGGATCGTTTTTGGTCGCGTTTTTGGGATTCGAGTTGGACAAATTGGCAAAGAAAAATGTTGAGTGGGATGATGGCACCTTGGTGGAATTTATGGACATCAAATCGGATCCAATTGAAGGGAAATTGAAGTGGATTTGGGGAAGTTGGCCAAAATTCGTAGGCCAAGGGTTCCTCAACATTTTGGACCACTTGGGGATACTCCTAGGGAGAATTTTGTGGACCAATTTGGCCATAGTTGACAACCCAACTAGTGGGGCCTTGCAATGAGAGTTCTTGAATAGAGTTGAAGACTTTGTAGGCCATATGGGACCCTCCAAGTGTAGCTGGCTCCATCTTCTTGAATTTTGTTCCCCATTGTTGTTCACCTTTGAAGCTTCAAAAATTATAGAGAAACCAAGCAGCTCCCTCCCCCTTGCCGTCGCATGCTCGTCCAAGCCCCTGGCTATCGTCCAAATAGCCGCGAGTCGCACCAGCGTCGTCTCTCCTCCTCACTCGATGTCCACCTCCTGCCCGCTGTTCCGCGCCTTTCTCGCCATCATTCAAGCTGCCGTTCAGCTCGTCGAGCAATCTCGAGCCGTCGTCCAAGCCGCTGTAGCTCCGCCTGGCCCACTGCAGCCGTTGGTCTGCTTCCTCGCCGTTTCTAGCCCAGCTCGTCGCTCGTGCAACCTCTCGGCCCAAGGAGTAGAAGCTGAGCCCTCAGCCTAGTCGTGAGCTGTTGGGCTCGTTTTAGGCCTCGTTCGGTCCCTGTTTGGATGTCGCCGTAGGGTTGTTTGTCACTTGTCTCCGCGTCGCCGTCATCATGGACTCACCGAAATGCTAAACCGGTGAGTTTACTTGCTAAACTCTGCTTAGGGATGTCGCAACCCGATCTCGCTGCCCTCGAGTGCCTCATCATCGCGAGGAGAGAAAGGGGGGAAATGTCGGGTTTAGGGGTACTTGATCACAAGAGTTCTCTCATGGCTTATGTTTCAAAAGACATCATCACCTTGCCTTTTGGATCAAGCCTCTCATGAGTTCCTTCCACGAGATCGTGAGCTCTCCCAAGCTCGTACCTTGTGTGACAGCGGAGTGTTGCAATCCATACCCACATAAGCGGAACACCTTAGAAGAAGGGGTCGGGTGTGGATATTGAATTTAGGGGTACCTTTACCATGGTAGCCCTCTCTTAGGCTCGCCCATAAGGATGGCATCATTTCATCCTTTGGGTTATTCCCATGTTGAGTATGCTAAACCATCGTGAGTTTCATCGAAACTCATACCCCACGTGACGAGTTGTTTATACGGTCTAGTTGTTTATGACAACCTAAAAATAAGATAGGAGTCGCCATTAGCCTCATTTTAGGGGTCAGCTAAAAAACCCAATCGAGGGTCGAGAGTATTCCCTCGATTTCTACGCAACCAAATATCTAGGTTCGGGGACTTGGGTTACGCTAATATTCCTATTAACGCCCTTTCGGTACCTAACAGTATGTTGTGTTTTCCTAACATGTCCATGCGTTTCTTTTTACATTTTTGGGATCATTTGTCCTAAACTAAGTGATCATGCATGATTGGTCATTTTCATTCTATTTTATTTCTAGAAAAACAAAAAAAGAAAGTAATCAATGGAATTGAAATTACAAGATAGTAAGTAAACAATCAAGGAAAGTAATAAATCTATCATACAATCCTAAAAAATACAAAAGAGAAACACAATTGAAAAAGATGAGAGAAAAAGACAAAGCCCGCAACTCATCGGGTTTTATACAACAAATGAAACCCGAGACATATGTCGGGAAAATGAATAGTACATGATAATGGTGGGAATGGACATTGACCTCCACCGTCTTCGCACTTTCTCCATCTTCGGGGTTCTAATCTAAACCTAATCTAAGAAACTTATAACTAGGTGCATACAATGGAAAGAAACAAGCATACATATCAAAACAATCAAAAACAAGACATCATGTCAAAATCAATCATTTAAAAGAAGTGCAATACGAAAGTCAAATTTTGGGGCCTTGGGGCCGGCCATTGTCTTTCATGCAAAGTTCCCACTGAGACACCTACCCAATCCATTTTTTTTTTGTGACTTATAGCAATTGTTGACCAATTGTATTCTTGTATGGCCAATAACATTGATAAGTCTCCTAATCAAGCGATTTATGTGATCCTAGAGTTTTCTCTCGATATCACATCGACCCTACCATTTATCTAAAAATCACATGCATTGCAAAAATGTAAACATGTATGCAGGTCTTTTGAACCTTGTTTCTCAATCAATCAAGCAAGAAAGTGAACCGTCGGCGGGTCACTTATTACTAAGGGCATGCGCCAATCATAAACACAAGCAATTTCTATTGCATGATGGGATGATATGTATAAAGGGTACATGAGATATTTCAAAAAAAAAAAATCTCAAAATCATTTATGAAAAGTTTTGAGACAATGTGATGTCTCGGCTATGAAAGGCATTCAATTGCCAAGACTAGCTCGGGCCTCGCATCAGAAGTCACAAGCGTCGCAGGCATTTTGAATACAATTCAAACCGTGACTTTCACGTTGTCAAAACATGATTTTAAAAATGTTTGAAAATATTTAGAATTAGGGAATATCTAGGCTATGGAACACATTCAATTGCCAAAGCTAGCCCATGCCTCGCATTAGAAGTCACAAGCGTCGCAGGCATTTTGAATATGGTCCAAACCATGATTTTTCCCTAAGCCAAATCGAGTTTTGGATAATAACCTTTTTAGGAATCGTTTTTTAGAAACATCACATGTACCAAAACATTTTTTGAAAGATGCAATTTAAAAAGGCCGGTTGTTTAACAACAAAGATCAAAGCATTTAGAACAATTTTCATGAAAATGACATGTCATAATTTCATGCACAGACTAATCTAAAAGGTGTAGTTAGACAATCACAATCATGTTTATATCAGGAAATTTCAGAACAAACGTGCAAGGACAGAAAAATTGAGTAACACCCATTGACAATATAGTTATGGAAAAATTTTCTAACATGCATGAAATGATGACAAACGACTTTCGTGAATTTTTTTTTCTTGAACGAGCTACACATGAATTTACAAAATCAGACAACAAGCAACAGCACATCAGAAATTTGTCAAAATAACAGGACATTTAGCTAATGTCACGAGAATTTTTCCTATAATAACATGTCTAAAAATCATAAAATTTATACACAAGATAGCCAACATGATGACAAACAAGTTTCATTAAGAGGCCAAGTTCAGATTTCAAATAGAAAAAATGGAACAAAAATATCAAAGTTCTGTTCAAACAAGGGTTAAAACAAGGGTCCGAATTTGATCCCTTGTCCAGATTGTGATCTGGTTTTGAAAAATAATAAATAGTTCAAACGATGAGAAATTGGCATGAAATCAGTGGCCTTAGAAACTTCTAAGTGTTTCCTACATTTCTCTGGAAGAGCTCGAGTCCAAACTAGGTCAATTTGGTATCCTAAAATCGAGATCTCTAAAAGTGCGCGCATCAGTAATTAAGAAAACAGAACATAAGTATTCATTAAAACCTTAAAATTACTAAAAAAATGCCCAAATGGCATGAAGAAATCACACTGGACTTAGGATTGGAGGTGACGGTAAGTTTGGATAGCCATCTAATCATAAGTCGGCATGCAAAATGTCATACAATTCAAATGACATTATGAGATGATTCATGATTCCTAATGATATGCTTGAGAATTCTAAATGTGACGAACACTTTTTGTGAGCCAATTTGATGTGCAAGATGAAACTCAAATGACATGACCTAAACACGTATGTAAACCTTACAACATATGGTTCAATCATCAAGAAAGCATGGTCATAAGATTTGATCCCTAGATGACTCAAATAAGCATGAGAATGTACCCACACACAATTATTTTTATCGGGTACTTTTAACACGATGAAATTAGGCCAAGTTCATTATTTTAATTAAGGAATTGGTATGCAAAGCACAATTTCCTTGGCCGGGTTTGATTTATCGTGTATCAGCTTGTGTGAGCATTATTGAATTGTCAGCTTGTGTGAGCATTATTGAATCGTCAGCTTGTGTGACCAATTATCGTTTATCAACTTGTGAGAGTAACGATCTATATCAGCTTGTGTGAGCTACCATCTATCTATATATCAGCTTGTGAGAGCTATAATTTATTTCAGCTTGTGTGAGTAGTATCGTATCAATGAATTGATAGATGGTATTGATTGATAGATGGTATTGATGGTATTAAATCGATTGGACTAATTTGATTGGTTGAGGTTATGAACAATACTTACGTGCAGGAGGGAACTGAAGTAAGGTAAGTCTTCTGACTTGTGTGTATAGCTGCCTCTAGGCGTATTTCCTTCCTACTTGGAGTTTAGGGGGTGAACTTGCTGAGATGTTGTCTCACCCCGTCGTGGGCTCAACCTTTTAGGTCCTTAGATGGTGGTTGTGGCACCCCCGACGGCCCCCGATCCGTTAGGGTCACCACACATACCTTTCACCTGATCTGAAAGTCTATTATTTTGATACCATATGATTTTGATAAATCCATGAGTTATGGGGGTCTATATCCTTTCATTTGGTCCCTACGCAAAAATATGGAGGAAGCGTATCCAACGACTCCCTTTCCTATATTCAGAAAGGATGCACACCAACTAAACACTTTTATAGATAATAGCCGGACACTTTTATTTACATAAAACTAGATGGACATCAATTTGTCGGTACACCAAAATGCCGTAGTTTCCTATACTCGGCGATATTTCAAAAGATACCTGACATCTCTAACAACCATTACCTAAAGTCCATCCTTCAATGCGGGCATCCAAAAATTCTTTCTTCTGCTGTCCTCCCCCTCCACGATCACTCCATAGCACTCGGTCCCCCGTCGTCATCATCCTCTGGTGGCGGTGGCAATAGCCCTAGAGTTCGCCCATTCTTGCGGACGAATAAGACAACATACACTTGACGTACAGGACCGGAAGGAAGACCGGCGTCAAACATCACATTCACCCTCACGCGAACAAATGTCAGTCCTATCCAGTCAGGATCCTCATGCTCCATTTGATCCCACTGTAGGTCGATATGTATCCCGTAGAATGTGCCAAGGGGTACGGGCAGTAGAGGCATCTTGTCTAGTTTGAAATGTTAGTCCCCAAAAGGGGTGAGTACAACCACCCAGCAGTAAAAGATCCACTAAATTATATCGTGCATAACCATCACTATCCAATTTCATGCAAGATAGACAAAACATATAATCAAGAAATGAGTAAATATGCATCAAATCGATAAAACTTTTCAAAGCAATGACAATGTAGTTTCAAAACTAAATGGACTGTTTCAGTCACACAGGTCCCGATTATAGAATCAAACTGTTATGGCACGTCCCATTCCATGCCATACAATTTAATCCTATAACCAGACCACGCACACACACTTAGCAGGACCATCAATTTTAATATTCAAAAGGTTTCACCTCCCAGAGGATCAATGTTTGCGTCCCTCCGGGCATTCGCACCTAACCTGGCGTTGCGAAAGCCTCCGGCATTCAGCCACTGGGCCACCGGGCATGTAGAGTGTGTTACGTTACACCTTCGGGCATCTCGCATCCCACCGGGCATCACGAGGAATCTCCGGGGCGCGCCATGAAAATGGTTACCCCTACCCTCCGGAATTACGTACCGACATACCACCGGGCATCCCCCAGAATTACGTACCGATATACCATCGGGCATCCCGACACTCCTAGGGTAAACCTCTGGGGTACTGCGGACCCCAAGCATCCAAAGGCATCGCCACTGCGATCCTATGGGCCTCCCGACTCCTGGGGCATCGTTGACCCGAGGATCCAACGTCAACGTTAACATCTTAATTTATTTCAATACAAAAAACATTTTCAATGTAATGACATTGGAAGTCTCATGAGTTTTCATTGAAATCTTTGGTGTTGAATGATATGCCGAATGCCAAAAAACAGTTTCAAAACAACAACCATATCTAAAATTTCTTTTGGATCCTTGAAAATCTCCTTTTATGATGTCAAACAATGCAGACTGAGATTTTCAAAAGCATATCAATACAACAACAGCAGGCTTTGAAATCATATGCCAAAATATTTTCAAAACAACAACAACATCTGAAATCCTTTGGATTCTTTTCGAAATTCCATATTCACAACTCACCCTTCAGTAATTTCAAAATCCATCAAAAGTAATCCGAGAGTAGTATCCACTCTCTTGGTTTACGACAAATCATTTATCAAAACGGTAGGTAAACTTGAAAACTTGTAAAGTAAGTCCGAAGTTCAACCTGACTTTCAATGGTTTACAACACAATAGTCTTTAAAAATATGTCAATCTCATATCGATGAAATCAATTCATAAAATTGAAAACATGATACCAAATCCATAAATCCATTTTCACGTTTAAATTTCAAATGCTTTTCGAAATCCACATAAATAGCCTCGAGTCGCACTTGCACATCATGGCTCGAAATAAAATAATTTATCAAAACCATAAGTAATTTGAAATCGGCACGTTGGCAAATCCAAATCTCAATCCCAACTCCAATGGTTTGGGATGTTTTCTATAAAAAGTTCAGAAATCTTTAAAGTATAAAACATTTCTTAAAACATTTGGGTACGGTGTCACAATACCTATAAATTTTGATGCATTTCAAGAGATTTTCTAAAACGATTTGCGAACAAAGCCTCAAGGTGCTCTCACCTCAACATTTGGTGTAAAAATCAAAGGCTTAAATCGAGGTACTCACGAAAACTTCTCAATTTTCTAGCCTCAAATCGATTCAGTCATTTTCGAAGTCACTATCCAACATCCAAACTCAAGTATTCCCAATCTAACTGCACTACATTAGACAACAACGACAGTGCATTACATAGGTTAGTAGACTTTCACTTGCCTTAGGTCCTACGGTGTCGACGGCAAGCAGACCGCAAGCTACAAGCTATAGTCGAGGCGAGGAGAAGCGGTGATGGCAACAACGGCGTGCGGTGAGGCGCAAGCCGAGGTCTCTTCGGTCCTGCTACGGCAGAGAGGCGGCGACAGAATTCGAGCTATGGTTGAGGTGAGATGGTGTGCTCCCCGGGCCGGCGGCGAAGGAGGTTGATGTCTAACGGTGAGGAGCAAGCAAGATGGCGCCCAGATTTGGATTGGAAATTTTTTGGGTTTTGAACTAAGAAGAGGGTCGATGGTGGTGGAGTGAGGAAGCGATTTCTCTCTTTCTCTCTTTGGTGCACTTGCTGCTGGAAACGAAGGAGAAGTGCGCACCTAGAGAGAGAGCTGGACGTCGAGGGAAACCCACGATCTCTCTCTTCCGTCGCTATTTTGTTTACAACACCTGTCAACAATTTGTTTGAGTTTCTGCGGCTTCTCCAGCGAAGGACAGGTGGAGTATCGTGGCCTTCATCCAAGCCTCCCATCGCCAGCGCAAAGAGCACTTGAGGCGTGGCTTCAGCTTATCAAGACCCTTGGCGTGCCTTCTGTTTTGTCAATTTTCCCCTTTTGTTGACCGCTCGCCACCTTGCATATTGCATGCAAGACGTGGCCGATTGAAGCAATTCACAGTTGCTTCCTTCGGTCAACAATTCTCTCGATTGTTGATCGTCCAAAGACGTGGACGTGGGCTTCATGGGTCAAAAGATGTGCATGGTTGACCGGCTTCGACGAGGGAAAGGAAAGCATAGCCGCATGGCCGTGCATGGCAATCCAACAGGCGTGGTTCTCGAACATTACATGGAAGGGATGGACTTACGTGAGTGCATGGCCTGCATGGGGCCGTTCGTGTGGCTGTCTAAGGAGAAAAAAAAATCGCGCGTGAGGCTGGGTTGGTCCGCAGTCCTTTGCGGGGTAAACGGTTGGGATATCTTCGACAATTTCCGTCGTAAACTTTCGAGTATGCATGGCCGTTGCGTGCGACGGGCCTTCAGCTCGGTCAATTGGCGAGGCTGCTCGAGACTAATATCGGACGTGTGCATGGGAAATTTCTTTCTGAAAGTTGATGTTTCGGAACGGTGAGTGGTGATGAAACGATGACCTAATGCAATACCGACGATGACGATGATGAAATAGTGTCCACAAATGGTGCCAATAGTACAGTTTGACGACACTTCCGCCGATCCATGACGAGCCGTTACTTATTCGTGGTCTGACGAAAACCCGGATGCCACAGCGGTTCCTCCGGAACGTTTTGGTCGGCCTATGAGGGTTACTGAGCGGAGTTTTGACTACCATGCCCCAGGGGGTCAATGGGTCTATGAACTCGTGGTAACCACTGTCTGGGTTGATGAGGGCCTACCTCAAATGGTACCTCATCAGTTTAGAGTGTGGTTTCGCTACGGTTTCAATGGATTCCGTGTGGGTCCCCTTTAGGGTTTTGAAATTCCCGCTATCGTAGTCGATGCCACTTCAGGTGAGAGTGCAGCTGATCCTCCTGATGGAGCAGTGGAGGACCCGACGACTCCGGAGTCCGTGGAGACCGAAGGATCGACGAGTGTGTCCGGCTAGCTGGTCTTTTGTAGACTCTTGTCCATAGCCTAGTGTTGTATATAAACCGGGATGTTTATAAAAGTGTTTTGATTGTGAATCTATTTTCTGTTTTTTTATCCCGTGTTGGTTGTTGTTAGGGGTAATAGGTCGCTTTCGCATGCGCATTAAAATGATTGGGTCAGTGACGTGTCCTGGGACGTCGCAAATTTATCGACCACCGATGGATGGAATTCGAGGATGTTACAGATATGATATAAAATTCAGAAGTTTTGCAATATCTTATCTACTATAGGTAAATCGCAATAATAAAATCAAACATATTTACATCATAATATATATATATATATATCTATAAATATATTATATAAACAACATATCATTTTAAATAAATTTAAAAATTTATAATAGAGAGGATAAAAATCTCTGGTGACACTCTTGTGTACTTTATTTCTATTTGTTTTTTCCTCTTTTTAATTATTTTTTTTTTTATTTCTTTTTTGCCTTCCATCATCCTTTTATAAAATTTTATTAAATAATAAACTATACTAATATACCTAAAATACTAAAAAACCTGATATATGTAATAGATATAGATATATTTATATATTTATATATTGAATTTATATTATAAGATATAATTTAAGTCGAATATATAAATAAAAATAATATTAAATTTAAAAATAACTTTTTATTTATTGTTATTTTGAATTTCTTATATTAGAATGCAAATATTATTTATATTGAAACATAATTTCAATTTTATTAATTTAAAAAATTTGTTATTTGAAAAAAGTAACATTCACATTAGGTCTTGTCCACTTTTATTCTACCTCTTGCATGAGATAATTTTATCTGACCTCTATTCCTCTTATAATTAACTTTATCCTATTTTGAGCATACATCAAATACAAGATAAGATAAATTTTATTCTATCCTGAATTTTATCTCGATTACCAATCACGGCCTCATAGAAATAAGGAGGTAGAGAAATGGAGACTTCCACGCTTGTGTAGGCGGAGGTAGTTGAATTGGCCATCATGATCCACGACACCGCCTTCTCAAGCTGCTTGAGTGAAGGCTTTATGCCACATGTCTTACAACAATAAAGGTATTGTGTTCGTGGAAAGTGGCGCATACTGGCGAGACACAAGGAGGTTGTGCACTCTATATTTGATGAGCCCTATGAAGGTAGAATTCATGCCGATAAGGAGGAGGGGCTGAGAAGGGTGATGAGGTGGCTGAGGGAGGCGGCTTTTTCAGAGTAATAGAAATATATACCCTATCAAAATAGAATTTGTAACTTGCTTTCTTTTTGCCTAATAGGTAAAAATTCACCTCCACGTAAAGGATGATTCATTCATATCAACAGAAGAGTCCAGCTCATTTTTAGAATGCATATTATATATTTATATTTGAAAGAAAGAGGTTGATTTCCTTACTTCTCTCACGATACAATCTTCTTAGGCATACTCTCTACAATCTGAAACACCAACAAAAAAACCCATCTCTTACACAAGGAATCAAATTAAATGTGCAAAAGCAGCCTTGCTCACAAGCAAACTATCTGGGCATTTCATTACCTCCTAGAGCTTGAGAATCAATTTTCTTACGTTCTTCCATCTATCTATTGAAAAAATTCCACTAACTAGTATGCTAAATTTTCTCACGAGCATGAATTAACCTGTGGTTAAGCAAGCCGAATCAGTAGCCATGGTGACAAAGGTGGTCACGGAGGGGGCCTTTGTCGACGTCTTGGTGGCGGGTTGATGTGACATTGATTAGGATATGCGAGCATAGCGACATAAGACATGTCTTTTTGATTCTCAATTTTTCTACCTCCTCCTGAGAGAGATTGGAGAAAGAAGAAGAAAAATGAAAGAAAATACGAGACCCACAAGAAAAGAAATAAGAAATCAATAAAATAGGAATACGACAAAAAAAAAAAAACAAAAAACAAGAGGAACACTTTCTTAGAACAGTGACCAAGGGATGCTAAAAAGTAAAAAAAATGCAGCCTTGTTATCATACCTAATTAGTTTTTCTCTTAGCGATTGCAATATGTATTATGTTAATTGTGTGGGCAAACACATTTTAGACTACTGTTAGTAGGAGCCAAATACAATGAAAATTTTCAATTTTATAAATCTTAAAAAATTCGACTGAGGCTTGATTTGGGCAATTCTTCTTGGGTTTAAACAAAAATCCCGAGATTAAGAGCACGGCTTCTTCACTGTACAAAACGTCGGCACACAAAGTTAATCTACACTAAACTTCGAAAGCTTGATGTGCCACTCAATATAGAATCTCATTGCCGACACATTCTTAATCATCTCAAGACTTGGGGAGGTGAAGAAGCTTTAAAGGCCTTCGAGCTTGGGAAGAACACCGACTTCTGATGTGAATATCGCCTTCACCCGATTAATGGTTGGATAACTTTGACTTTTCTCCCGTTTGTTGGGAAAATATGGATTTGAATTGGGTAGAACAATGAAGTCAGATCTTTAGAGTACTCAAGTTGGACTTTGAGGCGTGATATCACTTTCTTTAAGGATTTATTTGCCCCACAAAGTTGCTAATGGTCACCGGCAAATTTCCTCCAGAATACAACAAAGTCTCAAATGAGAAAACTAGATAGTAATTCTAGTATTTCTCCAGGGTCTCTCTAGGAAACAATTAGAAACAATGGCTGTAATTTCTTTTGAAAGAAAACGAAAAATGGAAGAAGATATGTGTGTTTGATCTCAAAACATACGTATTTATCTTTGTCTTTCGAATAGAGGCAACCCTTTAAAAGGTTGCAAAAGAACAAAGACAACCTTTCGGGAAAGGTTGCAAAATGAAAAAGTACGTCTCAAATGTTACGTTGAAAAGACATAAAAATTTGAAATTAAATAAATAAAAAATAACCGTAACTTTTCATGAACAGTCACACTGTTTCAACAAGATTAATAGTTAATTTTTATAAAAATAAATCCGAATTTTCAATAAATAAAATTAATGATCGTCGGTTAGTGCCAAATCTCGTCACGTGCGCACTCACATCTTTTCGATGTGGGACAAGGCACCTCTTCATTTGTTTTATAAACAAATTACCAACAATCCCCCACTTTTGTTTATAAAACAAAAACAAGAAATAAAATGTTAGAAATATACAGCCAAAATTTCCGTGAGATTAATATACATACATAAAGGTCTCTTTCGAGTTAAACCTTTACTTAGTGCAAGTATCTCAAAGCTCTATCAAAGTGACAAGTAGCTCGGCTTTAAACTTGTACTTTTATATAATAGAACCGGACATACCTCACATACACTAACCTCTTGTCTCAGCGAGAAGTTCTATATTACTCCGCACTATTATGGCCTTGTGCTTGATCCTGTTTCATAAGCTCTCTAGAAAGCAACCCTAACTTTTGTAAGAAGCGGCACCACTTCTAAGCTCATATTGGTGAAGTATCTACCATGTGTTTCTGTTACTATCAACACATTACAAGTTTGTACTATACTTCATTAAGAATTCAATTCAACCTACAAACGTAAGACGATACCGACTTCTCATATCGGGACTACGTCAAGTATCAAACAATCACATTCAATAACTTGTTCTTACCCATTAAACCTTGTAACTAGTGATGTTCTAGAAAAAGGTCGGGTTACCATTATTGGTGATTTCAATTAAAGGGTTTCAGCCCCGTTTCTTATGAGGTCATTATTACCATGTCTCTTGGTAAAGCCTTTGTCAAGGGATGGACTATATTATTACTTGACCTCACGTAGACAATTGTTATGGTACCATCTTTAATCAATTGTCTCACATATTCATATCTTAGACTAATATGTCTAGACTTACAATTATAGGTGCTACTATAGGCTCTTGCTACAGTAGCCAGACTATCATAGTGGATAGAAATAGGAGGCATAGGACTAAGTCACAATTTGATATTCAATAACAAATTCATAGTCCATTTAGCCTCTTTCCCAAATTCTGCTAAAGCAACGATTCAAATTTCATAGTTGAGTGAATTATGCACATTTGTTTCTTGCTCGCCCAAGAAACAACACATTCACATAATGTGAAAATCCATCTAGTAATGGATCATTTATTTCTCATACTTGTAACCAAACTAACATCGGCATATCCTTCATATACCCGGATAATTACTATAGAACAATCCCAAATTTTAGTTCTCAATAATAATCAAATTTTCGGGTAATAACTTTCCGATGTTCTATATTTGGATTACAAATATTTACTCAACTTGCATATACAAAATGTAATATCAGGTATAGTATAATGTATCGCATACATTAAAGAACCATAGCACTCACATTAAAAACTCTCCACTAGGAATCAAATGGAGTACTTATATATTTGAAAACAAGATGTTTAAATCTATACAACATCTTCTCTATTTAATCACTTTAGCTCAAAGAATAACCCCCACTATTTTCTTAATTTTTTAAACCCAATAAAGTATCTACTTCACTCAAATCTTTCATTTTAAAATGAAAGTTAGATACTTTTTTTTTTTTTTTTTTTTTAATGACTCCAATCACATTGGCTCCATAGTCCCCTTCGAATACCCCCACTTCAAGACTATTTCAAGAGGTAATTAATCGAAATTATGCATTATCAAATTTTCATCCTCGATGAAATACATACATAAAATAGAAAACCAATGCAATTCTACTCTCTTGACTAATTTATGCTATTCCATAGAATCAAATCTATGAGGGGCAAGGACAGCAAATAGAACACATTAGAACTAAACAAGGGACACCCGAAAAACCCATTCGGTATTTCCAGATTGCCTCCATAAATAGAGCACTATATATCAGCATGTAACAACATTCTCTAACAATTCTGTAAATGCGTGCAAATCGAGTATCGAGGTATCAAAAGTGTATAAACTGAAATTGAGAGAGGCGAAAAGAAGATACTGGCAATTCTAGGAATGGAATCAACAACGTCGTAAAATCCGAAACCTTCTAAAAGGTATAATTAGAGCCATACCTCATTTCTTCATGATATTAAACTTATGGAAGCTCTCATATCATCCTTCTCAAGACCGACCACTCGTCGATAGTACACATTATGATATGTCTGAGAGCATCTGGGTAATGCACCAGGAACTGAAGATTTTCCTTTTTTTTTAACTAATACGATCCATTCCATTTAGGATGCTTACTCCGTTGTTAAATATTATACGCTCTATTTGAATAGTGACATGGTTGATGTTATATTCTCTTCTGATGAGTCAATAACCTTGTTCAGCACCATGTCCGCATGCTTCACGCTTTATTTTGATATGGCAAGCCAGCAAGACTTTCCCGGCTGTTATTGCCCAGATGTGCAACTCATGCACTGCAGTCACATCATCCATCTCGCACAGACCCCGTGCCAGCCTTGTGGCATCAATCTCCCTCGGTGCGCTCTCCATGAGAACCTTCAAAATATTCCGAAGCATTCTTATTGTAGTGCCCAGCACTATCACTGAGAATATAAGGGTACATATCAAATCGATGATCTTCCACTCGGGCTTATACCATATGATCGCTCCACCAATCATCACGCCAACACTCTGAATCGAATGTCCTAGCACATGAAGATAAGCACCCTGTACATTAATATTCCATTGCTTCTTCTGTTTCGGCCCACTCTCTTTCTCGTTATTGATATCACAGCAAACCTTGACCAATGGCTCTGTAAGATCTGTATCATGGCCGATGATGATTTGCATTAGCTGTGACTTGGGGTTTTGGGTTATGTCCAGCATGATCCTCGACATTATGGTCATGGCTTCCATGGTCATGACCATCTCCAGTATGCCGGCGATCATGATCATAGCCTTGACCGTGACCGTGACCGTGACCATGTTCGTGACCATGGCCGTGACCCAGCAAGAGTGCCATGGCAATATTAACCAATAAACCAAAGGCAGAAACAGGAAATATTAGAAAACCCCGAACTTCACCTGTATCATGGATCAGCCTTTCGATGACTTCATATACGAGAATCCCAGCAAGAAGCCATATCATTTGAATAGACACAAGGGTACCAAGAATCTCAATCCTGAAGAAACCATAGGATTGACGAGGTTTTTGGAGGAGGGAGTTTAGAGGAAATCACCAAGAACGCCACTCCTAAGTTCCATCAGTCTAAGCAACCAATGTCCTCTACCCTGATTTTCTCCCAAAAGGGGAAACAGGAATTTCTTCTGTCCCTCTCTGTGAAAATGGCCTCCCTTTGCCTTGCCTCCTTCACGCCTGATTCAGTGTCGCTCACTTTTCACGTGCGCAATTGAAGTCTCTTGTTTCCACGCTTCAAATTGGGATCCAAAATTTCTGGCCACGATGGGCAATTTTTTTTTTTTTTTTTTTTTTTTTTTTTTTTCGAAGCGGAGTCTCCCACTTCGCCTGATCCTCCCTGCATGGGAGCGTTAAAGGACCGGATATCCTCTCCAATAGCCATCTCATTGTTGTACTCTGTATGAATTGACCACATTGAGCCCCTGCTCGACCAAGTCCGTAGAGCGGCACAGAGATCTCGCGTAAGGTAACCTCGAAGAAAAATATCAATGGACAGTCAGAAAATGTCAAGACTTGAAACTCAAGAATGGAAAAGCAGAATTACGAGTAATTCCCAGTTTGGGGAAAGGTACGAGGAGAGGGGAAAGAAAACCGCTTAAACCATCACAAAACCCTCATGCAGAGCAAGGAATCGCCAAGATTGGTTCTCCGGCGGATCCGAAAGCCGCTCGAATCTTTGAACAAGGTGGAAACAGGGAGATCCAGAACACTCATCGAACATCAATTTTGAAAACTCGAGCTCCGAAGACGATTTCAGGAACGGAGCAGCGAAAGAAAACCGCGTCTCGACCGTATCGCGTCCACGAGAAAAAATCATCGGATCCCAGCGATTGGGCCCCAAAAGCAGAGAAAGCATTCGACAATCAGCGTGAAGATCGAAAACCGTCACCAAAATCGAAACATGTAGAAGACGAGAGACTGACGGGGAAATTACGAGCATTTCCCGCGCCTGAAAAATGCGAACTTGGAACTGCCGGAACCTTCCAAATCGCAATCGAAAGTCGGAATCCAACTTTCCAAGCCGCCGGCTCGCGCGACTGCGACTTTCCTCGCTGGAACCAGGCGTCCGATGTCGAGCAGTGCTTCATATTACTCTGGACCGAAGGATCGCTGAATCTCCTCCCGAACAACCAATTTGCATCGGAGACGGAGTTGGTGGGATTCATGGCGACCTGGTTCTTGGCAGCGTCGCCGATCAATTTCTCTCATTTTTCGGCCATCGATTCCTTTGTTTGCACATCCACACCCCTCGGACATCTCTCTCGGACGATCACCATGGACGGATGTGGGGATACTCCAAGATACAGAGAGACAAAGAATGACAAAAAAAAATTGTGCTCAGATTTTCGATCTTAACAACAAAGAAACATAAGAGAAATTAAGTCTATGCAATAATGAGATTATTAAACTACATCCCTTTCTCAGATTTACACAAAAATCGCAAATTACTTCGCAGGGATGTCTAAAGGGCATTTTGACAAACCGTTCTGTGCACTTCATCCAATTGACTCCATTGTTGCAAAAATAAATCCTTAAAATTGTTGGGAAAATATGGATTCGAATTGGGTAGAACAATGAAGTCGGATCTTTAGAGTACTCAAGTTGGACTTTGAGGCGTGATATCACTTTCTTTAAGGATTTATTTGCCCCCACAAAGTTGCTAATAGTCACCGGCAACTTTCCTCCAGAATACAACAAAATCTCAAATGAGAAAACTAGATAGCAATTCTAGTATTTCTCCAGGGTCTCTCTAGGAAACAATTAGAAACAATGGCTGTAATTTCTTTTGAAAGAAAACGAAAAATGGAAGAAGATATGTGTGTTTGATCTCAAAACATACGTACTTATCTTTGTCTTTCGAATAGAGGCAATCCTTCAAAAGGTTGCAAAAGAACAAAGACAACCTTTCGGGAAAGGTTGCAAAATGAAAAAGTACGTCTCAAAGGTTACGTTGAAAAGACATAAAAATTCGAAATTAAATAAATAAAAAATAACCGTAAATTTTCATGAACAGTCACACTGTTTCAACAAGATTAATAGTTAATTTTTATAAAAATAAATCCGAATTTTCAATAAATAAAATTAATGATCGTCGGTTAGTGCAAAATCTTGTCCACGTGCGCACTCACATCTTTTCGATGTGGGACAAGGCACATCTTCATTTGTTTTATAAACAAATTGCCAACACCGTGTATAGATGCTGCTTCAATCCTTTTCTGTATCATATTATCCTATCACACCTATATACCTTGTGAATGACATGATTTAGATTAAGAAAAGCATGGTATAGTACACGTACATATACCGAGTTTCATGTATATATACAGGTTTCATGTTACAAATGAACCAAAGTAGAAGGGCGTCTAAGCAAAAACATTCCAAAGTAGAATAAATCAATAAATGAATGACACAAAATGAAGAGACATCACTATAAAGACAAAGATGCTAATCGAAATTGAAATTGAAATGATGAGGAAGTTAGAAGAGATACAAAATTAACAAAGTTGAGTCTTATTCCATCTAGATTGCAGCATAAGAGTTCACTGCATCGTCTTTCTCCAGCATACATTTATATAAGAGGTTTTCCCCCTAACTATGAAGAAGGATTCCAAGGATCACATTTTGTGTAACCTCCATCCTTCCTAGTGAACAAACAAGGACCATTGGGCAAGATCTTCCAAGGACACTTGTAGCATTGCTTATCATCCTTGGGTTGGTCATATATGTTGAAATAATGAAATTGTTTAGGCCATGCAAATCTGCAAAAGAATAACATTTTCCTAAAGAAACTAGGAACGAATGAGAATCCCAGCTCCTCATAATATCATGAAATTTGAGATCGTCCTGCTTTGATTTGCAATGAACTCTTAGAGTAGTTCCATCGGTTAGATTGTTCTTTATCTTGACATAGTTCTCTCTCCAAATCCTTCCGAACAGCTAGTTACAAATAGAGAACAAATGAATATGAGCGTAGCTAATGTCTTCATTGTGGCGTACATTGCTCCGATATCAACACCATTCAGCTATTTAAGGATGAAGAATGGGGCTTACCAGATCTTTAACCCTCTGTTTTTTTTTTTTTTTTTTGTTTTTTATATTTTGGGACAAGAATTGCGACATTATTATTTTTTTTTCCTTTTTTTTTTCCATTTATTGAAGTTTCCCTTTTTGCAGACGCCACTATGGGAAAAAAATTTGCTATATTACCTCTTTTTTCTTTCCTTCTTATATAGTCTGGGATAAGAATTCCCATATTACATTTTCCGTTTCCATATTACCTTTTATGTTCTTTCCTTTTTACTTTTGTATGAGAATTGCCATTTCTTCTTTTTAACTTTTATATACGAATTGCCACACAAGACCAGCTACAAATCAGGTATAACAAATTTAAGAAAAAGTGAACATAATTTGGAAAGTACAACAAATTTAAGAAAATATAATTTGAAGGATCGGAGATTCAATTAACTTGTAAATTGTAATTTTATTTCTCATCATGGTTAATCTACCATCACAATTTACGATGGCTTTTTTAACGAAATTTAGCGGGAGAAATTTGACGTTGAAATCCTATCACACCTATATACCTCGTGAATGACACGATTTAGATTAAGAAAACTATGGTATAGTACACGTACATATACCAAGTTTCATGTATATATACAGCGTTCATGTTACAAATGAACCAAAGTAGAAGGGCATCTAGGCAAAAACATTCCAAAGTAGAATAAATCAATAAATGAATGACACAAAATGAAGAGACAACACCATAACAAAACAGATGCAAATCGAAATGATGAGGAAATTAGAAGAGATATAAAATTGACAAAGATTTATTCCATCTAGTTCGCGACATATGAGTTAACCACATCATCTTTCTCCATCATACATTCATATGAGAGGTTTTCCCCCTAACTGTGAAGGAGGATTCCAAGGATAACATTTTGTGTAACCTCCATCCTTCCCATTGTACAAACAAGGACCACTAGGTGAGATCTTCCAAATACACTTGAAGCATTGCTTATCGTCCCTAGGTTGGTCATCTATGTCGAACTAATGAAATTGACCAGGCCATGCAAAGCTGCAAAAGAACAACGTTTTCCCAAAGAAACTAGGAACGAATGAGAATCCCCAGCTTGTCGTAATATCATGGAATCTGAGATCATCCTGCTTCGATTTGCAATGAACTCTTAGAGTAGTTCCATCGGTCAGATTGTTCTTTATCTCAACGTAGGTCTCTCTCCAAATACCTCCACCATAGCTAGTTACAAATAAAGAACAACTGAACATGAGCGTAGCTAATGTCTTCATTGTGGCGTACATTGCTCCGACATCAACACGATTCAGCTATTTAAGGAGGAAGAATGGGGGCGTATCAGATCTTTTACCCTCTGTTTTTCATATATATATATATATATATATATATATATTTTTTTTTACTTTAGGACGAGAGTTGCGACATTGTTTTTACTTTTTCCTCTCTTTTTTCCCATTTATCGAAGTTTACTTTTCTGCAGACGCCACTCTGGGAGAAGAATTGCTATATTAACTCCTTTTTCTTTCCTTCTTTAATAGTCTGGGATAAGAATTCCCATATTATATTTTCCGTTTCCGTTTCCATATTACCTTTTATATTTTTTTCCTTTTTACTCTTACATGAGAATTGCCATTTCTTCTTTATTACTTTTAGATAAGAATTGCCACATAAGATCAGCTACAAATCAAGTATAATTTCTCATGAATAGCTTAGTTAAAGGAGAGAAAACGCAAACATAATTTGGAAAGTACAACAAATTTAAGAAAAAGATAATTTGAAGGATCAAAGATTCAATTAACTTGTGAATTGCGATTTTAATTCTCATCCGGTAATCTGCCATCACAATTCACCATGACTTCTTTTATGAAATTTATCGGGAGAAATTTGAGGTTGAAATCATTTTCTGATTTGATTTGCTATATAGAAAGATTAGAGTACAATTAAGAAAGAAAAGAACATTCGTTTCTCTTTTAAGACATTAGTGCGAGACTTTACCGTTTACAATTAAGAAGAGAGAAATCACATTCCACTTAAACTGTTATTGGGAAGATATTTGCCCCATTCCTTGAAATTATCGAAATTTAAAAATTGGCAACCCACCTATAAAATCAATTCCCCAGATCTTGAAGAGAAGATGAAGGAGTTAGAAACCAAATAAGGGCGCGCATGATAACCATTCTATTTCTGTTCCAGAATTATTTTTCTATTCCAGACTTATTTCTGAAATAGAAATCTGTTTGGTAAAATTATTTTATTTTTCTATTTCTGAAATAGATTTCTACTCCATAAATAGGTTTGAAATAAAAATCAAAAGTAAAAATATTTTACTTTTCTATTTATGGAACATAAATGAGAAATAAAAACTCTTCTCATTATTTGTTCTTGCTATTAGTCGATGACTCATTTGTTGTCACTAGCCGCTGTTCACCATCCGTTGTCGCCACTTCCCTACCATCGGCCATCACCACCGATCGACAGCTGCTGGCCGTTGCCCCAATATAGAAATTTTGTGTCATTATCAAACATATTTTTCTTAGAAATTCATCCAAGAATAAAAATAGAAAAAATATATTTCTCTTCCAAAAATCAATTTTTTGCCATAATGGTTTTCGCGCCCTAAAAGTTTCTATATATATATTTTGAGTATAACAACAATATTGGAAGTCGATCTCAAGCATTTTAGAAAAGAATAGAGTAGACTGGAAAAGAAAAGATCGAAGGAATCACTGAATCTTCAAAATTCACAAACTGAAATGAAGAAGCCTTAAAACTTGAGAAGTATGTTCGGGGGAGTCGCCTCCCATCCTCAGATTTCACTGCTATTACCTTTCTGTCCTTTCGCTTTTCGTCCGAAATGCTTGTCGAGTGTAAGTTCGAACTTTTAATAAATATAAAAAAAAAATTCAATAATAAGAAAATAAAAGCAGTAAACGCCAAGCCAAGCTTGGTAGTGAAGGGAACGATTTGTTTCGATTCCTGTTTGGAATCTCCCGCCCATGGATGAAGCTAGGAGGTAATGCGCATTCTTCCGTGGTGATTGTGCCCTTGCTGTTTGGATTTTTTTTTACAGTTTTAATGCTGTTGCTTACTGTAGAAAAATCCCTCGGTAATTCGCTGCGAGAAGGTTTATCTGCTAATGACGGTGGTTGTGATTTAACTTCATTTATCTGTGATTACATTAGGAAGTAACTTGACGTAGACCGTAGGAGATCTGAATTATAATGATGATCTGGTTCGACAAAGTTATCTTCACGTGTGTGTGTGGTGAAAAGTTTGGAAGAGAGACTATACTGTTGTGTTGCCGGAGAACATATAGAGTGTAGACTCTTAAGAAACTCGAAGTAGAAATTAGTAGTTGCGTGTGTCAGTTATGCTCTTAATGTTGTAACCATGTCATTGCAGGGTCAAGAAGGCGCAGCTTTCGGACTTGATACGGGTTACTAGAAGTCCTATGAGGCACATAAAACACGTAAATAATTGAAAAATGCGAGGATGTCAGCTTGATTTTAGATATGAATCTGTAGGAAAGGCTACGAGAAACTGAGCTTACTTTGCCTTTCGCAGAATGAAGGTGCTGTGCCTGCTAGTGATCGTTCCAATGAAAATGATTTGCAGAGTCCTTCCTCTGTCCCCAAGATTAGTAGCTATACATCTGGACGCTCTGAAAATTGGATGGTTTTATCAATAGCTGGGGAGAAACTAATGCCTCGCTTCAATGTAAGATCTATCGGATTTTTAACCTTAGCTATGTGGCGCACTTTGTTGACTATGTGCAGACACTGAAGCTACCATCCATTTATATGTTTCCTTTTTTTGTTGACTTAGCGTATATGTGCAAACACTGGGGCTAACATCCATTTTTATGTTCCCCTTTTTCGTTGACAAGCAGCACGCAGTGACAGTAATTGAGAACAAGATGATAGTGGTAGGTGGTGAATCTGGAAATGGCCTACTGCATGATGTCCAGGTATAAGATTATTTCCTTGAACGGTGCATGTTGACTTCGAACTGTGTCTCCATCGGATGATGATAACAGTATAACTTATGTAACTTTGCCATCAACTAATTATTACAGGGAGCAATAAAGCTTCTCTTTTCCCTCTTCAGGTACTTAACTTTGACAAATTTTCGTGGACCATGACTTCTTCAAAACTTTACTTGTCGCCAAGCAGTCTCCCCTTAAAAATTCCTGCACGTCGAGGTCACTCTCTGGTATGAGGAGCGCTCAACTGCCTGCTATCAATCCTTCTTTTCATTTATAGTATTGGCACTTCTATTTTGCATTTCGTAATTTGAATCAGTTCAACAAGATTAGTTTATACCATGTAAGAATTGACTTTATTTACTTTATCTGGAATCTTAATAATAAGATCTCCAAAGAGAAAAACCTTTTTGGTAATAGAGGGACATTTAGAACTGAACCCTCTCCAATATAGTTAATTACTGGAACTACTAGACAATTTATAAAGGCAGGTACAGAACATTTCTTGGCTTTTTCCCCTGGGGGTAACTGATTAAAAATTGGAAAACAAACCAAGTTCATTAAAGTGATAATGGGAATATATCCAAGAAAGAGTTCTATAAGGGAAGAATCTCTGATAGGATGTCTGAGTAGAAATTTTCCGTTGTATTTTGATATGTGCATGAAAAAGCATGCAAATCAAGAATTCAACAATGGCAAGGAAAAAGTACTAGCAAGTAAAAAATTCGGCAATTTCTGGCTCCTCTGGAAGTCTAAAACATACCAATAAGATAGGATTACCATTTGATGATGTTTCGAAAGGATTTTCCTGGGAGCTGTGGAGCTAATGAAATTTTAATTTTGTTTACCGTTTCTAGGTTTCTTGGGGGAAGATTTTGCTACTAATTGGAGGGAAAACTGAATCAGGGACTGATAGAATGTCAGGTACGATCTTGCTTTCGCTGATCACGCTCCTATTGCTTTTTCCTTTTTCTACTTGGTGCCGAATTCACTGCATCGGTCCTTCACAGCGTGGGCGTTCGACACTAAAACTGAGGGATGGTCTGTGATGAAAGCTAAAGGGGATGTACCGGTATCCTTGTTTACTTCAATAAACACTACTTTGACTGATTTCTTCTCACTTTGATGATGACGACAATGATGATGTTGGTGATATGATTGATCACCTCTACAACACCTGAATCCATGTTCATGTTCATTGCTGTTGCTTGTTTCGATTTGTTTTCAAATATATCCTGGAATGAAAGCACATCACTCGCTTGGGTTCTCCTTGATAAGGGCTCTCATCTGAGTATAGATGACATGACATTATCATAATCTTAATTACCTAGCACAAACTTGTTTTACTGTCACTTAAAAAGTGCATCACATAACTTTTGTTTGCATGGCATCTATTTGCACAATTTGATATTCTTCGTGTTTAATGCTATTGTGACATTTTGATTTTTCGGGTCCTGTTTTCGATTGAATAAGCTGGGCTTTTCATCGACGCGCTTACAGTTCTTTTCTCTGAGTTGGCCACTTACGAGATAATTAGCCTATCAAGTGAAGCCGTTAAGGAATATAAACACAATAGACTTGAGAATTCGATCATGAATCGACTACTCGACCGTGCTAGTTTGTAAGGGTCATTACGGCACAGTTAACAATCGATAAGAGATTAGAGATAGGTCGGTTCGACTGAGATATGTGATCAAGTGTGAGAGATTCCACCTGATTGTAAAATTCCCGTCGAACGGCATTAGACTGATTTGTCTATTGTTTTGGCATCCTGTGTTCGTATGTGAAACCTTGAGATTTTTACAACAACCGAAAGTCGCCAATGTGTTGAAGATGTACATTGTGGCTCGAAATCAATCGATCATGGGTCAATTGCACTAAAAATTCCTAAAAGCTATCCGGTAGGTTAGGTTATGCTAAAATTGCGTCCAGTTGAAATAAACCACGAATTTGAACCCGATTTCAGAAATTGAAAGTTCAGTCATGTCATGATTTATTTTGAAAATGTCAACTCATCTTTCAAGTAATTTTCGGCAAGTTTGGGATTGCTACGGAAAATCAATTCAGACGATTCGAAAAAGAACGGAAATTCGGATTGGTCAAATTGAAGGGATTTTTGGCTTTTAAAAGGGTCTAGTTAGTGAGACCAAGTGTGGAAAAGGGTGTGGGCTTCTTCCTCAACCAAATTGAACGTCAAATTGGAGAAATTGATGAAGAATGGAAGTCCAACTTGAGTGAAATTCGTAGGCTAGAGAGGCTGTCTTATTTTAGTTTTCAATTGGCCTTCAAATTGTGCAAGTTGGTGTTGAAATTGGTCTTGGATGACTAATTGATATTATCGGTTGAAGGTGAGCTGAAGATAAGCTTGAATAAGCACTCAAGTTGTGACATCCAGATTTTTCAACACTGTCTTCTACTGAATGAATCGGGCATTTCATTGACGCGTAGATATAAAAATGTTCTCGAGCTGATCACTCTCGAGATAACTAAGCTATCCGGGAAATCAATAAGGATTTTAGGGCAAACAGACTTGAGAATTCGACAGATCGGCTTCACCAGTAGTGTCTATCTTTAGAGACCATTGCAAGACAAAGATAAAATCGATTTGAAATCGAGAGATAAATTTGAGTCGACGAGAGATGTGGCCAATCGTGGGTGACACCACTAAATTGGAAAATTCTCGTCGGCCAAGACTAGATCGATTTTCTTATTGTTTTGAGACTGTGTTCGTATTTGGATCCTCGAGATTTTCACGACAACCGAGAGTTGCCAATGAGTCGAGTGGGTTCATTGTGGCTTGAAGAAAATCGACCACGAGTCATTTGCACTAAAAATGCCTGAAAGTTACCGTGAAATTTGCAGTCACGCTAAAAACGCGTCGAATAGAAATTAACAGTGAATTCGAGTCCGATTTCGAAAATGAAGATTCTGTCATGCCGCAATAAATTTAGGAGTGTCGACTCGGTCTTAGAAGATTTTTCTGACACCTGACACTTTTTGGGAAAAAGTCGTCGCCGAGTTGTTTTAGTGCAGAAAATGCCAGAGATGGTTTTAGGTCACAAAATTGAGATGCAAGATGGGTGATTGGGTGAGGAAAATTATCAATTTGACAATTGATATATCAATTGAAATATTGGAGGCCAAGTGAAAGTGAATTAAGAGAGAATGGTTGTGCAATTGAAGCCATCTCTCTCTAATTCGTAACCCCCCTTAAGCCTAGCAAAATTGGACCATTCGGGGAGTTGAGTGCTGTATTTATGTGGCTAAATTGCAGCCAAGTGATAAAGCTTCTTGGGCAAGGCTTGGAAGATATTTTCTTGTGGAAAAAGAAGGCCATGTGGAGCCCTCACCCCTCATCTCTATCTCTTCTCTCCCTCAATCTCTTTCTCTTACCTCAACCGGACAGCTTTCTCCTCCATCATCTCCGTTTTCGTGCGACGCCTACAGCAGAAGAAGACCGAGCAGCCCTGCATCGTTGCCACGTCCACCTTCGTTTTCAACGCCACCGAAACCAACTGCTGGTTGTGTTGACCTCAAGCTGCCGAGCCTTCATTTCATTTGGCCGGCCACGATTTTCGTTTCAGCGAAGCCACCGAAGCAGCTTGCTTCTCCACGCATCCAAACCTGCAGCGTCCTCAGTCAACGACCCACTGAAGCCCAGCAAAGCAGCGTTTAACCAGCAGCTGCTACGGTATGCTTCTTCTCCACGTCGACACAGCATCTTCGGTCTTCTTGGCCGCGCGTCTTCAGCATCTTCAACGCCACCGACGCCATCAATTCCCCTGTTGCAGCGCCACATGTCCGCACAGCCCTCGACCCACCGCTAGCTCGTGCGTTCTCCTTCGGCCCGTGGACTTCAACGCCAGCCCGCTTCGGTTTTTGCTGCCAGCCTTCCATCCGCGCGGACAACAATCCACCGAAGCAGCTTGGAGACCAGTGAAACTGCTGCCGCGTGTCCCCAGCCCGGCCTCCTTTGGTCAACAACCAGCTTCGGCGTCCCACATGGTTCCTTGGTGTTGACTTCTCTGCCGCGCCGGTCCATAAACGAAGCAGCTGCCTTCGTCCGAAGCTGCCCCTCATCCGTGCCATCTGTCCGTGTGCAGCTTCATCTTCGCTGCTCCTTAGTGCGTGTCTCCATCCACGAAGCAACCCACGCCGTTGAAGCCTCCGAATTTGCCAGTAACGTCGGCCCATCTTAGCCCCTTGGAGTCTTGGCCCAACAGCAGCTTTTGCTGCTTCTTCTCAGCTCGGCAGCCCAGTTCGTGAGCAAGATCAGCTGTGCAGTTCCAGCCCAATAGTTGGGCCCATGTCTTCGACCCATTTCCATTGCAAGCTTGAAGCCCATTTGAAATCCAATTTCAGCCCATCTTCAATTGTTGTCCAGCTCACTTGAAGCCCAGCAATTTCAGATTCAACAAGCCTAAGCCCGTGAAGCCAAGTCCGGAAATTTCTGTGGGCTTGTAAAGTTTCTTGGCCCGGCCCATGTGTCCATCGACACCGCCGAAATTTTGGAATTCGCCGCCGTCGTCGTCGCCGTCGCGTCTTTCCGATCTTTCTTTGCCAAGTGAGTTTTACTCACTAACTTTTCTTAGTTTGCTAATGGTGCCTAAGGGTTGATTAGATTTAATTAAATGCAATTAGGTGGTTAGATTAGTTTAGAACAATTAAATTAGTGACTTAATGATGCATGTTAGCCAATTGAATTGTGCAATTAGCAAGTAGAGACGTACTATTATTTATTGAATGCATCTCGGGGTTTTCCCGACCCTTATCGGGTGTCAATTAGACAATTCGGGCTTAAATGGAATTTTTAGGAATTAAATATTAATTTTCGAAATTAATTATTTAATTATTTATTTTTCCGGAAATTCAACTGGGATGGCCAGTGACCGGAATTTCGTGCTGATTGTCGTGGTGTAGTCCATTTATTTATTTGAGCTTTGAATCGTGCCGAATTAAATTAATTGTGAATTTTTGGGTATATTCCTAAGTGATGTGATTTTAATTTTTTGATTGAGAAACCGTTGGGTATTGGTTGTCAGTATTGAAAGTGAGTTGGAGAATGCACGTGGCCCGGTGAATTGGAATGTCACCTGGGAAAGACACGTGGCTCGGTGATTGGATATGTCATCTTGGCGAAAAGGTAGCCTTAGAGAATGCACGTGGCTCGGAGACTTGGTATGTCTTCCTGGAGAATGCACATGGCTCGGTGACAGAGTATGGCATCGTAAAAAGGGTCGGGTGGGACCATAAAGCCACTAGATCTTGAAAGGGTCGGGTGGGACCATAAAGCCACTAGATTTTGAGAGGGTCGAGTGGGACCGTAAAGCCATTAAATCTTGGAAAGGTCGGGTGGGACCATAAAGTCATTGAATCTTGAGAGTGGCATCTAAAAGGGCACGTGGGCTCGGTGAATTGATGCATCACTTTGGTGAACTAGTACCTAAGAGAATGCACGTGGGCCCAGGCATCGTAAAAAGAGACACGTGGGCTCGGTGATTTGATGCATCACTTCGGTGAACTAGTGCCTAAGAGAATACACGTGTGCTCGACAACTAGATATATATTGTGGGAAAAGTATGGTCTGATTGATATGTAATCGACTAGGTCGATTGATCATTATTTTGATATAATGTTGTGAATTGACTGATTGAATGGAAATGACCAGTGAGTGGTCTTGTTTACTTGTAATCGACTAGGTCGATTGATCGAGATGTCGATCTTTGATGTGATTGTTAGGGTGCCTATTGAACTGTGCTAATATGCAGGTGGAATTTGAGGCCAAGGTAAGTCCTCTGACTCATGTTGTGCATAGGCAGCCCTAAGGTGTATTAGTTTACTAATCGGGTCTTAAGGGGTAGAACTTGCTGAGATGTTGTCTTATTGGTTATTGAATAACCATTTCAGGTCCCTAGATGCAGTAGACTTGGATTTTGAAGATCTCGAAAGTCCGGTGCAGTCTGCTGAAGGCTCCAGTTGGAGTGTGGAGGATGACAAAGAAGAGGATGGGGACCCGTAGCTTGTAGAATCCCACTTCTGTTTATAGACCTTGTTTTTATACTGGCTTAATGTGAATTGGATTTAATAGTTCACCTTGTATATAAGAGTGAAAGTTTTTAAGAGTTTGAAATTTAGTCCTACTGTTCTATCCCAATGTTTTATTGTCTGGGGATTCTTAATTGCTTCCGCATGTGCATATGAAAATGAAAGGGTCGGCGATACATCCTGGGATATCGCAAATCTTTTAATCGACTAAGGTGAGGGATGGGCGCGTGCCCGAGGATCGGGGCGTGACACAAGTATTCAAGAATTTTGGTGTTTGACTACTTTCCCCCTTCCTTGGACTCTCCCTCTCGTGTTTCCCTCCGTCCGACCGCCCCCCCCTCTACCGCAGTCTTCATTTTTGCTTTTTATTTCTGACTTTCAGACACCAGCTGGCCTCCCTTCATTCGCACGTCTCTCTCTCTCTCTCTCTCTTCCTCTTTTTCCTTTTCGCATATTTCTTCCCTTCTTAGCCGACAAGCCCTGCTGTCTTATCCCTTCTTCCTTCTTCGGCATTTCTCTAGCCCACTCCAACTCCGTCGACCCCCTGGCTTCTTCTGCTTTTCACTTTCATTTTCCATTTCACCTGCACGTTCTTCACCCCACCGAGCGAAGTCCTCACGCTAGCAGCGGCTCGTGTAGCTTGCGCACATCCAACCTAGGCTGTGCCTCTCTAGGCTTCAGCAACCTTAGCCCACGTGAGCCTTGTTTTCCCCTCCGTCGTTGCTGCACTGCCAAGGTCAGCTCAGCCTGCAAGCTACAGCCCCGTCAAGCCGAGCCCAGCAGCTCAGCCCCCTTTGAACCAGAATCGGCAGCCCAACCGTGGGCTTTGTGGTCGATGTTGGCCCGGTCCAGGCTCCCGTTGGTGTCGCCGCTTTGGTGTTTGTTAGCCGCCGTTGCCTTGGACTCATCAGCCCACAAATCCAGTGAGTTTACTCACTAATCTATGCTTAGGAAATTAATTATGCTTAAGGGTTGATTAGTTTAGGCTAAGTATGGATTAGGTAGTTAGTTAGAACGAATTAGCAATTTAATAAATCGTTATTGCATGTTAGGTGGTTAGAGTAGCATAATTAGAGACTAGATAAATTGTAGTATTTATCTAGATAGGTTTGGAAATTTTCCGAGCCCATTTCGGTATTTAATTATGCTTTTCCAGCCTAAGTTGCATTTTTGGTATTTATTTAATTAAATATTATTTTTTGGAAATTAAACCAGGATAGTTAGTGACCGGAATTTTGTGCCGATTGTAATGGTGTGGTTGGTTTATTTATTTGGATGATAGTTTGTGCAATTTGTGTGTTGATTGTAATTTTGGGTATTTATCCCAAAATTTATTAATTTCGATATTTAGTTAAAAATTTACAGTGCGTCGGTTTACAACGCCAAAAATGTTTTTATTGACTATATATTTAGTGGGAATTTATAAAACAAAGATATTATATTTTATGCTAAGGCCTACCGTGTAATTAGAGACTAGATAAATTGTAGTATTTATTTAGATAGGTTTGGAAATTTTCCGAGCTCATTTCGGTATTTAATTATGCTTTTCCAGCCTAAGTTGCATTTTTGGTATTTATTTAATTAAATATTATTTTTTGGAAATTAGACCAGGATAGTTAGTGACCGGAATTTTGTGCTGATTGTAATGGTGTGGTTGGTTTATTTATTTGGATGATAATTTGTGCAATTTGTGTGTTGATTGTAATTTTGGGTATTTATCCCAAAATTTATTAATTTCGATATTTAGTTAAAAATTTACCAGGCGTCGGTTTACAATGCCAAAAATGTTTTTATTGACTATATATTTAGTGGGAATTTATAAAACAAAGATATTATATTTTATGCTAAGGCCTACCGTGTACCCACATACAATTATTTTATCGAGTATTATAAAAACGGTGAAATTGTCGATGGATGAGTATATTATACATAAATCAGCTTCGGTGAGCATAAATCAGCTTCGATGAGCATAAATCAGCTTTGATGAGCATAAATCAGCTTCAGTGAGCATATATTATCTTCAGTGAGCTATACTATCTATCATTATCAGCTTAGGCGAGTATTCATTCGTATCAGCTTAGGTGAGCGGTGATCGTTTCAAGGAAACGACTTGATAGATAGTATTAGTTGATAGATAGTATTGAATGGGTGGACCGAGAGATGGTCTTGATGGCATAGAATCGACTGGATCAAATGATCGATGACTCGATCTAATTGGATGATTTGATTTGTTGAAGTGATTCGTTGATTATATGAATCGTACTAATTTGTAAGAAGGAACAGAGGCAAAGGTAAGTCCTCTGACTTGTGCTTGTGTTTAGGCAGCCTTTAGGCATATTTCCTTCATAGTCGGAGCTTAGGGGTAAACTTGCTGAGACATTGTCTCACCCCGTCGTGGGCTAACATTTTCAGGTCCCTAGGGTGAAGAACCTAGAGCTTGAGGTGGAAGGGTCAGGAGCATGGGTAGCTCGGAAGCTCTGTTTGGAGATAGACCTCATGTACTTAGACCCTAGAGTTGGCCTCTGTTTGTAAACCAGATTGCTTTTAAAAGCTGTGGTAATTGATTTGAAATTTGTTGTCCTACTTTTCTATCCCATGTATGTTTCTGTCAGGGGATTAGTAATTCGCTTCTGCATGTGCATTAAAATGAATGGGTCGGCGACGCGTCCTAGGACGTTACAATTTAATCGACCACCGAGGGATGGGCACACGCTCAGAGGATCGGGGCGTGACAGCTATTGTACCAGCAATACACAAGTGGTTTTAAATACTATGTTGCCTTGATTAGTATAGAAATTATATACATATTGCGTAAGGAAATAGTTACTTGTGTGACTTACCTGACCTTAGAGTCTATTTTGTTTTGTTTTTACCCGATCTATCAAAAGGGCCTCAAATATAGTAATGAAGGTCCATGATCAAAATCCAAAACAATGAATGACTTATATTCATTAGACTTTGAAAAGGTGTGTTCAGTCTCATAAGTTACCATTGTCCCAAACTCAACTTATATCAGCATTCTTTTCTTTCTTCAAAGGAAACTTAGAGTTGCCGGCTTTTGGTTGACCTACTTTTTGTTTAGATGATTTGGTCAAGAAACATGACTCGAGGCACCCACCCATCACCAAGAACTGGTTGCTATGGAGTTCTGTGTGGAACAAAAAGTTATATTGTTGGGGGTGGGAGCATGAAGAAAAGTATGCATTGACTAAAGATACCTTTTCTCTATGCTGACACCCTTAAACTTTATAAGCTATACAGGCTGAGTCATTAAATAGTTAATATATTTGGCCCAGGTAGACGATAACCATTCTGATTAGGCCCAAAAACAATTAAGGATTACTCTTTTAACTCCAGATTGCATCTCCACGTATTAACTAGAGGATGAGAGAACTTGAGAACCACCCATTTTGTGACTCGAAGTGTTTCATGTTAGTCACATTCTATGAAATTGGTGTGTTGTCTTTTAGTTCTACTGAGTAACAACTAACGACAATACTCAAGAAGTATGGCAGTGGGAAACTCCTAAATATATCTCTCTATTCATCAAGTGTGTATTAGTTTGGTTAAATAATGGATTGGAGAAAGAGACTTCTGATTGAAGTTCTCACTGGTATTCTTGAATGTTAAATTATTATCTCTTCATGTCTTTAACAACTTTCTCCAGGACATTTAGAAACAATCATCTTCGATATGTTAAAACTGGAGTTGTCTATAGCTTTTAAAATTATTATCTGCTCTAGCCATGTCTTTAACAATTTTTCTCCGGGACATTTAGAAACAGCCATCTTTGACATGTTAAAACTAGAGTGGTCTGTGGCTTTTGCATCACCTCCATCTTCCATTGCCACCAACAAGGTAATTTAAATGTATCCTTTTCCTTTTCTTCATACAAGATTTGTGCCGAAGGATGTTACTGAATTCATTTTCTTCTTTCTCAACTCTTAACTAATTGTTCCTATGCAATGCTAAAAGATATCACTGTCTATTGAAAATGCCATCGCAAGTCGCAACATATCATCAGTCCAAATACTCTTTTCATACTTCGCCAGCACAGAACAAGTACTGCATGCTGTTTGTTTTCCATAACATATCTAGCATGTGGTAGGATTACCCTTTTTTCAGTTTACATTGCATGTGGTTGTTAGTTACAATCTTTATAACTCCCGGGGGTTTAGCCTCATGGCTGTTCAGCACAAGGAAAAAGATTTTCTCATGGCTTTTGGTGGGACCAAGAAAGAGCCATCAAATTGGGTTAGGATATTTTTAAATCTTTTCAAAACCAACAATTCTTCCACTGATTTCTATCCTTGTTTCTCTCGTTTTCTATTAGTGGTAGAATTTTTTGATTTTCTAAACTTCTCTGTCTGGTTGAGGTGCTAGTTGTGGAAAAGAATAAGAGTTTAATAGACTAAGACCTGTTGCTAAAAAAGCCGCTGGACCACTGTTTTGTAGATGGTCATCTTCTAAACGTCCGGCTACTCAACTAAGCAACAATTACTCACAGCGTTCAGTTGATTCAGTTGCTCGACAAAATCTAGCATCTACCATTGAGCAGCATGGTTCAGGCAGGAAGTCATTGTTGGTGTCCACACTTGTTGATCCAAATCTGTTTTTTGGCGATGTCTCACTTCGGAAGCAGTTTAGTAATGAAGAAGAATATGATTGAACTCAAAAGGTGGCTATGCATCTTGAAGATGAAGGTTCATCATTACAGGTTAGTGGTATGACCGCTGGATCGCTTAAGTTGAAAGTATTACATTCTCTCTTATTTCTTGCGTGCTTCCATAGAACGGGCAGCCATTACCTTTTGGTCAATTGTCGTTTTATTTTACATCGCAATTTTTGCAACTTAAAACCTAGATTTATCAAGCCATGCTCGTGAAGTTGTACCATCTCCGGTCCAACCAAAAACAGCACTTGGAACAGCCTTACTAACTAAAAGGATAAAAAAGGGAATGAGAAAATAAGTCACTAGTTTGAAAAAACAGAAGCTTGGGAAGTCTTATTATTTCATCCAACTTCTCTTGTATTTTGATATTTTATTAGTTCTTGGAAGATGAATGAAAGTGGTCAAGTCAACACATGAGAGGGAAAGCCTTACATAGTGTCCTCTATAATTTGCTTGGAAAATGTGCATCTACTATATATGAAGGGTTAGGATATACCAATGTTGCTCAAGAGATGACTGCTTGTCAACTTTAAGGAATTATATTATCAACATTACCAGAGATGTCTTGGCATGGCTTACTTTAAGTGGTTCAATTACTATAATATTTTAAAATTTGAGCCATTTCGAAATATATGAAATGATTATTTCATTAAAGTATTGATAGTTAATCTACTTTGAACTAATTATCATGAGTTAATTAATCTCTTGGGCAAGGTTATAGAGGGTTGAAATATGAAAAATTAGAGAATTCAATTAGGGATCAACTGCTCGATCAAAAGGATCAATTAGGGCCATTCTGTTCTCAGTTTGGCCGTGGATTCTCTTGCCTGGTAAGGAGGCAGTGGCGGACGATTATGAACATCTAGTAAAGGACCACGTCGTAAGACAATACCTTGAATTTACCTGCCCTGGGGATATACGATTCCCCACTTGTAGTGGCTCTAATAGGTAACATGTAATATATCGCCAATCAATTCATTTACTGGTTAATTAGTGTGGGTCCGGCTAATTCTAGTGCAGGATAACAAGCTGCAATGTTTATATGACTATGTCGTCTTATTTGTATGCACGAGGCCGTTGGCAAGAATCGCTTATTAGTTGTTGTCATTGTGTCAGAACAAGATGGTTTCCCTCGCATTCACCTCATGGATTTCTTCAGCTACGAACTAGGAAAGATGTCACCAAAATATATATCAGAGTCGAAATAGGAAATTTCTATTCCAGAGGAGATTTAATAAAACTAACTTTGGGTTTTATTCCTTCACTTCAAAATGTCTAAAAACAGGCATCGTTATGAATTACAGATTAATTGGTTAGGTTCATGCCTATTATGCCATAAATTGATACCTATCAAATCCTTGAATGAAGGACATTATGAAGACGAGATACAATATCGTACTTCAAAACTGTGATAATATCATAATTTGAGTTGTAGTACGCTTTTTGGCCCTGATTACTTTGATTATTTCATGACTAATACTTTCTATCCGCAGCAACATGGGGGTTTTACCTAGTATTGTCACAAGACAAAAAAGAAGTGATGGAAAGACGGAACTAAGTTATTGTTCCAGCCCTTTAGGTTAAGCAACTGTTTTTGACTGCCGGAGGGGTTGAGATATTTGGTGGGTACTTCAAGGATCCTATTTACATCTAAATAGGACCATTCCCTACTTATTTTATGTACTCCCGTTTAGTGATTGCACATATATTATTCTTAGGGTGCCTCATATTAGAGAGTGATGTCTATGGTTTTGGTGTGGTTCTCCTGAAAATTATGATCGGAATGAAAGTCTTAGACGAAAGTTGGCCTCCGGTCAACATGACCTTGTCGATTATGTTCGACCACATCTAGGTAGGACAATAATGTTTTGCAAATTGATGGGTCCAGCGCTTAGAGAGTTCTCAGGAGAAATGCCCAGATTGCTTTCAAGTTGGTTGCTCGCTGCCTTAGCCTAGATCCAAAAAGCTCGTCCCTCGACGAGTGAAGATATTGAAGTTTTGAAGGCTTTCCAAGATCTTCCATATCAGAAAAAACTATCAAATTATTCAGAACGAGAAAGGGGAGAGTGGAAGTGGAATATCATTTATATATGACTAGGGTTGCCATCAACAATGGCTTCAATGTCCGAGCACCCTTCGATTAGGCACCCTGGTATCATGTTGATATCAACCTCAAATCATTAGAATTAGTCTTCTTTTATTTTATTCAAATACAATCTAACATACTTCTCGAATCATCATGTTGTTAATTTCTCTATAAAAATTATTGGGAAAAATCTAAATAAGCACATGAAGTGCTTTCATTTTCTCAAATAGTAAACTTTGTGTCAAAAAAGGGGTCTCAAGTAGATATGTCGGTCTCAAATAAGGGCCTGAAGTGATCATATCAATTTCAAATTATTGAGGGTAGGGTTATTACCTAGAGGAGGTGAATAGGTAATTAAGTGGAATTTAAAAATAATCGAATTCAATATTTCAAATGACCAACATATGAAGATTAACTGTGTAGTGATCAAACTTTACCATGTGCAATAAACTGTCAAACAAAATAAACGAGAGATTAAGGATAGAAAAAGTGGCACATAATAGTTTTAGTGGTTTGGCTTATGATAAGCTTACATTTGCTAACAACCTATTGGCTTCATTTCACTAGAGAATCAATCAAAGTTACAAAGTATGAGTATTCTATGCTCTAGTATGTCTCACACTCTCACCAACAACCTCTAAAAAATTACAAATTAAGCTTACCAAGACAAGTATGTAATATTGAAGCTCTCTTTGGACTTTGGAATTGTAGACTTCAAATCTTGTCATTCCTTTAGCACCATAATTTATTTTTATACTCCTCAATATCGAAGCTGACAGTTGGATAGAAACTCTGAGGATCATTCATCCAGTCAACCTAATAAACCTAAATGACATAAGATCTTATTGCTTCTAGGATTGCAAGATTAGAGTCTCAAAGTATGAGTCATTTCGTCCAAACATCTGCAAATAATATAGTGAGTAATATACTAAGGATAGCTTGGACACCATCAACATCACTTGAAGATATTTTCTCCATCACATTTTTCTTCACAAATTATTTTGCCCATTTTCTTCATAATTGTCTTGATCGTGTCCTAAAGGTTTTACGGTTATCGATGGCCATTCTATGACTAGGTCTTGAAATATACTTCTTAACACTGTGCATACTCGGTGCTTGTTATTCCGATGTTCTTCAATAATATTATAAGTACTTTCCTCTAAAAGTTTGTTGGCAGAACCCATTTAGGTGGCCACTAACCCTCCATCATTGTGTTTTAACAATTGGACATGTGGCGGTCCATTGTTACATTTCATCCTCGTGAGAAGCACGTGATGACAAGGTTAATTTGGAGTATCAACGGATTTTTTAGGAAAACTTCAAAGTGGTCAACCTTTGAATTTCTTCATGAATTTCATCTTCAGCCTGTAGCCCTCAAAAGGAAGAATAAATAAATAAATATAGATTTTGAGAAAAGGGTGATAGGACTAGTAAGAACACCTAGAGGGGGTGAATTTAAAGAAGTTTTTGCAATACTCAACAATTTAATTCGTCTTTTGAGAATAATAGACTGAAGATGTAAAAGACTGTAAACAGTTATATAAGACTACGAAGTAAAGTAAAGAGTTTAGGGAAAGAGAATTGAAACACAAGGTTTATAGTGGTTCGGCTTAGACCAAGCCTACGTCCACTCTCCCGCACTGACAGCTCACCGGCTGGATTCCACTAAGAACCAAAAGAGATTTTACAGTCTCATGTCCTTGATTCCACAGTGTAGAAACTCAACTACACTTCCTCAAGGTCTCACAAGTATTTAATCTCTCTTTTGAGTACAATTTAAGCTCAGTGATTGAATCAGCAAAGAGCTAGGAGCTTCAGACTTTGGAATTTTTCTTTCATACACCTTTTTCGAATAACTTGAGCGTCCTTCTTATATACTCCTCCATTCCATTGTAACCGTTGGCACCTTCCAAAGGAGTTCTTCCAATCTACCTGTTGCATAGAATTAATTAGGGAGATATCGAGTTATTTAAGAAATGTGATGATAGCCCACCAATCCTGCTCGCCCATACAATCAGGATCTTGGTTTCCATAAGTAGAACCTTCCAAATATACTTCGCTAATCAACAGATCTAATTATTCGAATTGATTTCAATAAGAATAATTGATCACGAGATGCTATCTCCAGCCATGAGATCTTCTTCAGCCATACGAACCAAATCCTTAAAGATATACTCGCATCTGGATAAGTCTTCTTCATTGGATAAATCTTTTCTTCGTTGGTCTAGAAGCTATCAGTGAGAGTAGACTTTAAATCTTGAGTCTGGAGGTCTTCAAATTAGACTGATGGAAACGTTTTGTCGACTTCAAAACAAATAAGGAAGTTTTCTCCAACAAAGGGAACATGATTAAATGGGGAAAAGTATCACAAAATTCATAGACCTATGTTTTCGAATGGTAATTCAGTTTTAAACATTTCAATTAAACCAGTTTAGTTTTAAACATGTTGTATTGGTACTAAATAAGTTCATCCGGTAAATTTATGTCGGAAATTATTAACATGGATGCCGGTTATTCTACGTAATATGACCGGCACTGACATAGACATTTTTATATAACTTTTTATTATTTCTATGAATTTTTTTGAATTTTTTATTAATTTGTTTCCTTTCTTTTTTTTCTTCTTCTTTATCTTCCTCCAATCACCTTTGGCAGGTGGAGGTTATTGGCCATAGGCGAGATTGGCCCTCACTTGAATGAGGCCCCTTGCTAATGTTAGAAGCCAGCAAGGCTACCCCTCAACAGATCTAGGAAGGGGTCCCTGTGACAAGGGTGGCCTCACCCAAATGGTGAAGGACCTCGTCCTGGCAAGGCTAGCCCTCGCTCGAGGTCGACGAGGGTTGACGAGCACTAGGAAGCCCTTGCCGCCCTCACCGACCCTTGCCTAAGGTAGGTAAAGGCCAATTCTCGCTTGTGGTTGGCAAGGGCATTCCCACCCTCACCTTCGTCTGTGACCTCCACTAGCTGGAGGCCAAGGGCGGAAAATAAGGAAGGAAGGAAGGAAGAAAACAAAGGAAAGGAAAAAAAAAAAAGGAAAGAAGGAAAAGAGAAGGAAAAGAGAAATGGAAAAATAAAAAGGAAAAAATTATAAAGATTTAAAAGAATAATTAAAAATTATATAAAAATGTCTACGTTGGTGTCGGTTGTACCATGTAGGACAACCGGTGTCCATGTCAACAATTTCTAGTATAAATGATCTAAATGGACTTATTGTATCAATGTGAAAATGTTGAGGACTAAATTAATTCAATTGAAAGATTTATAGCTGAATTAGTACTAATGCAATAGATTTATGGCTTTTTTGGTACATTTCCCTAGCTAAATGTGATAATAAAGGTGGGGTATAATGATAATGAAGTTAACTTTCATCGATATTATGATAAGATTGGACTTTCAACTTGAGGCAAATTGTGGCTCCAATAAGTTATGCTCAATTTGGACTACGGTTCGATTTTTATGAAATTTAACAAATGGGAAATGGAGATGTGGTGAAAGGTCTCTTTGATCATACTTATGTTTTGATGAGGTCGCGTAAGCGAATAATTAGGGGGCACGTGGTTTGCATAAAATTAAGCATTTGGAATCTTTTTTCCTAATTTTGATTATTTATATCACTTGGAAAAATGAATTCATAATTTTTTTTATAGATAATTGTTATTAATGAATATGTTGTTTTAATTACTAATTTTCCTAAATGATATAAAAAAATCAAAGTTAGAAAAATCTTTCTTCAAATGTTGCGAAATAAATGCACTCTTAGATGAATTGCTTTATAGCATTCTACACAATATGATTTTGTGTATATCAAGTGTCATGATGTAAGTTCAGCAGCTCTCTGAACCCATTCTCTCTCGAAATGTAGAGCGTTTTCTACCTCTTGGTAGTCCTGTTTTCTCCAAACCCTAAAACCCAATTACATTCATCTCTTCGTACAGACCTTGGTCTTTACTTTTCGCCCCTCTATATGATAGAATTTCTGTTGAATTTGCAACACCCTCGCGATCATCCACCTCCGCCAGCTTCAGATCTTCGTGGAAGGCCCAGCACTCATGCTATCCACCATGTCCGACTAGTTTGCTTATTGCATGCCTTCCATCCCCTTCCCATCTGATACTATAGTGTTGTAATTCAGTCTATCGATGGTTAATTTGTGCCATGGATTAACTTACCCAATTCTGTGTTCCATTTTGCATCTCGCACTTTCCTGTTGGTAAATTGAGGATTCTCGTTTGGTTACACTCTACTTTTAGACCTCCTTCATGTAATGAGGCCCTATCTTAGACTGTCGAATGGCAACGGAAGACCAAGAAGACTCTTCGCGACTGGCTGCCCTTTGTAACAGGTTAGGCCGCCTTTGTACCGAACAAGAAATTGAAGTCTGGAATGATGAGTCCCCACCTGAAAAATTGGAAGAATGTCGATTAACACTAGTAGGGAAAATCCTTTCGAACCCATCAATAAACTTCTAAGCTTTCCAAAGTACGTTGAAGCGGGCTTGGCGGACTGAACAAGTTGAAATCTCCCAAAGAGAAGCGGGCCTGTACGTCGCAAAATTCCAATCAAATGCAGAAAAACATAGACTCCTAGAAAGGGGACCTTGGCTTTTCTCAAACCATCTGGTCATCTTTAAGCCATGGATTCCCAATACCCCATTACACTGTTATGACTTCTCTAGTTGCGCTTTCTGGGTACATGTCTTTGGATTGCCTTTGAAATGGTGTACAGACAAAATGATCAGCAAGGTGGTGCAACATATCGGTCGAGTTTTAGAAGTGAAAGTTGACACAAAAGAGGGGGCAACCTTACGAGTTGGTCGAGCGAGGGTAGAAATAAACTTGCAGGAGCCTTTAAAGACAGGGAAATTGATCCGAATTGATCGAAAAACACTATGGCTAGGCTTTCGCTATGAACGGCTATCCCATTTCTATTACTCTTGTGGCAGGCTAGGACATTACGCAATGTATTGCAAGGACTTCCCCTTTGATGACGCAATATTAGAAGGTAGAGACAAGATGGCCTATGGCCAATGGCTTCGCGCTGAGGTAAGAGAATACAGCCCTTATTGGCAGACCTTCTACAAACCGTAGGACAAACTAGAGCAGTAAGAAAAAACATTACCTAGAATCCCTGTCTCGCTAATTCGGAATGTCCCTTTACTACCCCCACCAACTATTATTGAAGCATCGCACCTGTCCAAAGCAGTAACTCCGACTAGTCCACAAGAAGCAGTCCCAAATTGGCAGCACCATTAGGATGAAATTATGCAAGGGACTTCTCTCCACACAGCGCTGATACCTGCAGCAGCCAAAATGAAAGGGATTCAGACCCAACCTATGGAAATTACAACAACAAAAGAAGCTGAAAAGTACAAGATTGACACCAAAAGTGGGCATTGCCAAAAAAATGAAACGATACAACCCTTATGAGACAAGGGGTTTGATACAAGAGAACCTTGATGACACAAACCTCATGGAAACACCTGTCTATGCAGCAGAGGAAGCTAGACCTTAGGCTATGGTGGCTAGCTCTCAACAGCCACCCACACACAAATGAAGATGATATGCTGGAATTGTCAAAGTTTGGGCAATCCCTTGACAGTTCAAGCTCTCAAGGCCATGACGGCGAAGGAAAAGCCCGACATTGTATTCTTAATGGAAACAAAGAACAACGACGTAAAGCTTCAACGTATTCAGCACCGTTTACACTTCAACAGCTCTCATATCATCAACCCAGTTGGTCTGGCTGGAGGATTGACAGTTTTTTGGAAAAATCAGGTATCCTTAAGTGTGGTTCGCTCAACACAAGAACTTTTTGATATGATATGTAGAGATGTGCAGGAAGATAGAACTATGCGCATCACATGTATTCATGCTCCTTTTGTCTATCAAAATCGACAAATTCTGTGGGATGAGCTTAGGGAAATCAGCTATGCTAACACTTTACCTTGGGTCTGTGCCGGCGACTTTAATGAAATAATCTATCCAAGGCAAAAGGTAGGAAAGTGGCCTGCAGATCCTTATCGACTACTTTCATTTCGAGCTGTCCTAAATGATTGCGCCCTCATGGAAATAGAAAGTAAAGGCTGTGAGTTTACTTGGATGAACAATCGGAAAGGGGATGAGCTGGTGAAAGAACGATTGGATCGGGTGATGTGCACGAGGGATTGGCATTTATTGTTTCCTGAAGCTTAAGTCTTGGCACTGCCTGCTGTGGGATCCGACCACAGTCCCTTACTTCTTACTACTTCAGCACCTTATAGAAAATGAAGGAAGCCTTTTATTTTTTAAGCTTATTGGAATGAAGATGAAGAATGCCGAGAGATTATTTCCACAGCATGGAATTCAGCGCAGGTTCGGGATTCTAGTCTACTACCAAAATTAAAGATTGTTTTGGATGCTTTGACTAAGTGGAGCCGATCAAAATTTTCAAAGGGACCTCTCAAAGTGACCGCCTTACAACAACAACTACAGAATCTTATAAACCACCAGCATTGCAACTTTAATAGAGTGGAAGCATCTAAGCTGCGAGAGGAAATCCGATGGGCTTGGCAACAAGAAGAACAATATTGGGCTATGCGCTCTAGGATTCACTAGTTGAGATGGGGAGATAAGAATACAAGATTTTTTCATGCAACTACACTTCAAAGGAGGCAAAGAAATAGAATTAGCATGTTACAGGACGATCACCAGCATTGGGTTCGTGACCCTCAGACTCTACAATATATGACATCCAACTTCTTTTTAAGGTTATATACAACAGTGGGATATCGGGACTACGGACCCATACTTGATCAATGCCCACAGGTTGTTTCCACAGAAATGAATGACCAGTTAACAACTTTGGCCACGGTTGAGGAGGTTTGCAAGGCAACCTTTCAGAAGGGAACTACAAAAGCTCTAGGCCCTGATGGATTAAATGGCTTATTTTATCAAACTAACTAGGAGGTCATTAAAGATGATCCTCTTCTCTTAGTGCAAAACTTCTTTAGGTCAGGGGTGATGCCTACTACTCTAAACCGGACCATTATTGCTTTGATTCCCAAGACACCTCACCTAGAGAGGCTGGATCAATTCCGCCCAATTAGCCTCTGCAACTTTGCATACAAAATTATCTCAAAGGTAATTGCTAACCGCCTGAAACCTTAGTTACCTAATCTGATTTCTATGGAATAGTCGGCTTTTGTGAGTGGACGACATATTCAAGATAATATTTTAATCGTTCAAGAAGTTCTTCATCACTTTAAGACCCGGAGGCGGACACGAAAATTCAACACAATCCTAAAGACCGACATGCAAAAGGCGTACGGCAAAGTAGAATGGGATTTCCTTCACGACTATCAACTCAAACTAGGATTCCATCTAAGATGGGTTCAGTGGGTAATGCAATGCATCGCAACATCTTTTAGTGTAAGATTTAATGGAGAGCAACTAGCTTATTTCCACCTGACTCGGGGTCTCCGATAGGGTGATCCTCTTTCTCCATATATATTTATTCTACTGGCAAATGTTTCATCAAGTCTTATTAATCAAGCTGTCAACATGGGACACATCAAGGGTATTAAGTTAAATAGGTGGTGTCCAACCCTGTCCCATCTATTTTTCGCTGATGATGCAATCTTCTTCCTAGATGGTAACATTCAGGAATTCCAAAACCTTGTTAACATTTTAAATCAGTATTGTGTGGCCACGGGACAGGTCGTGAACCACAACAAATCTGGCATGCTTTTAAGAAAACATTGCCCTTTCAGATTGCAGGAAATTATGTCGCGGGAGTTTGGAACACCTGTGCTGCAAAGGTATGGCAGATATTTGGGAATACCATATGACTGGGGTCGCTCAAAGAGGGAGATGTTTTCTTGGATTTTAGGGAGAGTAAATGCAAAATTGAAGGGATGGAAAGAAAAATTAATCTCAAAAGGTGGTAAGGAAATTCTTATCAAATCTGTTGTACAGGCACTCCCACTTTACGCCATGTCGATCTTTAAGCTTCCTCTGTCTCTTTGCAAATCTATTGAAAAGAGTATTGCTAGATTTTGGTGGAGGAATGATCAGAACAAAGTAGGAATTCACTGGCAGAAATGGGAAGTTCTTAAAAGTAGCAAGGACAACGGAGGCCTAGGATTCCGTGATCTCATAGCATTTAACAAGGCTATGCTTAGAAAGCAAGCTTGGCCATTACTATAGCAGCCTCAATCTTTATGGAGTCAAATTTTTAAAGGTCTGTACTTTCACTCAAAAGACTTCCAGTCAGCGGATAAAGGAACTCGGCCATCTTGGGGTTGGCAGAACATTCTAATGGGCAGAGATACTATTCTACCACATATTAGATGGTCAGTTAGTAATGGGAATATGATTAGAATCCGTGAAGATCGATGGTTACCAATAGGGATTCTCGGTGGACCTGCGACAAGAGAAGAACCAGTGATGGTTGCTGATCTTATTGATCCAATCCACCACACTTGGAACACATCTCTGCTTCACAGGTTTTTAGATGATTAGGTCATAGCAGAAATTCTTACCATCCTAGTAAGACCTCGCTATGCTGAAGATCAATTAATTTGGACAGCTACAAAGGATGGCCGATATACTGTGAAAAGCAACTACCATGCTCTAATCAAGACTACAAGCAACCACAGCAGTAACAGAGCATTAACTTCTTACCAGAATCCCAGGATTTTATGGAGAACAATCTGGGCAATGAGATAGCACCAAAAATTCAAACATTCCTATGGTCAGTCTGTCATAACGCATTAGCATCCGGAGCAAAGCATTCCACAGACACATTATTACAGATCCCTTATGCAAACTTTGTCAACAAAACACTCCAGAAACCCTAGAGCATTTATTCCTCTCATGTTCATGGACTAGGGCTATCTGGGCTCACCCACAGATCAACATACAGCCATTGCCTCATACGGTTCATCGATTAGATGCATGGCTAACAGCAAGAGTAACCACGCCTAAAAACTTACTTGGATTGGAAACCATAGCCAATGTCTTTTGGCAGATCTGGAGAATGCGGAATAGCTTCATCTTCCGCAATCAACAACCAGATCCAACCCTTGTAGTGGAGGCTGCTATCGCACATACCTGAATATATCAGATCTCTGCTCCCACCCAGTCGAGAACAGAGCATGCTAATATGAATCCTGCAGAGCTTTGGCAACCACTAGATCCGGGAACCCTGAAATGCAATAGAGATGGTGCCTATCAGCCTGGAAGTACAGAAGGTTTGATGGCCTGTGTTTGTAGAGATCATCATGGTTGACTTACAGATATATTTTCCAGGAGATTCCCAGCTGCTTCGGCTCTAGAGGGGAGATCCAAGCGCTTACCTTCACACTGTAATATCTGCTGCAGCAAGGCTTCAACTGTGAACAACTCTTGATCGAATCGGATTGCATCACCCTCGTCGATGCCGTGAGAGATGGGAGATCGCCGCAGTGGGAAGTTCGTGCTCGCTCACGGAGGCCGTCGCTTTGCTTTCCCTTTTCCCTAATTCGAGTGTGCAACACTGTAGGCGTGACGCGAACATGGTTGCCAACTGGGCTGCAAAGGCTCAACGCACTGACACCTCGGCCCACAACTGGATCATATTCCCACCTTTTCTTCTACACGACCTTGTTTATGCGGACGCTTTAGCTTCAGGTTGTAAGTTTCCTTTAATATGAATACAATCGCCACTTTCGATCAAAAAAAAAAAAAAAAAAAAAAAATGTGTCAAGACGTTGGGTATATGGCTACCAATATTTGTAGATATATTATACAGAGGGGAAAAATGGGTTGATTCCCTAGGTGATGACTATACTTGAAAGTGATGTACACCGAACTTGAATTATTGTTTTCCGATGCATTGGACTTTAGATTTACTTGCAAATGCTGCACTCTCCGCTTTTTTTTTTTTTTAATTATCAATTCTTATTGTCTCTTCATCTATAAGGAATGGAGCATCCAAGAGTTGATCGATAGAGGTAGCTATTCTATCTTCTTTGCATCTAACTCATGCCATATGCATAAGGTCTTCATATTTGTCCAACTTAGGTTTTATTTTTAACAAAATCAATGACATCCTCGATCACGAGTGTTTAGAATTCATATTATGCAACAAGAACTTTCTTATATAATTCTTATGCAACAAGACCTTTCTTATATTTTTACTTTCAAGATCATAAGTCTTACTGAAAATTATTTTTTTTATAAATTGTTTATAGAATTTATAAATGTCCATGTCGCTAGTATTAATTTTAGTTATATTATCAAATCTGACAATACGAATCAATTATCAATATAAATGATTTCGATTAACTATAATTATCTTGATTTAACAATTCTGATTACTTTTTTCAAGCTAACATAAATGGATATAAGTAAAACCAATATATTCCATCACTAATTATTTATCGTCCTCTTTTGTGAGCCATTCTTATTTCCGACATGCACTCAATTTGTGTGAGCCAAATGGGTATGCGATTTCCCTTAAACAAAAGGTTATCCGAATCCAAATCGGACACAAAATTGGTAGGTGATAAATGCTTAAGGGTACGAAACAACTTCCTTTTGCCACTTCTTGTTCACTGTTCGTCATATTTAGCAAAATGACAACTAAATATCTAATTGCAAAAAAATTGTTATAGAACTCACAAGTAATTCTAGAGACATTCAGAGCTACCATAAAAGTTATTTATTGAAGATCATTTGATCCATTATTTTACAAAATCAAAATGAGATTGTCCAATGGTTTCCTTTTGGCATTTAAGCATTACGGCTTATCAATCTCCAATTGGAAAATATTTGGCATAAAAGGACTTGATCAATTTTTTCACAAAATCAAAATGAGTTGTGCAATGGTTTCCTTTTGGCATTTAAACAAGCCAATTACTCTTTATAAATCTGTAATCGTAAAAGATTTGGCATAGAAGATTCATTTGGTCAATTTTTTTCACAAAATCAAAATGAGATTGTGCAATAGTTTCCTTTTAGCATTTAAACAAGCCAATTATTGTTTATCAATCTGTAATTGCAAAACATTTGGCATAAAAGGATCATTTGATCAATTTTCTCACAAAATCAAAATAAAATTGTGCAATGGTTTCGTTTTAGCAAAATGAAAGCCAGATCACTAATTGCAAAAGATTTGGCATTCACAATTAATTCTAAAGATATTCAGAGATGTCATAAAAGTTACAGAGCTACCATGAAGGTTATTTATTGAGGATCGTTTGATAAGTTTAATCCATAAAATCAATCGTGCACTGTACGCCACGATGATGAAGACATGAGCTACACTCATATTTATTTGTTTCTTATTTGAAACTAGCTATGTAGGAATTGTTATGGGCAAGACGACCGTTATGATCAACAACCATTTGCAGGCTGGCACTATTCTAACAGTTCATTGCAAATCCATAGACGACGATCTTGGATTCCATCATATACAGGAAAGCTGGTTTTTCACATTCAGACCCAATATCTTCGGGGGGACATTGTTCTTTTGTGGCTTTTCGTGGCCGGGTCGATTTGAGTGGTTTGATATATATGTGTCAAAGAGGGACTGGGGTCGTTGCGATTTGTGTTTTTGGAATATCTTGCCCGATGGTCCTTGTTTGCTTAGTGAGTCCGGAGAGTATGATATCTGTTATCCATGGAATCCGTCTCCTCTATAGATGTCTCGTTGAGAAATATGGTGTTATGAACCCATAATTATTGATTAATATGGAATAAGAGTCATCTTTATTATCTTTAAAATTAACATTAACAGACGTGTGTTTTTCTTCTGATATTATCATCATTCACTTTCGATTGGCATCTCTTCCTTAAATTCTTGTCCCCTCGCTTTTGTCATTCTATTTGCAGTTATGACTTACATTATTTATTGTCTCTATTAAAATGTTTTGATGTAAATATTGTTTTTAATAAAAAAAAGGTTAATAAGTGTCCAGCCATATCAATTTCGAATACATAACTCAGTGTCGTATCATGAATCAACATACAATAAATAGTTTAGGAGAAAATTCTTTCTTTCTCACCTTCTACGATCGATATTCGAATTACATTTTTTTTATATAGGAATTCTCGAAATAAAATTCACCTTCTTTTTGCAAGAATGAAATCACAAATCAATCTTTCAAAAGTTGATGGCACATTTTGCATACGAAACTATTGGGATAGAGTCAACATTCGATTGATAGCTATGAATTGATCTTTTGATGATGCCGTATCCTAGACAAAATCTTGGCAAAATACCAAAATCCCCTAATCAGGACTATGTGGCATGTACCTTCACCTCGATTTCGTTGTAAGAGGCGACTTCATTGAAAGATCATTTTTTTTATTCACATATTGACATTGTGTCTTTTTCTTGCATAATGCGAATGATGGCCACTTTTTAATATTTTATTGCTTCATCATACGAATAAATGAACTTTAAAGCTAGGACAATAATTGGTTCTTACATTCCTATATGCAAAATTTTCTTGTATTTTATCATTGTCTTTATTTTTGTTGGCAAACGCAATTTTCATTTTGGATTTTAATTGTGAACCTAATCAATGCTTTTGTAAATCATGTGACTCACCTGTTTGAGTAATGAGGTTCTAATTTAATGGGCCGTGTAAATAATTCTCTCGGCGATGCTAATTTACAATCGCTAAAAAACAATCATAAGATTTCGCTACTAAATGTTCTAGGCTCTCTGGGAAAAGGTGCCTTTAGAAATGTTTCACCAAGTCATTTTAACTCCTCTAAAATCGCTTCATTGAAAATTATGGTGTTTAACCTCAAAAAAAATTTGGACCATAATAAGTGAAGAAAAGCAATTTCCCTGGAATACTAAAAACTCTGTTATCCCCTCCATATTATGCATACATATTCCAAGTCACCCTCATTATGACCAAAAAGAAAAAAAAAAAGTTACCCTCATTTTCTCCTTCAATTTGGAGCTGCTCATGGTAGAAAGAGAGGGAGAGAGAGGCGCAATGGTCGTGGCCATGCCGCCGTCACCCTCAGGCAAGTGGTCCCTTGGATCACCTGACCTCGACGTCGCCTTGTCGAGAATCGAGATCAAGGGAGCCCAGGGGAGCTGCTCGTCCATAGCACTTGACTCAGGGGAGATAGATTCCGTCGTGGTCGTAGGTCCCTAAGCTGCCTCATCGGAGTCCTGCCGTCTTTAGCTGTGGCAAGCTTATTACCTTCACATAATATGAAACAAGTTAACGCATCGAAAAATGCAAGTTTTTAAGTCAGCTGCTATTAAAGGATCATTGTCACATGTATCTTCATTTTTGTAATCTTATGAGAGGATAATTTGGAAAGTATGCTTGGAACTATAACAAGGAAGCTCATCATAAATAGATAAGTCCCGCATCCATGAAAAACCGTAATAATTGCATTAATTAGCCAAAATCCAAGCAAGCGGCCCAAACAATAATTTATTTTGCTCTTTATTGTATAGACAAATAATTTTTTTTGTGAAAATTTTTTTGTAAGAGGTTTTCTTACTATGGTTAGCCACCTAACAAGTGTCCTAGGAACACCAACAAACAAGACTTCTTCGAGTTAAAAACAAAAAATTATTGGGTGAGCACCCTTTGCAAAGGCGTAACACTAACACCACCCCCTCTTGGCTCTTCACTAAAGTTGTAATTCTTTAACATATGTACATATAATTGAATTCCCTTCTTTTTATTTTCATTCAATGGGACAGTTAAAAGATTTATGACATAGACCAGAGCCAAACCATGTGAAAGGTTGTTCTAGGCTCAGTCTCCGCACTGGTCATTTGGCCACTGCTTTCAAGTGCTACTGCTCATGATCAGGGTAGTCTGTAAAGAGTGTAGATGAGGGATTGAGATTCGTTCATCATCGTCATCAATACCAATCGGTGATTACTCCACGCAGTTTCCCATGCCTTTCTCCAAACCGCAATTCATCAGCGAATGTTGCTTCGTCAAGTGATTTACTGTGAACTGCTTTACAGTTCCTAGAACATGTAATAAAGCTTTTTATGTCAGCATTTAAGGGCATGCGATATTCTCTCTCACTCTCTCTCTCTCTCTCTCTCTCTCTCTCATTATAGAGATTTTTATGTATCTTCGTATTTTCCTTGCCTAGATAAATTACCGTATGCAAAGCATTACTAATTTTTGAGGGGGGAAAAGTAAGAAATGTCATAACACTTACGATTATTGATTCATTAGAGACGGATATTATATTGATAATGTTTCAAAATGATAAATTTTTATCCGTACAATTCAATATATGTAGCTTTTTCCCTACTTGAAAACACTCAATTTTTGAAAAAGAAAAGACTTGTTTGCCCAAAAGTAATAAATGCATTGGTTATTTGGAAATCATTTTTACATATGATTTAATGCTCAATATTATTAATCATGTTGACAAGTGCCGTAATACGTGAAGCTTATGTTATATGAAGAAGTCCAATGTCACAAATATAGATAAAGGAGAAACCCATTTATGGTTGAGCTCTTCTTATGTAGATATTGGCTAAAGTAAGCGACAGATTCATGTTTTTGGGGCTAAAATTGTGGGTATCAATGTTCTTTGCCGTCAATTTTCACCGAATTTGCTATACATTCGTCGTTAATTATAACCATGATCGATCCACAAAACCTTTTTCGTAGCCAAACCTGATGTGTTTGTCCACGTGACAAGTGTCTAAATTAATTAAGCTAGCAATTAACATGTGGTGCTTGTACGTAAAAAAAAATCGATTTTCACTACATGCACGAACCCTATTATTATTAGAAGAAAAAAGTTTAGCTTCTTCCAAGCTGCCTAGCTACTGTTGGCGAAGTCGTCGTGTACGAAAACTAAAAAAGAGAACCCGTGCAATAAGCGAATCTAATAGATGGACCGGGCGACGGTGAGCTAAAATTTGACGAAGCAAGTGAAAATTGCTAGCAAAACATGAAAATTCAAAATTCAGGTAAGACATCGTACACGAAATCAAAACTTAAGGATCATTTGTGTCATTTTTACCTTTGTCAAAATCAACTCACTTATTATATTTTTCTTCTCCCACATTTCGTATTCTGACACAAACGAAAAAGGGTTAATATTACCAAAGGCACTACACTAATACATTTATGACAAATTTATTTTAAATTAATTTTTGACCACGAAAAAACTCAAATTGGTACACATGTGAAAAATTTATCTAAAACTAATGTTTTGACCACCAAAAAATGACAAATTTACCTTTCGATAATTTTTTTTTAAAATTGGATTAATACACAAAAAAATCATAAATTGGTATAATTATGACAAACGGAGGAAACCGGTACACCCATCAATTGTTTTGTATCATCTAACTCAATAATGTGATGGTAAAATTTAAGGGAAGCTAATGGATGATTGATTGGAGCACTGTAAATGAGAAGTAAAAGTAAAGAAAATATGCAGCTGAAAAGCTCCTATTCATCGCTTCCTTCATCGTGTCTGTATGTGTGAGGTTATCTGGGGTGCTCTTTCTGAATAAGAAGTTACTAACAATCTCCTTCCTTTTGCATTTAGAACCATTTCATGTCTTAATTAGCTGGAGCTGCAAGCATAACACGATCTACATAATTACCACTAAAATGTTATAACTCACACTCATTCGAGATTAATTTATGCGTTGACACAGATATTTCGTCGCGCAAAATTCAATTAAAATATTATACAACAACTATACGTGGCATGAGTTACCGTGACGATCATGCGTTAATGGTCGTTCCCCTTAGGGAGCACAATTCCTCACTCTCATTGGAAATTGATTCCAGAATCCATCAACCCAACGCATAAATGAAATTGATAAACCAATTTGATATCCCAAGTGACATCAAGAACTATAAGATCTCACATACCAAAGTATTTATGGCTGTCAAGGTAAATATGTGTTCCGCGACTGTTACCATTCTGAATTGATTGACCACAGAACACGACTCTGTTTCTGCAAGCTCCACTCAAGCATCTAAAATGGCAAGACCATCAACTTCTTGATATTTCATACCATGATTAAACATAAATAGGTAAGGACAGAATTATAGCGCAAGAGTCAATAATTGGCGTGGGAGGATATTTAAGTACCAAAAATTCTGAAATGTACACTTAAGCACCACTTTTTTGAAAATTAGATATTTAAATGCCAAGTTCGGCGAAGGGTGTCGGATATCCGACGTGGTTATTTTAATAATATAAATGATCTAAATGGCTCACTGAAAAGCTTATTCAGCAAATGATGGTGTAAAACGACATTGTTTCGGAAGCAAAATTGAAATTTAATATAAATATTAATTACAATAAATTTAAATAAATAAATTAGAAGGGGGGAGAGCTTTGGCGAGGCCTACTTCAGACTTTTAATTGTCTTTTATCAGGAATCTTTCCGATTTTTTGATTATTTATATTGATATCATTCTCTTTTACAATAAGTTAGTCCTTCGAATTGATAGAAAATAAAAAGCCTTTTTCTATTGCGCTTCGTGTGTGTTTACAAGTTGGGACCCGTGTTTACCTGAATCTACTTCGCCGGTTTGGTAAGAAAGCGGGAAGATCTTGTGAACGCGATATCAGATAACAATGGCTTTGGGGATAATTATATCGCCAAAAAAGATTGGGAGTTGTAAGCTCTTTGATGTAGTTTTAGAATATCTCAGCAGTCTATAAAAAGATGATTAAATGCAATGACTAATCGATCGGGAGGTTGAATGTAATGGTTCTCGATTTCGAACTCGAACATATCCCTTTCAAGTTCGTGATGCTTTTTGCTATAGCGGAGGAGACTAGAAGTTGTTGAAGAAGGAAAGCGTGGATTTCGATAGGAAGTTGATTTCATTATGCCTGAAAATTTTGAAAAATCAATTGGCGGATCTACCTCAAAGTTTGGTTGGAACCTTTATGGAAGCAAGAACTTTTTATTGATTTCGTAGACGTGATTCCAAATTGGATATTTTAAGTCAGGTCTTTACAATCGCGAGCGCTCGGAGTTTTGAGCATCATCATCATGGAAGCTTCATGGAAATTTATCTGATGAATGGAAGTTCCATCGATCAGCAGCTCTTTCAAGCTTCTCATTGGACCCAAATCTGGAAAATCACGAAGAAGACTGCATCCCTTCACATTCAAAGAAACCAACTTCGTCAGATTACCAACTGATGGATGGATAACTGCTAATTTAGAGCAACCTTCCAGAACGAGTCTTTCCAGCGGCAGACTCCCCAATTTTTTTTTTTTTTTGGTCGAAGGTAGATATTGCATTCATTCATCGAAATAGACAAGTCTTACAAGACAACGATGGATAAAATTCCGAACATAGAATTGCCAAGAGAGATAAAGGAGGGTAGCTCACCCAATTTAAAGGAAGTTTCTTGGCTTGATGGGTTCTAGCCAGCCAATCCGCTGCTCGATTTGCTGCACGTGGGCAATAAACCACTCTTGCGGATCGGCACAACTCTAACTTTGCTTTGCATTTCTTCATTATTTCTTCCAAATCCCATGGAGGATCGGCCTGGCCCATGACAATATCAACTAAAGTCGAGCAGTCACTTTCACACGTCCATCTAACTATTTGACTTTTCTCTCTTCCCACGTGCCGAGTGTTAAGTTCCCTCAAGTACATGAGCCCGTGCAGCAAAGAAAGAGCTTCGGCTTGCAGAGAGGAAGAAGCCCTAACTTCAGAAGCAAAACCCTCGACCACCCTCCTCGATGGATCTCGGACGATTCCAGCGATTGAGCAGAGGAAATCGCCTGGGAACCATGACGCGTCAACGTTAATTTTCAGTTCAGCTTGGTCCGGCGGCTTCCATCGAGCAGGTACGCTTCGATTTGGGGGAAAAGGTCTCTTTCGATTCTGCCATCTGCTGAAGGTTTTCTGCTATTCTTGTGCGAGATCCACTAGATCCGTTGGTTACGGAGGTTTTGCTCTGAAAATCAAGTTGTTCCGGGACTTCCAGATGTTTCAGAGCACCACCGCCGTGAGTTCTCTTTTAGGTAAGTCTTCCCTTTCTTCGAAAACCCCCAATAGCCACTGATCGAACCTCTTGATATTACTTGGGTTGCTGATGATGTTGATGCGTGGATCCACCCAGATTGTTTTTGTCCATTTGCAAAACAAAAAGAGATGTTCTGTGGTTTCCAAATTTGTGTAGCAAAATGGGCATAAGGGGTCGGGTAAAATCTTCCTTTTGTAGAGGTTTTCTCGTGTAGGGATGACGTTTTGACATAGGCTCCAGAGAAATGTTCACATTTTCGGAGGTATGACAAGACTCCAAATTTGAGTCCATAGAGTTCGTGGGGGCTTAAAAGAGCAGGATGCCTTGTTTTGGTTTGTGCTGAGGGTTTTTGAGTGGGCTCGGTTGTATCCGCTCTTCACGGTGTATTTCCCTGACCTGTTGCCTGTCCATACTAGACTATCCTGCTTAGGATTCAAACTCAGAGGAATCGCCATAATCTCATTAGCAATTTTTTCTTCAAAAAGATTTTGTATTTGATGTTCCTCCCAAGCTCTGGATTCTGCATTAATCAATTCTGACACCAGGATAGATTCCTGTTGGTTAGTTGGTCCTCCGATCACCCCATGCTTTAACCATTTGTCTTCCCTTATTTTAATGGATTTTCCATCCCCCACTAACCACTTAGCATCTGCTTCTATTGCTTCTCTTCCTATTAACAGGCTTTGCCATCCCCAAGACGGTCGTTGTCCCTTGCTAGCTTTCCATAGATCACCATTTGGGAAGTAGATTCCTTTTAGTACTCTGCTCCACAAAGCTGATGGAGAGTTGGATAATCGCCAGGCTTGCTTTCCAAGCATTGCACGATTAAAGGTAAGCAGATCTTTGAATCCCAAACCTCCCTCATCTTTTCTAGTTTTTAAAACTTCCCATTTTTTCCAATGCAGCCCTCTCTTTGAGTCACCATTCTGCCGCCAAAATGATGCAATTCTTCTTTCTATGGCTCGACAGATGGACATAGGCAGTTTAAAGATGGACATTGCATAAGTGGGAATGGCTTGCACAACACTCTTGATCAAAATTTCTTTGCCTACTTTGGTAAGTAGCTTTTCTTTCCAACCCTCTAGCTTCGAATTTACTCGTGCTAAGATCCATGCAATCATTTCTTTCTTTGAATGACCCCATTATGTCGGAATACCAAGATATTTGCCAGTTTTTTCTATAATGGGAACTCTAAGCTCATGGGCTAGGTTTCTTTTCAGAGATAAAGGACTGTTGCTGCTAAAGAAAACCCCTGATTTGTTTAAATTTACAGCTTGCCCCGATGCATAGCAATACCGATTAAGTATATGTGCTAGGTTTTGGCATTCGGCAATAGTTCCATCCAGAAAAAATATAGCATCATCGGCGAAAAGTAAATGAGACAGTGTAGGGCAGAACCTGTTTAGCGTTATCCCCTTGATGCTGCCCTCTTCAATAGCTTTGTTCATCAGCCATGTTAAAACATTTGCTATTAGGATGAATAAATATGGCGAGAGGGGATCTCCTTGTCTGAGTCCTCTCGAGGGGAAAAAATATGGAGTTGGTTCCCTATTAATCTTCACACTTAGGGACGCCGTCGAGACACATTGCATGATTAGAGATACCCACCTCTTACAAAAGCCCATTTTCAACATACAATCCTTTAAGAAATCCCATTCAATCTGTCATAGGCCTTCTGCATGTGTGGCACCCCTCGACGGCCCCCGATCCGTTGGGGTCGCCACAGTTCGCTTACCTTTCTCTTACTTGACCTGAAGGTCTATCAATCCTGGGGGTTTATATCTTTTAGATCGGTCCCTGCGCAATTTATATGGCAAAAGCGTATCCAACAACTCCCTTCCCTATATTCAGAAAAGATGCACACCAACTAAACACATTTATAAGTAAAAGCCGAACACTTTTATTTACTTAAATCAGATGGACATCATTTGTCGGTATATCAAAATGCCGTAGTCTTCTATACTCGGCTATACTTCAAAAGATGACCGACATCTTTTCCATCAGTCGTATACTTAAAGTCCATCGATCAGTGTCGGCGTCCAAAAGTTCCTTCCTTTGTTGTCCTCCTCCTCACGGTGATGTCCAACCACTTGATCCATCTACTGGTGGTGATGGCAGCAGAGGTAACTTGTCTAGTCTGAAATGTTAGTCCCCAAAAGGGGTGAGTACAACCACTCAGTAGTAAAAGATTCATCAAGCTATATCAAGCATTACTATTAATATCCAGATTCAAGTATGGTAGACAAACATCAAGTAGTCGATGGATCAATATTCATCAAAATCATGGAATCCTTTAATGCTATGGCAAATGCAATTTTAAAAGATTCAGATGCATCATGTCCAGTTACACCAGTCCCGATCATGGGGCCAAACTGTAATGACACGTCCCATTCCATGCCATACAATTTAGTCCCATAACCAGACCACACTCACACTTAATATAATCATCCGTTTTATCATTCAAAAGGTTTCATCCCCCAGAGGGCCAATGTTTGCATCCTTCGGGATTCCGCACCCAACTCGCGGCGTCGCGGAAGCCTCCGGGCATGTATTCAAAATACAACCGGGCATCCAAAGGGCATCGACTCATTCGAACCTCTGGGCATCTCGCACCCCACCCGGCATCACGAGGAATCACTGGGGACCATAGACATGGTTACCCCTAACCTCCGGGCATGCATCATAATACAACCCATCACCCTCTGGGCATGTATCATAATACAACCGGGCATCCCGACACTCCCGGGGAAAACCTCTGGGCATGTATTCAAAATACAACCAGGCATCCAAAGGGCATCGACTCATTCGAACCTCTGGGCATCCCGACTCCCGGGGCATCGTTGACCCGAGGGCTCAACGGTAACATTTAGCATTTTAATTCACAGAACATTTTCAAATGCTAAAACAAGATGTCTCATGGACCCTCTATCACATCTCAATATTACACAAATATCCACAGCCAATACCATCATATCACATAGCCATTCGAAACACCTTCACCTTCGGACACTTTGTGAAAAATTCGAGAACAGAATAGCCCGATTTTTACAATGCACAGTTCTGGTATAAATTTTGAAATAAATACTAAATGGACTCAGAAAATTATGAAATTTTTATATGTTATAGAAAAACCTAGAGGCAAATATCTCATGAAGAAATCTAAATCCAATTCGTTCTAGGTTAATAGCTATAGACGATTTAGTTCCTCCTATTCAAGGTACTGTTTTTCCAGATTAAGTCCTTTCAAAGAAAATTCGTTTCACCGACCTAAACATGTCCATTTCTTCTCAATTTTCAGTATGTTGTTTCTAAGGATGTAATATACAACTTTCATTAAGGGCACAAGATCAAATTTCAACTGGATGATTTTATAAAAATTCACAGAATCATACTAGGTCAAGGTAACGTTTTCCAGATCCAGTTTCTTCAAAGAAAGATGGTTTCACCGACCTATACTTGTTCATTTCCTCTCAATTTTTGATATGTTATACTTCAAGAAGTCCTCTACCACTTTTATGAAGAAGTTGAAGTGAGATTCCAACAAAAAAGCTACTTTACAGTCCACGAAATCAGTAAAGGTCAGCACAACAAATTCCAGATTTAGTTTCTTCAAAGGAAAATCATTTCACGAAGAAATACTTGTCCGTTTCATCTTAAATTCTAGTATGTTACTCCTCAAGATGTCCTCTACAACTTACATCAAGGAATCAAAGTCGAATTGTGGCTAGATAATTACAGAAAAATCAAAAAGTCGCCGAGGGTCACACTGTTCTTTACAAAACAGTTCACAAATCTAACAATAATCTTTCCTACTCCTTGAACTTCGACCTCCAGCATCCACATTCAAATGTATATAAGTACAGTACACCACATCACAGCTTTATCACTTCCAAAATTCTCCATAGTCAGCTTTTTAAATTCTTATTTCGTTTGTAAATTCGAACTTCGCATTATATGCCCTATTCTCACCTAGTTTCCTTGATCTAACTCCATCCTACATATCCAAAGTCCCACATGCAGCTCTAAAATTTTATCTTTCTCACATCTACCAACTCTTCTCTAGGTACTAATAGCATGCAACACATAGATTGAAGAACTTTTACTTGCCTCTAGTCCTACGGTGCTAACGGCGAGGGGTTCGGTGCGGTGGTGCGGCAGCTATGACTCGAGTGGGACGGCGGCTATGGCGCGACGGGCACGACGGCTACGCATGCACGGCGAAGGGAGCGGTCCCTTTCTTTCTCTCACAGCTCACTCTCTAGCTCACTATTCTCTCTCTCGGTTTTTCTGTTTAGTTAATCTCTTTCTTTTGCTCACATCTACGAGCAATTTGGTCACTGGTTTTGTTAAAACCAGTCAACAAAACAGGGTGTTCCAGCGGCATAAGGAGGTGAGGACAGGTGGATGGGAACGTGGCTTGCATGCTGTCCCGGACGCTCTCTCTGCTGGCCACCGAAGAAGGAAAGGGGCGCGCACGGCACCAGCTGGAAGAAGACGTGGCCAGCACTTGGGTCCTTCGGCTGCCACTCTCTCCCGTGCATGCATGGGAAATTCTTTCTCTCCGTCCACGACACCTGTTGCTCCATACAGGTACGTGGCTGCAGTCTAATTTCAAGAGCTTCCTTTGCTGGCCACCGAGAATGGAGTCACGTGGCTGCAAGGGTCAAAGATTTTTTCCTTCGATTGACCATCACATGTACGTGTCTTCGTTAGTGGACTCCTATAGTCGACTAGATTGGTCTTGATGGCAGCTTGTGCGTGGAATACCATGCACGCCTCATGCATGGGCTGATTAAAAATTTTATTGAAACCTTTGTGGCTCTTCATTCCGGCGTGAATATGGGCTGTAGCTTGGCGCAAGGTATGCGCTTGCTGGCCATCAAAATAGGAATCGTGACAGCAAATCTCGGGATCGAAAGTATAGTGGTCTAAAGGGTTGAACGGCTAAAGTTAGTATAAAAGATATCTCATTGACACATTACCTGGAATAAACCTCGGTCTCGCTTGATCGTACGATAGATTTCCGACAAGACCATAGTTTTGTCAACGATCGAGCCATTACTTGAATGCAACGCATCGGTCCAACGATGAAAATAGAATGGTGTCCATAAATAATACCAATGACACAGTCCGACGATACTTCCGTCGATTACTCACGGCCGTCGTATATTTAGGGGTTGTCGAAATTCTCGGATGCCACAGCATGTCCAGTTTCAAGATCGCCTGGAATTTTTTCTTTCTTTTTGTGATTCGCAGCTGATGTAATACTTCCTGAACAATAAGTATATTATCCTGTATTTGTCTGCCTTGAACAAAGGCACTTTGCTCAGGTTCTATAATATCTGGAAGCCAAATCTTTAACCTATTTGCCAGGACTTTAGAGATGATTTTGTAGCTGAAATTGCATAAACTGATAGGTCTAAATTGGCCAATGTTTTCTGGAGTTTTAACTTTTGGTATCAAAGAGATGTGTGTTTTATTGAGGTGAGGATCAAGGGTACCTGTGTCGAAAAAATTCTGCACTAAGTGGAACAGATCAAGCTTTATGTTCTCCCATGATTGTTGATAAAAGAGGCCGTTAAATCCGTCTGGGCCGGGGGCTTTTAGTGACCCCATTTGAAAAACTGCTGCTTTTACCTCTTCCATCGTGATGCTAGCCAGCAAATTTGCATTGATTTCCTCTCCCACTAGACTGGGGCACTGATTTAGGATAGGTTGATAGTTTCTGGGACCCTCTGATTTGTATAGGTTCCTATAGAAGGAGCCAATATGATTTCTGAGAGTTGAGGGATCTCGGCACCAGCTTTGATCTTCCATTTGCAGCATAGTGATCTTATTTCTCTGCTTTCGTTGTACGGTCGTTGCGTGGAAAAACTTGGTGTTTTTGTCACCCCATTGCAACCATTTGATACGTGATCTCATACCCAAGAATTGTTCTTCTTGTTTCCACAATTTTTCTATATGATTTATAATGTTGTGGGCTTCCTTCCTGCTGGCATGTTGGGACTGTTTATTAGTGATCTCTGTTAAAACCTGGTTGAGCTCCCTAATCCGCTTTGGTGCATTGGCGAACTTCTCTTTACTCCACTTTGCAAGCACTTTTGTAGTTTCATTGATTTTTGCTGAAAAACTGGTCTGGTTGAGGGGTGTTTTGTTCCATATTTGTTGTATGAGCTCATGGTACTCTTCATGTTCTGTCCAGAATACTTCCATCTTAAAATCTCTCTTTCTTTTCTTACTTTCAGGGTGCAACCTAAGGAGAAGAGGGCTATGATCCGAGCCAATGGCTGGAAGGGCTTGTACCTCAGCTTTGTGGAAGGTAATTCTCCATTCCATAGTACAGAGAACCCGGTCTAGTCTTTTTTTAACAAGAGCCTCCCCTTCCCTGTTATTTGCCCACGTGTATGCACACCCGTGGCTGTCCATATCCATTAGGGAACATTCATTTAGCATATCTCTAAAAGCTGCTATTCTGTAGTTATCTGCTTCTCGTTTCCCCACCTTCTCCCATACATATAATATTTCGTTAAAATCTCCCATGCAAATCCACGGACTGGAATTAGTGGACTGAAATTCCCTCAACTTTTGCCATAAGTGCTGCCGCTCTCCAAAATTTGTTGGTGCATGAACAAAGGTTATCCGCATTTGATATCCGCTGTCTGGATCAGTACACTCCAAATTGATAAACTCCTTAGAGCTATCATTCACCTTCAACACCACTTCCTCATTCCACATAATAGCTAAACCCCCCGCTATTCCTGTCGGATTTTCTAAGAACAGATTTTGGAATTGAAGTTTCTTGCTGACTCCCTCCACCATCGTTGCTTTGTTTTTTGTTTCCATGAGAAAAACCAGGTTGGGCCTTTCAAGAGCAACTAAGGCTCTTAGTTCCTGGATTGTCAGGGGGTTCCCCAGCCCCTGACAATTCCAGCTTATGATTTTCATATCGTCGTTGGTGGCTTATTAGGGCTAGCCACCAAAGCCCACTCATTACCATCTTTAATCAACTTAATTGGGGTTTCCAAAAGGTCCATATCATCGATTGAGAGAGGAACTTGCTCTGCTGCACATTTCTGTTTTTTTTGCCTTCTCCACCTTCATGCTCTTCTTACTGCATTTTCCTACTTTCGATAGAATCGGCTTAGGAACTTCAGAACATATTATTTGTTTGCCGTAATCTGGATTTTTCTTAAAACAAGCTGCAGAGTCTTCGATTGCCTCCTGCTCATGAGAACTATCTGCCCTTTTCTTGCTGCAGGTGGTGACTCTCCTATTATCCACTTCTTCTCCGGCGATTATGTCCATTTCCGTACTGGAGGGGGGAGGGGCATGTCGGTACAATCTCTTCCACTATAGTCTCTTCTTCTATTTTGCCATAAAACGCTTCCCAGTGGGGGCTATGATTGCGCACTTCTGCCTTCAACCAGGAGCCATATGGTCCAGTTTTGTTTGCTGCCCAAGGTGATTGTTCATATGGGATTTCTTCACAGTTAGTGGCATAGTGGCCAAATTTTCCACATGAGTAGCAGTAGTGCGGTAGGGCTCATATTTAAATTCCACCCATAGCCATTTATTGCCGATATCCAGTATTGCCCCTGATTTTAGTGGAGCTGTCAAGTCTATTTCCACTCTGACTCTTCCTCCTTTTTGTGGTGTATTGCCTGTTGATTCCACTTGGATTTCCAAGACATGACCTATTTTTTTCCCCAGGTCATTGAACATAGCTTCTAACCTCCAGCCAGGGGGGATGCCTCCAATACGCACCCAGAAAGCATTTCTGGAAAAGTTGTAGCAGTGCTCAGGTATTTCAGGCTCGCATTGTTTAAGGACCAATAAGTTACTGGCAAAAGACCAAGGTGCAGTTTTCAGAACTCTCTTTTTCCTCCTCCGATTGAAAAACAAAAGTGAACAATCCTGGTTCTTTTTGGGAGCAGACCACAGATTCTGATTTCCAGGCTTTCTTCATGGTATTAAGAAAAGCTGGGAAGTTAACATTAGGTCTAGAAAATAATTTCCCAAATAGAGTGCGATTGCATTCATCCCTCTTTTGTGGGGGTATTTCTATGGACGCTTCTACAACATCATTCTCAGACCATAGATGGCCCAGACTTTTACATAATGCGGCCACTCGCATTTCATTCTCTTCTTTACCCTCCATTCTCTCTTGCTACAGGAATGCTGGTTTTAGGTGCTCAGAGTGGGTTATGTAAGGACTTTGGAGGCAAAGCTATATGGGAAATAGTTTGAAGGGAGCTCTATGATAAGTATAGCTGAAAACAGGGGCACGAGATTACTTGAGTGGATAATAAGATGGGGACAGTGAAATATTGGTCCGCAGACTCCCCAATTGATCAGAATTGATTTGTATCCAAGCCCAATACAATCTAATTTAGCCCAGAATCTAAACCAAAAAATCTAAGCCCAAATATAAGTAATAGCCTAACTAAGCCCATTTCCTTGCCATTCTTTCTAAACCAATCTGCCATCCCTCCTTTCCAGCAAACACAAGAACCCAAAAGCTAATGCAATATCCAAAGATTATTTCCCCGAATCAAAGGGAATATTTCCTTAACAAAAGTCGTTGCTGGAATCATGAAATGTAGAGCACCAGAATACAACAATGAGTTAACACTAAGTGCACTGAAAGTCTTATAATGTAATCTCACGAAACTGAGGCAGAATAAACGGATCAAAGGCTCCCGTAGGAATTTAAGCGTGCTGTTAAGAATTAAATGGACAGATTTTAGGAAGGTTCTTCCTAAATACTCTTGGGACTTCATTGAGATATTTTGACATGAGGCCAAGGACTAATTTCAGACACGATTTCGAGCCAACAGCAATACATAGTGCACAAGCAACACTCGAAGCCAACATAGATTCAGATTATTTGCATTCAACATGAACGAACACGAAGAGCAAAAAGTCCTAGTCTTGGTTGAACCGAGGCCGGGTGGTAAGAAACCATCGAACGAAAGAGGGAAGCGCCAGCCTGGTCGCCGAAGGTGGCCCTACCTGCCTCAAGGCGGCGAGCAGAGGGCGAGATTAGAAAGATTGGTTTTGGTCCGGTCTCCTCGCAACGTCTCTGAACGATTTCGCGACTAAAGAAAGCCAGAAGCGGAACCAACATGGAAGAACGTTTCAAGAGAGGAAGACGTTGCTCAGCCGTCGGATGACGCAATCTAGGGTTGACACAAGTTCGGACGGCGGGATGCGATCGGTTCCTTTCCTTAATGGCGTCTTATAATCCTCAAACGAGCATGATTCCGTTTACTTCTGGAGTAATCATTTCCTTATTGTTCACTTGTTTGCTGAGTCAACTTGGAAGGTATCTACTCTACCATATGGCGACAAAGTGGTGATCTTTCTCCACTTGAAAAATGGATATTTTCACTATTACCCTGGAGGAAGTTTTGGGAAGATCCGAAATGAAAAATGTTTATAGTGAAGGCCTAAAATGAGTAATCAAAGCATGCATCGCCCATGTAAGCAGAAAATTTCATGATAAAATAGCCTATTCTAAAAGTAGTTACACTTGGGTCATGAGTGTATCTAAGACAAACAGTTGGTGAAAAGCAATTTGAAGAAGACGAGATAGAAAATATGCAAATATGGCGTTGGCTTTGATGTGTGTGATCGCTTTCCTAAAGTTAATTTTTGCCCCCACTACAACACATTCGGGAATTCAAGTAGAATATTTAGTTGCTAAGGGCAAGTTTGGTAACGATTTTGTTCCTGGGAACAAATTCTGATAAGAAATTATTATTTTTGATTCCCTAAACCGATTCGATAAGTAAAAAAACGCGTTTGATAAGCGTACAAAATTTCGATTTGGAATAGAATTGCGTTTGATACGGTGTTCATTGATTCTGTTCCAAATCAATTTATTTTAATTTTAAATAATTTATTTTTTTTTTTTTATTTTTTTTCCTTTTTATTTTTTATTTTTTTCCTTTTTTTTATTTTTTTTTTATTTTTATTTTAATTTTTACTTTTTTCCTTTTTTTTTTTTTTTTTTTTTTATTTTTTTCCTTTTCTTTTATATTTTTTCTTTTATTTTTATTTTTATTTTTTTATTTTTTTAAATTTTCTTTTATTTTTATATTTTTTTTCCTTTTTTTTTTATATTTTTATATTTTTATATTTTTTTAAATTTTTTTATTTTATTTTTTATTTTTTCTTTTTTTCCTATTCTTCTTTATTTTTTTTATTTTTTTTTTTTTTGTTTTTATTTTTTTTTTTTTTTAAAATTTTCTTTTATTTTTTTATTTTTCCTTTCCTTTCCTTTTTTTTTATTTTTTTTTATTATTTTTTATTTTTTTTATATTTTTTATTTTTTCTCCTATTCTTCTTTATTCTTTTTATTGTTTTTATTGTTTTTTTATTGTTTTTTATTTTTTTAAAATTTTCTTTTATTTTTTTTATTTTCCTTTCCTTTCCTTTTTTTATTTTATTTTTTTCCTTTTTTCCTTTTTTCTTTCTTTTCTTTTATTTATTTTTTTTTTTTTTTCTTCTTTATTCTTTTTATTCTTTTTATTCTTTTTTTCTTCTTCTCCTATGCTTCTTCTTCTTTTTTTTTTTTTCTCCTTTTTTTTTTTGGCTAGACGAGAGCCTCGGCGAGCTCGCCGGACTAGTTCCGGCGACCGACGGCGGCGGACGGCAGCGGGCGGTGGTCGCGGGATGGCGGTCAATGAAGAAGAAGAAAAGAGAAGAAAAAGAGTTTTGATTCTCAATTTTGTTCTCGGAACAAGAATCAACTTTTTTTTTATTCTTGATTCTCTTCCCAATCTGTTCCCGGGAACAAATTTGGTCCTGGGAACAAAAATTTTACCAAACGCGATGGAACAAAAATTTTACCAAACGCGATTCTCATCCGAAACTGATTCTGGGAACAAAAAATCAGAATCGAGCACTATTTGGATGGTTACCAAACAGGCCCTAATGGATCACTTGCCTTTAGAGTGAGTTAAACTATAAAACTATTATGTGCACGCTTTCACGATAAATTCCATTTGCTTCTATATGAGTCCTTGAACACTATGTTTTTTGTGACTATTTGTATAGCCACTACTACTACAAGAATATTAACATAATTTGCCTCTAGATAATATAAGATTGATTCGACAGCTACTTATAAAAGATCTTTTAAATAACTAATATATTAAATTATCAAATAACTAACATTTGTGAGTCAGTTTCTTAGGTTACATTTTGTCTATTCATTAAATTAGAAGGCTTGAATGAAAATCGCTTTTCGCAGAGATAATAAACAATTTCATTGCTGAAAAGAAGCAAATGTGAATATTGGCATATAATAGGCACGAACGGCTCGTCCTCATAGATAAACAGTATAAATAATCTCTTTTCAACCCTCCTTAGTACAGGGGAAACTTTAATTGCACCTCAATCGTGAGCCGCTTCTCTGCTTTTCCTCCCCAAAGTCGGATGACTAGAGAAATTGAAGGAATCAATGCAGGATAGAGACTAATGAAACTCCTATGGATTACTGTCCATAAAATTCATATTGCTATATAGGGCGGTTACCCTCGATGGGCGGCATTGTCCTTAGCTAGTATTTCCGACAATGTCTTGCAGTTGACTAGGAGAACCATCACGTAATGCAACTAAACTCTCTCATAGCATTAGCCTAATAACACTTCTTCCCAAATATATATAAAATTGAGATAGCTACATGCATATCATCCCAATCATATCTTCAACAGGACATGCTGACGCCAGTGAACGCCTCGTGAAGGATTTCTCGAAGGCGGCTGTCCCGGCGGTGGGGTCCACCACTCGCGCGCTACATCATGAACTACCTCGCCGACTACAGTCCCCGACCTCGGCTCCAATCTCGGCGCAGCTCACGCTCTTGGTGCTGTGACATGGCTCCGTCGTACCTGTTCTTGGCCAACAACCTCCCATACGTCGTCGTCAAGGTCTGGCAGTCGAGCCTCAGGTACTTGCTTGGGGAGGACTGGGTGGCGAACCAAAGAGGCAGAGGCCAAGCAGAATGCCGCAAACTACGAGGAGATGGGGTGGAGAAAGGTGCTGGCCTCGCCACTGCCGGCGGAGACGTCGATGAACCACGTGAAGAACTCGTTGCGGAGGTTCAACGCGGTCTTCGATGGGGAGGATCATGTCCTTGGGAGGGCGGTTTTGCTCGAGTTAGGTGACGGCTCCTTCAGGGGCGAAATATTTAATTCTGCACACATATGTTTGCAAGTGAGATAATTGTCTTTTCAACATAGTTGCATCTCCTTTCGAAAGATGATTGAGTCTCCCCGCTTTTTGTTCCTTTCTCAAGTTCTCGAACTTATAAAGTCTCATTTTTATAGTGGGCCAATTCCTTAACATACTATGGATCCACTTTTTATTAACATAATGGCACTAAACCCTTATTGTAGCATATGCTATTGAATCAACTGCTTTATTCTTGGTACCAACAATAAAAACCATTTCCCCTACTTGTTATATTAAAAACTAAATCACAACCTTTTGATCAAAGACAAGCAATTTTAGTAAGATTTGTGATATGAATGCCTTTACGCTTGGTAGAAATATGAAGTGCCATCCAAGGATTCCATTGTCTAATATCATGGCCAAAATGAACTCCTCCTTACATCATCTTTTCCAAATTGATATTTCAATATATTCTTGTCATTCCCCCCCCCCCCAACAACACTTTTTTTTTTTTTTTTTAAAGCAACGAGGTTGCCCTAAACCAAATAATTATTCATGATGGAACCCTTTCTTCTACCAGGGATTGGCCGTTGATGTCGATACACGATCCAAATCCCTACCCTCTATTTGTCATTATCTTTATATCGTTTACTACATAATATGACCACGAATAAAGAGTTTTATTAATTAAAAATTAATAAGTATGAATCCACTTTTAGGAATCATTAAATCCTCTGAATGATTATTTTGATGTATCATGAAACTTCTTGGAAATGGAAGAATAAAATAATTCTCTGCGGTGGAACAATATATCTTTTATTTCCCAATTCTTCTTTTTGGTTTTCCAAGAAATGTTTTTATGTTGCCTTGAACGATGCACTAATCCTTTGAATTCGGTATGAACAGGTTTCATCTCTCCTATAACAACGTTCTCTTTTTGGCATTTCAACCAATTGATATGGCTCCAGAGAGTTGCTTTGGCTAAAACTGGAGCAATTTCTTGAAAACTCACTTCATATGTTAAACTTTGGGTATTCCAAGATGCCTTTGTTATTCCAATAGGATGGTACAGTAACAGATCGATTCTTCTAAAGCACGCCCCGTTCACGCCACTCGCAACCAATTCCATTAGTTCTGGAGGTTAGAAAACATTAGACATTCCATCCTTTGAAATCAACACCTTTGATGTTGTTTGGCATACAATAATTTCTATTTGCTCCTCCACATCACCATCCACCTCGGGGCCTTCTAATTCTTCAGGACTTTCTGCCAACATATCTGCTATGGCCGGCCCTTAATCAACTTCTAACCCAAGCTTTGTATGTCAAATTCCAAGATTAAGATTTGCCACTTGGCCAATTTCTTGACCAAGGCCGGCTTTTCCAGGAGGTACTTGATAGGGTCATTTTCGGTCGCCCATAGGATTTGGTAGTGGAGGGTATATTGTCACAGTTTGTGCAACACCTAGACGAGGGCCACACAAGTCTTCTCAATCTAGGAATAATTCAACTTAGAAGCAATGAACTTCTTGCTTAAGTAGTATATCGTGCATTCTCTACCATCATTTGGTCTTTTCTGGGCTAGCATGGCTCCCAGTGACTCGTTGTGTATTGTCAAGTACAAAATCAAAAAATTTTGGGAACCGGTGGGACCAAAATCAAAGGATGCGAGAGGTAGTGCTTTATCTTTTCAAAAGCACTCTGGCATTCATCATCCCACTTAACCCTCGCATTTTTCTTCAAGAGATAGAAAATGGTTTTGCTGTTTCCAACAATTGGCAAATGAACCTTGCCACGTAGTTTAGCCGTCATAATAAACTGCGGACTTCTTTGACAATAGTCGAAGGCCGTAAATCGCAAATAGCCTTGACTTTTGATGGGTCGATTTCGATGCCTTAAAAGCATTCCAAAAATAAAACAAAATATGAAACCGGACAAGACAATCTCCAAGTTTCCAACTTTAAAATCAATGGTTGACAATAGACTGTCCATTTCTGTAAAATAACGAATCGTTATGTGCTCATTTCACTATTTTGGGTCTTGGAGAGTGGTGTTTGGAATCCCGAATAAATGATAGAGAGTGAAAAGAATTTGAAACCTGTTAAATTACTCTCCCATTTTCCTTTATAAAAAATTGTGGCTGGCATCAGATCGTAAAAAATTTATAAGTACAGCTTTGCTATACTAGTCGGGCCCCTAGACAAATTCAGCTGATTTCTCGACATTGAAGACAAACTAAAAGAGAAAATCCTTTTAAAGGTATTGAACTGCTCTCTTTAACATTTGAACAAAACAAAGAAGATTTCACCCGTTAAGGAGATTTAAGGAGAGGGTGAAGAATAAGGGAGAGAGCACCACCATGAGATAACAACAAAACAAAAGAGAGAATTCACATATGAATTTAAGAGAAATTTATCCAAAATGTTCTAAAGCAAGAAATTATCACATAAAGGTTGTCATGTAAGAACAAAAATGCAAGGAAAAGTATAAAAAAAAATATCCTAAAGCTTTGATAGTACTATCAATTTAATCATAAACCTATCATTGGTGCCAATTTAGTCCATTTAGTCATAAACATTTTAATTTAGTGTCGATTCAGTCCTTTCGACTAATTTTGGTTAGATTTTGCTGACTGATGAGATGCCGGTCGATTGACATGACATGGCCAGTGTTGACGTAGATAATTTTAATAATATTTTAATTTTTAATATTTTAATTTTTTTATTCTTTTTCATTTTCTTTTGTCCTTCCCCTCTTCCTTTCTCCAGCCGAACCTCCTCGACCTTCTTGGCCACTAGTAGCCCTCACAACCCCTGGCGAGGCTCGAGCTCTTGCTAGAGGCCCCGAGCGCTGCTTGTGTTGGGCAATGAGGCTCGGCCTCACCAAATCCGATGAGGCTAGCTTGAGGGCCGCCAAGGCCACAAAAGTGGCCTCACGGGAGGCTTGCCCTCACCGGATCTAGTGAGGGTCAGGCCTCGCCCAACCTCGGCGAGGCTAGCTCGAGGCCGCCCCTCGCCGGCCATGGGTGAGTGGCCCTCATAGCATCTAGCGAGGGCTTGAGCCTCGCCAGTGGCCGTGAGACTCAAGCAAGGCGGGCAAGGTCGAGGTCCGGTGATCGATTGGAGGAAGGAGGAGAAGAAGGAAAAAAGAAAAAGAAAAAGGAAAGGAAAATGAAAAAAATAAAATAGAATAAAAAATAGAAAAAAGAAAAAATATTAAAATATTATTGAAAATTGTCTATGTCAGCATCGATCATGTAATGTCAGTCAACCAGTGCTTAATCAGCAAAATCTAGCTAAAATTAGTCGGAAAGAACTTAATTGGGATCAAGTAAAAATATTTATGACTAATTAGCACAAATAAAAGGTTTATGACTAAATTGGCATAAATGTAAAGTGTTTAGGACTTTTTTGACACTTTTCCCAAAAAATGTGCCATAGTATTCTCTAGAAACAAAATAACAAGAGTCTATAGGCACACGCCTAGACAATGGCAATGGTGGGAATGAGAATTTCTTCTTTTTTTTTTTTTTTTTTTTTTTTTTTTTTACCAATAGTTGAGAAACTGGTATGAATAATACTAGCCATCCAATTAGATAATACAAACTAAGTAGGACCAACATTAACACCAACACGCGATATGCAACATGCGACACAACACGACACAATATGTCAATACGTTATTTAAAAAAAAAAAAGAATTATAATACGTTGAGACACGTTACATATTAAATGTATATTTTTTATATAAATTATCATTTTATGATTATTTTAATCAATTCAATTTGATTCAAATTCACAAATAAAGAAATAATAATAAATGATCCTAGAATGAATTTACACTAAAAACATTAATCCACTATTTGTTAATATTAATCATTTTTCAATTTGAAAAGTTCAATTTCATTCCAATAATTCATAAAACTCAAAGAAAAAAAAAGCAATCAATGTTATGGATTCGTATGTCAGAGTGTATCGGAAGAGAAAAGAAAAAAACAAACTTGGGAATGAATTGGAGTTGATCCGGCGATACTAGAAATTACTGGCTAGCGATGACTAGCGTCAATTGGAGCGAAAAACCGATGCCAGATTGCAGCCTAGCAGTGGCCTGAGCGTCGACAAGGATTCCTCGGATTATTGGTGCTTCAGGTGAGGATGTCAGTAAGGGGAAGGCGTCGTGAAGAAGAGATGGCTTCACAAGGAAGAAGACCACGTGCAGGGAAGAGAAAAAAGAAAATAGAAAATAAAACAAAAGAAAAAGAAAGTAAGAAAAAATAGAAAATAGACAATAGAAAGGAAAACAAAAGAAACAGAAAAAGAGCAATTAAAAAGAGAGGAAACGAAAAATCCATGGGCTTAATAGAGAATGGGCTGGTTCAGGATTAGATATGGGTTAGCTGTCATGGGCTTGAAGGTCAGGATTTGCGGGCTTTATCATAGGATTTTTGGATGCATTTTCTTTTTAGAGGCACTATTAGGTTGCTACTTGCATTTTTCAATTAGATAATACTTGATTGCCCAATTTCAATATAATGATTGTTATTTTCTTAGATGGATTAGGATGGACCTTAAAATCTTCAATAGGCAGCTATGACATTTTAGTTAACAAATAGTCGAGTTTAGATACCAACTCTAGTTAAATAGTTAAGGTAATCAAATCCCCGATTCTGAAATACCTTATTGTGCATGTATCTAGACAATAGTCCTGCTTCTTGATTAGGGTTCCTAGCTGACCTCAAACAATGGCTAGTACGAGACACTTTTTAAACATATAGTTTAGGAAAACTAATGTCACTTGAAGTATGGACTTAAGGATAGTCCGCGCTTTATAAGTACTTCTATACCTATTCCCCTAAAGGCGGCCCCTTGAGGCTATGTTGCGACAATAAGGTCGTGATTGTTGTTTTTCATTTCCGTTATAGCTCTACTTGTTGTAAATTAAGTCGGATTACAATCAACCGTAAGGGAATTCTAATTATCAAAATTGGGCAATGTGTGAAATATAAAAAATATAGTAGATGAGACAAAATAAGAACGATACACCAGAAATTTTTTACATGGAAAACTCAAGATGGGAAAGACCATGAGACATTAATCAGGAACTCTCCATTATAATCAAAGGATTACTTCTCTCACAATAGATCCTCACAACTGCCACAAAACACATCCTCTCTTAAAAATTCTCAAGAATTCTCGTGTTACTGACGTTACTAAAGACTCTTGTGATCTTTTTGGAATATTTTGTAGTGCTCTTTAAATCTCCATCCAATCCTTCTATTTATAGTGGTAGACCTCTACGCAAAGGAGGATTCCTGCCCAATTGGTAATCACCTCCCAATTAGAAGCTTTCTTGATTTATTGAATTCCTCTAATTTAGGTAGTCACCAGAATTATATCTTATTATTCTTCATAAATAGGACTACTTCTTATTTAGGTTTCTTCCTTTTCAACGTCTTACCATAATAAGACTCCCTTCCTGTTATGTAATCTTGATGAGCAATCTCCGGGATATTCCAAACAGACTTTCGAACATATTGTAATTATTTTTTATCAACAACAAAAATATACGGCTCTTCGAAACTATATCACTTTGGGAATTCCAACAATTTGTTTAATCAATTCAAGTTGCGACTAGGATCTTGCAAATATTTTGATTACAGCAAATGATGATGCTCCTTGAGTAATAATGAGATAAATAAATTATATTTTGAACTTCATAAATTTCTGGAATCAGTTGTTACTCTTGAATTGTATAAAAGAGATCCAAATCACTGTAGATATCACGTGATTGGTCATATCCAAAAAAGAATTCAACTAAGCAAGTCGAAAAAGAGATTGTTAAATCAAAATAATTCCCTTGAAAGTTGTGTTTCTATCATAGGGCAATATGAATGTTTTATCATGTTCTAGAACACACCAAAAGGGTAATATGATATATCAGGTGTGGAAGTAGGCCAACATTTCTATTGGCAAATAGGAGGATTTCAAGTCCATGGCCAAGTCCTTATTACATCTTGGGTTGTAATTGCTTTCTTATTAGGTTTAGCTAGCATATATGTTTGGAATCCACAAACCATTCAGAATGATATTAGAATTTTTTTGAATATGCCATCGAATTCATTTGAAACGTTAGCAAGACTAAAAATGAAGGCGAATATGGTCCCTGGTTACCTTTTATTGGAACCATGTTTCTATTTATCTTTGTTTCGAATTGATCAAGTCCTCTTACACCGTAAAAAAATCATAAAGTTACCTCATGGGGCTTTTGACATCCCGAAATTTGGCCCTTGATTTGGATATAGGAAATGGTTGTTTCTTGACGCGCTTATGGTTAATTTACTCGGAGCTGGCAACTCAAGAGTTAACTAATCTATTAGGTGAGGCCATTAAGGGATATAACCGCGACAAGACTAGATAATTCAATGAGGAATCGACCGCTTGACCATAATAATCGGCAAGGGTCAATACGACACCGTTATAAATCGAATTGCGAACAGACATAAGTCGATTCGATGGAATTGCGTAGTCGAATTGCGGGTGGTTTCGCACGATTGTGATATTAGCGTCGAATGGCTATAACCCGATTTTCTATCGATATTATATTCGGGATACGTAATTGAAATCTCGCAATTTTATGACAACCGAGAGTCGTCTACGATTTGGAGATGCACAAATGTGGGATCGAAAATTATCAACCACGGGTCAAATGCGTTAAAATCCCTAAAAGCTACCCGATAGGTTAGGTCGTACTAAAGTCACGTTCGGTCGATTTTAACCACGAAATTGAAATTGATTTCAGGAATCGGACGTTCGAGCGTATCACGATTCATTATAGGACGTCGTCCCATTTTTTGGCGAATTTTTGTTGAGTCCGAAATTTTGCGGAAAAACGATTTTTGGACAAACAAGAAAGTTAAAGGAAATTTGGATCAAGAGGAAAAAGGGAAATTTGCTCCCCAAAAATTTAATTGTGGAAATTTGAGGTAATTTGTGATTGGTTGGGCCAAAGACTTTAGGGTCATGAAGACTTTGGGGCATATGTAAGGAGTGGTTAAATATCTAGCTAGGTTTGTGATTGGTGGTTCAATTGACCTTGTTTCTCTCTCTTTCTCATCCTCACTCACGCATGTTAACCTCCCTCTCTGTCGCCAGCTTCATTTTCTTTTCACCTAGTTTTAGTTCTTCTTTCCTTTTCATCTTTGCCGTGCCACATCTTCAGCAGCTTCCCATCTTCAAGTCTTCATCATCTCCAGCCCCACTTCCCCTCACCTCAGCAGCTTCACCCACCATCCATCTCACACGTCCTCAGCTTCACCACGACCGTACACCACATCACCCCAGCAGCGCTCCTTACACCCGCAAAACCATCGTCCACCGCCACTCCACTTCACGCCAACTCCAGAGGCAACCCCACCAGTAACCCAACACACCAGCGACTCCACAACATCGCCCCGTGTCCCCTTCATGCCACTCCAGCAACCATCACCAGCTCACCCTCATATCATCCCACCAGCGTCCATCTCCATCGTCCATTTCCCCTCAGCCCACCGAGCAGCTCCACACGCCCAACACCAACAGCGCCGCCGATTGAGCCTCGTCCGAGCCACGGTTGCTAAGCCCTCGCCGCCATCGTGTTGCCGTCGCCATGAGCCAGCTGCCGTCGTAATCCCGTGAGTTAACTCCCTAATCCTTGATTAGGCTGTTAATTGCGGTTAAGGGATGGTTAGATTAGTGCTAATGAGGATTAGTAGTTAATCCTAGGTTAGTGTAAACTAAGCATGGTTAGGTTAGTTAGCTTGGGTTAGTTTAGTTAACCATGGTTAGGTTAAGTAACTATGGTTAGGTTAATTAATCATGGTTAGGTTAATTAATCATAGTTAGGTTAATGAAGTTGGATTAATTTAATTAATCATAATTTATTTAATTAATCATAATTAGCGTAATTAGTGACAGATTAGCCGTTTCGTAGAATTTTACGCTCTTTTTCTTGGATGAAATTATGCATGTTTGTGATGGCTTATATGTGCTACGATGTGAAATTGATTGCTTGATGGTAGTTATTGATTTTTAGTATAAAACTCGGTTTTATGGGCTTTTAAATAGAAAAAATGTTAGGTGTCAGTTTTGGACGCTAATTTTTATGTACTATATAAAACTGTGGAGTTTTAAAATAAGAGTGTACCAAGTTTGACGGTTCACTTTTGAATACGTGACTACGCATGATTATTTTACCGGGATTTTTAATAAGAAGAAAAATGGGCCAAGTTCATTATTTGAAAACAAGGCTTTTGAACGCAAAACATGGTGTTCTTGGCTAAATATGTGCTCGTATGGTCACTAAGTGGAAACCGTCTTGATGTGTTTTACGCGGGACGATACCTGATTAAGTTCAGATGCCCCCACGTCAATGGGATGCTGAGTCGCAGTGGAGGTTGGGCCGATGCTCCTTTATGAAATGCTGTCTAGGCGGGGTGTGCTAAACGTTGCTGTACTCGACGGGGTGGGATGATGCCCGGTTACGCTGGATGACCGCCGACTTTTGAGTTGGCCGTGGCCGATGGGTCGTAATAATCGGAACACGCCTGAATGGCTGTGATACTTTGCGCCTGATTATAGGGCAAAATTGTGTAGCATGGTATGTGACGTGTCATAACGGTTTTACCTTATAATCGGGACCCATGTGAATGTTTGAAGTTGAGAATTATGCCTTCCAGTTATTAATTACAAGTGTCGTATTTAAAATGGCATATGTGACGCTCTAATATGCAAGGACGTGCCGAGGCGAGGTGAGTTTTGTATGGTGCGTGTTTAGGACCGCCTTCGAGGCGAATTTGTGTCCTAATCAGAGTTTAGGTTGTTGACTCGCTGAGATTTATCTCACACCGTCGTGGCTAACCTTTTTCAGGTCCTTAGTGTGGAGATCCGTTCAGTTCGATTCGGGTTTCGTGGAACATGGAATCAGAGTCTACGTTCTTCCCTATCCGAGGGACCACCTGGACTCACGAGTTAGTAGTGACTACGATTTGGGTCGATGAGGGTCTCCTTAATGTGGTGCCTCATCGCTTCAAGGTGTGGTTCATTAACGAGCGCAACGGTGCTCAGGAGGGTCCCTTGCAGGGTTTTGATGGACTATTCGTCGGAACGAAGGATGGGGAAGTAGGTCATCCCATGGACATCGATATCCCAGACGGTGTCATGGAGGACCCAGAGCTCGAGTCGGAGTGGTTCGAGGTGTAGGTTGCCTAGGAGTATCTTTTTGAGACAGACTTGTGTATATGAACTCGTAGGGTTAACTTGGCATATGTATATAAAGTATAGTTTGTGAAAAATCACTAGCATGTTTTTACTATCCCTATGTTTACTTGTTGGTCGGGTGTTTATTTAATTCGCTTTTGCATGTGCTTAATTGAAAGATAAAAAGAATAGGTTGGCGACGCATCAAAATGTATTCATGTAGAAATGAGAACGTATATATCTGGAGGGAAGTAGTGCATTGATAAAATGGATTCATCTGTTATGATTCAGAAATTTAAACATGTTATTTCTCTTGTAATAAACTTTTCTCACTATAAGGATTGAGGCCCTTGTCATGTCACTTCCTTTAGGGTTCAATCATTTGACATAAAAAAAAAAAGTAGTAATGAGTTGTTTAAAATAATTTTACGAAATTAAATTTGCTGAACTCGCACTAAACAAACTTAAAGCCGGTTCAATCGTTAAATTTGAGTTAGCACGAATGAAACTAATTCTGAAGAGAGTGAATAAAGCATGACTATTTTGTTGTACAATAAAAGCAATAATGGCTTGAGAATTTCCAATCTCCAAGCGATTAAAGTTTATCTCGCATTAGATAACGACCTGTTCCCATATGCAACGTTTATAAGGATCCATTGTACGCAGTCGACAGAATTAATCGATCGACGAACACAAAGCATTTAGGTACAAGGAAACAAAGAATAGTTCATAATTGGTTTTTCAACTAACAGACCAATTGAAATCTGGAGTGAAATCTGGAGATGAAAATCAATCTTCCGGGTCTCCACGCATGTCCTTTTGGTCAGGTTGAGTCATAATTGGTTTTTCAACTATGGTTTTATGTCGAGCACCTTGTTCATCCATTTTTCGAGTTTCCGTAAGTCGAAATCAATTTCGATGGCATAGGGTGAGAGAGCTTGTCGAGACGAGTCCGTCGACGGGTCCACCGCCGCCGGCGGCGCGCACGCACGCGCCCACACGCGCGGCCAGAAGCCGTTGCGCGTGGGCGCCACGCGCCTGAAGCGCTGGCTCGGCCAGCGCGTGCGCCCACACGCGCCGGTGACGGACCGGCACGTGCGTGACGCCGCCGCCGGCGAACCGGCACGCGCCGGTCGGCGAACCGCGCGTGCGGCGTCCACCGTGACGTCACGGTAACTGCCGAGATGACGTCATCGATGACGTCATTGCCGACGACCGTTGGACGACCGGTCACCGGCCGGCGACCCGACCCTACGGCGACCCGACCCGACCCGCATCGGCCCGGCGCATGCGTGCACGTGCCGGATGACGTACGTGCGACGTCATCCCACGCACGCGCGCGGCACGTGCCGGTCGGTTCGTTCGACCCGGTCCGACCGGCCGTCCGGTCCGACCGGCAAGCCCGACGACCGGTGACCGGTGACCGTCGTTGACCGTGACCGTTGACCGTTGACCCGAAAAAAAAAAAAAAAAAAACAAAAAAAGGAATTTGTTTCTTTTTCAGTTATGTCTGTGTGGGTTAGAGGTAGTCCATTTTTTATTCTGCATTTGTTGCATGAATCATGGAAAATTATGTATTTTCCGTTTTGTTTATTGTGGATTATAAGTGATCCATTTTTTGTTACGCATTTGTTGCGGGAACTATGATGCGTTATGCACGGATACCCGCAATCCGAGAACGGATGAAGGAAAAGCAAGACTTAAAAGGCTGATGACAGAGTTAGCTGATTATCGGTGGCATGACGGTGATTTAGTATCACAAGTGGTCGGGGTCAATCGGATGATACGGGAAATCATACGTAATGGTTATCTTATGCCGGATTTTGAGAAGGTGCCGGCTTTGATGAACACTCTTCCACCTGAATGGCAAGCAGTGTTAGATCGGCTATGGGAGGTCAACGTGGTCCCGGGTTATAGGAGGGTAATGGTAGCTTTTGTTAGAGAGTACTATAGGGTTGAGTTAACCAAAACTTCAACTCTTAGATTGAGCGCCACATGGAGTAGAGTGAATGCGCCTTGGAGGTGACATGAGAGCTCTCCAAAAGTTTTTCCATGGTTGGCAAATGTGCCTACAAATTTCTTAGATATTTTGATTGATAGATTAGAAGAGACATTCCCTATTTATTTCTTAGATTAGTTTGAGATGTTTTTTAAGTGTGAATATCTCTTTCTATGTTGATATTTCTTCTTTGAATATATTACTTAGTGTAATTGATTGTTGTATTATGTGAAAGCATTATTATTCTATTGGATGTTAGATATTATTTGCTTTCGTTATTGTTGACTATTTGTGGGTAGTTCATAGAAGTTTTTGTAACTTCATAGAATTTATTTTGCATAAGACAATTATATTAATAATAGTTTTAAGTTAGGATTTTTGGAGGATGATTGGAAACGTAGTGACCTTTTGATTCTGAAACCTTACTTGAAATTATTCATTGATATGATGGGTGCGTGCAAAGTGGATGCAGAAATGATAGGCATTAATTATTCGTGCATATATGTCTGATGTGTTTAGATCGATGGTTTCAGCAACTAAGAACGTAATTGCTGATATGAACGGCAACAATTGTGAAATATTGAATATGAATATTCAATATGTGCTGGAAAAGCAAGAAGCACTAGAAGCTCTTGACCATATTATGGAAGATCTTGAGGATCTTTGTGCGCCACCTTGAGCTGGTAGAGGACCGCTTAACGGCATGTGAGCCGAAAATAGATATTTGCAATGCTGGTTCTAGCTCGAAAGGGCTTTGAGCTCTAAGCGCAAGCGTATTGATTCGTTCAATATGTGGGAATGCAAAGGATCAAGTCCTTATTGCAAGAGATCAAGAGTTAACCAACATAAGAGAGGAAAACGTCCTCAAGTGAAGAAAATGTCAAGGGTGAGATGTTACAATTGTGACAAGACATGTCACTATGCTTGTGACTGTCGTGAGCCAAAGAAGGTAAACACCTCTTGTACATTTGAGAACTTTGCTTATGTGTCAAGTTCTGTATTATTGGCTGAATCCAATCCTTTGTGGACTGTAGATTTAGGAGTAACAGACCATGTAGCGAAGGATAAAGGATCCTTCGTGGAATTCCGACGAGTACCAACTGGAACTAAGTGGATCTATGTAGGAAATAACTCCAGAGATGAAGTTAAAGGGATTGGCACCTGCCAATTGAACATGCGTGGTGGACGCACCTTGTTCCTACATGATGTTCTATATGCTCCGGAGATTCGTCGAAATTTAAGTGTCTGTTTTTGGTGTTGGTTAAGCTTGTTTTTAGTGTGAACTTCCGTAATAACGGTGTAGATTTGTATTTGGATACAAACTACTATGGTTGTGGTCATTTTTTGAATGGTTTTATTGTACTAAATGTTGACTGTAGTGATGTCAATATTTGTTATTCCCTTGTTTCACGTCTTCTACTTCATATGATAATGATGTGATTATGTGGCATGCTAGACTTGGCCATATTGGCCAACATCGTATGAATAGATTTGGCCAAAGAGGGCTTGTTGGGCAACATTGAAAAAGTCGATTTGCCCATATATGAGCATTGCCTAGTAGGGAAAACGACAAGGAAACCATTTGGAAAAGGTAAAAGAGCTGAATTTCCTCTGCATTTAATCCATTCGACGTCGTGGTTCAATGAATGTGAGAGGAAGGCATGGGGCTGTTTATTTCATCACTTTTATAGATGATTATACTCGATTCGGATATGTCTATTTGATTTCTCATAAATCTGAAGCATTAAGTTGTTTCAAAAGGTTTATGAACTTGGAAGAAAATCAATTAGACAAGAAAATAAAAGCATTGAGATCGATCGAGGTCGAGAATATTTATCGATGAGTTCAGAAAATTATGTGGTGAAAAAGGAATAGAAAGACAGTTGTCTATTCCATATACTCCTCAACAAAATGGTGTTGCGAGAGAAGAAACAGAACCCTACTGGAAATGGTTAGGTCCATGATGGCGCATGCTAACTTACATATCACTTTTTGGAGTGATGCGTTGTTAACTTGCTGCCTATATACTTAACCGGGTGCCTTCCAAATCAGTTACTTCCACTCCATATGAGTTATGGACAGGTAGAAAACCGGACTTAAGTTTTCTTAAGCCATGGGTTTGTGCTGCCTATACTCATGAGTCCTCTCACAAGCTTGGGAAATTGGGTTGAGATGAAAGAAGAGTATTTTCATGAGATACTCGAGAACACTCGAAAGGGTATGTGTTCATAGGTGAGCAGGAAAATGAGAGTATAATTGAATTTGAATCACGGGATGTCACATTCTTAGAGGATGAATTTCCTAAGAAGGGCAAAATATGTGAGGATTACTACCTATTTGAAACCTTGGATCAAGATAATGATATTAGTGGAGTTCGTCCAAGTGGGAGTAACATGAGAAGTGATGAATTTAATTCAACTCACTCTCAATTACAACCATATGATGAGATGACATCGTCATTATCTAATTCGAGTGGGAGCTTGATGGGGAATGATGTGCAAAGTGTACAATCTCCCATACGGTGAACAAGTCGCCAAAGTATTCCCCGTCGACGTTTTGACATTAAAGGGGAAACTTTTATGAATGCTCCGCAAGATGAGGATGAGCCAAGAAATATTAATGAGGCTCTGAATTGCCCTAGTAAGGAGAAATGGATTCATGCAATGGAAGAGGAAATTGAGTCAATGAAATCAAACCAAGTCTGGGAACTGGTTGATCTTCCAAAAGGACGCAAAGCTATTGGGAACAAGTGGGTTCTCAAAATAAAACGTAAAGCTGATGGCTCGATATAAAGGCATAAGGCTCGCCTTGTGGCGAAGGGGTATAATCAACATGAATGAATTGATTATGAAGAAACATTTTCTCCTGTAATGTAATTTACCTCGATTCGCATAATTTTGGCAATAATGGCTAGTATGGATCTTGAGTTACATCAAATGGATGTAAAGACTGCTTTCCTCAATGGAGAATTAGAGGAAGAAATATATATGGAACAACCTGCTGGTTTCATAGTGAAAGGCCAAGAAGAAAAGGTATGTCGACTTTTGAGATTGATATACGGCCTTAAGCAGTCATCGAGACAATGGTATATACGTTTTCATAATACCATAATGGCATATGATTTTACAATGATAGATGAGGATTATTGTATATATATCAAAAGATCCAAGGATCAATTTGTGATCATATCATTATATGTTGATGATAAACTAATTGCCGGAAGCAATATGGAGCTTGTCAATCTTGTCAAAAGTTGGTTGTCTTCCAACTTTGAGATGAATGATATGGGATTGTAAACCCATAGACACTCCTATTGCAAAAGGTGAAGGATTGAGCCATAGACTGTGTCCAAGGACTCCACAAGAGAAGGAATAAATGAAACATGTTCCTTATGCTAGTGCTGTTGGGAGCTTCATGTACGCTATGATGTGTACAAGACCTGACATATGTTTTGCAGTTGGAATGGTGAGTAGATACCAATCCAACCCGGGTCCAGCACATTGGAAGGTCGTTAAGAGAATCTTGAGGTATCTAAAGGGGACTGCTGATAATACGTTGAGTTATTAAGGAAAGGATCTGCGACTCTAAGGCTATACGATGCTGATTGGGGAGGAGATTTAGATAAAAGAAAATCTACCTCGGGTTTGTTTTCTTACCGAATAATGGCACCATATGTTGGAGCGGTAAGAAACAAAAGTGTATAGCCTTGTCCACGATGGAAACTGAGTTCGTGGCATTATCGGCAGCAATATAAGAAGATGTTTGGCTTAAGAGATTATTGGATCATTTAGGTGTTATTGGAAGTGCTGCAGATTCATTGTTGGTTAGCTGTGATAGCCAAGCAGCAAAAGCGTACACCAAAGATCCAAAATATCATGGCAAGACCAAACATATAGATACCAAGTATAATTTTGTCAAAGATATGATTGTACGAAAAGATGTGAACTTACAGTACATATTACGCATAGAATGGTAGCAGATCCTATGACAAAGCCAATACCTAGAGATGTGTTTTGTGGCCATATGAAATCTCTAGGATTGCGTAGAGTCTGATGTACTGGATTGTAATTTCCATGAAGTGTTCACATTTGATGAATTTGTGTTTTTTCATCATTAATGCCTATGAATCTTTGTTTGATCTTTATGCATCTTAATGCTTAGTGCATTACTTTAACTTGAGAAAGTATGTCGGACAGATATAAGATTAGCCCACTCGCACGGGTAATCGCCTCTATTTCTTGTGTGATAAATAGAGATGAGACTGTTTTTAAGCTTATTATCTAGGTGATAATCGAGAGCTCAAGCTTAAAATACGTATGTCACCTTAACTGATAGACCACTTGAAATCTGGTGGTGAAAATCAATCTTCCGAGTCTCCACGTTTGTCCTTTTGGTCTGGTTGAGGAACTACATTTATTGGTGTTCTCGAAATTTCAGCACGGATCACCGCGTGATGGATGCATAATGTTAAAAAATATCTCAAGGAGTCCGTGAACAAAATTTAAGTCAAAATGAATTATAGTAAAGCATGAAGTTGATTTTTTAGATGAGCAACCAGCTAGTGCAGGATTTTAATTTTGGTAACTTGTGTGTTGTCAAAATTATGGCTTCGAATAGGGTAGAACAATGAAGACGGATCTTTAGGGCGCGCATGACAAAATTTCTATTTCTCGATTTCTCTGTTTCTCTGTTCCCCGGAACAGGTTTGGAACAGAAATCCGTTTGGTAACGCAATTTGATTTCTCTATTTCTGAAACAGATTTCTATTCCAGAAATAGAGAAATTGAAGAAATCAGAAGCTGAAATTTTTAACTTCTCAGTTTCTGAAATAGAAATCAGAAGCTGAAATCAAACCATATAAAAGAACCTTGCGCTTTCTTGCTAACTTAATTCACTCATAACCACAACTTCACAAATTATTGCTAATTTTCTTTTTCTTATTTTGCTCGTTTTTTTTTTTTTCATTTTTTTTGATAACTTCCTCTTTAGGATGAAAGGCAATTGAATGGGTCCCCAATTTAAAAAAATGATCAAAGTTCTTAAATGCTTACTTAAAAACAATTGGGCTCTTTCCTCCTAGAAAGGGCACGCGCATGACTAGTTGAAGAAAAAGTTCTTACGTAATAGATGAATAAAAAAACGTGCCTAGAAATTTAACCTTGTTTCTTTACGGATTCAAAATTCTTGCAAAATCAAAATAATTAGATTGTTACACAATCTTGACTTTTAATTCGAAAGCAAGAGATTCAAAAGAATCTCTCTCTTTGTTATGCAAGGGCCATTAAAGGTTCATTGAGCAACAATAAAGAAATTAGGGATGAGCAACTGGACTGATTCAATTCGAGAATCAAAATAAACCGACCTTCCCCCGATTGGTTCCTAACCATAAACGTTACTTCAAGGTAGAATTCTCATATATTCCTTTACACCATCAATTTTATTTTGTTGATAATCTTGTATAATACTAGTTTTTGATAAAATGATAGGGCTGTATAGGCGCCATTGATGGCACCCATATTCATGCTTCCGTAGTACTTGTCTAAACCTACGCAGGATGAGCTTACAAACGATACATTGACCGAGGAGGGAAACCAAATAAATACGCTTAGGAAAACCATTTCCAATAAAATGGCAAGGGATAATAATATGCTGGAAATTTCATGAAATTGTATTTTCAACTTTTGTAATGTATTGGTATTATTTCGACTATTATTTTGTATTTGAGGATTTCCTATGTTGTTTTAGTATTATTTTAACTATTATTTGGTATTTGAGGATTTCTTATGTTGTTATCTAATCAATTTCTATTCCTAGAAATAGAAATTTTATTCTGTTATCAAACGGATTTCTGTTTCAGAAATAGAAATTTTGAGTCGTTATCAAACAAGTTTCTTTGCTCAGAAACTTGTCCGGGGAATAGAAATTGAAAAATTGATTTCTGGCCAGAAATCAATTTCTGTTTCAGAAATTTTGTCATGCGTAGCCTTAGAGTACTCGAATCGGACTTTGAGGCGTGATATAACTTTCTTTAAGGATATATTTGCCCCACAAAGTTGCTAATGGTCACCGACAAATATCCTCCAGGATACAACAAAGTCTCAAAATTGAGAATACTAGATAGTAATTCTAGTATTTCTCCAAGGTCTCTCTAGGAAACAATTGAAAGGAATGCTGTAGTTTTTTTTTTTTTTTTTTTCAGAAAGAAGACTTGAAAAAATGAAGAATTACCACTCTCGTTCTTTCTCAATATGACATGTGTATATAAAACAATCTTAAAACCATAGGCAACTCTTCGTGAAAAGTTGCGAAAATGAACAAACGTATTTTTTCGAAATTGCCTAAAATGAACAAAAGTGTCCATTCGTAAGAAGATAAAACCGAACAAATGCAACCCTTCGGGAAAGGTTGCAAACCGAATGGATATCTTGTTTCAAAGGTTGTCTTGAAAAGACACAAACAAAAATTCGGAATAAAAAATAATAATAATAAATATTTAATAAATAAAATTTCGAAATTATTATTAATTAATTAATTAATTAATTTCCGAAAATTCTCAATAAAAAAAACCAACATTTGAATTGATTAAATTTAATAAAATAACCATACGAAATAAAAATAAAAGAAAATAACAAAGGAATTAGTGCTAATTAAACCGCGGGTGCACAAGCGTGCAAAGTGCTAAGTGCGCCAAATAATCGCGTCAAAATCGTGCAATTATTCACGCACCCACACGCGGGTACGGTGAGGTCTAGCCCACATCTAATAATTCATTTAATTACACAAAGGAAACCTCATGGTTATAAATTAGCCCATTTCCTCCCATTTTTTCTATGTGGGACAAAGAGAAAAGCACTTAGTTTGTTTTACAAACAAACTTCCAACATTGTGCACATGAAATATTCCCCGGAGAAGTGGGAATCGGCTAAGGAAAATTAAAAGGAAAAAAAAAGGTCCTAATTTAGACTTTGCTTCCTGATTTCACTTGGCGTGGACTTCTCACATATTTGGCAAAAGTACGCACGGAGGGACACTTAAGTGCCAAAAGTTTGGAAAGTGACACTTAAGTGTCAAAATCTAAGCAAAATTGATCACTTAAGTGCCACTCCAGCTAAAATCTAGCCAAAATTCTGAGGTGGGGATTTTCTGGCGAAGAAAGTGCAAAATGACGCCGTTTTGCATGCTGACATGGCTGGACAATACAAAAACCGGGTCGTTTTGGTACTGACGTGGTAAAAAAGTTAATATAAAAATTAATTAAATTAAATTTAAAACTACATATATTTAAAACATTTAAAAATAAAATAAAAATTATAAAAAAACTAAAAAAAAGGTCTCGGTGACGGGGGAGGTGGCGCGTGATGAGGGCTCAACCCTTAGCCGCTTGCCCCCCCTTTTTTAAATTTTATTTTTTTTAATATTTTTATTTTATTTTTAAATGTTTTATATAAATTTAGTATTTAATTTAATTTTATTAATTTTATATTAATTTTTTTACCACGTCGGCACCAAAATGGCGTCGTTTTGCACTTCCTTCGTCGGAAAATCACCACGCCGACATTTTGGCTGGATTTTGGCCGGAGTGGCATTTAAGTGATCCATTTTGCTCCGATTTTGGCTGTTAAGTGTCACTTTACTTGAGTGTCCCTTCATGTCAAATTTTGGCACTCTAGGTGTCTGTACCTCCACTCATTCCTCCACTCATTCCAATCTTGGACCTTTTTTCCAAAAGCGGTAGTATATATAGTCAGATCGTGGGATTTATAAAAAAGTGGTCGTTGAAGCGCCGTATGAGTGCTTGATAGTGGGTTTTTTCTGTGGATTTTGTTCATGTAATCACACCAAGATTTATGTGTTGAAGCCGATTGATAAGAGTTGTTAATTCTTCTATGAGATTAAGGGATTATTTCGTGAGAAATTTTGAGACTAAAAACCATTGAAGTTATTAGGTGTAATTGAGAGTCGGAAAACACTAAGTACTTAAGTGATTGGAATGTGGTTATAATATCCATTATAACACTTGATTTGCTGTGATATTTGTTACTATTGTCTCCACAAACGTAGGTCACATTGACTGAACCACATAAATCTGGAGTTCAATTTATTTTCTTATTATGTCTATTGTATTGTTCAATTGCTTGTTTCCACAACAATTGGTATCAAAGCCAGGCTTGGTAGAGTTAAAGTAAATCGATGGCTACTATTGACCTCTAATTTTTAACTGATGCGTCATATAAAATTAAGATTTCTAATCGCGATAGAGCCTATTTCTCAACTAAAAAGAGTCATCTAATACTTTGCCTAGCATTAGCACTACATTTTCCTTTCATTTTCACTTTCACCTAAAAAGAGTCAAAACATTGACTTTTAAGTTTACATTTTGATCACTTTACTTGATTTTTTTTTTTTTTTTGGGCTAGTAAAAATGATGTCCAGTGTGGATAAACCACAACTTACCTGGTAGAGAATGTTCAAATCAGGGCCATTAAGATATTGAGAATAGACAAAAGAATTAAGCTTATGCCTTTTGCCTTACAAACCAAATCTAAGAGGGCTTAGTTTGTAGCTACAACGTTGTATTTTTTTTTATATCTTTTTATATTCACCTCATTGAGAAAATAATATTGGGGCTAACAATATAACTTAAAGGGAGGCAAATTGATTGTTTGAATAATTCAAACAATTAAATTAATAGGTGTTGACACCTAAATTTTGACGACCTATTTAGTTATTTATGGCAAAAAAATTAGGGATTAAGTTTTAACCCTAAGGCTAAGTCAGTGTGGTGTTTTGGTGCTATTTGATGCAAGACCACTAGATGTGTTTGGATAGAAGCGTAAACAGCTAGCATGCTAAACTGTGGAAACATCGTCAAGATAGGGTCGAAACTAACTAGTTCCAAGCTGATATAGGAAATTCATAGTTCAATGTGTCAGATTGCATACATGTATAAAAGCTTGTGATGATTGTCACATGGTGTTATCATCAGTCAACTCACTATTATCACTGACTTTTCATCCCTTTTCGGTTTGGAATTTACTGGCGCCCTTAAGTCTATTTCTTTTTTCAATGCATGAGTGCCGAATCTTATATTTGTGTAGCCATCTTTCCTTATACTCATGTATCAGGAAAAATAGGAAAAGCCCAATTTTGCAAGGGAGTTGAATCGCGATGGCCCTACACTGTTACACATTGTGTCGGCCATGGGGGATTTGGAAGTCACGACGGAACTTCTAATAGTAGGCCCTGATTTTGGTATCATTTTCACCCCTACTGATGAGTAATGCTTTTATCGAGAATCATCTTTGTAGAATGCTTTGGATCAATCTTTTTGAGCCACGCGCATAGAGGAGCTCCATTCTTGAAAGTATAGTAATTGGAAATACCGCCCTGAAGCTGTAACGCGAAGGATTCAACGAAGAGCATTTTGTTAGCACAAGTCGATCTATAATACACGGACGGTTCCTTGTCTCAGTGTATGCTGGCTATGAAGGCCGTATCGTGCAGTGAAGGCGAGGAGCAACAGAAGGCCGTGTTAGAAGCTCGAGAGACCCTGAAGGCCCTGGAGAGTGGACTGGAGGGGAAGCGGTTCTTTGGAGCTCATTGCACCGCTCACGACGAGACCGCACTTCACCTGGCAGTGAAGAACGATCAGTCCGATGCGCTCAAGAAGTTGTCGAAGATGGAGATGCAGATGACCTTGTACGATGATGATGGGAACACAATCTCACAGCTGGCTGAGGCTTCGAAACATCCCCAGTCCACTTGACGGCAAAACGAGGTCAAGCTCATTGAAAGGTTATGATGACCGCACCCTTTTAATGCCAGAATTTTTATTCTGTTAAGCGAAAGTTTTGACCGATTGACCCATGCAAAAATTCTTTCAATTTTGTGTGGGCACGCGACTTTTAGTAATTAAGGAAAGGAAGGATGCGGTGGAGACGTCTTTGAGGAAACGAAAGCTGGTATAGAATAGGAAAGAAAAGGGATACGGGCGAGAAACTTGAAAGAATCAATATATTGGTATTTATGCTATATTATTTCTTGTTTCAAAACAAGAAAGAGTGCACCATCAAAGAAATCGCACGCATCCATAAGGGAAACGAACTCTCTGCATCAACTCAAGGACAAAGAAAGAAATATTGTTGGATATACCCATGGATCTATTCACGGCAAGAAAGGGGAGAAATTGACAAAACTTACAAGCTGATGTTTAATTTGAAGAAATAAAATCAAAAAGGGAATATTCAGCACGTATTCAATCGACTTGGAGCTGCCATATTATAAATAGAGCAGTAAACTGAGAGAGAGGGAGAGGATTCCGAACTTCAGAGAGACACACGTGAGAGAGAGCAGACATAAGGAATCTCAACTAGCTCTTGGCCGAGACGCTCCCTTCCACGCAGACGCCTTTTCCATGGCCAGACCTGTGGCCGTGCCCCTATCGCCATCACTACTACATCGTGTTGCTGCCCTACTGAGGTGTCGACGATGGCCAAGCCACTCCCTGCACACGTGCCACCTAAGAAGTCAACCGTGTCCGAGCCGTTGCACCCAACCGCGTTGCTGCTTTGGTTTCGTTATTGCTGTTCCCGCGAGTCCGAGAGTCACTTGCGTACACCTGAGTTACATTGTGACCAGCCCTGGACGTTCAAATCTTCACTCCAACAACCCTCCTTTTTGCCGTTCAAGTCTTTTGGTGGACGTCCGCTTGCTGTGTTGGTCAACTTTGTGACCTCGTCAAGCCAAATCAGTGAAGTATTAGCCACCATTCAAAATTCGCTATTACTTATTGAACGAGGTATCAACATTGAGCAGCACGTCACCTTGAACCGCCACTCGTGAGTCATCCCGCCATCCGTCCTTCGACCGAACTTGACAACGTGGTCCAAATATTAGGTAAGCATCTCTTTTAATCCGATTTTCATATATCCTTACTGCCTAATTTATGGGATTATCTCGTATGAATATTTGAATGATGCCATCATATCCACAAAATATCGATTAGCCTTTTAAATTGGGAAATTTTCCTAATTTCGCAACATACATATGATTGACGGTCCGATTTCACGCTCGAAATACGACCCGCAATTGTACGGAAAAATTGCCAATCCGATCTCATGCTCGAGATACGATTCATGATTTTATTTAAAAATTGGCCAATCCGATCTCATGCACGAGATACGATTCGTCAATTTATTTCCCAAAATTAAATGGACATGGATGATATCTTGCTTGATTTGGTGCCGTGTTGTTCTTGATGCCTTTATTTGTTTGCTCCGTAAAAGGAAAAAATTTAAAAAAAAAACATTTGGGTTAGATTAGGTTCATGTTAGAATATTATTTGTTTTAGGGTTATTTTGCATGATTAGAATAGAAAATTTATTTATTTCGAATTCCTTAGAAAAAAAAATAAAAAGATGCAGTCATTTAGGATGTTAATTTTTTTTTTTTTTTTAATTTAGATTGCACGTTTAATTATGTGTCAATTTTTAATTTCAAATTTCATAAAAACAAAAAAGAAAAAGTAGCATTCTTTGCACGTCATTGCATATTAGGATAGATTGCATGCTCATTAAGAAAATATAAATCATGTGCACGTCATATAAAATTAGGTTCATGAAAATACACATCATTTAGTGATTGTTATTAGGTCCATTTAATTAGAAATTGCATGTCATTAGAATTAGGTCATTTAGTTATATTATATTGCATATTTCATGATTTTCATTAAATAAGTGAAAACAAAAAAAAAATGAATTGCGTGTTAATTAGATTTCATATCTAGGACTGTTGATGTGAATTCTGATCTAACCACGCAGATGCTTTCGTTGCTATGAGGTAAGTCCTGCAATTTATTTATTGCTTTACTTGGGTGTTAAATTAGTGGTTTGCGCACCCGCATGATCGCCTCACATGTTAAGGAAATAGATTTAAAATCAATCCAAGCTGCCTGCAGAAATGTTTTTTTTTTTGTTTAAATAAAAGAATGGTACCGAAAGGGCATTAGAGAAATCTAGTGTAACCAAGTCCCCGTACCCATAATCTCTGGTTCGGAGGAGAAAAGTAAATCTCCCGTTACTTTGCTTGGGTTTCTAATCAACCCACCAAAAATAGATTAGTGGCGACTCCTAGATAAAAATCCATTACATGTTAAGAATTTGAACCTAAGTCGCGAATTGGTAAGGGCTTGAGAGAGCCCGAGTTAAGTCTAGGCTTAACAATCCATTAGCCAGATTCTAGGTGGTTCACACCCGAAAAATTTGGTCGCGACAGCTTGGCGACTCCACTGGGGACTTGAGTTAAAACACCTAGTGGACTTAGGCCAATTAAAAATGTTTTTGTTTGGTAGCGAGGATTCCAGGTACGTCCCTAACATTTAAGGTGTTAAATGTTTTTGCAGGATGGGAGGTATAAGGGGAAGTGTTTGCTAACCTTTGTTTTGTAGGGAGGTGTAGGAATGTATGGTTTATTTTCATATATGAAGTGTTGCTTGATATAAACTGTTGTGCATGCCTTGCATCTAGAACTACACTATTGCACACACAACCTGCCACTGGACCTGGGCCGCATAGGATCATCTAGGATGGTATTGAGATGTTTGCCACTCCGACCGCATGCTCGCGGTATGAGTCGCCCATCTCAATCCCGAAGTTTCTTTCATGGTGTCAAGAGTACCCACCTTGGTCCGCATGCTCGCGACCCGGGTCGGCTCTTTGACTAAGCCGGAGTCATGAGGACCCGACATAGTCCACAAGCCCGTGCCTAGTCTGATCATCCTTGTGGCTCCACCTTGATAAGCTTATAGATTAGAAATCGAGCCACTTACAATGCGCATGTCTATGTGATTGCCCATCATTGGTAAAGTAAGTTCTCCAAATTTTTGGCCTTTGCAATTTACTTACTTTATCGCATTATTTTGTCGGTCCATGGAATTAGGATTGTCCTGAGTCTTGATCAATACACAATGGGGACACCGGACATTCGAATTATTCTCCCTCCAAGGGAAGAGCTTAGCACTTGGTGGGACAAGTTAGATCAAGATGGTCGTCAGTTTGTAGAGTCACATGTTGGTCGACTGCTTCCACTGCTGCGAATCAACATCCATGTCGGCCTCGTCCAAGCACTCGCCCACTGTTGGTGCCCCGAGACTTCTACCTTTATCTTCGGCGGTAAACATGAGCTCACTCCCACCTTGGAAGAGTATAGCATTGCCATAGGAAAATCCTTGAAAGCTGAATTGATTAGTCCACCTATCGGAATAGATCCTGTTATGGCTTTATCTGATTTTCTAAGAATTAAGGAAGATGATATAAGAAAGGTTTTAAAGGCTCACCGCAATACATGTCCTTTATCCTTCCTGAAAGAATGTTTTGAGAAAGGCACTTCATCTCAAATGCGAAGGGTTTTCCTTTTAGCTTTCTTTGGGTTTATAGTTTTTCCTTACTGCAAGAATGCTATTAACCCTTTGATCACTCAATTAGTTAAACAAGTGTTGGAAGGAAAGAATTTTGTAAACACTGTTCTAACTGAAACTTTCCTTTCCTTCACTCGATTTAAAGGAGGTGGTGATAAGACTTTCCATTCCTCTCTTGAACTTTTGCAAATTTGATTTCTTTCACATATAAAAGGGTTTGGTGGTCTAATGACTATACATGATGTTAATGACTTTAATCACCCCATTATGAGATTTGAGAACAACCAAAAACATGCACCGGATTATCATTATTCTAGGTGGCTAGCTTTCATGAAAAACCAACTTCCAAGGGTTTCCTATGGCATGCTAAATGGTTCCAAGTTCGAGTAGCGAGACTCTTGTGTGGACGAGTTGGCCCAATCCCTCTATTGGGATTCACTGGAGCATTGGAGTACTATCCAACTAGAGTGACCCGTCAGTATCAAGTCGTGCAAGAGCTTCCCCCGGTGTTACAAGCGGATCCGCTCCAAGTTAGCTTCGTTGATGGAAGCCGATGCCATGAAGATTCCATTCTCACTATTAAATCGATGTGGGACATGTGCCATCCTCGAAAGCTTAAATGGCCCGAGGAAGAGTTGAAGGGTAAAGAAAGGAAGTACTATGCCTCGACTAAGTACATTCAACAACACAAGATTCCTGAGGAGTTGCTTCCAAAGATACCAGAGGTGCCGTTGAAGATCACCAATTGTGCTGAGAATAAACGCCTCAAAAGAGTTGCTGAAAAAGCTCAAGAGGAGAATAAGCGTTTGCGGCGAGTGGTGTCCCGAGTGTATATTGATCAAGCTAGATGAAGTCTTGAATCAATCTTATTATTTTCACTTCTAGATTAACGTTTAGGAAGTTGAGTCATTTACTTTCCTAGTTCATTTGTTTAAGGCACTTCAAGTTTTTATTTTGTTAGGCTTGTCAAAAGCTCCATTGGTGAATAAAAGTTCTAGATCGTTGCCATGGACCGGCATATTTTCATATGAGATACTTATTTGTGTTCATTTCTATTAGGTGATAACGGATCCTTCACGCTCTCCCATCATCACACGATTAAGAGCTAGAATGGCCGATCAAACTGAAATGCGCGATCGCATCACCACTATGGAGGAAAAACTTCAGTAGTTAACTGCCTCTATGCAGCTTCTAACGGCTCAAATCCAATCCCTCCGAGTGAATCCGGCTCTTGCACCCGCTCTCCCTGAGATAGTCGTCCCGAAGCAGACAAACGAGACCCAAATGGGTGAGGATGACATGCCTGACCTAGAAGATGACCCATTCCTGATCAATGTGGAAAAGCCTAAACTTAACAATGCCTCTAAGGCGGAGCAAGATGAACGCTTCGCGAAATTGGAAGAAAAGCTGAAACAATTGCAGGAGTCCCAGAGTTCACTCCCGTTTGACTTGTCCGTGTACGAGAAAGTCAAGATGCCAAAGAAGTTCAAAATGCCGGATTTTGAGAAATACGATGGTAATACCTGCCCAAAAGCTCATCTTCAGATGTACCATGTGCGTATGGCTCAATATGTCAAGAATGAGCCCCTCATGATCCAATCATTTCATGCGAGTTTGACGGGCCGCACCGAACCGGTATGTCATGAAGAATGTGAACCTTCTTGACACTTGGAATGAAGTGGCTGACGCGTTCCTCAAACAGTACAAGTTCAACATGGACATCGCACCTTCCCGAGAAGACCTGGAGCGGATGGAAAAGAAAAGGAGCGAGTCATTTAAAGAATATGCGGTGAGATGGAGAAACCTGGCATCTCAAATTACTCCTGAGCCTACCAACAAGGAGCTGATGAAGTTGTTTGTGAAGACCCTTCCTTTTGAGTTCCGTAACCGAATGGCCAGTACGTATGTCGAGAGCTTCAATCAGCTTATTCCTGTAGGAGAACAGATCGAAATGGGGATAAGGGAAGGATGGTTTACTGAGCCATCTAGTAAAAGATTCACCACCAAGAAGGAGAAGGAAGCGGCCGTGGATGTGAATGTGGCCTATGACCAAGAAAGTACCAAACGTGCTCCGGCTATCCAGATGAATCCAAGACAACAACAAACTGCTGGCCGTCAATCATTTGCCCAAGCAAGAAGGTAGTTCTCTCCTCTCCCTGGATCTCCATCCCAAGTGTTAGCAATCCTAAGAAAGAAAGGTTTGTTTACTAGCGAACCAAAGCGCCCTAACCGCGAAAGCATTCGTGGTTACGATTCGACGAAGAAGTGTGACTATCATAGCGGTGAATTGGGACATTCAACTGATGAATGTTTCACCCTGAAGCACAAGATCCAAAACCTCATGGACACAAAGGCCTTTTCATTTCAAACTGCTTGGCCGAACGTCCAAAAAAATCCGCTACCGGAGCATGAGGGTACGATCAATGCTATCCTGGAGCCTGAAGTGGGTCGAATCAAGAACTCGAAGGTACACGTGGCAGATGCTTACAATGGGCTAGTAAGAGCCCGATATTATCTAGATCAGGAGGATGTTCCTCTATCACTAATGAAGGAAAGAGTCATCAGGATGGTGGATGACGGCATCATCGTATATGCTGACCATAATTGCATAGTTTCCACTATTTCCCACATCGTTATCGATTGGGAAGAGAAGCAGGCTGTGCTCGATACTGGTGAGGAAGAAGTCGATCCATCCCCGTGGATATGCCCCCACTTGAAGATGCATCTGACGATGAGATAGTGATTGAAATGCCTCAACCGTATGAATATGTCAACAATAAGGCGGTCCCTTGGTCCTATGATCTAGATGTTGACCTCGTTACAAGGTTTGGTCGGACTTATTCTCAAGCCAATGCTCAACCCGCGAAACCTGTCACCGATGAAGAGTTTAAGGAGTTTCTGGCCATAATCAAAGCAAGCGAGTATAATGTGGTCGAGCAGCTACGAAAGATGCCTACCCAGATTTCTTTGCTCGAACTCCGCTTACATCCCCGTGCATCAAAAGTCCTTGATGAAGGTCTTTGAGTGAAATTCGTGTACCGGAGACGGTCGAGGCGGACAAGCTAGAAGATTTTGTGGGATCGATCCTTCTCAAGGACATGATTGCCTTCTCTGATGAGGAATTCCCTCTTGAGGGTAGAGGGCATAACAAGGCACTCTATATATCTGTCAAGCATAAGGCTTCTCATGTGTCCCGAGTACTCATTGATAATGGGTCTGCTCTAAACATATGTCCACTGGCCACTCTTCATCGCCTCAAGGTGGACCCGTCCAAGATACATGCTGCAAGGACTTCTGTCCGAGCTTTTGATGGTACGAAGAAAGAGGTGCTCGGAGAGACTCACCTCGATGTGCAAATAGGGCCGGTAGTTTTTAATATTCCCTTCCAGGTGATGAATATCCCTACTGCCTTTAATTTTCTGCTGGGACGTCCCTGGATTCATACTGCTGGAGCTGTACCGTCAAGTCTGCATCAAGCTGTGAAGTTCGTGATTAAAGGGAAGTTGGTCACTATCTATGGCGAAGAAGATCATCAAATTTATCATGAAACGGCTATCCCCTATGTAGAGCCAGACTCCGAGTTTGAGTCGAGTTACCATTCATTTGAGTTGATGTCCACCATACACACATCTCGAGACTCACCGCCACTCGCTCCTGAAGTTTCAAATGCTGCCCTTATGGTGGGAAGGGTGATGGTTGGGAATGGTTTTGTTCCTAGCAATGGTCTTGGAAGAAATGGTCAGGGTATTCGAAGTCCCATTGAAGCCCCTCAGAGGTCCCGTTCTGCAGGTTTAGGGTACCATGGAAGAGGTGGGAGAAGACAAGAAATGCAGAACTCGCCACCTAACCAAGGGCGAGCAAGGCAAAACCCACCACCCCGAGCATTCACGAGACATTTCTGGTCCTCCGATAATGATGCGGGATGAAGCAGAAATAATAGACACCACAGGGCAGCCAAGCGGAAAATTCGACTATCCGGTGAAGTATTCGGCTCCTCCCGGTTTCTACATTGATCCCTGCGACATTGTCCCGGATGGATGGGGTGGCGTGGATAATCCGACACCCCGGAGGCGAAAACCTCGAAGATGCATTGGAAGGAATCACTAGTCTCTTCGATGACGTCTTCATAGGGACCATTGACAAAGGACCTTCGGAGGAGATGGGCTCTGGCCCACAAGAGTAACTCATTTACTGCTTTCTCACATTCCCCTGCGCGGGAATTTTTATCGCTTTCCAGGGCTTGTTTTTGATTTCTTCTTTTTCGCTTTCTTTTTAGGGCTTGAAAATCGCATTTCCATTCAATAAATGTAATTGATTGATGAATATCAATAAAATTACAAGTTTTATTTTGAGGGCATGATGAGGTACACCAAACCAGCCCGGTGATGATATCCAGCCGATAAAAGAAAAAGAAAATCCAAGGAGAATTCTGAGGCCTGGACTTCATCATGCTTTCTCGTGTCAAAATATTAAAAAAAAATGTTTTTGCCAAAATTCTTTTAAAAAGAAATAATAATAAAAAAACCAAAATATAGATTACTCTGTTTGTCTTTCTAATTTATTTACTTCATGTTTCAGGAACAATCTTACAGCATACAAAAGTATGGAAATGGTCCAGCCCAATGCAACAAATGCTGACATTGACGACCTTGAGGACTTGAATGAAGATTCCATTGAGGTGCAGCGAAGCTGGGAACAACATGAAAAAGCCAAGGCTCTCACATCTGAGCAGACCGTCACTATTAATTTAAGTGACACTGAAGAAGCCAAGGAGGTGAAAATTGGGGCGAATCTCCCTAAAGACGAGGTTGAGCGCCTCATTCAGTTACTGAAGGAATATCAAGACATCTTTGCATGGACCTACGCTGACATGCCTGGGCTAGACCCGTCAATCGTGGAGCATTGCCTACCTACTAACCCGGACGTTCCACCTAAGAAGCAAAGACTACGGAGAACTAAGCCCGAGCTCTCGAAGAAGATAGAGGAAGAGGTGATGAAGCTTTTGAAGGTGGGATTTATTGAAGTCTCACAGTACCCCGAATGGGTGGCTAATATCGTACCGGTAATGAAGAAGGATGGTCGAGTTCGAGTTTGTGTTGACTATCGGGATCTGAACAAGGCTAGCCCGAAGGATGACTTCCCGTTACCACACATAGATGTACTTGTAGATAGTACCGCTGGCTTTGAATTATTCTCATTTATGGATGGTTTCTCCGGATACAATCAGATAAGGATGAAGGAGGAAGACAAGGAGAAAACTGCATTTATCACCCCGTGGGGAACCTTTCATTATAAGGTCATGCCCTTTGGACTCAAGAATGCAGGGGCAACCTACCAACGAGCCATGGTCGCATTATTTCATGACATGATGCACCGGGAGATAGAGGTATATGTTGATGATATGATTGCAAAGACCCGACCGGGAAGAAGCCATGTGGAAACCCTGAAGAAGTTGTTTGATCGACTTCATGAATTCAAGCTTCGGCTAAATCCCGCTAAATGCGTGTTTGGAGCAACATCGGGTAAATTACTCGGATTCGTTATAAGCAGTAAGGGGATTGAGATCGACCCTTCCAAGGCTAAGGCTATATGTGAGTTGCAACCTCCATCAACGGTGAAAGAAGTCCGGAGCCTTTTGGGGAGACTCGAATTACATAGCTCGATTCATTTCCCAACTCTCGAAGCGCCAAGCCATTCTTCAAGCTCCTAAAGAAGAATGCACAAATCAACTGGGATGATGAGTGTCGAGAAGCATTCGACAAGTTGAAGCAATACCTGATGAATCCACCAGTTCTTGTCCCGCCATCACCGGGGCATCCCTTAATTCTCTACCTCACCATCCATAGTGAATCGTTGGGTGTGATGTTGGCTCAAGAAGCTCCTGTCGATAAAAAAGAACGAGCCATTTATTATCTGAGTAAGAAGTTTACTGTATCAGAGTTGAAGTATTCTGATGTTGAAAAGACTTGTGTGGCGTTGGTGTGGGTGTTGCATAGGTTACGACAATACACACTACATTATCAGACATTCCTCGTGACTGAGAACGACCCTATCAAGTACTTACTTGATCGGCCAGCTTTGGTGGGTAAGTTGGCCAAATGGCAAATCTTGATCTCTGAATTTGATGTGCAATTCATGTCACAAAAGTCGGTTAAGGGTCGAGCGATCGCTGATCTATTGGCCGAAAATTCAGGAGTCTCTAACGGCGATGACAGTTTCCTTGATGATCGTGTCTTGAGTGTAAATGAAGACTCATGGAAGGTGTTCTTTGATGGAGCTATAAACTTGTGCAGTTGCAGTGCTTTGGGGCAATTCGATATCCCCAGATGGACAGCACTATCCGGTAGCTGCAAAATTGATATTCCCATGCACTAACAATGTGGCCGAGTATGAGGCTTGCATCCTCGGACTTCAAGCCGCAATCGAGATGAGTGTGGCCAAGTTAATGGTATTTGGAGATTCGGCACTAATCATACTTTAGACCGTAGGTGAATGGAAGACTAAAGAAGCCAAATTGCTCCCGTACCACAAGTACTTAGAAGATATGGTAAAGAAGTTCGAGGAAATTTCATTCGAATACTTGCCGAGGACTCATAATCAATTTGCGGATGCACTCGCGACTTTGTCGTCTATGTTGCAAGTCACTGACGGGTTAGAGGTTGAGCCTTTGAAAATAGAGGTTTTGCCAAAGCCGACTTATTGTATGATCGTGACTGAAGAACCTGATGGAAAACCATGGTATTACGATATCATGAACTACATTAAAAGGTAGGAATTCCCCGAAGGAAGCACTCCCCCGATAGGAAGTACATCACGAAGATGGCCTCAAAATTCTTCGTCAGTGGCGAGAATTTGTACAAGAGATCTTATGATTCAGTCTTGTTGCGGTGTGTGAATGCAACCGAAGCCACTCAAATCTTGCAAGAAGTGCACGAAGGAATATGTGGCCCTCATATGAATGGGCACATGATGGCTAAGAAGATTATGAGACTAGGCTACTATTGGCTCACACTAGAAAGTGACTGCATGCAGCATGTTCGGAGTTGTCACCGCTGCCAGATTCATGGGAATAAGATAAATGTTCCTCCGATTGAGTTGCACCAGTTTTCTAAGCCATGGCCTTTCTTGATGTGGGGTATTGATGTGATTGGCCCAATCAATCCCAAGGCTTCAAATGGACATCGATTCATCTTGGTGGCGATAGACTATTTCTCCAAATGGATCGAAGCTACATTCTTTGCAAATGTCACTGCCCGCAATGTTGTGAAGTTCATTAAACATGACATAATTGCTTGCTATGGCGTCCCTGAGGCAATCATCACTGATAACGGGACAAATTTGAACAATAAGCTTGTTGATGGGTTGTTCGGCGAGTTCAAGATCAAGCATCGAATTCATCTCCTTACCGCCCTCAAATGAACGGGGCTGTTGAAGTAGCCAATAAGAACATCAAGAAGATCTTGGCTAAGATAGCCGAGAATTATCGAGATTGGCATGACAGGTTACCTTTTGCACTAATGGCATATCGGACATCGATCCGCACTTCTACTGGGGCAACCCCTTTTGCTCTGGTGCATGGCATGGAAGCAGTTCTGCCCGTGGAGGTGGAGATTCCTTCTCTGAGAGTTTTATCCCAAGTGGACTTGTCTGAGGCTGAATGGATGCAACAAAGACTTGAGCAGTTAAACTTGATAGATGAGAAAAGACTAAAGGCTCTTTGTCATGGCCAAACTTATCAGCAGAGAGTTGCCAGATCCTTCAACCGAAAGGTACGACCGAGACATTTTGAGATAAATGATCTTGTTCTGAGGAAGCTGTTGTCGTTTTTTCTAGATCCTGGGGGCAAGTTCGCTCCAAATTATGGCGGCCCGTATGTGGTGAGAAGGTACTTCCTGGAGGTGCCCTGATCTTGGCAAAAATGGATGGTCATGAGTTTTCTACTCCAGTTAATGCTGATGCTGTCAAGAAGTATTATCCATGATAGAATTTGTCATGTCTTGTCTTGAACTGCAGGAATTTTATGATGAATAAGATGCCTCAATGAGTTGAATTATTCAAATTTTTCATAAATCTTGCATTGATGAATTGTGTGAGTGTCAAATGGGATATCTTGGAATGATGAAAGGCAAGCCTTATTCCATACACTATCCCATACACTAATCCTCGGTGAGTTGTGTGGAGAAATTCCATGCTCGCAAGGAAAAGGGTGATCTCGCAAAGGGTACGTTAACCAAGGTGATGAGAGGCAGTTTCTTCTTCTACCCAAAACACTACAGGTATACCCATTGTTTAGCCCTTTGAGCCCACACACATGAAGAGCTTTTTAAATTATCCCTGTCAAGGATCATCCCATATTGGGGACAAAATTTGAAATGAATGACAGGAATTTTCTTACTCATACTTGCATCAATCTTCGAGTATCGCTTTCGCATTATAACTCGTACGATAGTTTGAAGTGCCTTAGGATGATGAAGAGCAGTTATTTCTCTATCCTATACACTTTTATCCATTGCATAGCCCACTTGAGCTTATGAATTCATTTCGTATTAATCCCAGTTGGTGATCATCCCCCACACTGGGGCAAGACAAAAACATTCAAGTAGCATGAACTAGAATGCTGACAAAATGGAAACTCTGTTCAAGGAAAATAAGTGCAAAAAAATGGGGTATGAAAAAGCAGTGTGCCTGGTAAAAGCAAGGCCGATGCCCAAAGAAGAAAGAAAAGAAAAATCAAACTCTTGATATAATGAGTCGTATCCCCAACAAGGCGGTACTAAAACTCAAATGTTGTTGCAATCAATGGAGATTTGATGAGAAAAAAAATCTTCGACAGTGGAGAAGGAAAGTGTTGGAAATGTCAAGATGATCACCAACTTTGACCCCCTAAACACCTTTTTGAGCCTAATGATCCATTCATTTCTCAACCCATGAACCAACCTACGTTACGTCCCTTGCAAAGTCTCTTCAGATTAGGGCACTTGAATTAACGTAAGAGTTCATATGCTTGAAAGCATCGCTTGAAGAAGTGCGAGTAAGATAATTTATGTCTAATTTCGTGTGTTTCTTGACTTGTAAATCCCAAGACAATTGCGAAATGTCATCTTTCAATAGCTTCAACTCAAAGAGTCCCCTTTGTTAAGCCATTGACCAAGCCTACAGTACGATCCCTGTTAAAGACCCCTCGGATTGGTAAGGTCGTACCACTTGCGAGATTGCTCAAACCTTTGTTTGGCATGACGATGGTGAGGTAGAATGATTATCAAGATCCTGCATCAAAGGTCAGGATAAAACAACCCCTTTTAAAGAGGATGAGTGAAGAGTCCTTTCAGACTGAAGGATCCCTCATTTGACACATCCATGACACTCATATGTTCAGATTAGAATCATCTTTCGAAATCATTCCTATTGGAATTAGGATGATGCATGGTCGATAGAAATCTTTACACATGAACCTTACTGTAATTAATGCATGTCTGTGATTACAAATGCATGTTGCTTCTCCTATGATCATGTTTTACAGGAGACATATCCCCAAGGAATAAAGATGTCACCAGGTAAGTATATCCCTATCCATACCTTAAATACTTGTCGTTGCATAGGTATTCCCCTTTTGAATACATTGACACTCAATTGAGTTGTCTTCAAAGATTTTTCTCCAAATTCAGTCTAATTAAGGCGACCAAAGAATGGTTCGGGTCCTGGTCAGATGACCTGTGTTGCAACGCTGGGCGACCGAAGAATGATTCGGGTCCTAGCCAAGCAAAATCTCCGTTTAGGCTACCGTAGAATGGTATGGGTCCTAAACAATATTTATTGCTCTAACAGGCGACCGTAGAATGGTACGGGTCCTCGACAATGCCTATTCCTTATTCAGGCGACCGTAGAATGGTACGGGTCTTGGAAAGTGAATCCCCGTTTAGGCGACCGTAGAATGGTACGGGTCCTAGACAACACCTATTTCCTCATTCAGGCGACCGTAGAATGGTACGAGTCCTGGAAAATAAATCCCTGTTTAGGCGACCATAGAATGGTACGGGTCCTAGACACAACCAAACACTGTCATACTGGGCGACCGTAGAATGGTACGGGTCATGGGAAAGCAGTCTCTTTGTACAGTCATGTTACTATTCGGGGCAACCGTAGAATGGTACGGGTCCTAGACATGTAACACCAACTACCTCGAACTACTATATCCTCCTTGAAGGTAAGTTATTCTAGGTAAGTTCATTTATCATTTGCATTAGCATTTCCATGCAACATATAAATTGCATTAAAAAATGGAATTCATTTTCCAAACAAAAAATCATTCATTCAATGTGCATGATCAAAATTTAGGTCTCAAGTTGTCTTTGAAGGCAACCTCTACGAGCTCACCTTCAAAGAGGGGCAGCTGTTGACACCTAAATTTTGACGACCTGTTTAGTTATATATGGCACAAAAATTAGGGATTAATTTTTAACCCCTAAGGCTAGGTCAGTGTGGTGTTTTGGTGCTATTTGATGCAAGACCACTAGATGTGTTTGGATAGAAGCGTAAACAGCTCACATGCTAAATTGTGGAAACATCGTCAAGACAGGGTCGAAACTGACTAGTTCCAAGCTGATTTAGGAAATTGATAGTTCAATGTGTCAGATTGCATACATGTATAAAAGCTTGTGATGATTGTCACATGGTGTTATCATCAGTCAGCTCACTATTATCACTGACTTTTCATCCCTTTTCAGTTTGGAATTTACTGGCGCCCTTAAGTCTATTTCTTTTTTCAATGCATGAGTGCCGAATCTTATATTTGTGCAGCCATCTTTCCTTATACTCATGTATTAGGAAAAATAGGAAAAGCCCAATTTTGCAAGGGAGTTGAATCGCGATGGCCCTACACTTTGTTACACATTGTGTCGGCCATGGGGGATTTGGAAGTCACGACGGAACTTCTAATAGTAGGCCCTGATTTTGGTATCATTTTCACCCCTACTGATGAGTAATGCTTTTATCGAGAATCATCTTCGTAGAATGCTTTGGATCAATCTTTTTGCGCCACGCGCATAGAGGAGCTCCATTCTTGAAAGTATAGTAATTGGAAATACCGCCCTGAAGCTGTAACGCGAAGGATTCAACGAAGAGCATTTTGTTAGCACAAGTCGATCTATAATACACGGACGGTTCCTTGTCTCAGTGTATGATGGATATGAAGGCCGTATCGTGCAGTGAAGGCGAGGAGCAACAGAAACCGTGTTAGAAGCTCGAGAGACCCTGAAGGCCCTGGAGAGTGGACTGGAGGGGAAGCGGTTCTTTGGAACTCATTGCACCGCTCACGACGAGACTGCACTTCACCTAGTAGTGAAGAACGATCAGTCCGATGCGCTCAAGAAGTTGTCGAAGATGGAGATGCAGATGACCTTGTACGATGATGATGGGAACACAATCTCACAGCTGGCTGCGGCTTTGAAACATCCCCAGTCCACTGGACGGCAAACGGGGTCAAGCTCATTGAAAGGTTATGATGACCGCACCTTTTTAATGCCAGAATTTTTATTCTGTTAAGCGAAAGTTTTGACCCATTAACCCATGCAAAAATTCTTTCAATTTTGTGTGGGCACGCGATTTTCAGTAATTAAGGAAAGGAAGGATGCGGTGGAGACGTCTTTGAGGAAACGAAAGCTAGTAGAGAATAGGAAAGAAAAGGGATACGGGCGAGAAAGTTGAAAGAATCAATATATTGGTATTTATGCTACATTATTTCTTGTTTCAAAACAAGAAAGAGTGCACCATCAAAGAAATCGCACGCATCCATAAGGGAAACGAACTCTCTGCATCAACTCAAGGACAAAGAAAGAAATATTGTTGGATATACCCATGGATCTATTCACGGCAAGAAAGGGGAGAAATCGACAAAACTTGCAAGCTGATGTTCAATTTGAAGAAATAAAATCAAAAAGGGAATATTCAGCATGTATTCAATCGACTTGGAGCTGCCATATTATAAATAGAGCAGTAAACTGAGAGAGAGGGAGAGGATTCCGAACTTCAGAGAGACACAGTGAGAGAGAGCAGACACAAAGAATCTCAACTAGCTCTTGGCCGAGACGCTCCCTTCCACACAGACGCCTTTTCCACGGCCAGACCTGTGGCCGTGCCCCTATCGCCATCACTACTACATCGTGTTGCTGCCCTACTGAGGTGCCGACGACGGCCAAGCCACTCCCTGCACACGTGCCACCTAAGAAGTCAACCGTGTCCGAGCCGTTGCACCCAACCGCGTTGCTGCTTTGGTTTCGTTATTGCTGTTCCCGCTAGTCCGAGAGTCACTTGCGTACACCTGAGTTACATTGTGACCAGCCCTGGACGTTCAAATCTTCACGCCAACAACCCTCCTTTTTGCCTTTCAAGTCTTTTGGTGGACGTCCCCTTGCTGTGTTGGTCAACTTTGTGACCTTGTCAGGCCAAATCAGTGAAGTATTAGCCACCATTCAAAATTCGCTATTACTTATTGAACGAGGTATCATCATTGAGCAGCACGTCACCTTGAACCGCCACGCGTGAGTCATCCCGCCATCCGTCCTTTGACCGAACTTGACAACGTGGTCCAAATATTAGGTAAGAATCTCTTTTAATTCGATTTTCATATATTCTTACTGCCTAATTTATGAGATTATCTCGTATGAATATTTGAATGATGCCATCATATCCACAAAATATCGATTAGCCTTTTAAATTGGGAAATTTTCCTAATTTCGCAACGTACATATGATTGACGGTCCGATTTCACGCTCGAAATACGACCCGCAATTGTACGGAAAAATCGCCAATCGATCTCACGCTCGAGATACGATTTGTGATTTTATTTAAAAATTGGCCAATCCGATCTCATGCACGAGATACGATTCGTCAATTTATTTCCCAAAATTAAATGGACATGGATGATATCTTGCTTGATTTGGTGCCGTGTTGTTCTTGATGCCTTTATTTGTTTGCTCCCGTAAAAGGAAAAAATTAAAAAAAAAAAAACATTTGGGTTAGATTAGGTTCATGTTAGAATATTATTTGTTTTAGGGTTATTTTGCATGATTAGAATAGAAAATTTATTTATTTCTAATTCCTTAAATAAAAAAATAAAAAGATGCATTCATTTAGGATGTTAGTTTTTTTTTTATTATTTAGATTGCACGTTTAATTATGTGTCAATTTTTAATTTCAAATTTCATAAAAAGAAAAAAAGAAAAAGTAGCATTCTTTGCACGTCATTGCATATTAGGATAGATTGCATGCTCATTAAGAAAATAGAAATCATGTGCACGTCATATAAAATTAGGTTCATGAAAATACACGTCATTTAGTGATTGTTATTAGGTTCATTTAATTAGAAATTGCATGTCATTAGAATTAGGTCATTTAGTTATATTATATTGCATATTGCATGATTTTCATTAAATAAGTGAAAACAAAAAAAATGAATTGCGTGTTAATTAGATTTCATATCTAGGACTGTTGATGTGAATTCTGATCTAACAACGCAAATGCTTTCATTGCTATGAGGTAAGTCCTGCAATTTATTTATTGCTTTACTTGGGTGTTAAATTAGTGGTTTGCGCACCCGCATGATCGCCTCACATGTTAAGGAAATAGATTTAAAATCAATCAAAACTGCCTGCAGAAATGTTTTTTTTTTTAAATAAAAGAATGGTACCGAAAGGGCATTAGAGAAATCTAGTGTAACCAAGTCCCCGTACCCATAATCTCTGGTTCGTAGGAGTAAAGTAAATCTCCCATTACTTTGCTTGGGTTTCTAATCAACCCACCAAAACTAGATTAGTGGCGACTCCTAGATAAAAATCCAATTACATGTTAAGAATTTGAACCTAAGTCGCGAATTGGTAAGGGCTTGGGAGAGCCCAAGTTAAGTCTAGGCTTAACAATCCATTAGCCAGATTCTAGGTGGTTCACACCCGAAAAATTTGGTCGCGACAATAGGTAAGCGTGAATTTGAAAATAATCGAACTTATCATGTTATGGGATATGCTTTTTTTTTTTTTTTTTTGCCCTGTAAAAATGATGTCGGTTTGGATGGACCATGGTTTACTTGGTGGAGAATGTTCGAACTAGGGCCACAAATTTTGCCCGCTGTACGAGTCATCATGCTCGCTCCCCGACAATATAAACGCAAAGCCCATGATTAACAATGTTTCCATGCATTCCACGAACTAATTAACATACTTAGAATAGAGTAGAGAATTGAGCTTGTGCATTTCAACTTGCAAACATAATCTAGGATTGCTCGGTTGATAATTGCAGCAAGGGGTGTGCATGGTCCGAGCAGGCAATTCCCGGCCTAGAACTGGGAACCACCCATTAAGTACCGGTTCTGAAAAATTGGAATCGAGAACCGTCCGTTAGTTGCATGGATCCATCCGGTAACCGACCGCCGGTCCGATCCGGTTCTCAGGTGGATCCATGGAACCGCTCTTTCATAGTTAATGGAGCAGCAATCACCTAGAACTAGAACAGGAGCTGGCAATTTTTTTTTTTTCATTTTCCCTTTCGTTTTCTTGGCAAAAACCCTGTCTACCTAAGGGTTCTACATGGGTTTATGCAAGGCTCTATTGGTGCGAAGCCCAACTTGTTCGTTGCCATGGCTTTGCTCCTGATGGGTTCTGCTAATTACATGTTGAAAAGGTTTGACGATAGTTTGGAGTATTTGAATAGATCTAATAGGATGTTGGCTAAGCTTAGAGGAAGAGGAGTCTGTACTCCAGATTTTGGAGTGAAGGACATTAGACCCGTGCAACACGCGGTGCTTCTTGAGTTGGCGAATGAGAAGATGGCGATGGCAAGAAGAGGGGAAGCTATTAGGGATCTTAGGAAGTGTCTGGAATTTTTTTTAATATTAAAAATTAATATATTAATATAACCGTTCCGGTCCGAGTGGGCGAATCCGCCCATGGAACCGAGAACGGGACTGGTACCTACTGGTTCCCATAAATTGGAACTGGGAACCGGACCAGTTCCCTTAAGAACCATCGGTTCTAGGCAGTTCCGGTCCGGTTCCAGGCAATCCGGGCGGGTCTCGGTTCCTTTGCACACCCCTAACTACAACAGCTTATTTTTAAATTTTTTTTATTCACCTTATTGAGGAAAAACATGTTCAAATTAACCTTACCAAAAATATTTTTCCTTATAAAAAAAAATGTTCAAATTAATAACATAACTTAAAGAGTGGTAAATAAATTATTTGGTGAACTCCACAATTTTTTCTTGTGAAAGATAGTCGGTCGTAACTAGACAATACTAGAGACCAGGTTGAAAGTATCAAGCAGACCAATGCAACTATTAAATAGATATAACAATAATGAGCAGATATAAAATAACATGCAACAATTTATAGTAGTTCGACTTTGTTCCCAAACATATGTCTACTTTCTTGAATAACAACCACAATATGGATAGATTCTAGTAATCTTCAAGAGAAGTTACAATCATGCAACTACTATTACAAAATAGATCCCACTATCAAAATGCAAGTACTACTATCACTATTGTACACTTCGTCTTAGTACTGATTACAATATCGCAAATCACAAGAAGGAAATTTCGATCTAGTAGTAGCACAATTTGCTAAACAAAGAGATGATGATAACAAAAGTAGCTTTGTTTATTTTTCATCCAACCCGTGTAAGCTACATTGCTCTTCTTTAGGTATGTTAACACCTGAATTTTAATTGACAAATTAAATATCATTTTTTTACCTAAGACCGATTCGGACCCATTACGTCTACCCAAATTGGTGTCTTTGCCCCATTAAACAAAATCGGACTCAAGCCCTCTCTGAAGCCCATCAAGAATAAGAGGCCCAAAACTCCAATCTACCGTTCCTTACATTTCTCTCATTCGGCCCGGCTCATTTCCCGCACTTCTCTCGTTTCGCCGAGGCTGAAGAAAACTAATGCGCGAAGAAGGAGCAGGCGTTGCTTCGTGCCGGAGCTGGCCTCACCCGAGACGTTTGAAAAGGAGAGATCAAAAGAGGGCGTCGTTCTTGAGCAAAGGGGACGCACACAGAGAAGAGAGGAGAGAGCTCTGGAGCTCAGAGGAACAACGAATGAACCTCCATTGTTGATCATCACGAGCTCTAACTCCACCATTAGTCAGGATTTCAACTTTCCTCAGCCTCGGGTGTTCCATCGTCCCTCCATTAGAGCCGTGGGTTTCTATTCTGAAGCGACGTAAGCCCCTCTCTCTCACTGGCTGTCGCTGGAGGATGTCGGAGGGATTCGCAAAGGAGGGAAAGAAAGAGGTGAGCGTGATTTTATCAAGAAAAGGGCGTGAGTTCTTCTCCCTCTCAGCAAATTCCCTTCTGACGCCCTCCGGAGACCTCCATTAGTGGCCTCCAACCTGCAACCGGTCATGCCCTCATGCGACACAATCGAGGGCTATTGATCGTTAGATCCATTTACTTAAGCCATAGTTCAATTACGAGGTGGCTGAAGCTAATTGAATTGCATAAGCGGTACAACACGGGTGATGCATGTGGCAAGATCAGCAACTCCACGTTGTCGTGGAGTGAAGAGTAGCTTTGTCGTCAAGGCAGCTAGACTAGAGCAGCAACATCATCAAGGTTGACGACAGCGAGCTCGACACAGCAGGCCTTGCAGCTCGTCGACAAGTTGTCGCGGATTATGAGAGCACGATGGCAGCGACGGTGTGGGTCTCGGCCAAAGCTTGGCCAAGAGAACTCTCGTTCTCTCCTCTTCTCACGTATATCTCTTCATCTGGCCTTGTATTGAATTATGTGGCCTCCCCCTTTCCTTTGTCTGTAGTGAGATGGCTTTTATAGGTAAGAGGACTAGGGCTCTCAAAGAAAGAGCGTAGACTTTCTTACCTATCGCGAGCACTTTTTAAAACATTTTATTTTCTTCTTCACAATTTTTCCTTTCTACTCATGCTTGTTCAGAATATCCCTTTCCTTGTGTTGATACTTTTTTTATATAGCCAAATATATGCCTCGCCCCGAACGATAACGTCTTAGCGCACTTGCCTTTTATTTTTCTATTTTTATTTTCTATATATTGCAAGAATATATAAAAAATCAAGTGCCATATCATCGAATAATGGAAGAATAATACAAATCTTTTCCAAAATGTACTCATCTCCCAACTTGTCAAATTAAAGCTCATCTATCACCAATCTAATACAAATGCGATAAAAAATAAATGCTCTTAAAACTATATGCTATGCAATCTAATTCAAATATTTTTTTAGGGGTTAAAAATTAATCCCTAATTTTTATGCAATAAATGAATTACAGGGTCGGCAAAATTTAGGTGTCAACAAATACTTCTTAATTCAAAGATAATATCATTGAATTCAGATATATGAGATTTAAGAGAAGCACATTCAGCCATACGAAGAATGAAGAGTCATTGCCTGAGCCTCAACCGATTGATGATAGATTTTTTCAAAAAAAAAAAAAAAGAAACACTCTTCAATTTATTCCATAAACCTGCAGCTATTTTCTAATCTAGGATCTCATGTAGAACTTCATTTGTGAGACACAACAAAATAGTAGATAGAGCTCTTTCATCTAATTCTTCACATGTTTCATCTTATGTGCTTTCCAGTTTCTTCCCTTTTCCAAACAGAGTCTTCTTCAAACCCTATTGCATAAGAATAGCCGACATACAAACTTGCCATAGGTTGAAATTGCCGCTCCCATCAAACTTCTCAATATCAAATCACGTTGCTGAACTTGAAGTCATAACCAAAAGATCGAGGAAAACAAAAAGACCTAAGGCTCTAAAACTAGATTTGTTATGGTGAATGTGAAAACTATAACAAAATTGAAATTGAGAAGAATAGAGGAATGCCGGATTTTATAACAAAAAAGACCTAAGGCTCTTTATGTTTCAAATTTTTATATATAGATAAGAATCAAATCTAAAGTAGGAAAACTCTTTTTCTAAAACCTTCTCCAACTACGAAAACCATTCAATCAGGAAATCTATTCAAAATAGGAAATCTACTTGAAGTAGAAAGCATTTCTTTTCGAGCTCAAACTTGAGACATATTTAATAACTATATATTAAACCAAAATATTAAATGAGATTACACATACCTTGACTTACCTAAGATATCGGGGAGATCTCAGCAAGGGCAAGGGCGGCTAAGGGCCCGTTTGGTAACCGAATTGTTACCAAGAACAATTTCGATAAGAAATGATTCTTTTTATTTTGTTCCCGAGAACAATTTCTGAGCAAAACAACATGTTTGGTAACTATACAAAATTTTAATTCTGAAATAGAAAAAGAACATAAATGCGGGGCTTCCCGTGTCATCAAAAAAAAAAAAAAAAAAAAAGAACATAAATGCGTTTGGTAACTACATAAAATTTCTATTCCAATTCTAAAATTTTATCAAATCATAGATATTCTATTGATTAATTATATTTATACTAAGTAATAAAAATATTAACTAATCAATTTTTTTATTAAATAGTAAATAATAAAGTATAGTATAAACTATAAATATAAATACTAAATAATAAATTAAAAGACAAAATTAAGTATGTATTCTATATATAGCAAAATTTCAGTTCCTACTTCAAATTATTTTTTTATTTTTTGAATAATTATATTACTTTTTTCCTTCTTCTTCTTTAAGGTGGCCGGTCACCGGCCTTAGGATGACCGGCGACCGGCCAAACGAGGGTCGGCGACCTCACCGGAGGATCGCCAGCCCTCGGCAAGGCCGTGCCTCGTTGGCCGAGCCTTGGTTGGGCGAGCTCGGCCTTGCCGGATTAGGGCGAGGCGAGCCTCCCCTGACCAGGCAAGGTTTGTCGGTGGCTGGGGGAGGCCAGCCTAGCCACCGGCAAGGCTTGGCCTTGCCAGTAGCTAGGTAAGCCTCCGGCAAGCTTGCTCGGCCTCGCCGACGGCTAGGCGAGGCACCGGCGAGCTCACCAGGCCTTGCCGATGGTTGGGTGAGCCTCTGACAAAGTCGCTGGTGACCAGCGGTGGTGGATGGCGGATGGCGGTGTTCGGCAAGGGGCGGCGGCGATGGCGGTAGACGGCAATGGCGGCAGCGGCGACAGCACCACTTGAAGAACAAGAGAGAGGGAAGAAGAACAAGAAGAAAGAGAAGGAAAAAGAAAAAAATAGGTAGATTTGATTCTAGAATTATTCCTAGGAACAAAGAGTCAACTTTTTTTTCAATTCTTGATTCTACTCCAAATTTGTTCCTGGGAACAAAAAGTTTACCAAATGCAAATTATGTTCCCAAACTACTCCCCGAAACAAAAAGAATAGAAATAAATATTGTTTAGCCAGTTACCAAACAGGCCCTAAGGGGCTAGGCAACAACCTCGCCGAGCAACATAGGATGGTAGTGGTGGGGGTTGTTGAGACTAGAATTGTGGTAGCTGGGTATTGTAGGTGGCCCACTGGTGTTGCTGGATTGATGGTTGCCGAGGAGTCACTCAAAAGCCTGCAGAGAATGAATAAATTGATGACTTTGTTGCGAGCACTAGAGTTGCTAGTCAGGCACAATCAAGCACTTGAAGGCTACGATGTTGTCATTTGGAGGAGACCATAGATTGGTTTGGGTGTGCATAGATCTACTGGGAGTCGATCACTCAATGGTCTTCGCATGACATGGAAATTCGCTGGACTCAATAACAATGGCTCCTTCGGTGTGGGTGCAAGGACGGCAAGATGTTTTGGATTACGGCTGAGCTGCCTTAGGTGACGTTTACTAGGACCTTGGGGAGCGATAGAAGTTCTACTGAAGCGTCGGTGAGGAGTTAGGCGCAAGAAAGCACAGCTTTGAGAAATCAACGCTGTTGGACGTTGAGCGAGGTTCGCTAAACTGATGAGGATAGTGCTAGGGCATAAAGTGTAGTAGCGAAATTCAACAATGCGGCAACTAACAAATCGCGACGTTAGAGGGGTGAGACGCAACGATGCACGGAAGCGGGAGGTTTGATGGTCAATCTACCATGACTGCAAGAGCTTTAGGTCACTAAGAGCAAGGACAAAGACCAATAGGTGCAATGGTTATGGATTAATCTATTTGATGACGTCAGTTAGAGGTGGCAAAATGGGTCTTAGATCCATATATATGTTCCATTTAAATCATAAATCAGTAATGTATGGGTCACTTATTTTTTAAAGAAACTACTTAAATGGGTTTAAAAATTGAAGATTTAAGATAAATGGCTCTTAAATTGATTGGACTTAGAACCCATTTTCAGCTAAAACCTCACAATATTTATCTTCCCTCTTTAACTTTATAAAAATATATTTTATAAAAATCAAAATTATAATTATTTTTTATATTTTGATTTTATTTCCTTTTTTTCCTTTGGCGACCAGCCAAGCGAGGCTCGAGCTCACTGGCATTGGGCGAGCTCGAGCTGGCTGCATCTGGCGAGGCAGAGACCTCACCATATGTCATTAAGGCTCAAGCTCGCTAGACACTAGTGAGGCTTGACCTTGTCAAAGGCTCGAGCTGGCCGGATCCGGTGAGGCAGAGGCCTCGCCAAATGTCCGCAAGGCTCGAGCTTGCCCGATGCCGACGAGGGTCGAACCTCGTTGATCTGGCAATGTGGATGCCATGCCAATGTCTAACGAGGCTCAAGCCTCGCCGATCAGGCCTGGAGGCTCGCCCGTGGTGGCCGGTTGTCGGCCGTTGTCATGACCGATGACCAGTTAAAGAAGAAGAAAAATAAAAGAGAAAGAAAATTTATATTTTTAAAAATAAAAATAATTAAATATTCGATTTTTGAAAAGTAAATTTAAAAAACAATATAAAATTGTCCATAAAATTTAAATTGCATAAAAGTATCTTAGAAATACCATTTAAAAAAAATTATAAGAAATAAGCTTTCTTAGGTTTAGTTAAATGGGTTGAGTTAGGTATGGGTCAAAAATTTTGCACTACGATAAATGGGTCATAAACAGGTTAAATGAGTTGATTTGAGTCGGACCATTTATGACCCGACCCATACCCTACTTGACCCACCCATTAAATAGGTCTAACGTCAATAGGGAACATTATTCCCAAAAAGAAAACTAGAACAAAATCGAAACGTAGAAAAAAGTTATTTCTTTGTTCCCAATGACAATTCTAGAATCAAGTCATTTTCTCTTCTTTCTCCCTCTTTTCTTTTCTTTTCTTTTTCTTCCTCTTCCTCTTCTAGTTGGTTGCTAGGCTCGGTGATGGCCCATGACGAGGTCTTCTGGTCTCGGCTAGGTGAGGTCAACCTTGCCTTGGGTGGGCAGGGCTGAACCTCACCCAGATGAGGTCAAGTCTCATCGATGGCCAGGGAAGGCTCCCTCAAGGCTGGTGAGGTTGCCAACTCTCATCTAGCCGATCGCCAGCTATTGCGATGGCCCACTAATGACTAGAGTAGGAAGAAGAAGAGAAGGAAAAAAAGCAAAAAAAAAAAAAAATCTCATAAATTTATTTAAAAATTAAAAGCAAATTCTATGTAACTAAAAACTTTGAGAGTTGTACCGATCGCATTTCTGTTCTTTTTCTATTTTGGAAATAAAATGGATCCTCAAAAGCTTGTCCAAGGAACTAAAGCAAAAGGAAAAAACTAAAAAAAAAAAAAATTAAACAACAATTATTTTTAGGAACATAATGATTAGCAAACAAACACACGAACTGATACAAGAAGCCATGATCATCCCTCGAGAAGAAGACCTCCCCCTTTTATTGTGCAAAAATTTCCTTCAACATCCTAGAATTTCTACCCTCTTGTTATGATTTCCGTCAAATATATCATCAAATCTCCTCTTGGCTGGTCACGATCTCTTTCTTGATTTTGCCTCTTCAAATCTATTCATGTATCCTTGTTTCATATTAGGCATAAGTCATCTTAGAAATTCAAACATCTATAATGCAAATGCGCGTTATGTTAATGATACCTTTTATTTAGGGTTAGGCTCCATCCCTAATTTTTTAGATTAATGCCCAAAAATTGTCAAAAAAGTACATCTATGACAAATTTATCTCAAACTAATTTTTTAACCACCATATATCTTCCAAAACTATTTTTTTGACCAACAAAAATCCCAACTTGATATATTTGTGATAAATTTACTCTCCATTAGTTTCTATTAAATTGTATTAATACCCCGAAAAATCGCAAAACCGATATACTTGTAACAAAAGGGGGGTAAACCAAATACCCGTCAACTACCACATACCATCCATTCAACTCGGGAATTTGATAGTGAATTTTAACGGAAACTAGCAAAAGATAAATTTCTCATAAGTATACCAATTTAGGTTATCAATAATGTACTCATTTAGGGTTTTTCTTGATATTAGCCCTAATTTTATGCAAGATTACACTTGAAGCCAAAATTTAAGTATCAACAATTGATAAATTAAACCTTTGATCAAATAATTTTGGTTTTGGTTTGTTATACTTATTGAACTTATTTATTAATAATTAATGATTTGCCTAGATATTTTAGTGTGATTTTGTTCTTCATTAAATTATTTTTCAACAACTTGTGGAAAAAGAAGTTAAATAATTAATGGGTCTCATTAATTAATGAAAAGGAGCCAAGTTTATATGTACAAAGTTCTGACCAATCTTATTTTTCCTTTTATATATATAAATAAAAATTCGCTTTGGGTTCTCTAGATTAATTGAGATTATTTATAAGCTGAATTTTTTTTGTCAAATTATTTATTAGCTAATTATTCTTTAACAAGATTCAGGTTTTGGTTTTCTTGATTTACTGAACTCATTAATTGATCATTTAACCTTTGGACTAGATATTGGGGTGGGACTATTTTTTTTATTTATTAAAAATTATTAAAACTTGTGATAATTAATAGGTTTCATTAAATGAAGAGGGGCCAAGCTGATAAAAATAATCTTCGCCTGTCTTCCGCACCAAGCAACATACATTCATTACGTTTGGGTTGATTAAATTAAACCTACTCTTGCATAATAACATGGTCAGACTTAATACGAACTCATTTTACATAAGATGTTGGGCCATCCATATTTCTAAATTCTTGGTACCAACCAAACCTCATTAAATGTTCGAAAGTCAAGTTTCCATGGTAAATGAGTAGGAAAAGTGTACCCGCATTCTCGCATGAACAAATAGTTAACATTTGAAGGTTTTGTTGAATCGTCCAGTAAAGGCTATTCGAATTATCAATTAACGAAAAGAAAGAAATTACTAATGGAGCAATTGGATACGTACATATATAAACAGAGAAATATACTTCGCAATATAAATATTTTTATGATTGCTTACTTAAAAAGATTCAAAGTAAGATTTATATAAGATTATTAATCTATACATTTATCCATTGATAGAGTGTTAAATAAAACAACTATCACGGCTTTAATTTGTCAGAAAACCATACAAGTAAGAAGTCATCTTCACATAACTTTATTTAATAGTTTGCTAGATCAACCAGCTTTAGCTATGTATTCATGTGATTATTAGAGATGAATGTATGATTATTAAACCATCTATTAATTTTTTGATCGGTTAGGTATTTGTTTCAAAAGGTTTTGTTAAAATCATAAGAATTAAAGTGATATTTTCTTTATGGTTTCGTACGGGACTACGTTTTTAGACTCGAAAGCTAGTAACAACTTTAGCGGCAAATTGTGTTTTGCAGATCATTTTAAAAAAATTACAAGTTTAAAAAGCACATTTAACACCGATTCATCCACAAGTGTGCTTCTGTCATAGTTAACAATAAGGCTTAAGATGCACACAAAATAAAATAAAAAATTTGAGCAATAATCCAATAGCAAAATTATAATTCTTTCGTTCTTTCTATTTTACACATTTATTGTACTACCAAATAGGAATTGCTCTCAATGAGCAGGCTCGGGAGGGGATATAGGACTGAGAGCCGCAACGCAGTTCTTCCATGTCTCATTGCTCCTCCTATAGACATCAGATATTGTCCCCTTAATCGGTTTGTGGCTTGAGACGCTCAACTCCACAAATTGAGTGTGGCAGTTCTTCCCTGCTTTCAAGAGCTCATGACAACATTCATGGGTGGGTGTAAAGGTGTCGGCAAGGACTATAATTTGATAGAATGCAGACCCGCAATCAGAAGTTATTCCCTTTCCGCAATCAGGGTTTCCGACCTTGGCGAAGGTAGCCTTAGGAAGCAATGCAACAGGGACGACCAACAAGATCATGAGACCAAACAAGTTCTTAGGCGTTGCCATTATGGTCTTTTGGGGATAGGAGGGTTAGAAAATTGTGTGAGATTGTTGATTGTTGGAAGATGCAGTTGATCTAGAGATGACAACTTATATAGCTCGAGGGAAGTAGTGCATTAATGAAATGAATTCATCAGTTATGATTCGGAAATTTATGTAGGAAAAATGTAAAATTATTTCTCTTGCAATAAATGCATTAATTCAGGGCCTCGTCATCTCAGTCTGTTTCCAATTCAATCATTTGTCATTAAAAAAAAAGTATTAATGAGTTGTGCGGTTGAATCTGTGAATGAAAATATTTATACCCTATTCCATTTTCAATCCCACGTTTGATATATAATATGAACTAGTCACATGCCCTCAATTTAAAATAATTTTATAAAATTTATATTAGCTTAAAACCTTTCACCATATGTACTCTCGTAAAAATGGCCACAATGAAGTTTTAGAATTGATCTAAAACAGACCCTAAAACACATAAGGATAAATCGTTGCCACCGAGTTGGGGATGGTCCAAAATGTACCAAGAACCTACTGACCAAAATGAAGGCAGAACAAAAATCCCAACCGGATATATTTGTGATAAATTTCCTCTCCATTAGTTTCCATTAAATTGTATTAATACCTTGAAAAATCGCAAAACCGATATACTTGTAACAAATGGAGGGTAAACCAATACCCGTCAACTACCACATATGATCCATACAACTCAAGAATTTGATAGTAAATTTTAATGGAAACAAGCAAAAGATAAATTTGTGATAGGTATACCAATTTAGGTTGTCACAAGTGTACTCATTTAGGGTTTTTCATGGTATTAGCGCTAATTTTTATGCAAACGATTACACTTGAAGCCAAAATTTAAGTATCAACAATTGATAAATTAAACCTTTGATCAAATAATTTTCGTTTCGGTTTGTTTTATTTTATGAACTTATTTATTAAAAATTAATGATTTGCCTAGATATTTTAGAGTGATTTTTTCTTCATTAAATTATTTTTCAACAACTTGTGGAAAAAAAAGTTAAATAATTAATGGGTCTCATTAATTAATGAAAAGGAGCGAAGTTTACATGTACAAAGTTCTGACCAGTCTTATATTTCCTTTATATCTATAAACCAAAATTGGCTTTGGTTTTCTAGATTAATTGAGATTATTTATAAGCTGAATTTTTTGGTCAAATTATTTATTAGCTAATTATCCTTTAACAAGATTTGGGTTTTGGTTTTCCAGATTTACTGAACTCATTAATTGATCATTTAACCTTTGGACTAGTTATTGGGGTGGGACTATTTTTTCTTTATTAAAAATTATTAAAACTTGTGATAATTAATAGGTTTCATTAAATGAAGAGGGGCCAAGCTGATAATAATAATCTTCGCCAGTTATCTTCCGCGACAAGCAACATACATTCATTAAAGTTTGGTTGATTAAATTAAACCTACTCTTGCATAATAACATGGTCAGACTTAATATGAACTCATTTTACATAAGATGTTGGGCCATCCATATTTCTTAACTCTTGGTACCAACAAAACCTCATTAAATGTTCAAAAGTCAAGTTTTCATGGTATATGAGTAGAAAAAGTGTACCCGCATTCTCGCATGAACCTCTAGTTAACTTTTGAAGGTTTTGTTGAATCAACCAGTATAGCCTATTTGAATTATAAGTTAACGGAAACAAAGAAATTATCAATGGAGCAATTGGATACGTACATATATAAACAGAGAAATATATTTCGAGATTTGTATTTTTTTTTTATGATTTCTTACAAGATTAAAAAGATTCAAAGCAAGATTTATATAAAATTATTAATCTAAACATTTATCCATTGATAGAGTGTGAAATAAAACAACTATCCGGGATTTAATTTATTATAAAATCTTACAAGTAAGAAGTCCTCTTTACATAACTTTATATAATAGTATGCTAGATCGACCAGCTTTAGCTATGTATTCATGTGATTATTAGAGATGAATGTATGATTATTAAACCATCTATTAATTTTTTGATCGCTTAGGTATTTGTTTCAAAAGGTTGTGTTAAAATCATAAGAATTAAAGTGACATTTTCTTTATGGTTTTGTATGGGACTACGTTTTTAGACTCGAAAGCTAGTAACAACTTTAGGGGCAGATTGTATTTTGCATATCATTTTAAAAAAATTACAAGTTTAATAAGCACATTTAACACCGATTCATCCACAAGTGTGCTTCTGTCATAGTTAACCATAAGGCTTAAGAGGCACACAAAATAAAATAAAAAATTTGAGCATAATCCAATAGAAAAATTATAATTCTTTCGTTCTTTCTATTTTACACATTTATTGTACTATAAAATAGGAATTGCTCTCAATGAGCAGGCTCGGGAGGGGATGCAGGACTGAGAGCCGCAGCGCAGTTGTTCCATGTCTCATTGCTCCTCCTATAGACATCAGATATTGTCCCCTTAATCGGCTTGTGGCTCGAGACGCTCAACTCCACAAATTGAGTGTGGCAGTTCTTCCCTGCTTTCAAGAGCTCATGACAACATTCATGGGTGGGTGTAAAGGTGTTGGCAAGGACTATAATTTGATAGAATGCAGACCCGCAATCAGAAGTTATTCCCTTTCCGCAATCGGGGTTGTCGACCTTGGCGAAGGTAGCCTTAGGAAGCAATGCAACAGGGACGACCAACAAGATCATGAGAGCATACAAGTTTTTGGGCGTTGCCATTGTGGTATTTGGGGGATAGGAGGGTTAGAAAATTGTGTGAGATTGTTGATTGTTTGATGATGCAGTTGATCTAGAGATGACAACTTATATAGCTCGAGGGAAGTAGTGCATTAATGAAATGAATTCATCAGTTATCATATGGAAATTTATGTAGGAAACATGTAAAATTATTTCTCTTGCAATAAATGCATTCATTCAGGGCCTCGTCATCTCAGTCTGTTTCCAATTCAATCATTTGTCATTAAAAAAAAGTATTAATGAGTTGTGTGGTTGAATCTGTGAATGAAAATATTTATATCCTATTCCATTTTCAATCCCACGTTTGATATATAATATGAACTAGTCACATGCCCTCCATTTAAAATAATTTTATAAAATTTATATTAGCTTAAAACCTTTCACCATATATACTCTCGTAAAAATGGCCACAATGAAGTTTTAGAACTGATCTAAAACAGACCCTAAAACACATAAGGATAAATCGTTGCCACCGAGTTGGGGATGGTCCAAAATGTACCAAGAACCTACTGAAAGCCCACTGACCAAACCGAAGGTAGAACAAAAATCCCAACCGGATATATTTGTGATAAATTTCCTCTCCATTAGTTTCCATTAAATTGTATTAATACCTCGAAAAATCGCAAAACCAATATACTTGTAACAAATGGAGGGTAAACCAAATACTCGTCAACTACCACATATGATCCATACAACTCAAGAATTTGATAGTAAATTTTAATGGAAACAAGCAAAAGATAAATTTGTGATAGGTATACCAATTTAGGTTGTCACAAGTGTACTCATTTAGGATTTTTCATGGTATTAGCCCTAATTTTTATGCAAACGATTACACTTGAAGCCAAAATTTAAGTATCAACAATTGATAAATTAAACCTTTGATCAAATAATTTTCGTTTTGGTTTGTTTTATTTAACGAACTTATTTATTAATAATTAATGATTTTCCTAGATATTTTAGAGTGATTTTGTTCTTCATTAAATTATTTTTCAACAACTTGTGGAAAAAAAAGTTAAATAATTAATGGGTCTCATTAATTAATGAAAAGGAGCCAAGTTTACATGTACAAAGTTCTTACCAGTCTTATATTTCCTGTATATCTATAAACCAAAATTGGCTTTGGTTTTGTAGATTACTTGAGATTATTTATAAGCTGAATTTTTTTGGTCAAATTATTTATTAGCTAATTATCCTTTAACAAGATTTTGGTTTTGGTTTTCCAGATTTACTGAACTCATTAATTGATCATTTAACCTTTGGACTAGATATTGGGGTGGGACTATTTTTTATTTATTAAAAATTATTAAAACTTGTGATAATTAATAGGTTTCATTAAATGAAGAGGGACCAAGCTGATAATAATAATCTTCACCAGTCATCTTCCGCGCCAAGCAACATACATTCATTAAAGTTTGGTTGATTAAATTAAACCTACTCTTGCATAATAACATGGTCAGACTTAATACGAACTCATTTTACATAAGATGTTGGGCCATCCATATTTCTAAATTCTTGGTACCAACACAACCTCAGTAAATGTTCAAAACTCAAGTTTTCATGGTATATGAGTAGCAAAAGTGTACCCGCATTCTCGCATGAACATATAGTTAACATTTGAAGGTTTTGCTTAATCGTCTAGAATAGGCTATTTGAATTATCAGTTAACGGAAAGAAAGAAATTACCAATGGAGCAATTGGATACGTACATATATAAACAGAGAAATATATTTCGAGATTTGAATTTTTTTTATGATTGCTTACAAGATTAAAAAGATTCAAAGTAAGATTTATATAAAATTATTACTCTATACATTTATCCATTGATATAGTGTGAAATAAAACAACTATCCGCGATTTAATTTGTCAGAAAAACTTACAAGTAAGAAGTCCTCTTTACATAACTTTATATAATAGTATGCTAGATCGACCAGCTTTAGTTATGTATTCGTGTGATTATTAGAGATGAATGTATGATTATCAAACCATCTATTAATTTTTTGATCGCTTAGGTATTTTTTTTCAAAAGGTTGTGTTAAAATCATAAGAATTAAAGTGACATTTTCTTTATAGTTTTTTATGGGACTACGTTTTTAGACTCAAAAGCTCGTAACAACCTTAGGGGCAGATTGTCTATTGCAGATCGTCTTAAAAAAATTACAAGTTTAATAAGCACATTTAACACCGATTCATCCACAAGTGTGCTTCTGTCATAGTTAACCATAAGTCTTAAAAACCAAAAAAAATAAAATAAAAAATTTGGGTAGAATCCAATAGAAAAATTATAATTCTTTCGTTCTTTCTATTTTACACGTTTATTGTACTATAAAATAGGAATTGCTCTCAATGAGCAGGCTCGGGAGGGGATACAGGACTGAGAGCCGCAACGCAGTTGTTCCATGTCTCATTGCTCCTCCTATAGACATCAGGTATTGTTCCCTTAATCGGCTTGTGGCTCGAGACGCTCAACTCCACAAATTGAGTGTGGCAGTTCTTCCCTGCTTTCAAGAGCTCATGACAACATTCATGGGTGGGTGTAAAGGTGTCGGCAAGGACTATAATTTGATAGAATGCAGACCCGCAATCAGAAGTTATTCCCTTTCCGCAATCGAGGTTTCCGACCTTGGCGAAGGTAGCCTTAGGAAGCAATGCAACAGGGACGACCAACAAGATCACGAGAGCAAACAAATTTTTGAGCGTTGCCATTATGGTATTTTAGGGATAGGAGGGTTAGAAAATTGTGTGAGATTGTTGATTGTTGGATGATGCAGTTGATCTAGAGATGACAACTTATATAGCTCGAGGGAAGTAGTGCATTAATGAAATGAATTCATCAGTTATGATTCGGAAATCTACGTAGGAAACATGTAAAATTATTTCTGTTGCAATAAATGCATTGATTTAGGGCCTCGAAATCTCACGATGTTTCCACTTCAATCATTTGCCATTAAAAAAAAAAAGTATTAATGAGTTGTGTGGTTAAATCTGTGAATGAAAATACTTATCTCCGATTCGATTTTCAATCCCACGTTTGATATATAATATGAACTACTCACATGCCCTCAATTTAAAATAATTTTATAAAATTATATTAGCTTAAAACGTTTCACCATATATACTCTCGTAAAAATGGCCACAATGAAGTTTTAGAACTGATCTAAAACAGACCCTAAAACACATAAGGATAAATCGTTGCCATCGAGTTGGGGATGGTCCAAAATGTACCAAGAACCTACTGAAAGCCCACTGACCAAACCGAAGGCAGAACAAAAATCCCAACCGAATATATTTGTGATAAATTTCCTCTCCATCAGTTTCTATTAAATTGTATTAATACCCCGAAAAATCGCAAAACCGATATACTTGTAACAAATGGAGGGTAAACCAAGTACCCGTCAACTACCACATATCATCCATCCAACTCACGAATTTGATAGTACATTTTAATGGAAACAAGCAAAAGATAAATTTGTGATAGGTATACCAATTTAGGTTGTCACAAGTGTACTCATTTAGGGTTTTTCGTTATATTAGCCCTAATTTTTATGCAAATGATTACACTTGAAGCCAAAATTTAAGTATCAACAATTAATAAATTAATTCTTTGATCAAATAATTTTCGTTTTGCTTCCTTATATTTATCGAACTTAATTATTAATAATTAATGATTTGCCTAGATATTTTAGTGTGATTTTGTTCTTCATTAAATTATTTTTCAATAACTTGTGGAAAAAAAAGTTAAATAATTAATGGGTCTCATTAATTAATGAAAAGGAGCCAAATTTATATGTACAAAGTTCTGACCAGTCTTATATTTCCTTTATATCTATAAACCAAAATTGGCTTTGGTTTTCTAGATTAATTGAGATTATTTATAAGCTGAATTTTTTTGGTCAAATTATTTATTAGCTAATTATCCTTTAACAAGATTTGGGTTTTGGTTTTCCATATTTACTGAACTCATTAATTGATCATCTAAGCTTTGGACTAGATATTGGGGTGGGACTATTTTTTCTTTATTAAAAACTATTAAAACTTGTGATAATTAATAGGTTTCATTAAATGAAGAGGGGCCAAGCTAATAATAAAAATCTTCGCCTGTCATCTTCCGCGCCAAGCAACATACATTCATTACATTTTGGTTGATTAAATTAAACTACTCTTGCATAATAACATTGTCAGACTTAATACGAACTCATTTTACATAAGATGTTGGGCCATCCATATTTCTAAATTCTTGGTACCAACAAAACCTCAGTAAATGTTCAAAACTCAAGTTTTCATGGTATATGAGTAGAAAAAGTGTACCCGCATTCTCGCATGAACATATAGTTAACATTTGAAGGTTTTGCTGAATCGTCTAGATTAGGCTATTGGAATTATTAGTTAACAGAAAGAAAGAAATTACCAATGGAGCAATTGGATACGTACATATATAAACAGAGAAATATATTTCGAGATTTCAATTTTCTTTATGATTGCTTAGAATATTAAAAAGATTCAAAGTAAGATTTATATAAAATTATTAATCTATACATTTATCCATTGATATAGTGTGAAATAAAACAACTATCTAGGATTTAATTTGTCAGAAAAACTTACAAGTAAGAAGTCTTCTTTACATAACTTTATACAATAGTATGCTAGATTGACCAACTTTAGCTATGTATTCATGTGATTATTAGAGATGAATGTACGATTATCAAACCATCTATTAATTTTTTGATCACTTAGGTATTTTTTTCAAAAGGTTGTGTTAAAATCATAAGAATTAAAGTGACATTTTCTTTATAGTTTTTTATGGGACTACGTTTTTAGACCCGAAAGCTCGTAACAACCTTAGGGGAAGATTGTCTATTGCAGATCGTCTTAAAAAAATTACAAGTTTAATAAGCATATTTAACACCGATTACTCCACAAGTGTGCTTCTGTGATAGTTAACGATAAGGCTTAAGAGCCACAAAAAATAAAATAAAAAATTTGAGCAGAATCCAATAGAAAAATTATAATTCTTTCGTTCTTTCTATTTTACACGTTTATTGTACTATAAAATAGGAATTGCTCTCATTGAGCAGGCTCGGGGGGGGGTGGAATACAGGAGAGCCGCAACGCAATTGTTCCATGTCTCATTGCCCCTCCTATAGACATTAGATATTGTCCCCTTAATCGGTTTGTGGCTCGAGACGTTCAACTCCACAAATTGAGTGTGGCAGTTCTTCCCTGCTTTCGAGAGCTCATGACAACATTCATGGGTGGGTGTAAAGGTGTCGGCAAGTACTATAATTTGATAGAATGCAGACCCGCAATCAGAACTTAACTAGGTGGTCATTGACATCGACATCTCCAACGCAAAAATAGTACACGAGATATGGTTCCTGCTTGGTCAATCCTGCTCCGTCTTTGACGTGTCACTTGGTGAGCCTCCTAAAGTACGACAAGCTCATTTCCCCAATGAGCTGTCTAACCGCATCAGTGAGCTTGTTCAAGGGAACATCGAGGGAGAGAGTCGGAAATAGTAGTTTGATTTTTATTTGAAGTGGCAAATATAATCATTTTAAGATTTGATCTCTTGTTTTATGATTGTCTAACGATCTTGTCGAAATTTCCTTATATCTTGTGTATGCGTATGCATGCATTGTTGTGCCTGCTCCGTGCATGAGCCGTGTGTCGTGCGTGCGTCGTGCACGTGCTGTGTGTATTAGTTAACAGAAAGAAAGAAATTACCAATGGAGCAATTGGATATGTACATATATAAACAGAGAAATATATTTCGAGATTTCAATTTTCTTTATGATTGCTTACAATATTAAAAAGATTCAAAGTAAGATTTATATAAAATTATTAATCTACACATTTATCCATTGATATAATGTGAAATAAAACAACTATCTAGGATTTAATTTGTCAGAAAAACTTACAAGTAAGAAGTCCTCTTTACATAACTTTATACAATAGTATGCTAGATTGACCAACTTTAGCTATGTATTCATGTGATTATTAGTGATGAATGTATGATTATTAAACCATCTATTAATTTTTTGATTGCTTAGGTATTTGTTTCAAAAGGTTATGTTAAAATCATAAGAATTAAAGTGACATTTTCTTTATAGTTGTTTATGGGACTACGTTTTTAGACCCGAAAGCTCGTAACAACCTTAGGGGCAGATTGTATTTTGCAGATGGTCTTAAAAAAATTACAAGTTTAATAAGCACATTTAACACCGATTCATCCACAAGTGTGCTTCTGTGATAGTTAACCATAAGGCTTAATAGCCACAAAAAATAAAATAAAAAATTTGAGCAGAATCCAATAGAAAAATTATAATTCTTTCGTTCTTTCTATTTTACACGTTTATTGTACTATAAAATAGGAATTGCTCTCAATGAGCAGGCTCGGGAGGGGATACAGGACTGAGAGCCGCAACGCAGTTGTTCCATGTCTCATTGCTCCTCCTATAGACATCAGATATTGTCCCCTTAATCGGCTTGTGGCTCGAGACGCTCAACTCCACAAATTGAGTGTGGCAGTTCTTCCCTGCTTTCAAGAGCTCATGACAACATTCATGGGTGGGTGTAAAGGTGTCGGCAAGGACTATAATTTGATAGAATGCAGACCCGCAATCGGAAGTTATTCCCTTTCCGCAATCGGGGTTTTCGACCTTGGCGAAGGTAGCCTTAGGAAGCAATGCAACAGGGACGACCAACAAGATCATGAGAGCAGACAAGCTTTTGGGCTTTGCCATTGTGGTATTTTGGGGACAGGAGGGTTAGAAAATTGTGTGAGATTGTTGATTGTTTGATGATGCAGTTGATCTAGAGATGACAACTTATATAGCTCGAGGGAAGTAGTGCATTAATGAAATGAATTCATCAGTTATGATTCGGAAATTTATGTAGGAAACATGTAAAATTATTTCTCTTGCAATAAATGCATTGATTCAGGCCTCGTCATCTCACTCTGTTTCCAGTTCAATCATTTGCCATTAAAAAAAAAGTATTAATGAGTTGTGTGGTTGAATCTGTGAATGAAAATATTTATATCCGATTCCATTTTCAATCCCACGTTTGATATATAATATGAACTAGTCACATGCCCTCAATTTAAAATAATCTTATAAAATTATATTAGCTTAAAACGTTTCACCATATATACTCTCGCAGAAATGGCCACAATTAAGTTTGAGAACTGATCTAAAACAGACCCTAAAACACATAAGGATAAATCGTTGCCACCGAGTTGGGGATGGTCCAAAATGTACCAAGAACCTACTGAAAGCCCACTGATCAAACCGAAGGCAAAACAAACATCCCAACCGGATATATTTGTGATAAATTTCCTCTCCATCAGTTTCTATTAAATTGTATTAACACCCCGAAAAATCGCAAAACCGATATACTTGTAACAAATGGACGGTAAACCAAATACCCGTTAACTACCACATATCATCCATCCAACTCAGGAATTTGATAGTAAATTTTAATGGAAACAAGCAAAAGATAAATTTGTGATAGGTATACCAATTTAGGTTGTCACAAGTGTACTCATTTAGGGTTTTTTTGTGATATTAGCCCTAACTTTTATGCAAATGATTACAATTGAAACCAATATTTAAGTATCAACAATTGATAAATTTAACCTTTGATCAAATAATTTTCGTTTTGCTTTGTTATATTTAGCAAACTCTTTTATTAATAATTAACGATTTGCCTAGATATTTTAGTATGATTTTGTTCTGAATTAAATTATTTTTCAGCAACTTGTGGAATACAAATTTAAATAATTAATGGGTCTCATCAATTAATGAAAAGGAGCCAAGTTTATATGTACAAAGTTCTTACCAGTCTTATTTTTCCTTTATATCTATAAACCAAAATTGGCTTTGGTTTTCTAGATTAATTGAGATTATTTACAAGCTGAATTTTTTTGGTCAAATTATTTATTAGCTAATTATCCTATAACAAGATTTGGGTTTTGGTTTTCCAGATTTACTGAACTCATTAATCGATCATTTAACCTTTGGACTAGATATTGGGGTGGGACTATTTTTTTATTTATTAAAAATTATTAAAACTTGTGATAATTAATAGGTTTCATTAAATGAAGAGGGGCCAAGCTGATAATAATAATCTTCGCCTGTCATCTTCCGGGCCAAGCAACATACATTCATTACGTTTGGGTTGATTAAATTAAACCTACTCTTGCATAATAACATAGTTAGACTTAATACGAACTCATTTTACATAAGATGTTCGGCCATCCATATTTCTTAACTCTTGGTACCAACAAAACCTCATTAAATGTTCAAAAGTCAAGTTTTCATGGTATATGAGTAGCAAAAGTGTACCCGCATTCTCGCATGAACATATAGTTAACATTTGAAGGTTTTACTGAATTATCCAGTATAGGCTATTTCAATTATCAGTTAACGGAAAGAAAGAAATTATCAATGGAGAAATTGGATACGTACATATATAAACAGAGAAATATATTTCAAGATTTGTATTTTTTTTTCTTTATAGTTTTTTATGGGACTACGTTTTTAGACTCGAAAGCTAGTAACAACCTTAGGGGCAGATTGTATTTTGCAGATCGTCTTAAAAAAATTACAAGTTTAATAAGCATATTTAACACCGATTACTCCACAAGTGTGCTTCTGTGATAGTTAACGATAAGGCTTAAGAGCCACAAAAAAATAAAATAAAAAATTTGAGCAGAATCCAATAGAAAAATTATAATTCTTTCGTTCTTTCTATTTTACACGTTTATTGTACTATAAAATAGGAATTGCTCTCATTGAGCAGGCTCCCCGGGGGGGGGTGGAATACAGGAGAGCCGCAACGCAATTGTTCCATGTCTCATTGCCCCTCCTATAGACATTAGATATTGTCCCCTTAATCGGTTTGTGGCTCGAGACGCTCAACTCCACAAATTGAGTGTGGCAGTTCTTCCCTGCTTTCGAGAGCTCATGACAACATTCATGGGTGGGTGTAAAGGTGTCGGCAAGGACTATAATTTGATAGAATGCAGACCCGCAATCAGAACTTAACTAGGTGGTCATTGACATCGGCATCTCCAACGCAAAAATAGTACACGAGATATGGTTCCTGCTTGGTCAATCCTGCTCCGTCTTTGACGTGTCACTTGGTGAGCCTCCTAAAGTACGACAAGCTCATTTCCCCAATGAGCTGTCTAACCGCATCAGTGAGCTTGTTCAAGGGAACATCGAGGGAGAGAGTCGGAAATAGTAGTTTGATTTTTATTTGAAATGGCAAATATAATCATATTAAGATTTGATCTCTTGTTTTATGATTGTCTAACGATCTTGTCGAAATTTCCTTATATCTTGTGTATGCATATGCATGCATTGTTGTGCCTGCTCCGTGCATGAGCCGTGTGTCGTGCGTGCGTCGTGCACGTGCTGTGTGTATTACATTAGTTACCCTCGTTTTTTTATTCTTTATTTGTAATTAGCTTTTGTCGAAACGATTTAGAGCAAAACATATATGTTAAGATGAATGATATTTTGCCGGCTACAACTACTCTAATGATGAACATGCCAAACTAGTTGAGCTCGAGCTAGACTTTCTCGAACACTTCTTTCTTGGACTCCTTGGCGTGCCCTCGGAATATTTCTTCGCTGGTCATCGAGGCCACATAGAGCACAAGTCTCTCCCTCGATGTTCCCTTGAACGAGCTCCTGGATGTGGTTGGATAGCTCATGGAGGGTGCTCAAGCTTCGAAAGGGAATTGGATTAAAATCCTTGAATCAAGACCGAGATGAGTTTCGCATACTTCAGGAGGCTTGCATTGTTGTTGATCCGGGGCGCAATGGTGAGCACCATCGGGAGGACGAAAGGAAGCTTCTTGGAACTCATATATCAATTTTGTAAACCGGTATTACCATATCTAGCATTTTCTAACTTTTTAGACAAAGCTCAGCGTCCTTATCTTTGGCAAAATTAAAAATAGGGAGGAACAACCACGGTGAGGGATGACGCGAATTTGGGAGAGGAGAATGGCAAGCAAATCTCCACTAGTTTGATTTTCTCTTATTTTCTTTCTCAAAAATTTAAAATTATTAAAATTCTTCCACTCAAATTTTCTCTCTTCCCATTTTCACCAATTTCCCAAGCATAGTCAAATACCTAAAACCTCTTTTTTATTGTATCAATACGACACTAAGATTTTGAGTATCATTTTGATTCCCCTATATACTTGACATTAACAATAGTCCTCACCTCGGTAGAGTTTCGAAAACGTGGATTGCCAGAATAAGGGCTCAACTTTCTTTCATTGTCCAGAAAGAGTTCCACGTATGTCTTGATTATGAGCCCACCACATTAAGTATTGAGACGGCCTAAATTGAGTTCAAATTCGCCGAATATCCAAGCGAGTCACATTCGAGCTTGATAATGCTCCTCATAAACCGAGTATGATGTAATTAACATTTCCGTACAAGGATCAATTTCTTACCGTGCAAACAGGCTTCATGTTGGGTTTTCCTCTACCGTATGGTAGCTTTCCTTTGATGAACGCCATCATGCGTGATCAATTTGGACCGATCAAAGTGCAATTACATTGAGCCAAGATCGATGCTCCCACGCGTGCTGGGTTTTCCTCTACCGTATGGTAGCTTTCCTTTGACTCCTTCGTGCTGGGTTTTCTTCTGCTCCAATCCTCCACCTAATCTCTGCCCTTTTCAATATGAAGGTGCTCACCTTCACCGACCCCAATCCCTCTTTCCCTGGTAGTCACCCTCGTATTTTCAGACCTTTTAACTCCTATACCCTTTGCGAACCAATTTTTCTTTTTTAATCACCCCTCCAAACCCTAGCTGTGCTCTGGGCTTCTTTCCAGTTTCCCTTTCATCAGCTTGAGCGTCCTTTACAAAACCCTAAACTTCGGCCCTAAGTTATCCAACCCTCTCCCCAGGCCGAAACCCACCCAATACTCCTGCTCGACTTCTCTTTTCGCTTTCTCCCAGTATCAGCCCAACCCTTTCGCCTTTACATACACCTCGCCTTACCTGTCCATTAACACCCTCTTCATGGATCCGTCTCACCTTGCTGTATTTGGCCCAGCTTCCTCTGCAGAAAAACAGCAACAACGTAGAGGATAATGGTCTACTTGAAGTCCCGAATTCCTCCACAATCAAGCATCAAAGTTCTAACCAACGAGCTTACATCACTCACTGACAGTCATCCTGGCTGCAATATGGAGGTTGGCCACGAGCCCTCTGTCCTGAGGTATTCTTTTCTCCACAACATCGCACCTTATTGAAGAGGGCCTTTTGGCAGATTCTAATTTTGAAGTGAGCAAGTTAGAGGCGCTGTGTAAAAGCTTGGGTAATTTATGGTTTGAAGATGATGTTATAGATGTTACAGAGAATATCTCTGCTGAAAAGCTAAAAGAATGTCGACTAACATTATTTGGCAAACTCTACTCTCGACCAAATGTGAACTTCCAAGCCTTTCTCAACACAATGAAACGGGCATGGAAAACTGAGAACGTCTCCTGCACATTGTTAGAACTAAGTTTATTCTCATTCTCCTTTAAATTAGAAGCCGAGAAGCAAAAAGTCCTCGATGCCGGGCCATGGTCCTTCTCCAGCAACCTACTAGTGCTCCAGCAATGTGATCCTGACATTCCCGATATTTGTTATGATTACTCTCACTATCCCTTTTGGGTGCAACTATTTGGCTTACCATTTGGCAGAGTTACAACGGCGGTAGTTAGAGAGATCATCTCCAAGCTTGGCGAAGTTCTTGAAGTGAAACTGGAAGCAAAAGGAAACAGTAACTACAAGGTTGGGAAAGCAAGAATCAAGCTGAATCTAGCTACACCTCTCAAAACAGGACTAGTTGTTAACTTGGGGAGCAAAAAGTTATGGATTGAATTCAAGTATGAACGATTGCCATATTATTGCTACTCTTGCGGTTGAATTGGCCATTATGCCATTGCCTGCAAAGAAATACCATACGAACAAACAAGGCTGGAGGAAGATATACCGGGTAACTATGGTAATTGGCTACGAGCTTAGGTCCGGGAACTCAGCCCGTATGGAAAAATTTTCTATGGCAAGCAAACCCCACTCATTGAAGACGTAGAAATGGTGCCGGAATCTCCCCTACCAGCGGATGCCCATGAAACACAGCAAGCACAGAAAGCAGCAGAGCAGCCCCTCCTGCCTCTCCACGCCCAGCATCTCTCGGAGGAGGGGCATGAGCAGCAGGCCGAACGTCCCCTCTCTTCCCGAGCTATAATCATTAAGGAAGGCAAAGCTCCACAAAAGCGAGATAGCAGTTGTTTAGATGCGGATTCCATGCTGATGCTGCACAATGAACAAATCAAAGAAGTCGAGAAAGAGAGACAATTCTATCTAGAGTCAGAAAGAGGCCCAGTTAGGGGCAAAACTAGATCCACCAAACTCTCCACATCAAATAAAGGTAAGCATTTTTGCTCATATGGAGCTCAAGCTTCCAAAACAGCATCCACTAATCACCTACAACTAGTGGACATCCCTGTAACAGAGGAGGACAAATCAACTCAATGGGCTTTGGTGGCTAGCCCTAATAAGCCACCGGTGCACCCATGAAACTACTATGTTGGAATTGTCAGGGGTTGGGTTCTCCCCTGATAATTCAGGCTCTTAGGGTCCTTGCAACTCAAGAAAGGCTCAATCTAATATTTATTATGGAAACTAAAAACCAAGAGCAGGCAGTGCAAAGATTAAAAAGACGACTCAAGTTTTCTCACAGCTTTTTGGTAAATCCAGCAGGGTTATCGGGGGGTTTGGCTCTATTTTGGGACGACCAAGTAACCATCTCCATAGACTCACATTCTGATTACCTTATTAACCTGCAGTGCCTCCCTCATGATAGTAGACAGAATATGCGGATTACTTTTCTTCATGCTTCTAATGCTTTCAATGATAGAGTTATACTCTAGGGGGAAATACAAAGAGCAAGCGTCTATAATCACCTTCCTTTGTTGTGCATTGGAGACTTTAATGAGATTCTTTACCATTGTGAAAAAGTGGGAAAAAGTGGGAAAGAGGATGGCTGAACACTATCGACTTAGTGCATTCAGGGATTTTTTATATGCCTGCTCATTAATGGACCTGGAAAGTAAGGGGTGCGCCTTTACCTAGACAAACAGAAGAGAGGGAGATGAAAATGTTAAAGAAATGTTGGACAGAGCTCTATGTACTGTGGACTGGAGAATAGCTTATCCAAATGCCGAAGTTATAGCCCTTCCAGTTATTGGTTCTGACCACAGTCCTCTCATTCTATCAACTCTACCCACCCTGGCACGCAAACCGCGAGAGTTTAGATACGAGGCATATTAGGCGGAAGATGAAGACTGCAAGAGGATTGTCAAGCAAACATGGGAGGACTCTAACAAGAAGAATATGGTTGAGAAACTGCACTCAGTGGCTACTCAATTAGAGGCGTGGAGTAAAAAACGATTTCCCAATGCACATAAGAAAATCGAAGGGCTGAAAAATGAGCTTCTGATCCGGATGAACAACCCTACATTGCAGTATGACCAGTGCAGAATTCAGAATATACACAAAGAGATCGAAGCACTTTAGCGACAAGAAGAAATGTTCTGGGGATTAAGATCTAGAATTAAGTGGCTCAAATGGGGAGATAGGAATACAAAATTTTTTCATGCTACCAATATACAACGAAGAAACAGAAATCGCATTACCACGTTGATGAATGTCGAAGGAGACTGGGTGAGGGATAATGAGACTCTCAAGCACATGACGACGGATTTCTTTAAAAACTTATATACAACGGTGGGTCCTCGGAATTTCCAGCCTATCCTAAATCACATACCATCGTCAGTTGATGCAGCTATGAACCTTAAACTCACCGAAGCTGTGACTATGGAAGAAGTTTATGAAGCAACTCACCAGTTGGGGCTACCAAAGCTCCCGGACTGGATGGTCTGAACGGATTATTTTTTCAGCAGCATTGGCAAGACATCGACGGGGATATCCTTAAAGAAGTGCAGCTTTTCTTTGAGTATGGAACCCTTACCCCAACCCTGAATAAAACCCAAATCATTCTCATCCCCAAGAACCAAAATCCAGAAAAGTTAGAACATTTCCGACCCATAAGCCTGTGCAACTTTGCTTACAAGATCATCTCAAAAATCCTCACAAACAGACTAAAACCATTATTACCAGACTTAATTGCTGTGGAACAAAGTGCCTTTGTAGGGAACCACCTAATTCAGGATAATATTTTGATTGTTCAAGAAGTTCTCCATAGATTAAGAACTCGAGACAGGAGGAAAAAATTCCAAGCCATTCTTAAACTCGACATGCAGAAAGCTTATGACCGAATAGAGTGGGACTTCCTGTAGGAGTGTCTAAAAAATATGGGCTTTAGCGACAAATGGGTGCAGTGGGTTATGCAATGCGTCACTACAGTGTCTTACAACATCAAGTTTAATGGAGAGTCCTCTCACTACTCGAAGCCATCTCGGGGTATTTGCCAGGGAGACCCTATATCCCCGTATCTGTTTATTATTGTAGCCAATGTCTTATCCCTCATGATAAAACAAGCAACTGTAGCAGATACCATCCAAGGAATTAAACTGAACAGAAATTGCGCAACTCTCTCTCACTTACTATTTGTAAACGACTCTATTTTTTTCCTAGATGGTACAGTTCGGGAATGTCAAAACCTGGCAACCATACTCCACCAGTATTCCTATGCATCAGGTCAGGCTATAAACCTGAACAAATCGGGATTATTCTTCAGCAAAGGGTGTCCATACAGCCTTCAAAGAAACATGGTGTCAGTGCTGAGAGTTCTCGAAATTGCGAAAACAGGAAAATATTTAGGAATACCTTCGAACTGGAGGGGCTTCAAAAAAAGATATATTCGCCTGGATACTTGCCAAGGTAAACTCAAAGCTGGAGAGTTGGAAAGGAAACTTGCTCTTGCGAGCTGGTAAGGAAACTCTCCTCAAGTCAGTAGTTCAGGCAATACCTCAATATGCAATGTCCATTTTCAAAATCCCAGTTTCCATTATCAAAGCCATTGAGAAGAAAATAGCCAATTTTTGGTGGAGAAATAATAACAAGACAGCTGGTGTGCACTGGAAAAAATGGAGTCTCCTAAAGCTTCGAAAGCAAGAAGGCGGTCTTGGCTTTAAGGATCTACTAGCTTTCAACATCGCTATGTTAGGAAAACAAGCCTGGAGAATTTCTCGGTATCCGAACACACTTTGGGGTCAACTCATGAAAGGACTTTACTTCCCAAACTGTGACTTTAGGCGAGCAAGGATCGGCTCACGTCCATCATGGGGTTGGCAAAGCTTATTAGCAGGAAGAGATGCAATTGCTCCCCAAGTTATGTGGGCAGTGGGTAATGGTCAAACAATTTCAATTCGAGAAGATAAGTGGCTAAAGAAAGGAACGATTGGAGGAATAGTGAGATCGAACAAACCAAGCAAAGTAGCCGCAACATGGAAGGAAGACCTCTTGCGATCCATGTTCGACGACTCTACAGTGTCAGAAATCAAAGCAATCCCCATCGGCCTCCCAACTACAGAAGACAAATTGGTTTGGGCAAATAACAAATCGGGGACCTATACTGTGAAGAGCGGTTACTTTTTGACCAAAAAACCTACTACTCATCAAGAGACAATACCAACAACATCTCACCAGTTCGATCCACACATATGGAAGCTGATCTGGAACTCGGTCATACAACCTAAAATCAAATTCTTCCTATGAAGTGCCTGCAATAATGCTTTGCCTACTTTGGAAAATCTACATAGGAGAAAGATTGTACCTGCACCAACGTGCCCGATATGCAATCTGGAAGTGGAGATGATCGAGCACACTTTGCTCCTTTGCCCCTGGACAGCACAAATCTGGAATGAGCCAACCCTGCAAGTCCACATAGATCGAGTGGGTCTAACAAGATTTGATGAATGGTTGAGGAAACATTTTGCAGGACCAAGGAACTCATGCAATTTTGAACTGGTTGCCACAGTTTTATGGTGCATATGGAAGGATCGCAACCATTTCATCTTCAACAAACACCCCTTTAACCCACACCAAACCATGTTCAGAGCTACAATGTCATAGGAGAGCTTCACAACGTGGAATAAAAAATCACAACATGGGAAGCAAGGCCAAAATCTACCCCACCCTGACAAGTGGCATCCCCCGCCCCCAAGAGTTCTCAAAATAAACATTGATGCTTCATTCGAAGACGCCTATTCAACTACCAACTCGCCTGATATGTTTCGAGAGGACGTGGTGCGTAGCAATGAAGCTATTTCAAATTCTGCCCTCGTTTCAATTTCCAATAGTGACATCAATTCCACCAACCCTAGTGACTTCCCAACCTCTTCTCTAGCTTCGACAACAAGTATAGCCGAGAGAGTCACTGACATATCGCACAACCCGCAGGAAAACAGCAATACCCGAAAGAATAAAACATATAGAACTATACCGCCCCGAGCTGAAAGAAATGCAGAATGGGCACGATGTTTACCTGGTCTACACAAAGAGGCAAGCCATTAATTTCCCAACCTGCACGTGACGCCCAATAAATGTCGCAAGCAAGTTTACAGGAAGCATCCCTTGGGTGGCGGCCCCAACATCGCCCACCCAGTACCACCTACATAGCCCTTTCACAAATTCAAATCTGCTAATGCAGAAAACAAAGCACAAACCCAGAACTGGAGGCCAAACCGGATCGACACAGTGACCCATGGTGGCGGACGAACAGAGAATGGAGCTGCCTCTACTTCTTCGGTAGGCCAAATCAGAGCGTCAGAGACAGATTGGGGTAGCCCTTACCTGAACAGCAGCGACAATGGAGAAGAGTCCGACACCCCGGAGCCGCTCAACCCGGTCCAAATCTGGAACAGAGCACACCCGCCCGAGCTGAATAGCAAAGGTGCAGAGAGAGATCGTGGCAAGCTCCCCCTAACCAGAAGCACCATCGATGAAGCATCTACTGAATCTACAACACTAGCACACGACTTCATATCTACCAGATCTCGTTCTCCAGTGCAGCAGCAAGAGAATAGGAGCACCAACGACGCCCACAATGTAAGATGTTGCAGATTTGAAGAAAGGACGGGGGATATGACTTACCTGTGTGGCAGCGATGCAGAGGAAGAACCCATTCCTTCTCCTGACCCCGATCGAAATGAGCGAAGTACTAACTGTGGACGTCATCCAGCATTGCACCCCACCACGCCCATAGAGACGACTGGGGGTTTCTCCGGCTCCCAGCAGCGAAGAACTTCCTCTCGAGCTACTGTTGCTTGCATCTGTAGAGACTCCTTTGGTAGAATAAGAGATGGGTTTGCAAAAAATGTCGAGGTAAGTTTTGCTGAACAAGCGAAGGCCGTAGCTTTAGTCGAAACCCTAGATTTTATATCTTCAAAGCTCACCCCCAATTCCCCAGAGAAAGAAATAGTATTCCTCTCTGATTGTCATATGCTGGTGGAGAGTGTCCTCTCCTCATCTACCTTTAGCTGGCCAGTGCAACCTCTAGTGGACAGGGCTAAGCACAAACTGGAGACTATGTCGGGACTGACTTTCGCCCACTGTAGCCGCAATACCAATAGAGTAGCCGATTGGGTAGCTAAAGCCCAACGTACGGGTTGTCTTCCTAGAAACTAGGTTATTGACCCCCCGCTCTTTTGGATTTACTATGTATTGATGCACTTGCTGTATATGCTCAGACCCTCTGTTAGTAATAATATCCTGCTTACTTGTCCAAAAAAAAAAAACAGGCTTCATGCAGCTTGGGCTAGGTTCACCTAAATAGTAATTACCCACAAAATGCGTGTGAAAAGCAAATGAATGAATGAATGAATCTATTACTTTCTACATTAATACGAATTCACTAAACATTTTAATTAGACAAATTTAATATTAAAAATCTTCACATTGGTTCCGATCAAATTAGGATGAAAATTATATATGGCTAACGCTAGCTAGCTGGCCAATTCCGCTAACGTCCTCCTCCTCTGTTGCCAACCGCTGCTGTAGCTGCCCCTCGACGCCATCCGAAGCAAAAGGCCTCCTCTGCTTCACAGCCGACAAGCTTGCAAGAAGGCGATTTCGGTCAGAAACTTCGTTGCGGACTCCAGCTCTAGTCAGCTAAATGCCTGGAAGCCATCTTCTCCCACGGAATCCTATCGTCATTCACAATCACCGCCTCCCCCATCACAACCGAAGGCTTCCCTGAGATACCCCGATCCTACCTTCAGCGAGTACGAGAGAGTGTCACCTTTGTACAGAGCACTTTAGTCGACGCTAGCTGGTGAGTTTGTGGTCACGGGTTCTCATTCGCCGAACGTTCGTCGCCATCTCTGTCTGCTTTGCCGTCGCCCCATCACCCATCATCACTCCCTCAGAGTTCGACCACCACCAGGAACGCCCCTTGGCCACATCTTCGATCTCGAAAGCTCAAAGGGAGCTCTTGGAATCTGAAGCCCCGGACCCGTGTTCATCTCCCCAAGCGACGTTTCGAGAGCTTCCTTACGCTAACTGGACTAGCGTTCGTGGTGGAGAGTCTCTCCTTGATGAGGTAACATAATCTTCCATGTTTTGCCGTCTTTTTTGGTAAGATTCAAAACCCCGATAATGTTTTCATGAAATCTGACCGATGTGGAAGCTTTTGTTAATGATTCGGTCTGAATCTTTGTTCATGAGATTTTCGTTAGATCGAAATATTATTGTTACGTTGCCTATAGAACCCTCCTCTCCTGAGATGCCCATCAGTCGTTCCACGAAATGTAAATGTGTGTGAGGTGATGCCTATTTTTCGTTCAATCAGAGGACGGTTCAGTGTTGTTTGCAAGACCTAGTTCATCCATCGGTCATCAATTATAAAAATAAAAAGTGGGCTTGGCAAGATGGGGAAACTCCGACCTTATGATTATATATATAAATTAATGGGTTGATATTTCCTCATTATTAAAAGTTTAAAAAAAATAGCATGTCAAATTTTATTAAAATTTTGCAGATACTCAACTGGAAAATAAAAAAGAACTTCTTGTCATTGATTAAATTGGGTTTAATTTGATATTGACAATAAATTTAGAATTTTTTGGACAATTTTTCCATATAATATATTAATTTTTTTACGCTATCTTTTTATTTTTCACTCTTTATTATTATTATTATTATTGTTATTATTATTATTATTATTATTATTATTATTTTGGTCTTGATTCTCATTTTCTCATCTTAATAATTACAATCACATCCTATCTTGGAAAATAAGCTTCAATTTTGGCTCTATTCATTTCACATAAAATGACTTCTAAGAAAAAAAAATTGAATTAATTAAGAAAATTGTTTTCTATTATTGAAAAAACCTGCTCTTTTTTTTTTTTTTTTTGGTCAAAGAAAAAACTTCTTTCAAAAGTAAGGATGTGCAAAAGAATTAAAAATTGCCCAAACCACTCAAAACCAGATCGGAACCAGCAGTTCTTAAGGAAATCAGTTCAGTTCTCAGTTCCAATTTATTTGAATCGATAGGTTATGATCCAATTCTCGTTTCTAGGTGTGAAATCGCTCACTTGTCCATCTGGACCAAATCGGATCGGACTGGTAATTTAAAAATAAATTTGATTTTTAAGAAAAATTTTCGATAAAAAAAAGAGTTAAGAAAAATAAAATCCCTAAAATCCCTAATCTGAAACTCAACACCCATTAACTAAGTACTCTTCTCGTCTCACCCTCACCTCGTTTGAGTCATCTCCCTATCTATCACTCTTGGCCTCAACTTTAAAGCTCAACACCTATTGACTCACAGTCTCGACTCTCAACTTTTAATATGAGTTCAATCTTTTTACTAATCTTACAATTAAGAATAAAGTAGTTCTTTGGTTTTTTCTTTACTTTGGCTTGTTGGAAATGTTGCACTAAATGTGTGAAGCTTAGTGAGACCAATTCTATGGACCCACCCAAGAATTGGATCGGACCGACGATTGGGTTCTCAGGTGGATCCATAGAATCAATGGACGGTTTTCGGTTCCCAATTCCCATTTTTCAAAAATGGACCTCATAAGGATTCTCGCCCACCCGGACCATACTCAACCTTATTCAAAAATGAGGATTTTTTTTTTTTTTACTTTTCAGAAAAGTGGAAAACATTTTCCATAACTTCCTCCACCTCACTTTCTTTCATAAAAAAAAAAAAAAATTCCTTTTTTTTATTTTTTTTTGAAAAAAAATTAAATTTTTAATTTTCTTTTCTTTTCTTCTTCTTCCTTAGCCTTAATTAGTCATTGGCCATGGCAATGATTGACGACCGGCCACATGCCAACTTGAGCCTCACCTAATCTAGCAAAGCCAAGTGTCACCTGCAATCAGCAACTGGTCACACACTAACTTAAGCCTCACCTGATCTGGCAAAGCCGAGCTTGCCTGAGCTCAGCAAGCTCGAGCTTTGCTAAATCTGACAAGTTGGGTAGGGTTCAGCTTGAGCACTAGGATTCGATTGATCAACAGGTTGGCCTGTGCCTCCATAGACCTCACGAGCTTCTCGAGGTTATGCTCCCCGGTGACGATCGCTATCCAAAAGGCAAGCCTGGGGGAGGCACCATGGGCCTCTCAATCGTGGCAATCTCAAGGAAGGAGAGGGCGGCGCATCTGACCTGGCGCAACCTCCTTCGGCGGCCCGGGCATGGGGGCACGCGGAGCTGAGGTACGACGGGAGCACAAAGGCGTGATGAATTGAAGTGGTTGAGAAAGAGGAGGAGCAGCCGCGGGAATGCGAAAGGGGAATTGACGAAATAACGCTACCAGAGATCAATGACGGAGGGGAGATCAGCGTCTTCCGATGCTTTGCAACAGAGGGAGAGAGAGAGAGAGAGAGAGTGCAGAGGGGAGAGTTGGGAGGAGACGCCAAGAGAGTCAAGCATCTAACGGAAAAGATTAAAAATTAAACATTATAAAATCGATTTAAAATAATAAAATAATAAAATATTTATTGAAAATAAGTATATGCAGGAAAAGATTTTCTTTACCGAACGGCGGAAAATATTTTCTAGCTCATTTTCAAATTTCAGCCGAATACTAAAAAATATTATTATTTTTCTAGAAAATATCTTCCTAGAAAACTATATCCGGTAATGTTACATTTTTCCGTAAAACGAACAGAGCTTTTGTCCACAAACTTATTTAACTATGATGAGATAATGCCATTTCTTTTGTTAAATTTCATTTTATACCTCAAAAGTTATACGTGAGAGAAGGATTGAACACGCCTTGACATAATCAATGAACTGGGTATCGAATCGGGTAGGACTAGATCCTAATTTTTTTTTTTACCTAGGAACCGGTACTCATATGAACTGGCATGAAACTGACCAGGCTAGTTTTTAATTTGAATTGGGTCAATTGCTCACTCCAAGATTTGATTAGAAAAATTGAAATTAGAGAGTCTTGATTATAAAAATGGTGAGAGAGCAAGGGGACGGAAAGTAGAATTTTTCCTACCTTTTTTTGAGGTGCCCATATCGTCATTTTTTATTTTTTTTCTTTCAAGTAGAACCATGGTTCTAGCATATTGCCTTGTGGTCAACTTGTCGAGACAATGTTTCCACGAGAGGAGTAATCCCAACATTCCATATAAAAGGCCAACTAAAAGCACAATTTTACATAATTAACAGTATATATATATATATATATATATTTTTGGTTCAAACAAGATTAAAAGTATAAATACGTATGTTTGTCTGGTCATAGTGAGGCCACATATGACATATCTATGAGATGATTTCAGTTAGGCCATTAAAAATCAATCCAGCCCTTCATCGGCTGAGGTCCCATCGGCCAGAAAACCATGAAAGGTCTCCATGGAAACTAGTATACAATTGGTTTGAAAGGCTAGATCTTGCAATTCATGTCCAAAATATAGAAGAGTGAAAATCCAAAGTTTTGCTGTACAGTATTTTCAGTCGTACCGTCTGATGCAAATGAGGCAGTCCACATCAACGGGTCGTCAATTCGGCAGGTCCGCCTTATAAGAGGAACCATCCCAATAGGCCCTTCTTGGACCAGCCGGCGGACTATTTGCCTGCTGGAACCTTGTGCCTGCATAACCCGCACACTCATCGTAGTAGCCGCAGTTGTTATAACCTCCCACTCTGGCCGCATGATGCCTTTCCCTGACCCAAAAAACTCCTACGGATCCCGGTCCTCCCCATCGACAAAGCCGGGTGGAGCCGCTCGTTGTGTGGTAGCAGCCGGAATGGTGTTGCTGCTTGCGGTAGTTTGGGTAGTGATAATGGTGGTGCTGGTGTACGCATTGGCGGTTGCCGAGGCTGCTATTTGGCCGGGCATTGTTACGGAGGCCGGGCTACTGTGGACCTTGCCCATTGAGAGCTGGTTCCCATGGTGGTATCCGTTAAACGTGATGGTCTCGTGGGCCGTGGTGTTGATCGAGTGGCCGCCGTGTGGGGATGGCGATTTCTGCGAAGAGGAGGCAGAGGATATGCTGAATGGTGTGTGGTTCATGTGAAGAGAGGGGGATCTTCACATTGGGCACGGTCTGAATGATGCCGTTGATGGCGTCGATGTAGCGCTGCTCCAGCGCTTGTGGCTCCATGGAAGGTCTGGTTCTCGATCACGGTCAGATTGGCGGGGAACAGAAAGGCACGGAGCCTCAGGTTTCCAATGCTCCTGTGACGATCGTACTCATCGAGCATGTGCTTGAAATCTTCATCCAATCTCAGCAATTGCGAAAGACTATTCGACCTCAGCCGCCGATGAGCTCCATGGAACCCCTCTATGGAGAAACTTGATTCAATGTGGTGAGGACTTCGAAAGAAACAAAAAGAAAAGAAAAAAGGGACGCGTGTTAGAAAGTGTAGACTACACTTTGAGGAGATGGTCAGGAGCTTTTCAGGCAATTGTTTGGAAAGAGTCTGTAACGTGAACTGGAGAAACTGTTTCCATCGATGGATCCTAGCAACACAGATATCAGAGAAACCTTTTCTTCTTTTTATTCTTCCTTGCGCATGGAAAACTGAATAATTATTAAAATATATATATATAAGTCAACTTCAAAAACAAGCTACAACTATTTTAAGATAAGGAAATCTGCTCAATTTTACCTTTGAGAGCTTGAACTCTCTCTCGGATCTTTCACGATGACGCTATGCCAATATGCTTCTTCTGAACCATGCTGTTCAAATAACGGGGGAGACACTGATCATCACATAAAAACAATAGCCATCAGGATACAGTAAGAAAAGAGGCGCTTCTTGTAATCTTTGTCTAACTTGGCCTTCTCTCCGAAGTTTCATGTCAGAGCAGTATCTGCATCTTAACCTAAAGGGACAGAAATAAAGGCACATCCTTTGAACAGGAAAGCAAGGTCTTGAACGTATTCCTCCTGCTATATACGTTTATTCTGCAGAAATCAAAACTAAATGCTCCATCACTGTATGTGTCCGATGAAAGCAGTACCGAAATAAAGAATGAGAAGCAGCGCGACTATTCATGAATGCATCTCTTCTAAATATCAAATTTTTCTTTGCATTTCCGCAACATATTTAAGAAATAATCTAGGGACTAGTTTAAGGCGTCCATGACATCACAAAATCTTGCCCCCGGGAAGGGATTTTTGTTCTTTGTTTTGTTTTGCTAGACAAGCAAGAAAACGTGTTCATATGAACAAGAAAAAAATTTCCGACTCGGCTTCCAAAGAAATAAGAAACATGGAAACTCGGATGTCATGTCCCTTTTTCGAAAAGAAAAATCAAGAGCCATGATAGAAATAGCATCTCTTATGCTGCTGAGACAGAAAGAACCTAAAGTTTCGCTTTTGATGACTCCAGCTTCAGCAATGACCCTGCATGATTATAGCTTCATAAAGCAGTTTATCAACATCCGCAAACAGGAAGACAGTTTAGCTTTCACCAAGTCACCTTTTCTTAAGCACACGGACTTGATCAAAATCATGCTCTGATAATTTATGTTCTTCATATGTGGTGAAATCGTCACATAGATCATCCACTTCAAAAGGACGTTTTTCCCAAGAGACGTCATAATCTCTCCTGAGAAAATAGTTGTTATTAAGAGAACTAGAGCTCGCTGGAGGAGCAATAAAACAAAACAGCAGAGAGTAGCGAGTTATGTTTGGCACAAAAAACGAAAAGCATAGGAATTACTTGACCTTGAATATCAAATCTTAAACTAGAACAATGAACACTATCCAAAAACAGCAATCAGATGCATAAGTGAGAAGTTGCAGATGGTCAATTCTTTCTCATCATCTGGAATTATTTTCGTAAAGAAGGGGAAAAGAAATTATAAAATGATAGACCAGAGAAATGCCATGATTTTTATTCATAAAAAGGGATAGAAACAGGAATCTAGAAAAATGATATGGTGCTAGAGATGTCTATATGATCTCGAGGAGGCAATACCAAATGCATTTTGTCCAAATTCTTATTCAAGATATGATTGATATACAGTAGATCATAGCAGAAAATCGGTGCAATTGTATATTTCATGGTTGCGAATTTCAGAGATTCAATTACATTATGGTAAGCTTGGATGAAATGCAAGTAGAGAGCCCCTAAAGATGGCAAGATTGTCCCAGACTTGAGTATCCACAATGAGATATGATTGATATACAGTAGATCACATCAGAAAATCGGTGAAATTGTATATTTCATGGTTGCGGAATTTCAAAGATTCAATTACATTATGGTAAGCTTGGATGAAATTGCAAGTAAAGAGCCCCTAAAGATGGCAAGATTGTCCCAGACTTGAGCATCCACAATAAGTAAATTTGCTCAAACAGAGGTCTCGATGCTCATCAAACTAACCGAATATATGCTCAAATGAGGGTTTCCTTTTTTTTTTTTTTTCTTTTTTTCCGGCCAAATAAGGGTAACTTAAAAAATCACCTTCCCATACATCTTTGTGACCAGATGATGTCATTATCCTACTATCCATCCAGTAATGATTAGAGCTATCCCAGGCACATGCGTTTGCCTCCAGATTGCCATATCAATCCCCTATACCCATTGAGTTTTACAAAGAATGCTGACGATTGGGCACATTAAAGATTTCATCATGGACTTTGCATCAAAAGAGAATGATGAGAGATCTTACTGCATTCTTTTATACTGAGAGAACTGGATCTCAATGAAATTGCAAGATATTGACAGCCTGTATACATGAAGGATGTCATAATTAAGTTCCTTGAGCAATGTCTTTCTTTCCAGAAGAGATGATCAAGGTTAAAAACTGTTAATGCTACTAGTCTGCATTTTGTGGTACTATGTTGCAGTGCACTCCCATAGCAAGAATTACTTCTGTACCCAAGAAGTTTAGACTGATCTAATTTGGTATTCCATGTGTTCATTATACGATTCTATCGGGTACTAATACACTCCATAAACATACCATTTCCTATGTTGCATTTTGTGGTACTATGTTGCAGTGCACTCCCATAGCAAGAATTACTTCTGTACCCAAGAAGTTTAGACTGATCTAATTTGGTATTCCATGTGTTCATTATACGATTCTATCGGGTACTAATACACTCCATAAACATACCATTTCCTACCATAGGTGTGAATGAGGGACTCTCATTTTTCCATCCATAGAAACATATCTAGACCCATGTGTTCGCTAGTACAGGAGTTAAATTTTATGGCCACGGTACTTGAATAATCTCCCCAATCACCCTATAAACTGTAGGAAAGATCACAAAATGAGGTCGTGACGACGGAGGAGGAGCATGCACATGTCACAGCCAACATTTCTGAGGAAGAAGTCACTAAAGGATTATATATAATCTATCAGCATTCAAGATTTGATTTTTCATGGTGCTAAGAAGATTAAGATTAATCTCTAACTACCCATGATACTGCTGAGATTGGCAAAAGGCTGATCTCGGTTCAAAATCAAGCATCAAGCAATGTGAGAAGAGGACAATGCTTCAAGCATCTCACTGCTTAAAAATCAAGTTCATCCAATGCATGATCCCGGTTCTCCAACATGTCTAGCCACCCTGAATGTTTTAAGGGTGATGTGCAACCAGAGGAAAAGGTTCTGCAATTCAAGAAACAGTTGAGTTTGCATATAGCCATGTTAACTTGCAATAAAGTAATACACGTTGACGCAGTCCCAAGTGACACTACACTAGTGACATCAAACATAACACAACCAGCAGTTCATTGCTCAACATTAAAGCTGTTCACCCTCAATTATCATTAAACCACACAATGCTTCCAAAGGAATATGATTTCCTCTTACTCGTTCCTTAATTCCAAAGAGATGAACATGGTGCGGAAAAGTGAACAGAAGGTACTCTCGCATCAAACGATGCCAGTGAGAAAAATCTTCCTCAGAACCAATTAAGAGGCTGCCTATGATTTTTCCATATACCACTAAAATGATATGCCTGATCACTAATGGTTAAGCATGCTAATGTTTTGGTACCAATGGTTATGCTGCTAATTTTTTGGTACCGATGGTTAAGCATACTTGCATCCTAATTAAGTAGCTAATGTAAAGCATCGGTGGAGACATCCTCTTAGCTTAGATTTCAAGATATGAATACGGGCTTTCTCTCAATAAATCAGGGGGCAATAGCTTAGCAATGCCAACACTAAGCACAAAGTTGCTGGGTATCTTGAAAGTTTGTAGAACCATAACCAACTGTTTTAAAAGTTTAATCAATTACATGATGATGCAGTTTGCTATTTGAGACCCTTACATTCCTCACACAAAATCCTGGACTTTGGCTTAAGGCTCAAAGTGTGGAAATATATAACTGGGGAGGCAAATAATGGTCCAAAAAGATTATAATTCAGGATTTCCTAGTCTAATACCCTGTGAAAGTTTGTGAAACCACAACCAACAATTCTAGAAACTTAAAGTATAAGATGAATGTGTGATTTAACATGTACATGCTCTAACAGGCATGACAGCATGGGAAACCCATGAACTACATAAATCAGTTCAAATTAAAGCTCTTTGCCAAGAGTCCAAGACCACTTAGGGTAGCTGTACCTTTTTAATATGTTGTAGCTTTTGGTATTTGGGATCTAAAAATCATTTGATCGACTATGATTTGTTGCGAAGAATTCTAATACAAAGCTTATAATTTCAAAATGTTAAACCAATTGTTTAGACCGAAAGACACACCCATAAGTCAGGTTCACACTGTGCTTATCTTGCATATTTGTGCAAAATCCTCTTCCATGAAGTCCAACAGGTTAAGATGATGTGCTACACCTCCATTAGCAGGGAAAAAAGATCAGAGATCTGTACTTATTATTGGTTAACTGCAAGTGTTCAATCTTGCTGAGTAGCTTTGACACTGCAGTAGTGAGGAACTACAAAAAATAGTAGGCAACTCCACAAGAAAGTTCTTTCAGGCATCCTATAGCTTCCCTACTGAGAAAGTACACCCTTTTTTATGTATGACAATTCTCTGAAGAGAAACTGCATAGTGTTCCATAATATGTTTTCTTCTACTAGAAACTCTGACTTTATCTTAGCAGTTTTCTTCTGAAATGCCACGTAATACAAGTTTACAACTGAACTGATCATGCTAAATCCCCAAATTGGGTCACTACTTTTTTGTTAAAGAACCGCACTAAGTCTTCATGTTCATTTAAGTTTTCTCTTCATTAACTGGATCCTCCTTTTGCTAATCAATTTCCATTACATTATCCATGCATAACCAACAAAAGCCAAAAACCAAATGGTCAGGCGGTTCTAATTATCATCCCAATCAGAGACCTACAGGTAGTTAACAGCGCAATTTCCTGTAAGTCACATAAATGAGAAGTTGCTAGGTGGAAATGGAAAAGAATAAACGAATACAGTAGTTAACCACAGAATGCATAACTAGTTATATATTACTGTATATATCTAAATCAGCATCATAAATCCTAAAGCATGGGTAATTGCAATTTCAACTTTATCCATTTTACCTGTCAACTTGCGGTGGTGAATGAGCTGGTGTTTCTGTCCACTCTACCTAAGCCTGACACAAGTTATTGAGTTCAGCAAATTCGTCATGGTGTAGAACAACCACTCATTTTTCACCGTAGAAAAGAGAAACCACTTGTGTTTCCCGGATTCGCGGTTATGCCCTTCTGAATGAATCATGCAATTTTCTTGGCAAGTAAAGAAAGAAAACTTATCAACCATAATTACCACGTGACTGGCACAATAAATGCAGAGAAGTGACGATAACACTCAGACTAAAGCGGTGTCTCAACCTTTGCCTAATGTGTAGAATTATTATCTTCCAAATTGAAATGATGCATGATCCAGTAATAATAACTATGAAACCTCCATGGCAAGCCAATGACAAGAACCAGATGATACTCTTTACTGAAAAGGCAATGTGATCTTCATTTGCTGGACTAATTTCCAAATTTCTGTCAGAAATATCATCACCAAGCAAATCAAGGACAGATGCACCTGAAGAGAGATGGAAACAACTTGTCACTTTGATCATGCCATTGCTGCAACTAAGCTGTAAACTAAGATTTATTGGAAAGCATTAGAAACAAGACAGAGTGAAAGCCAGAATATTAATCATATGCTATTGATATGGCCACTTATTGGGCTTCTACAGTATTCTTGTCTTATGACCAAGCTCCTTCGTTTGATTATTTGAGACACTGCATAAATTCTGAGAGAAAGACTTTAGCACCAACTAGCAACAAAATAATTGATGATCATGCATTGTTGCATGTGGCACGGTAATCACTATGAATTATTAAAAACAAGCATCAGGGCTTATTCGTCGCATGGATTAACATCATGTATTTTGCTGTCAAGTTTCTCAGCCAGCTGAGATATTTCTCCCTCATTCAATATAACGGGCATGGACTGTAGATCATCTGGATCATTCCCACAACCACGAGAGATGCGAACCCATCTTTTTTATCTGATCCTTGTATGCCTGCCTTGACAGGATAACTTCCCCTTTTCCCCCTTTTTTTTTTGGGGGGGGGAGGGGTGTGGGAGGCAATGAGGTTGCTATTACAAGACTATTAACTCACCGATTATCGACTTCATTATTCATCGGAAAAAGAGCCTTAGCTTGATTGCAAAATTGAGAACCTGTTTCCATGTTCAATAAAATTCTATGGAAAGCCTCATATCAATTCGACAACAATGAATGAAACCTTATCAACTTTATGAAAAGTAAGGTAATAATTCCGCAAAATTGATTCATAATCATACCTGCTTCGTGAACTTCAGTAGGCATGATGCGAGTTACTGTGTTGGCAATTGCAGTGGGTGGAAAATTTCTGATTTGGTGTTTTCCCTTCGGAGCATTAATATGCAGAATGCTGCTTCCTGTAGACAACAGCAAAAGGATAAGGGGAAGAAAATGTATAGCTTTCTGGTTCTTTTGTCTAAGAAGTAAGGCAAAAAGAGTCCTACCTGAGAGGAAGTGGGACAGGAAGAACACTTGGTAAAGCAAATGCCATCATTAAAGTTATAACTCCATTTCTCCGTGAATATTTTGAGCAAAGCAAATATCTAAGAGCCTTTGCACCGTGGGCTTTATATGGTAAGGCAAGTATACACCTAGAAGCTTAACAAGCTAGTAGCTTTCTACAGCCTTCTCAATAAAATTGAATAATATAGCACTCAAATGATGACACCGTGATGAAAGCTTTTCCAAAAAAATCGAGGTCGACCACATAGCTCCTTAATGACTCAATTGAAATATGCATCGACATACAGGAAAGTTCTCATTTATCTAGCTCAACACAAAATAAACAGTAACAAAATATTGAAAAGACTAAATTCTATTTTTCCAAAGTAAAAATAAGGTCTAGACATACCTTAAGAAGACCTTCAGCTCAAATTTAGGATGGCACACTTTGATATTTGGCCAACATGAAACTTGAATCATGCCATCTTTGCTCCTGCTTGGGGGCGATTTCTAGTCTTAAGTCTAGTCTAGTCTGGAATTTGTTGCCATCATCGGATTGGGCCTATTTCTTTTTGGTGGGCCGAAGGGCTCAACTGCCAAAGGCCCGGCTTTTCCTTCTTTTTTTAAATATTCTTTCGAACTTTAGCTCTCGACGCACTCCTTGTCTCCTTGTGTCGGAACAGAAGAGGGGAAAGAGGAGGAGGAGGAGACGGATCAATCCATCCATCGGAAGCAGATTTGATATTGGAAGGCATGGCAGGTTCCGCAGCAGCTCTGGTTCCATCTGATCCGCCACCGTAGATATCGAGGATGACGATGGAGTCGCCCATGGTCGCGGCGGAGGAGGATATGTACAGCCGCCTCAAGTCGCTGGAGAGGCAGCTGGAGTTCACCGACATCCAGCAGTACGTCAAGGAGGAGCAGAAGGACCTGAAATACGAGACCCTTATGAGCAGTGACGGTATTTCTTGAAGTTCGTTAATGGTCGTTCAAAACCAAGCTCGGCTCGGCCATTGCCGACGACGGCTGGTGGTGTAAGCCGGCAGCGGGGTGGTGTGGTGGCTAGTTGCCTAGTTGTACGGGTTCAAAAGAAAAAAAGGGTAACAGGATGAAGATGCAGAGAAAAGAAAATGCTTCGGGGAAGAAGATGGGTCGAAAAAGGTCGTGCAGGGGAAAAGGACAAAACGAGGAAAATCACATAAGAGAAAAGGGCAAAAAGTATGATAAAAAAGAAAATTCAAAAAATATATAAAAATATTGAAAAAGACTTGGGTCGGATCCGGGCAGACAGTTCGGGTCAGTGAGTCGAATTGGGTAAACGGTCTGAACCCGTTCGCCGAATATAATATTAAGAAATAAAACAATTCAAAAATGGCAAAAATTTAGCTAAAATAGAAAATAAATTTTAATTTTTTTTATTTTTTATTTTTTTGGAATTTGAAAGCTTCTATTTATCTAAGTATTTTCTAATTTTTTATTATTATGATATTCGGGGTATGGGTTCGGACCGGGTTTACTCGGTCCAACCCATTGACCCGACCTTATTCACCTGGATTAAAAGATTTTTTTTTTTGAATTTCTTTATTTCTTTTTTCTCTCTTTTGTCCTTTTCTGGCTTCATCTTCAACCTCTCGCTCTCTTCTTCCACCGGAGCCTTCGTCCTCTGCAGCTTTATCTTCTTCTCCCTCTCTCTATCTCTTTTTTTTTTTTTTTTTTGGGGAACCCACCCAACAAGACACCGTACCTTTCTCTACGAACGCCGGCGCTCATACCGCCGCATACCACCACCGGATTGCGCCTCCGGCCGTCGTCAGCCTATCGCCGGGGATGGCCGTGCCAAGCTCGGTTTTGAACGGCCATTAATGAACGTCGAGAAGTATGCCACGAAACCAAGAAAAAACGTAGCAAAACATGAATATAGCAGACGTGCTTCGACAATACGTGAACGATCAAGCATTAAACTAAACTTTTAACGTCGATCGGATAACATGGATTTGGTGCTTCATTCAAGCATTTTGTCGAATACATGTTGTGCAGCTACGAGAACAAATTTTTGATTCAATCTTGACACTAATTTCAGCCAAAAACACGACGCGACAAGTTCTTGACATCAACAGTTCGTACGAATCTATCTTGGCTTCGCAGAATTGAGCCGCGAGTTCATCGGTTAAGATTCACACTCTCGGTTACGGAATAGGGTGGAAAAAGAAAAACAGAGCGTTTGAGAAGAGGAGCTTACCTGATCGGAAACGGCGTCGTCGTTCGCCAAAGAAACTTGACAGGACGGCCGGGGTTCTCCTTCTTCTCCGGCGGCCCTCGTCCAGACTCCATTTCAACACCTCGCAATCTGTCTGCTATGGCTCTCTCTCTCTCCCACACGCCAGCTCAGCCGGCTCGGTCACGGCCGCTCCTTCGGTCACGGTCACCGTGTACTCCCTTCCTTCACATTTCACAGGCGCGGGTGCCAGGGAGAAGGAGAAGACGGGCTGGGCTTCTTGTTTCTTTTTATTTATAATGGGCCTCTTCTTCTCTCTCTCTCTCTCTCTCTCTCTCTTTAAATTGTTTAGGATGGGCTTCGTAAAAGGCACGAGAAATGGGCTACAACCTACAAGAAAGAAACAAAATATGGGCCCAGAGCATTGACAAGAACGGGCTGGGCACAAGAGCTTGGCACGTCCGAAATGTCGACCAAGGTTGCCTCCCACTCCCCCTTCAACCTTAGCTCTTACTCTCTCGATTTATGTGTCAATAATTAACGAATGTACTCAAAATACCAAGAAATCCCAATGCTAATGTATAAATATTTTTTAGGACATTACCAGAATATTCGATGAACATGCCTATCGATGATCTTCGCTCAGCTCCCTCATCGAGGACCACCGCGTGAAGACCGTCCTCCACACGGAATAAAGCAAACGCACAAAAAAAAAAAACACGGAGTCAGATGCGGCAATAATGAAATGTTGATTGGAATAAGATCTATATACTTAAAATATTAATTGTAAGCGAGCGATTCATATCAACATGCTCTCGAAGCTGGTGATATCATGAAGTATTCTTGGTTAGGCCTTCAAGGCATTTTTATCAAACAATGCATGGATTCACTCCAACCATAAAATCTAAGCTGTATTTTTGTTTATAAAAAAAAAAAAAAAAATAAATTTGAAAATATTTAAAGATTATTAAAAAATTATCCATATCAGTATCGATCGATCATATCATGTAGGATGACTGCTACTTATTATATTGTTACGTTAGTAATTTTCAATCAAAATTAATCGAAACGCCTAAATTAATAGATCCAAAAGATTTAGAATTATATTGACAAATCGTTAAAAAAAAAACTTAGGATTAAGTAGACATAATAAAAATATCTAGGGCTAAATTAATATGATTAAAAGATTTATAATTAAATTATTTCGATTTTTATCCTTTCAAATCTCCCATTTCAACTCAAGCTAGATGGCACAATCGCGCCGGCGAGGTTGATCAATTTTTTATCCGCGCCATCTTCAACGTCAAATCTGCCAAGAGAGGAATAAGCTTAGAGAAAGAAACGTACAAGTCCAAACAACGCGAGCTAGGCACGGGTCACGGCTCCCGTGGAATGTTAGAGAATACAATTTGAAATGACAATTTGCAATTGTTTTTCTTTAAAAAGAGTAAAGCCCGCGTTATATGAGGAAACTCCAAGCCTATGGTTGTGTCCCTGCACATATGTGGTCCGCTCTCTTACCCATTCAAGAATCTTATCTTTATTCTCATCTTTAACTCAATTACCATCCAAACTGCTCCGGTCTTTCTCCCGTTGGCTTGACCTATCATGAGATCATCTACTTCTCTCCCTTTCAGATTCAGGCTTCTCTTCTTTCATATTGGCAGTAGAAAGTTGCTTTGCGAATTTTGCTGCAGCAGCTAAGTTTGGTGGTGATTGCCCGAGAGGAGTTTGGATGGCCTGCATTTCCTCAGTTGAGTAATCAATTGGAACCAAGGGCCTCATCTTTTTCTCCTGTCTTTGTCGTCATCATCTTCCTCATAGAAAACAGAAGGGACGGCTGTTCTTTTACCAGAACCAACAAGGCCAAAGCCCAATTTTTTGGCAGGAGCATTATTGTTTGGTTGCACATCTAATGCACCCATCGCGATGACTGAGTTATCCCCTACACCAATTCTTGACATCCCATCACCTGTCGAGCAATAATCATAACAATGCCAAACATCAAAAAAATGAGATCAAGGAAACTAAAGAACCAAGCATGAACACCAACTAATTTCGATAGAGTAAGGATACAGGATCTTCATGACTAGTAGAGGTGGCAAATGGGCAGGTCGGGTCTGGTATGGGTCAGGTCAAAAATGGGTCAACCCATATTTGACCCATTTAACCCGTTTTGACCCATATTCTTGTAGTGTAAATTTAGTGACTCATACCCAACCCGACACGTATCCGACCCGACCAGACTCGTATTGCTAAAACCTATTAATATTCTAGGAAAACCCACTTCTACTATATGTTAATTGAATTAAAACTTCAAATTAAATTCAAAATAGTAAATAAAAAAAAAAGTTTAAAAAAAAACCTATAAATTGAAATATTTTTAAAGAATTAGACTGTGCACATGCTTCTCTTATTTGAAGTGAACATACTATTGAATAATTAAAAACTCGTAACATGAAAATATTTTAACTAAACCTAAAAAAGCTCATTTTTCTGAATTTTTTTATTAAAAAAAAGATTGTTAAAACATTTTTATGCAATACAAATTTTTTAACAATTTTTATGCAATGCAAATTTAATGAAATTTTTTTATAAATATTTTTGAAATATTTTTTAAAAAAAAATCGAATTTTTTTAAAATATAATTTTTATTTTTTTAATTGTTTAAAATATAATTTTTATAATTTTTATTTTTTAAATATAATTTTTATTTTTTAATACTTATTTTTTCTCTTTTCTTTTTTCTTTTTCTTCGCCGATCGCCGGCCACGACGACGGCCGCGACCGGCCACGGGTGAGATCGAGTTCGCCGGCGTTGGGCGGGCTCGATCTCACCGAACCGGCGACGTCGGAGAGCTCAAGTCTCGCCGGTCGTCGGCAACTGGCCGGCAAGCTCGAGCCTCATCGGCTGCCGCCATCCGGCGGCCGGCCATCGGCTAAGGGATGAAAAAAAGAAAGAAAAAGAAAAAGAAAAAAAGAAAAGAAAAAATAATTGAAATATAAAAAATAATTATAATTTTGATTTTTTATAATAAAAAAACATTTTATAAAATTAAAGAAGGCCATGGCCCATGGGTTGAAAGTGGGTCTAAATGGGTTGTTACTAATAACCCATTTTGACCAATTTATTTTTGTGCTTTACTTTCTCAAACCCATTTTTCACCCATATTTAACTTTCATTTGACCCATTTAACTAAAAATGGGTCATAATATGGGTTTATGACTCATATTGCCACCTCTAATGACTAGCAATGCCCCCAATAACATGTTGAACAATTTCACCCGTTGGTTCTTCGGCTGTTACACTTTTCTCATGTCTACTCACCATGTCACCATTCAAAAGTTTCCCGTCGTGAAGTGTCGCTTTTCTAATTGAGGGTTTCTTCTCCCCTTTTTTCCTTCTCATCATTCTTATTTCTTCTTCTTAGTAAATTTATGTCCCGATGCCTATTTATAAGCTTCATTAGATAATTATTATAAGATAATATCTTAAGTTAGATATACATAATAAAAGAGAAATCTACAATAAACGTGCGAAATACGTGCGAAATATGTGCAATCTTAAAAGATATTGATAATCACTAGGGATGGGGCAGTATCAAACATTGCCCAATTATCTACTCTCCCTCTCTCCACTGCATCAAAAGGTAGAGAGAGAATGTGGCCAAATATATTCAGGTAATTATATTCAAGTGCAAAACTGCCACAAGAATATGCGAAAATAACTATTTTTGAGAAAAAATAATCTCATAAAGAATTTCAATTCCAAGCACTTTTCTCCATGAACGATAGGCCTCCCGCATGGAGTTGTTTCCCTTGAGCTTTTTTCAGTATTGGAATTGCAAGTGGATGATCAAACGCAAGGAAAGATATATGGACTCTGCTTGCACCAGCTTTGAGTTCATTTTTTTCTTTTACTAAAGCTAAAAAATCGCCTATACGGATGAAGATATATAAATTAAAGAAAGCTAGAAGCATTGTCTTGTCCTGTTCTGTGAACTTTTTTCAGCGTCCTTCCCTAATAAGGTAAATAGGTGAGATTCTCCCGTACTGATATAACAATCATCTCCTAATTACCAGTTAAATCATAGGGGGCATTCGTGCCGAAGGCCTCCAAGGAGCCGAGGTAGTGCTTGGTCCCCGTCCAAAGGCAAACGAGGCGAAGGTTGGCGGCGTTGTGGAGGAGGGCATGCGGGACGTTGCGGAGCATGGCGCCATTGATGCAAGAGTTTTTTAGCTCTGAGGCGTGGCTGCCCCGGGTGACCTAGAAGACGTGGGTGACGTCGGAGAGAGACAAGAGCTTGACGATGGTGTTGGACTAATCGAATAGGTCACACTGGATGTACTCTACGGAGTGGTCGGCGTTCCAAGGGGGGCAGGGGCAGTGGGCGACGCCATAAACCTTCCGGGGGCCACCCCAGGGATGTTGGAGCGCCGGAAGATCTCGGCCAGGCTTAGCCCCACACTCCAGTAGCTCTTGGGTGCCTCATTCTTGTCAATCTTCTTCCGCAAAATTTAACAAGCCCATCCAAAGACGTCAAATTCTCGATTTCAGGCCCACTAACAGTGTTCAAGGAGAAAAGGATCTTGCCTTCGCAGCGCCAAGAGCTCCCGCCCACCACCAGCTCATCTTGGCTCCTTCTTCAGATAGACATGGCATTTATCTAGCGTTGATTGCCATCAGTCATCTTCTTGCTCCGGTACTGGGAGTCCCGGCGTTATTGACATGGGATTGAATGCTTTTAAAGGGTCGTTCGGAATGAAAGTGTCAGGTTCATCAAAGTTGCAAAGTACATTATCCCTCAGCCAATTCGAAGGAAAAAAGATGCCCCCTTTCGCAAAAGTTAGAATGGCAATGCTGTAATCTCTCTCTCTCTCTCTCTGTGTACTTTATATTTATGATGTTCAACCTGCCTATTTTTATCTCACTCTATGTTCTCTCTCGTTTCACCTTCGGTTTTGCTTCCTTCAACCTCTGTCTAATAAAGCTTGAGAGATAGAGAATCCAAAGAAAGATAGAGGGGCCATTTGATCCAATGAAGGTAAGTTTTTTTATGCTTAGATCACACGCCCATTTGAAGCTTCTTAGCATCATGCCATTCCCAGAAGAGAGGAGAAGATTGCTCCATTGAAGGTCAGTTTTTTTTTTTATGCTTAAACTCATACACTTTCGATAAATTTACTCTCCGTTAATTTTCATTAAATTTTATTGTCAAATTGTTAAGTTAAATAATACATGACAATTGCCAAATGCACCAATTTGAGGTTTTACCCTCCGTTTGTCATGAGTATATTAATTTGAGATTTTTGGTGATAAAAAAACATTAGTTTTGGATAAATTTGTCATAGGTATATCAGTTTGGGATTCTTCCTATTATTAATCCAAAAGTAAATAGCTCGTCTTGAAAGTTGAACGCATAGAAAGGTAGAAGATGAATGAGGCAAATTTTGTAAAAGTGGTTAAAGGAAGTGTTCAAGAAAATTATCCAAAAAATCCTAAACCTATTGTACTTTTGTCAATTTAGTCATAAACCATTTAATCTTGCTAATTCAATCATAAATCTTTTCACTGAGTCAATCTGGCCAATTTTGACTAAAAATTACTGATGTGGATGCCGATGCTAGGATTCACGTTGACAATTTTTAATAATATATATTTTTAATTTTTATTATTTTTTTGGTTTTTTTTCTTTTATTCTTTCTTTTCTTTTTTGGTTTCTTCTTTTTCCTATTATCGGTGGCCGGCCGGCTGGCCTTGCTCGTCACAGGCAAGTGGAGCCCTCGCCTATGCCAGGCAAGGCTAGCCCTCACCCAAGCCGAGGTGTCGGGGCTCGCCTAGGCGAGTTTCAGCCTTGCTCAGGCCAGATTTGGTGAGGCTGGCCCTCGCCTGGCGTCACTGTCGCTCATCTAATACTTGACGGGCCACCCTAGCCTAGGCAAGGCTAAACCTCACCAGGCCTCACTTAGGGCCCGTTTGGTTTAGCTTTAGCCAAAAAATGCAAATACCTTTAAGTTAAAGTGGTTTGTGAAAATGCAAATAGTGTTTGGTAAATTGTAATTTTAAATTGCATTGTGAAACGACTTTGGGCAAAATTGTTTGGTAAAAATTACATTTGTAAGAGAATTTTGTTAAATTAAAAAAAAAATTGTATTTTTTTTTTAATGAAGTTTGGCTGTCGGAACACTGGATTCGGCGGCCGAATCTAGCCGTCGAATGGCCAGATCTACCTCAGGCGACCGTCGCCTAGGTCTCGTGTGACCCGGGCAGCGACGGGTCTCGCGACCTCGGCGGCTGTCGCCTGGGTCTCACGCGACTCGAGGCGTCGGTTGCCTAGGCTCGCATGACGTCAGGTGGCCACCTGGGTCACGCAATTCAGGCCATCAATCGCCTGAGGTCCGACAACGGTTGCCGGGGTTAGGCGACCCTCAGGCGGCGGTCGCCGGCGTGCGCGACCCCTTGGACCGATGGTCATTGACCTCCGATCGGCTTCTCTGTGCGGTGGTTTTGGAGAAGATGAACAGTAATCGAAACTTGCATTCGGAAAATGTAAGTTCCCAAAAGACCTCCAGACCTGTTTTGAACTAAGAGCTCTTAGAGTCCTTTGGAGATGCAATTGCATCTTGCCAAAGTCGCGTAAAAAATTGAACCAAATGCGTTTGCATTTAGTCAAGGGATTTTACAGTTCCAAAGCCCATTCCCAAAGCCGAACCAAACGGGGTCTTAGATGAGGACTACTCTTATTAGGGCTTGCCCTTGCCCAAATGGGCTTCACCTACGGTGGGCAAGGCCAACCAAATGGCCATGGCCAATGGCCGGTGGCTTGCTTGTGACTCGTGGCTAGCAATTGGCAATATGCAAAGAAGAAAGCCAAAAAGGAAAAAAAAAAAAAAAAGAGAGAGGGAAAAATCAGAAAAATTATGAAATATTATTAAAAATTATCCACGTCAATGCTAGTGGTTCCACATGGCACCACCGGCATCTACATTAGTAATTTCAAGCTAAAATTGACCGGATAAATTCAATTGGCAAAAAATAAAAAGGTAAAAATGACTAAAATTAAATTGATAGAAGTATAATGAGTTTAGTACTTTTTAAGTTCTTTTTATCATGGGTGTCCAATGCAGATTGGCCAACTTCCTTTTGTGCTGGTAATTTATGGATATCTTAACTTTGAAGGATTGGTTATAACATTTGCTTCACAGGAAGAATTTTTTTTTGTCTTAACAAATGTTTTCCTTTCTGCAATGTGGAACAAAGATCTTGAACCTTTCTCAGCTGGAAGATGCACTTAAACCTGATATTTCCAGCTTGGAAGCTTCAATAAGTCATTCATGAAAATTGTTACAGGGTGACAAAGGGAAGAAACACGTGGGGAGGATCTTAGAGTTCTTCAGAACGACTGATGAAGAAGATTATATCAGGGTTCGGTGGTCCTATAGAGCTGAAGATACGGTTAGTATCTTTTCATTTGGACAAATTGGTATATAGAGTTTCATCTATTTTAATATTTTCGGTACTTCTTGCTGATTGTTTCTCAGGTCATGCAAAATCAATCCTCTTTTCATGACAAGAAGCGGCTATTTTATTCTGCTGTGGAGAATGACAATCCTGTAGATTGTATTCTTTTAAAAGTCAACGTTGCGAGGTTAAATCCTAAGGTATACTTCAACAGTGCTTTAAAATTTACATAACAGTTGATGATTCTTTTCTCTGCCAAGATAACAAGCACACATACTGAACTAAAGGATCATAAACAATAGAAATTTCTTGAAAGACAATGGAGGAGAAGTGGCAGAAAACAAAGCAGAGGAGAGAAAAGAAAGGAAAAATATAACCACGACAAAAATTTCACCTGATATTTTCGCATCAGGGAAAGATGTATGAAGAAACCAGTAATTCAACAATCTGAGGCCTTTTGTTCCTAATATCTCAACGCTCAACATATTGTCATATGCTGCACTGGAAGTCCTTCCATTATCTTTTCCCTGTTTTTGCCTAAGTAGAGTAAGAGGCAGCCATCTGTCTTGTCGTGTATGGTCAGTGGCATCATATGAAGGTGACGTTACCTTGTGGAAGGAAGGCCTGAAGTTTAGAAAATAAACAACAAATCCCTGAAGTGTGTAAAGAGCGGATCGGTTGTCTTACGCTGCCCGAGGGTCAATTTGCCTGCTTCATCTCATTTTATGCTTGCGGCGGCAGTCCTTCTGTTCCGGCCCAAAGGAAACCGGAGTTTTCCACATTTTGCTTTATTTCTAGCTTGTGATGAATGAGACAATGGATTTTCATGCTAAATTAACAGTGGTATAATCCAATTTGTAATTTCTGGTCAAAATTGATCAGATAGACTCAATTTGTAAAATGTGAAAATGTTTAAGACTTGATTGATAACATTGAAATATTTAGGATTAAATTGACAAATGTATCATAGGTTTTTAACTTTTTAGACAAATTTCCCCTTTGAGACCTATTGCTTAATCATGTACATAACTTCTGGAAATATTTTAAGTCAATTGGTGGTGGTAGAAGAATTTTAACCTTGGATAAGAGACATCACCGGAGCAAAAGAGAAACCAAAGTTACTTGGCATGGATTGAGGGAGTAGAATGTGAATGGTTTCTTGAGAGAGAGAAGGAGAGAAAGGATTGTGCAAGACTAATAAATACATAGATGGTATGATATATTTGGAATATATTTTTCTTCTAATCATATCTTTTATTGGTAAAATCTTTTTTTTTTTTTGCCACATTTTGATTGGTGGATTACAGGACGTGAATATCACTTTTAATCTATGTAACCACCAGTAAGAGGCGTAAGTGGAGGACATTTTCTCTAAGAGATGGAAAAACACATGATCCTATTTCTTCCATTTTGGTTATGAGGTGAAAAACTAAACTCTTTTACTTTGTTTGTAGTGACTAAAATCCAACGGAAGGACCTTTTCTGATGAGTGATGAACGATGGACAAAGGCCCAGAATTCAATTGGAGGACTTAAATCTTGCTGAATACCATGTATGTTAACTACATTCATGCGTTATAGAACATAATTTAATTATTGAATTCTTCTTTTTGATAGACTATTGGTAGTAAGTATATCTAATTGAGTCATACTTTTTTCCATCCCTAATTGGAGCTAGATTTTGAATTGATGTATTACAAACATTAAGTTGGGTATGGATATTGAACGCCTCGAGCATTGAGAAGGTGCAACATGCAATCACGCAGCGTCTGAAGCTAAAAGTGGAGGGCGGAGTCAAAGTGATTGAGACTGCTCGACCTTAATCTGATGATGTAAGAGGCATGGGGTACTTAGGGTGCGTTTGGTTGGACTTTTGGGGAAAGCCATTGGGAAAATGCAAATGACTTTAGGTTGAAGGGACATTTCAGAATGCAAATTGTGTTTAAAAGTCCATTGTGAAGTACCTTTGAGCAAAATGGTGTTTGGGGGAATTACATTTACAAAGAACTTTTGTAATAAAAAAATTATCAAAAGAAAAATAAAAAATTGACTAGTAATGGCAGGCGGCTGCCGGCAATCAAAATTTGTCGCCGGCGGCCGACATCCGACTTGGGCAGCCCCGGAGACAACTAGGGAGGGCTGCCCGGGGTCGAGCGACCCCCAAAGACCACCGGCAAAGGCTGCCCAAGGTCGGGTGACCTCTGGCGAGCCCGGATCTAGGGCGGCGAGGTCGTGCGACGCCGCTGCGAACTCCGGCGACCCCGCTGTGACCTAGATCCAGGGCGGCGAGGTCACGGGACCTCGCCACCCAAGTCGCGCGACCCGCGGGAGGTCACCATAATCGCCCTATAGCAACACTTTTTGGCCGGCAACTGGCTGAGGAAAAGAAAATTAAAGAAAAGAAAAAATAATTATAAATTACAATTTAAAAAAAAATCAAAACAAGTGCATGGAAGAAAATCAAATCAAACACTAGATACAGAATAAAACAAAATATTTTTCACTTCAATTTCATGTTTGAGTTGGAGACCCAAAAATATTATCATTTTCCTCAAAAAAGATTTAGGATCCGTTTCGTTTCACGGAAAACGTGACGTTTTTGGAAAATATTTTCCGGGTAGTCATTTTCCGGGAAAATGTAATTATTTTCCGGTGTTTGGCTGAAACTTGAACTTTGAGTAGAAAATATTTTCCACCGTTCGTTAACTAATTTAATTGTTTGGGAAAAATTATCAAAAAATTGAATTTTAATATTTTTAATTGACCAAAAAATTAGTTTTATTTTTTATATTTGTATTTTAAAAAAATTGAAATTTTTATTATTTATTATCGTTTCTTTTCTTTTTTTTTTTTTTTTTTTTTCCTTTTTCTTTTCCTTCCTCCTTCCTCCTTCTTCTTCCTCCTCCTTCCTCTACCGTCACGCCCGACGATGGCCGGCTACCGGCAACCGACCAAGATGCGATCGCCGGATCGGCGAGCTCGAGACTCGGCCAATCTCGCCCGAGCTCGCCAAAGGGTCGCCGGCCTCACCTAGATCCGGAGCCCGAGCTCCGCCACCAGATCCGGCGAGCTCGCGGCTCGCCGAGCCCGATGAACCTCGGCGAGCTTCGGCGAGGCTTGAGCCCCATCCGGCTCACTAGGTCTGGCAAGGCTCGAGCTTCGCCCCAAGCCGGCGAGGCTCCGCCTCGCCCGACCCGGGCGAGGCTCGAGGTCGCCGAGCTCGGCTTCCCTAGATCGGGCTAGGCGGAGCCTCGCCGGTCTGGGGCGAGGCTCGAGCGGCTCACGGCCGGTCGTCGGCCGCCGTGGCCTAACGAAAATGTGTTGGTGAAAAGAAGTAAGATGGAAGAAGTTATAGAAAATGTTTTCCACTTTTTCCTAACTTTTAAAGGTTGTTTTTTCCAATGATGGAAAACATTTTCCTTGACTAATTCATTTTCCGTGAAATGAACACTGGAAAATCTGAAAAACGTTTTACCAGGAAGTTATTTTTCGTGAAACGAACAGAGCCTTATCGAAAAATATTTTCTGCCACAATTCGCAAGAGAGGGACAGAGCTTCATTAAAGAGATGATTTATTTTCTAGGCTTCACACCAAAGAAAGAAATTATATATATATATATATATATAACTCTTTAGGAGCAAAGATTGGGAGCCTTTGTCATCTCTGCTTATGAAGATCTTCACTTCAAATTGTCCGCCCCCTTAAAATGTGATTCTTCAACATAAAATTTAGGACATAATAAAATGTGATTCTTCAACATAAAATTTAGGACATAGTCAAAACGTTTAAAATGTCTAAAACTGGATTGAAATTTTTTTATTATAAAAGTGCAAAATCTGATCGAATTAGTTAAAAATTTTAAAACTCAGTTTTAATTGATACTTAATGAATGAGCCTCAACCACTGGGTTTGCCCCAGTGGCCACCCTTCCAACATGGAAGGGGGAGGTGGGGGGTTCGAATCCCCACCTTCTCGGGGGGTTGGGGTGGGGACGATATAGTTTTAAGAGTGGGTTTCGACTCCTACGCTCTGCAAGAGGAAGCGGGGGCAAAAGTCGAGAGAGTGAGCGTCGAATAGGAATAGAGTAGAACCGACCAAAAAAAAAAAAAATGAGCCTCATAATTTATTCATCCAGCAAACTCCCCCAATAAAACAGAAAGGATGGAGAGAAACTGAAATGCAAACTTGTACATCATCGTCGTGGACCCAACACAGCAAAAACGTGCGGATGAAGGAATAAAAGCTTTATTCTTCCATTATCTTTTGTTACATTCGCAAAGGACGCTCATGGCCAAAGGTTAAAGATATCCTGATAAAGTTTTCTCCACGTGATTTTTCTTTTGGGGAGGGGGAAAACAAAGACCCTCAAAATTATCAAGAAAATAGCTATACTCAACTTGTATTTTATCTTTAACCTAATTAATGAAATAGAGCCCCTCATTCTTCTTTTCGAGACCATTGGAGCTCTCTGGTGTGTGTGGGGCAAATTTATTTTTTGTTTTATCTTCTACTTATAATCTTTTTCTGTTTTTTTTTTCAAAATAAAAAAAGGTAAAGAATTTATGATCTTTCATGTTTTTGAAAATTGAAAAAATTAGTATATGAATCGAAAATGTTACTTATAACCTTATATAACTATATATTTAAAAAAAAAATCATTTGGGCACTATATGCATAGCATGAAAGTTCTTGCTTATTCTTTTCTTTTTTTAATATCTATGTGTTTTAGTAACGGGGGTTTGACATTCATATAAATAAATCAAAATAAGTTAAATTGATTGTAATTAATATCTTCTTTCTTCTTTTTTCATATGTTATTGCCGGCGGCCTTTCAAAAGACCCAAAACCTCATGTACGAAATGGACTAAAGAAATGGAAAGAGGAATTAATCTATTGCACCTACCTAAGTTACTCTTTCAATTTCATGTTTCTACGCGAAGTTCAACTTGATATTAAAGGAGTTGGGATCGTGCAAAAAGATCACGGGCTCTCCTCTATTAACACCAAGGTCAAATTGCCATAAATTGGTGTGCCATAGCTTTGAGGTTTCTTATAACAATGAAATTTACCAAAAATCCTTTATAAACTGTGAACGGCATTTACATCAAATTGCTTTTTAATGTATTTTTAAAAAGCACTCTACCAAATACTATTTCTATTTCAAAAAACCCTTTTAAACCAAAAACTTTTGCATTTTATACATCCCCACGGTTGCTTGCAATTCGTATGCTCGTCACACGGCAACCCCTATTGGAGACTTACAAGGCCACATGGTTGGAGACAAATTTAGCTCTTATGCCACCACATTAAGCACTTCTGGGTCCACTTGGTCGGGTCTTTCGTCAAAACTAAGGCCAAGCAATTCATTAAGTTTAGTTTATGATTCAATTGCCTATTCTCTTTCTTTCATTTTGCATTTCATTGTGACTTTAATTGTGACTTTATGATTCAATTGCCTATTCTCTTTCTTTCATTTTTCTTTCATTGCTTTTGAATTGCCTATTCTCTTTCTTTCGTCAAAACTGTTAGGGAAATCCCTTATGATGTTTTGAAGATGACAAAATAAATCAAAGGCTACTAACGTGTTTAATGGTTAAGTAATAGACCATGCAGATGATAGAACATATAAAGGATATTGTCAAAGTCGAAGACGGACGGTAAGACTGAACGTAACACATGTCCAAAGTATATTTTGAAGATTTCCAGACTTACGTGTCAAAGTACGAAGGCGCGAGACTTTAGTGTCAAAGTTTGTTTCTACATCGAAGTCTGCCTACTCGACAAATTCTAGACGAACGTGAATGAAGAACTAGAAGACGGACTCTATCTTTGAAGCTGAACTTATTTAGTCTATATCAAGACCTTAAAGCTAAATCTGTTCAGAAGCAGAATATGTTCAGACTCAGATTGCAAAGTCTATCGCACTCAGACTCAGATTGTAAAGTCTATTGCTCTCAAACTTTACATCCAGATTCGACAGAACGTAACAAAAGCCCCGAAGATATAACGGCTAGTGATTTGGTTTGGATTCTACATCAAGATTGATTTGATTGACTCAATCTAATTGATTGACAATTGGATATTGAAGACAAGAACTTTCTATATGAAGAAGCTTTACTTATGGAAATCAAGATTCTGTTTATATGGGCGATCGGAATCAATTTGGGATTCTACCTCTATCACTCAACGGCTACCAAATCTTTTGAATACAGATCTGTCCAATGAGTATATTGGAAGACGCTCCTCAAGATGCTGTCCAACGGCTAGTTTGGAAGTGGAGGAGTATTTAAGGAGATGAAGGACTGATGAGCAAGTAAGAGACGGAGCGTAGAATTTATAATTCCAAAGTCTGAGCCACCTTCGATCAAACACTTGTCTTGTGAGCTTAAAAATTTGTGATCTTGAGAGAAATACCAAAAGAGTGACTTAGTGAGAATAATGTGATCTACTACTAAGTGTTTGCACTCAAAGTTGTAATCTCTTGTTGATTGCATAGTGGAATCCAGCCAAGAAGGTTGTTAGCGTGGGAGAGTGGACGTAGGCTTGATCTAAGCCGAACCACTATAAACCTTGTGTTCTTATTCTCTTCCCTGAACTCCTTTATTTTGTTCGTAGTTCTATTTAACTGCTAAAGTCTGATCTCGCTTAAAGTCTGCTGTTCTTCGGACTCAGTTTCAAAAGTCTGTTGTTATTCAGACTCAGGTTAAAAGTAAAGGTTTTCACTGCATTTTGCAGAATCTGTTTTTACACTTATTCACCCCCTCTAGGTGTTCATACTAGCACTTTCAATTGGTATCAGAGCCAAGTGCTCGGTTTATAAAAGTGTTTTTACTTTTGAGCTAAAGATCTTCTATGGCTAGTATGTTGGCACCAGGACTTATGGAAGGGCAAAGCAACACCAGGCCACCATATTTTGATGGAAAGGAATACAACGTGTAGAAGAAAAAGATGAAAGCATTCCTAAGATCGAGAGATCCCTTGCAATGGGAAGTTGTGGAAAAATGAATCAATTCCACTGCTGTGTCTACATCAAATAAGAATGGCAAAGACAAAGAAAGCAAACCCCCCGCTCCTATGTCTCGGACGGAGATGTCCAAAAGAGAAGCACTTGATGCAAAAGCCATTTATTCTTTATATTGCGCATTGTCTCTGCTGAATATAATAGAATCTCTTCATGTAAAACAGCAAAAGAAGTTTAGGATAGACTTCATGTTACATATGAAGGGACTGATCGTGTAAAAGAGACAAAAGTAAACTTCCTGCTCAGCAAATATGAATCCTTCAAGATGAAATAAGGAGAGTCAATTGGAGATATGTTCAGCCGCTTTACAGAAATTGTAAATGGTTTGGCGTATCAAGGTCATCCAATTTCTTCCCAAATGAAGGCCAACAAACTCTTGCGAGGTCTCTCAAAATATTGGAACCATGTCAAGACCTAAATCCGGGAAACTCAAATGATTATGCCACTCTCCGTTGATGAATTGATTGGCACTCTTCAATCTTACGAAGTGGAACAAATCAACGATGAAGATCCCGAAGAAATTCAAAAAGCTTAGTAGAAAAGGAAGGAAATTCGGTGGAAGAAGACAATACAAGAAGAATGGGCAGAAAAGAACCATGAAAGAAGATGACCAGCAAGGAAATATATGCCTGATGGCACATTCGAGAACGAGTCGACTCGAACTAGACTCGAGAATCGAGTCGCTCGGACACGGGACTCGAATCCGATGAGGAAATTGAGGTAAGCCATTCAAAAATTCCTATCAAAGTTTCAAAGTATATAAATGAGCTTTGCTTAAATCTCAAATCTTATCTTAAAAGGATCTCCGAACTTAAAAAGGAAAATTCTTAGCTTTGGCAACATGATCTTTCTCAAAAAGAAAAGTTTGAAATTTTGCAAAAAGATTTTCTACAAACAAAAGAAAGTCAAGATTTACTTGTCAAAGAAAATGATTCTTTAAAAAAGGAATTTTCAAATATTTCGACAAAATTTTCAAATGGTTCAAAAACATTAGAGCATATCCTTTCTATACAAGTACCTTACTATAATAAGTCGGGACTTGGTTTCAATAAGGAAAGTGATTCTCTAATTGATTTTCCTAAAGTCAAGGAGAAACTTAGACAAAGACCTCCAAAGGCATTTTACAAAAATCATTTTCGAAAAGTGTTTGTAAAACCTGTTGGTGGAAATGCCCTCAAGTGTTCAAATTGTGGAGACTTGAAACACTTTGAGAAAGAATGTCCTAAAGTCTCAAGACCTGTTAAGGAAGATTGGGTAAAAATAGCAAACTCTACTAACTCTCATGGACCCAAGAAAAAATGGGTACCAAAGAAAAGATGAGTTATTTTTGCAGGAAATAAAGGAAGAGAAGAAGGAGAGTTTGGTAAGAAATGTATTTTTTTTTTTATTCTCAATTTGGTTTGAGTACACAATTTAAAATTTCTCATTATGCTTGATATTCGATATATCCTTGGTTGATTCAAATTTTATAATGATCATATTCTTTGATTTGTTTTATTGAAGAAAGAATCGTGTGATTTATTTTTGTGATTCGTGCGTTGAGATTTGATTTAATACGTGTGATTATTTGAGATAATTCAGATTATTTTGTCTAATTTTATACTCTCAGATATAGTCATATTTTGCAAAGTGAAAATCTGCTTTACGTGATGATGCAAGATATTTTTAGATATTCAAGAATTTTATTCTCTCTATTTTTATCGTACTATGACTAAGTGAGAATTTCTTTTTTCAAAATATCATTGTGCATAATATTCTTTCTTTGAATACTTTGTTATGATGAATTAAGAAAGAATATTTGATTTCATATTTTGCTCTAATGTCATGAAAGGATCCAAATTGATGGATATCAAAAAGGGAAATGAGTTAATTGCAGGAAATTCAATAAGGCAAGAATGATTGCGAATCTACGCAAACTTTGGTACAATTAAAAAGGTATCTAATGCGAAGATTGGTAATGATTTTTTTTTTGGTATATTTCAAACATATACCTTGGGTAAGAGAATATTTTTTTTAATCATTCGGCCTTGCAAATTTCTACATGCATTTATCATGATGATTGCTTATCATTTATATTGCAAATATTTCTTCTCATAAATATAAGGCATTGCAATATTTTTTACTTGATTTGGCGCGTGATAGAAATATCATCTTTCTTTTTGCGAAATGATTCGATAATATATATCTGAGATTTATGCTCAAGGAAATCCATTTGATCTCGAAAAATATTATTGCATGTGCATGGATATTATTGCTATATTCTTAGAAGATATATTATATCTAGCAAGTTTGATCCGCAAATCGGAGGAAGGTATTACGTGACATTTTTTGCAAAGATTATTATCTATTATACAAGATTTTGCAGGTGACAATAGAATCTTCCATATGAAATTTGGAAAGCTTGATCAGAAAATTATGAAGATTCTGTACTATCTTTTGGAGGTTCAAAAATTCTATTCCTTGTGCAAAATTTTTTCTTATTGAGGAAATCCCTTATGCGTCGTACAAAAGGTTGAGTAGTTCTGAATTTTAATAATTGATAATTTTATGTATGCTATTCAATTATTTATTTGAAAAAGAAAGGGCATTATATATTATATGGATATTATTACAGCTTATTTGTGCAAAAAGTTTGTTAAGTTCATGTAGGTTGAATTCGAGAAGAGCTTTTGACTCGAATTTCAAAATGCAAGTGATCGTTGCGGATGTTGTTGCTACAAAGGGAATAATCGAAAAAATATTATGTTCAACGTGCACAAGCAACAATTAGTTTTATTCGCAAATATTGTCCTGATGACAAGGGGAGAAAACAAATCCAAGAGAAAGGAAAGAATCGTGATCATTTAAAAAAGGCAACAATTTGAGGGGGAGCTTTGATCAATTATGGAAAAATCTTTTTGAATTGATTGTGATCTTGATTATTATGGAATGAAGGAAAAGGTAAATGTGTTAGAACTTGTTAAGTTCTACAAAATCTGGTTAGTGCATCTTTTACTACCTTTTGTCATTAACAAATCTTTTATTGATATTATCATTTTATCATGACAAAATGGGTAAAGTGAATTTTATAATGCATCCATGATTTTCATTGAATATTTGCTAATATATATGATCGAAGTGAGCTATATTGCATTTACTTTATAAAAGCCGATTTTTGGAAATTATGCAAAACGCATTTGTTATCATTTTATACTATTTCTATTGTTATCGCTTTTTGATCATGACAAAAAGGGGGAGAGAATATAAATATGCATATGTGTTAATTGGTTGATATTATTGCATAATATTGAGCTGCGATTATTTTTCTATATATATTGTTATGCTCAATCTATTTGCTGTCTTCTGATTCAAATCACATTTTTTTGAATATCTAAAATTTGATGATTGATTTATCATTATTTTAAAAGTGTGATTATACATCTGCATATTCAGAGATTGTTTTGTCATCATCAAAAATGGGGAGATTGTTAGGGAAATCCCTTATGATGTTTTGGAGATGACAAAATAAATCAAAGGCTACTAACGTGTTTAATGGTTAAGTTATAGACCATGCAGATGATAGAACATGTAAAGGATATTGTCAAAGTCTGAAGATGGCCAAAGACTGAACGTAACACATGTCCAAAGTATATTTTGAAGATTTCCAGACTTCTGTGTCAAATTCTGAAGACTGCTAGACTTTAGTGTCAAAGTCTGTTCTACATCAGAAGTCTGCCTACTCTGACAAATTCTAGACTGAACGTGAATGAAGAACCAGAAGACGGACTCTATGCTGAAGCTGAACTTATTCAGACTATATCAAGACCTTAAAGCTAAATCTGTTCAGAAGCAGAATATGTTCAGACTCAGATTGCAAAGTCTATCGCACTCAAACTCAGATTGTAAAGTCTATTGCTCTCAGACTTTATATCCGGATTCGACAGTACGTAACAAAAGCCCCGAAGATATAACGGCTAGTGATCTAGTTTGGATTCTACATCAAGATTGATTTGATTGGCTCAATCTAATTGATTGACAATTGGATATTGAAGACAAGAACTTTCTATACGAAGAAGCTTTACTTATGGAAACCAAGATTCTGTTTGTATGGGTGATCGGAATCAATTTGGGATTCTACCTCTATCACTCAACGGCTACCAAATCTTTTGAATACAGATTTTTCCAATGGGTATATTGGAAGACGATCCTCAAGATGCTGTCCAACGGCTAGTTTGGAAGTGGAGGAGTATTTAAGGAGATGAAGGACCGATGAGCAAGTAAGAGACGGAGCGTAGAATTTATAATTCCAAAGTCTGAACCACCTTCGATCAAACACTTGTCTCGTGAGCTTAAACATTTGTGATCTTGAGAGAAATACAAAAGAGTGACTTAGTGAGATAGTGTGATCTACTACTAAGTGTTTGCACTCAAAGTTGTAATCTCTTGTTGATTGCATAGTGGAATCCAGCCAAGAAGGCTGTTAGCGTGGGAGAGTGGACGTAGGCTTGATCTAAGCCGAGCCACTATAAACCTTGTGTTCTTATTCTCTTCCCTGAACTCCTTTATTTTGTTCGTAATTCTATTTAACTGTTAAAGTCTGATCTCGCTCAAAGTCTGCTGCTCTTCAGACTCAGTTTCAAAAGTCTGTTGTTATTCAGACTCAGGTTAGAAGTAAAGGTTTTCATTGCATTTTGCAGAATCTATTTTTACACCTATTCACCCCCTCTAGGTGTTCATACTAGCACTTTCAAAAACTAAGGCCAAACAATTCATTAAGTTTAGTTTATGATTCAATTGCCTATTCTCTTTCTTTCATTTTGCTTTTCATTGTGACTTTACCTGTGAAGATGCACGATTGCCAAGTTAAAAAGGCCCATTTCACCTCTAGTCAATCCGTGACAAATGGTGTCAATTATTGGGTACAATACCTGAATGAAGATAATATTAGGTACTATTGCGTAACTTCCCTTAAAATATATTATGAAACTATACCTATTTGTTGAAATAATTTTTTCTATCATATAAGTTTTATTTGTAGTTCAATTTGCAATGTTAGAACTCATTATATAATAAGATATTTGTAATTAAATTGGAGACTTTAACAATGTTTCTCAAGTTTTTTTCATACTTTGAGTTACAAAAAAAAATTAATTTTTATTTGGAGACAAAAAAGTCATATGGTTAAACAACAACTTACTAAACCTTCTAAAACCTCTACTACTACTTAACGAAAGCTTTTGAACTTTTATTTGGAGAAAAAGAAAGACTCCCTCTCATTAATTTTTTTTATACCAAGGATCCCTCGGAGCCCCCTTTCACTTACACTAGTCGGCTTACACAAGTCGAGTTCACACCGCCCGTCGGTGCCTAGTGGCACCGTCGGACGTCGTGCCGAGCACTATTTAGACGTTAGTACCTCAGGGGAGGCTGGCCCATAACTTGAACACTCAGGGCCCCCCACTTAAGTTATGTTAGCAATGTAGGGATTCGAACTCTCGACCTCAGTAGTGAGGGAGAGAACTCATACCAACACAACTTTCAATGGTTAGGTCTCCCTCTCATTAAATTATACACACTAAATGTCCAAAAATCTATTGGTTTAGTATAACTAATTAGATAAGATTGGATTATAATGATAGATAAATATTTATTTTTCTAGCATTAAAAGTTAATAATGATGATGGACACTATCCTTATAGCTAGTGATTAAGTGCCCCCTGTAAAAGAACTGAGGAATTTTGGAATGAGAATTCTGTCGTTCATTGCCACAAAAACGCAACATATATACAAGAAGATATAGCTATCAAACAATCTCCTAATAAGGCTAAACTACCAAAAATACAAGGACAACACAATAAAAAAGATATATACACAAAACTTCCTAAGTAAACGGCCTAAATAAAAGCATATCACAGCTGCGCATATCACAGCTGCCTTTCCAATATATTTGCCTGTCCAATACCCCCCTCAAGTTGGAGCATGAAGATCTCAAATGCCCAACTTGCAATGAAGAAAGTTAAATTGATCCTTTCCCAATGCCTTTGTGAAGATATCAGCTAGCTACATTGAACTACGTACGTAATCTGTTTGAATGTTACCATTAAGTATCTCATTACGAATAAAATGACAATCCACTTCAATATGCTTGGTACGCTCATGATAAACGGGATTGGCAGCTATATGTAAAGCTGCCCTTGTCGCAATACAGTTGCATAAGTTGAGAATGTGCCACACCAAGAGAATCCAATAATCCTTTTAAACACTTAAGTTCACAAACTGTAGTACTCATAGACTTGTATTCAGCTTCAACGGATGAGCGAGACACTATCTGTTGCTTCTTAGTCTTCCATGAGATAGGTGATTCTCCCAAAAGAACAAAGTAACCAATCAAAGATCGTCTCATCAAAGGACAACTAGCCTAGTCAGAATCGCAGTAAGCAAACAATTTGAGGTCACAATTGGCACGCAACATAATACCTTGACCTGGATTTCCTTTCAAATAAAGCAAAACTCTCACAATTGCCTACCAATGAGCTTTCTTTGGCCGCTGCATGAACTGTGCAAGAATATGTACACAGTAAGACAATTCAGGTCGAGTTATTGTTGGATAAATAAGTTGACCCACTAGGCACCTATACTGAGCAGGGTTGTCTACATCATCACTCTCAGTAAGGGCCAACTTGTGATTTTGTTCAAGAGGAGTTTTAGCCGGCTTGAGACCCAGCAATCTGACCTCAGAAATCATATCAACGCATACTCACATTGACACAAGAAAATACCATCTGAGTTTCTCGCCACTTCAATCCCCAAGAAAAATTTCAGCTTCCCCAAGTCTTTCATATGAAAACGACTTAAATAGTTCTTGAACTTTTGCACATCGGAAATATCATTACTAGAGATAATGAGATCATCAACATAAATAAGCACATTCAATTGAGCAGTTCCAACTCTAAAAGTGAACAAGGAGTAATCTGAATATGATTGCTGAAATCATAAGCTTTCAAAGATGCTGCCAATTTTGCAAACCAACATCTAGGTGCTTGCCACAAACCGTATAGAGATTTCTGAAGTCTACATACCTTCCTTGACGATTGAGAGTCAAATCCAGGTGGCATCTTCATGTAAACCTCTTCCTCTAAATCGCCATGTAAGAAAGCATTTTGAACGTCCATCTAATGAAGTTCCTAATTCTTTGCAGCCGCAACGGCGAGAAAGGTGCGTACAGTGCACATTTTTGCAATAGGAGCAAAAGACTCCGATAATCTATGCCTTCAACTTGTTTATTTCCTAGTATCACCAACCGTGCCTTGTATCGTTCAACGCTTACATCAGAATTGTACTTAATTTTGTACACCCACTTGCTCCCAATTGCTTTCTTCCCAGGCGGCAAATTTTCGACTATCCATGTGCCATTATCTTCTAAAGCTTGTATTTCTTTACTTATGGCCTCTCTCCACCGTTCATCTCTAATTGCTTCCGCATAAGAGTTTGGTTCATGTCTTGTAGTAATTGCTGCCAAGAAACACCGGTGTTGCACATAAAATTTTTTATAACTCACATAACGTGCTATAGAATAAGGCATACCTGAGGAATCAGATCGGGCGGATGAGCATGTCGAGGGGCTTATTCTGATGGCGTTTGTCACATAATCTTTCAAATGAATAGATGGTTGCTTGACCATTTGTCCCCTGCCTAGTTGCTCTTCCACAACTTCACTTCTTTCCACGTTTTCATTGTTTGTGTGGATCAATTCCTCCATTTCATAATTCACCTCATTTTCTCTATCTACACTTTCGGCGTGCTCTACTCTCAAGTCACTTTTTAAATCATCAACGTCATCACCCAACTCCATAACTCTATTTTTAATGAGTTCATCACTTACTGTTTTCTCATCAGCATATGGAAATTCTGTTTCAACAAACACTACATCTCTTGATACAAAGTATTCACCAGTTTCTAAATCATAATCTCCACCCCTTCTTTCCCAACGGATAACCAACAAAAACACATCGACGACTTTTACTAGCAAATTTATCTTTATCCTGATTCTGATTATGCGCATAGCACAAACAACCGAAAATCCGAATATGTTTGTAAGAAGGAGGTTGGCCAAAAATAATCTCATATGGGGTTTTACCATTCAATAATATAGACGGAGTCCTGTTAATCAAATACCCAGCTGCAAGTACACATTCTCCCCAAAATTCTATGGGTAAATTTGCTTGGAAACGCAAAGCTCTTGCAACATTAAGGATATGGCGATGCTTTCTTTCCACTCGGCCATTTTGTTGAGGTGTTCCAACACAAGAAGTCCGATGCAATATCCCATGTTCATCAAAATGTTCTTTCAAACACAAAAATTCACTTCCGTTATCACTTCTAACGATTTTCACATTTTTCTTGAATTGGCATCTAACCATCGCAATAAACTTCCTAAGAACACAATCCACTTCATTTTTTCCATTTAGCAAATATATCCACACAGCACGAGAGTAATCATCAACAATTGTCAAGAAATAAATTGCTCCACATGAAGCTGGAACTCTATAAGGTCCGCACAAATCACACTGTATTAATTCAAAACAATCTTTAGCTTTATTGTCACTAGAAAAGAAGATCTCTCTTGTTTGTTTTGCTCTAAAACAAACCTCACAAGTTTTATTGGTTTTCCTAACCATTTTGCCAGCTTCTGGAATTAACTCCACCACCTTAGAAGAAGGATGACCCATTCTTTTATGCCAAAGCTCAAAGGATTCCATATCAGCCACCATGCAAGCACGTATTGAAGTCACTCCCTTGAGAAAGTAAAGCCCCTCACGTTCCTCACCCGCTCCAATCAGGTTCCTCGAATTTAGGTCATGTATAGCACATATTTTGTTAGTGAGTTGAATAACCAAATTTGAATCATTAAGAAGTTGTGATACGGAAATCAGATTGCATTTCAAATTGGGCACAAAAAGAACTCAACGCAATTTCAAATCTCTTCCAAGCAACACGGTTCCTTCTTTCATTGCCATGGTCTTTTCTCCATCAGGTAACTCGACTGAGCATGGCATAATGTCACGCAATTCTCTCAAAAATGCTAACGTTCCTGTCATATGGTGGGAAGCTCCTATGTCAATAATCCAAGGAAAAAATACTTGTCAGCCTCTCATGGGCACCATTCTGATGAGAACTTAACATTCCCAATAAAGTTGCCCACTGCTCATCATTCAATCCACTAAGACCGTTTCAATCTGAATCCGTCACAACTCCTCACCCACCATCAACTCCAGTTGCCTGTGAGATGTTGGCATGAGCACCACCTCCCTTGTTACGTCCACCTTTATTACTACGCTTTTGACCACTACCTTGTCCAGTAGAGGTTCCACGTGGTCTATTACCCCACCTGTGGCACCCCCCGACTCGCCTAAGGTCGCCACAGGTACTTATCGCAATGCCTAATGAACACTAGATAACATCTCTTAGTAAAAGCGTTGTAGTTCATGGGCATTTTTTTTTTTTTTGAAAGCGGTCCCGGCGCAACTTATTAGCGGAAGCATAATTTGATATCACCATCTCTCCCTCCAACAATCATGACACGATGCACACCAACTATACATCATATGAAAAGATGAAGCCGAGCCACTTTTATTTACATATATATTTTCAAGATGGATTTCACGGGTTGGTACAATCAAAAGAAAGGCCAAGATTTTCATCTAGACTCGGCCACAACCCAAAAAGACAACTCGACCCTATGTCTATCCCATGTATGATCCTCCATCTACAAGTGGCGGCTATGTCCAAAAAGTGTCATTAGCTCTCTACCCCTCACGCGGCCATCACACCCATCCTGGCGTGTCGGGCGGTGGTGGTGGCAACATCCCCCTAAACTCTCCATCTCGGCGGATATGAACCGACGTAAACTCCCGAATGGTGGGCCCCCAGCCTGTGCCCACCTCGTACATGACCAACACTCGCACTCGCACAAACGTCGACCCCGGGGATGGTAACGCAATCGATCTCCGTACAATCTACCTCCACATCAGATGGGAGGCCATAGAAGGTGCCCCCGCGTGACGGTAAGGAGCGGCATCTTTCTAATATGAAATGTTGGTCCCCGAAGGGGTGAGTACAACCACTCAGCAGGTAAAGGACCAATGAACCACTCAATGCATCACACAATACAACATATCAATCATAGCATAGTACATGTCATCCATGCATCCAAGCATAACTTACCTTGCAGCCATGCATATGTCATCACACCATATGTACATACATCCTCATGTACTCATCATCATCATGTCACATACATATCATCATGCCATAGGTGATCATCATCATGTCACACACATATCATCATGCCATGGGTGATCATCATCATGTCACACACATATCATCATGCCATGGGTGATCATCATCATGTCACACACATATCATCATGCCATGGGTGATCATCATCATGTCACATACATGTCATCATGCCACATATCCATACATATGTCATCACATCTCATGCGCATGATTCAATTTCAACTTTTATCTTTAAATTTGATGTGGTGATCATCATCATGTCACATACATGTCATCATGCCACATATCCATACATATGTCATCACATCTCATGCGCATGATTCAATTTCAACTTTTATCTTTAAATTTGATGTGGTGATCATCATCATGTCACATACATGTCATCATGCCACATATCCATACATATGTCATCACATCTCATGCGCATGATTCAATTTCAACTTTTATCTTTAAATTTGATCACCACATCTCTCTTTCCCGGGACCAGCAATTGCGTCCCACACTTCACCACTCGCACCCCATCCTGGCATCGTGAGAACCCTCCGGCACACATCACCGGGCATCCGGCACCCCCACTTTCCGGGCATCTCGCATCCCAACCGGCATCACGAGGCACTCCCCCCGGCACTCCTCCGGGCTTCCGGCGCCCAACCATTCCGGGCATCTCGAAACTCCCGAGGGCATCCGGCATGTATCTCAATACATCCGGTCATCCGGCACCCCCCATCCCGGGCATCCTGACACTCCCAGGGCATTATCGGCCGCCACTAAAATTTCCTCATTCACCACGATTCATGTTTACCACTTTATGTCTCAAATTCAGCATGGCACACGATGTAATGGCAAACAAGATCACTTTCATCATTTTAATTCTTTTATATGCATTTCCAATCATCATCATACATGCAGCAAGATACAACCACTAATGACAATATAATTCATGAGATCCACACAATTTAGAATAGTCCATATATCATGCCTTTTTGAGATTTACTAAATTTCCGGCTTGCACAATTTAGGAAAACATTTAAATTAAATAACCATATGATTCTCAAAAATCATGAAATCAAGACATGTAATAGACAAGACAATAAGATAACAAATTCATGAAGAACACATGCCCAAAAGAGTTCCACACAAGAAGGTATAACTCACACAGACACAACATGCAATTTCGGATGAAGTCAGATTGCGCAGTTTTTGAAATAATTCGATTAAAATAACCAAATGACCTCCGAAAATTATGAAATTTTACCAGGTAATATTTAATACGCTAAAATAGATTTTTCATGAAGACATTTATGCCAGATTCGTTCTAGATCATTTTCTATAGACGTCCGAAGCTCCTGATTCTAACACTGCAACGTTCAGTGTAACTATCTCCGAAATATCGAGATTTCACTCACTTATCCTTCTTTTTTTCCTCTGAAATTTGGATATGTTTTGCTTCAAGAGGTCCCCTACAACTTTCATTAAGGGATCTAGGCGAAATTTCCAAATAATAGTCACCATATGGGTCCAAGAAGTCTCGGGTGTCCAGTACCGTGTTTTCCAGATTTACCGTCTTCAAGAGAAAGTCGATTCACTAGGCTACACTTGCTCATTTTACCTCAAATTTGAGTATATTAGTACTTAGGATGTTCTTTACAAGTTTCATGAAGAAGTAGAAGAGAAATTCTCGGTAAAAATCGACATGCAACCCACAAAACTACCTAAAGGTCAGTAAAGTAGTTCCAGATCTAGTGTCTTCGTAGGAAGAGGGTTTTACCCCTTAAATCTCACTAATTTTGTCCCAAATTTTAGTATGTTATATTTTAAGATGTTTTCTACAACTTTCATGAAGGAATCGAAGTCAAAATCCAACTCGAAACATGGATGCAAGCCTCCACAAGATTCTGGGTCGGGCGGTATATACGAAATCAGCAAGCCTTTACAAGAACAAGTCACACTCTAACTTCGGTTTTGCCTATCCTAACATCCGAGATCTACCACCAACGAATCACACATGCAAGACACACATGCAAGAGTGGAAATCGATCCTAACTTGCCTCTAAGATCAAGCGGACAGCGGCACACGGACGGCACACCGGCGACGGACGGACGGACGGCGTGCGGGCGGCGACGGGCGGACGAACGGCGAGCTCCTTCCTCTCCTCCCTCTCGGCTCCTCTCTCTCGCAACTCACTCTCTCTCTCAGCTTGGCCGAAACCTCCACCGGCCACTCTCTCTCTCCCTTTTGTTTTCCCTAAGCCACAATGATTAGTAGCTACCCTTGATAGCCAATGCATGAAGCCCTCCTCTTGCCACTTGGCATTTTGAGAGAGACACATGGCCTTCTCCATGCAAAGATGGGCCTCATTCTCGGTTGGGCTTTGGGCCAGCAAATGGACCGGTCGACAGCCTCTCCTTGGCTCCAATGGGCCGGCCATTTGGCCCACCAAAATCCATACTCTTGGGCCTAAGGCCCCAACCTAATTAAACCCACAATTTCACTTTCAATTATTCATCTTTAATTCTTTCTTTTATAGGTCTTAAATTTTAAATTTCACATAGCCAAGGATAAATCATTCTTATTAATTTATCCTATAATACTAATTTAAAAACTCATGAACACAAGCATATATCACTTAGTCTTAAGAGGAGACTAATGGCTAAAGCATAAAACTTAGGAAAATTTCGTTACCTAATTATGGGCTTTAATACACCTTAGAGCTTGTCTTGAATTTTTGGGACGCCACACCACCATTCTGGATATCCTATTAGTTGGAAACAACTTTCAGCATCATGTCCCTCTTGGTTGCAATCATAACAAAACGGGATTTTATCTTTATCCCCCCTTGAATTTTGACCACCTGCCCATATTGCAAAACTCATGGGATTGCCTCTTTCATCTTTGGTTCGTGTCATAGTTCACACTCGCTCTTGCTGAACAACCATAGCATAGTCACGATTTAGATTAGGCAAAGGTTCAGTGCTCAAAATATCAGTGCGCACTGTTCCATATCCTTCTTCATCTAAGCCCATCAAAAGCTGATGAACTCTCTCTTCTTCACGATTTCTTTCCAATTCAATGGTTAAATTGCATATGGAACCTGTACAAACACACACTGGTATCTGATCATAGTTATTTATTTCATCCCACAAGATTTTGAGTTTACCGAAATAGGACACGATGGGTTGACCATCCTCCCTACAATTGGCCAAATCCGATCTTAGTTGCTACATCCGTGGACCATTCCCAATTGAGAATCTCTGTTTGATATCTTCCCACAAATCTTTCACGTTCTCCATGTGAGAGATAGTCGAGCGAAATGTCAGTTCAATGGTATTAAACACCCAAGAAACCAACATGGAATTAACCGTCCACCAATCTTCAAGTTCTAGCGAATCATCTGCTGGTTGCTTGACAGATCCATCAATAAAACCATATTTCTTCTTGGCTCATAATGCAGTCCGCATAGCTCATGCCCATTCTTCATAATTCTCGCCCTTCAACTGAACTTGGGTAATCAGGTTATCCGGGTAGTCATTCGAATTCAATGTGTAAGGGCTAGAAGTTTTCTTGTCTGTTCCAGAACTCTCCTCACCTTTTTTTCCATCAGCCATGGCTTTGATACCATGTAAAAGAACTGAGGAATTTTGGAATGAGAATTCTGTCGTTCATTGCCACAGAAACGCAACATATATACAAGAAGATACAACTATCAAACAATCTCCTAATAAGGCTAAACTACCAAAAATACAAGGACAACACAATAAAAAAGGTATGTACACAAAACTTCCTAAGTAAACGGCCTAAATAAAAGCATATCACAGCTGCCTTTCCAAAATATTTGCCTTTCCAATACCCCCTACTGAATGGACATGATTTTACCCTATCCACCGTAATGGTATAAAGTCCAAGTCCTAGTAGAAACGATTGGGACCGTCGTATGATCATCACCATAATTGATAATAATGGGGAGGGAGGGAGGGAGATTTCCTCAAAAAATTGAGAGAGAGAGAGAGAGAGAGAGAGAGAGAGAGAGAGAGAGAGAGAGAGAGAGAGAGAGAGAGAGAGAGAGATTTCATATTCATCTTCCTCAAACACTCGAATTGTTTACACTACTTTTAAGAACGAACCATGTTGGAGATTGTGATTGACTGTTTGTAGATTGATTGATTTAGTGAATCGGAAGTTTTAGTAAATAGGAAATTTAAAATTTTTTGTACGTTGTTTCCTTTTATTCTCTTCCATTCTTGCACTATAAATGTATTAATTTGCTTGTATACAAATTAATGAATATACAATAAAATTCCTCCATTTCTCTTCTATTTATTGTCATGGTATTAGAGCAGATACTCCTGGTTATCTTCTGCACTTTTTGAATTGCCACCGCTTCATCTTCTGGGCTGTTGTTGCACCATCCTCACCTGTGAAACAGACTAGCAAATCGGTTAGGAATTCAACTCTTTTTTGGGTACCATGACAAAGAATATTGAGAGCTCTTCAACAGAGGGAACACCCACCTCAAATCCGATTGTCCCCTCTGGAGAAGAAACTCTTTCGGGAAGATTGGCTCCTACGATGGGCCAGATCCCTAGCCCAACACAGTGGCCCGCGAATTTCCCACCAGTTAATTGGTATAAGTGGGCTACTGGGCCAGGACATATGTGGACACAGTACCTATATGGACCCATGCCGTCTATAATAGGCCCCACTGAAGCATCAGGCCAGATGAAGTTGGGTCAGGGATTCACATTTGTGCCGGGCCAAGGATACGAAGCTATCCCGGGTCAAGGGACGAATCCCTACCCGGGATTTCAATCCAAATCCACGCCGCCAGGTCAGGAACCTAGATCCATGCCGGGTCAAGGGACGAATCCCTACCCGCATTTCAACCCGAATACATGCCGCCCCTTTTTCCGATCATCAGCGGCGGCCGGCTTGAACCCGACGACCCACTTTACACATCGTCGGCGGATGGCCCCGAACTACGCCTCATCAGCAACCAACTTACCGGACCGGAAACTTACTCGTCGTGGGCTCGTGATCTTCGGCGGGCTCTGGTGACGAAGGACAAGGATGGCTTCCTCGACGGAGCCGTCCCGTTCTCGACCGACGAACACCTCCAGTGTCTCTGGCGGAAGTGCAACCAATTGGTTCGCACCTGGATCGGCAACACGCTCGCTCCCGACGTCGCCGCTAGACTGCCATCCACTGAGGACTCCAAGCAAGATCTGGGACAACATCAAGGAGATGTACGGCCGGCTCGACCGAGCACAGCTCTTCAGCATCACGCAAAGCTAGACGGAATTGAAGCAAGGGAACCTCTCAGTTACCGCTTGCTTCAACCGTCTCTCCACTTTGTGGAACGAACTGGAGTCAGCCGAGGAGCGTCTCCAAGGACCCGAAGCCACACTAAAGCAGTATAGAGACATGCGGGAAGGGAAAAGAGCACACAATTCTTACTCATCCTCAACAACTCTTACTCGGCCTTCCGATCTCAGATTCTCGCCATGGAACCATCGCCGCCACTCGGACGTATCTATCGGCTCACCGTCCAAGAAGAAAGTCAGCGCCTTGCCACAGCCGAACACGCCCGAGGGGGAGAAGGGATGAGCCTTGCAGTTTTTCCGTCCGGCGTGGGTGTGGCACCCCGAAGCGCCAAGGTCACCATAGACTTACCAAAGAAGAACCTTAGTTCCTAGGCTTTTTTTTTTTTTTTTTTTTTTTGAAACGGTCCCGGCGCAACTTATTTGCGGAAGCATAATCAAGCTCTACAGACTCTCCCTCCCAACAATCATGATACAAATGCACACCACTAAACACAACATAAGAAAAGATGAAGCCGAGCCACTTTTATTTACGTATTTTCAAGATGGATTTCACGGGTCGGTACAATCAAAAAGAAAGGCCAAGATTTTCATCTAGACTCGGCCACAACCCAAAAGAGACAACTCAACCCCTATGTCTATTTCGTGTATGATCCTCCATCTACAAGTGTCGGCTATGTCCAAAAAAGCTCCTGCAGCTCCTCACGCACGGGCCCTCACACCCATCTCGGTGCATCGGGCGGTGGCGGTGGCAACATCCCCCGCATCACTCCGTCTTGACGAACGTGAATAGATATGAACTCTTGAATGACAGGGCCCTCAGCTAGGCCCACGTCATACATCACTACGGCGCGAATCCGAATGAATGTAAGACCGGGGATAGTAGGCCAGTCGATCTCCGCACACTCGACCTCCACATCCGAAGGAAGGCCGTAAAAGACGTCCCGCGTGACAGCAGGGAGCGGCATCCTTCTAATCTGAAATGTTGGTCCCCGAAGGGGTGAGTACAACCACTCAGCAAGTAAAGGACCAATAAACCACTCAATACATCACACAATACGATCATAGCATAACCCATGTCATTCAAGCATCCATGCATAACTTACCATGCAGCCATGCATATGTCATCACATCTCATGTACTCATCATCATGTCACATACATATCATCATGCCATAGGTGATCATCATCATGTCACATACATATCATCATGCCTTAAGTGATGATCATCATGTTACATACATATCATCATGCCATAAGTGATCATCATCATGTCACACATCCATATGTATGTCATCACATCTCATGTACTCATCATCATGTCACATACATATCATCATGCCATAGGTGATCATCATCATGTCACATACATATTATCATGTCACATACATATCATCATGCCATAGGTGATCATCATCATGTCACACATCCATATGTATGTCATCACATCTCATGTACACATCATCATGTCACATACATATCATCATGCCATAGGTGATCATCATCATGTCACACATCCATATGTATGTCATCACATCTCATGTACTCATCATCATCATACATGCAGCAAGATGCAACCACTAATGACAATGTAATTTATGGGATCCACACAATTTAGAATAGTCCATATATCATGCCTTTTTGAAATTTACTAAATTTCCAGCTTGTACAATTTAGGGAAATATTTAAATTAAATATCCATATGATTCTCAAAAATCATGAAATCAAGACATGTGATAGACAAGACAATAAGAAAACAATTTCATGAAGAACACATGCCCAAAAGAGTTCCCACACAAGAAGGTATAACTCACACAGATACAGCATGCAATTTCGGATGAAATCAGATTGCGTAGTTTTTGAAATAATTCGATTAAAATAACCAAATGACCTCCGAAAATTATGAAATTTTACCAGGTTATAGTTAAGACACTAAGATAGATTTTTCATGCAGACATTTAGGCCAGACTCGTTCTAGATCATTTTATATAGACGTCCGAAGCTCCTGATTCTAGCACCGCAACGTTCAGTATAGCTATCTCCGAAATATCTAGTTTTCACCCACTTATCCTTCTTTGTTTCCTCTGAAATTTGGATATGTTTTGTTTCAAGAGGTCCCCCACAACTTTATTTAAGGAATCTAGGCGAAATTTCCAAATATTAGTCACCATATGGGTCCAAGAAGTCTCGGGTGTCCAGTACCGTGTTTCCAGATTTACCGTCTTAAAGAGAAAGTCGATTCACTAGGCTACACTTGCTCATTTTACCTCAAATTTGAGTATGTTAGTCTTTAGGATGTTCTATACAAGTTTCATGAAGAAGTCGAAGAAAATTCTCGGTAAAAATCGACATGCAACCCTCAAACTACCAAAAGGTCAGTAAAGTAGTTCCAGATCTAGTGTCTTCGTAGGAAGAAGGTTTTACCCCGTAAATCTCAACCATTTTGTCCCAAATTTTATTATGTTGTAGTTTAGATTTTTCTACAACTTTCATGCAGGAATTGAATTCAAAATCCAACTCAAAACATGCATGCAAGCCTCCACAAGATTCTGGGTCGGGCAGTATATACGAAATCAGCAAGCCTTTACAAGAACAAGTCACACTCTAGCTTCGGTTTTGCCTATCCTAACATCCGAGATCTACCACCAACGAATCACACATGCAAGACACACATGCAAGAGTGGAAATCGATCCTATCTTGCCTCTAAGATCAAGCGGACAGCGGCACACGGACGGCACACCGGCGACGGACGGACGGACGGCGTGCGGGCGGCGACGGGCGGACGAACGGCGAGCTCCTTCCTCTCCTCCCTCTCGGCTCCTCTCTCTTGCAACTCACTCTCTCTCTCTCTCTCTCAGCTTGGCCGAAACCCTCCACCGGCCACTCTCTCTCTCCCTTTTGTTTCCCCTAAGCCACAATCATTAGTAATGATTAGTAGCTACCCTTGATAGCCAATGCATGAAGCCCTCCTCTTGCCACTTGGCATTTTGAGAGAGACACATGGCCTTCTCCATGCAAAGATGGGCCTCATTCTCGGTTGGGCTTTGGGCCAGCAAATGGGCCGGTCGACAGCCCCTCCTTGGCTCCAATGGGTCGGCCATTTGGCCCACCAAAATCCATACTCGTGGGCCTAAGGCCCTAACCTAATTAAACCCACAATTTCACTTTCAATTATTCATCTTTAATTCTTTCTTTTATAGATCTTAAATTTTAAATTTCACATAGCCAAGGATAAATCATTCTTATTAATTTATCCTATAATACTAATTTAAAAACTCATGAACACAAGCCTATATCACTTAGTCTTAAGAGGAGACTAATGGCTAAAGCATAAACCATAGGCAATTTCATTACCTAGCTATGGGCTTTAATACACCTTAGAGCTTGTCTTGAATTTTTGGGATGCCACAATTCTCCCCTCCTTAGAGAATTTCGTCCTCGAAATTAGACACCACTCGTGCCTTCTCGAAACAAGTAAGGGTACTTTCCTTCATATGATCTTCACTTTCCCATGTGGCTTCCTCCATACCATGATGTCGCCATAATACCTTAACCAATGGAATCTTCTTAGTCCTAAGAATTTGTTCCCTTCGATCCAATATCTGTACAAGCTCCTCGATGTACCTCACTTTCTCATCCACTTTGATGGCTTCATGATCGAGTATGTGACCAGGATCCAGCTGGTACTTCCTCAACATCGATACATGAAACACATCATGCAAATTTCCCAACTTAGGAGGCATCGCTAAACGATAAGCTACATCCCCTATCCTTTCAAGTATCTCAAAAGGTCCAACAAATCTAGGGCTTAACTTACCCTTCATTCCAAATCGAGATATTCCTTTCATTGGAGATACTTTCAAGAATACATGATCTCCCACACTAAATTCTAAAGGCCTTCTACGCTTATCTGCGTAGCCTTTCTGTCTATTATGAGCTGTTTTAAGTCTTTCCCTGATAATTTCAACAGCCTCAGTGGTAACTTGTACCAATTCAGGTCCTGTCAGTTTCTTTTCACCTACTTCATTCCAATAGACATGAGTCCTACATCTCCTCCCATATAATGCTTCATAGGGAGCCATGCCTATACTTTTCTGAAAACTATTATTATAAGCAAACTCCACCAAATGCAATCTTTCATCCCAATTTCCTTTGAAATCAATTGCACAAGCCCTCAACATATCTTCTAATGTGTGGATTACTCTCTCTGTTTGTCCATCTGTTTGAGGATGAAAAGCAGTACTAAACTGAAGTTTAGTTCCTAAGGCAATTTGAAGACTCCGCCAAAAGTTCGAAGTAAATCTCGAATCCCGATCTGAGGCAATAGTTACTGGAACACCATGTAAGCGTACCACTTGACTTACATATATATATATATCCGCATATTTGTCCATTGGGTAGTCCATGCGAACCGCTAGGAAATGAGCAGACTTAGTTAAACGGTCCACTATAACCCAGATAGAGTCATGACCACTTGATGTCCTTGGCAATCCTTGCACAAAGTCCATTGTTATATGTTCCCATTTCCATTCTGGTATGTCTAACGGTCTCAAGAGTCCTGCGGGTTTGCGATGTTTCGCCTTTACTTGTTGACACGTCAAACATTGAGAAACGTACTTAGCCGTATCTGCTTTCATACCATTCCACCAAAATTGCTGACGTAAATTTCTGTACATCTTTGTACAACCTGGATGAACACTGTAATTACTCTTATGTGCCTCCGACAAAATTTCCTTCTTTACTTCTTCATTGTCAGGAACACAAAGTCGTCCTTGACATCTTACCACCCCATCTTCAGAAATTTGGAATTCTGGTCTTTTTCCTAAAGACACTGCATTTCTCACTTTCAAAATTTCCGGGTCAGATTCTTGTAATGTCTTAACTTTTTGAATAATTTTAGGTTCAATTCTCAATGCACTAAGCATACCAGTAAGACAATTCATTTCCAATTTAAACTCTGAGTCTGCTACGGACTCTAATAAGCTCCATTCCGCCATTCTTAAACTAGCCATCTCCATAGCTGACTTACGGCTAAGAGCATCCGCTACTTTATTTGCCTTCCCTGGATGGTATTGTATCTCGTAGTCATAATCCTTTAACAACTCCATCCACCTCCTTTGTCTCATGTTCAACTCTTTTTGTGAGAATAGATACTTCAAGCTCTTATGATCCGTATAAATCTCAAATTTTTCCCCATATAAATAGTGTCTCCATATCTTCAAAGCGAATATTATGGCTGCTAATTCTAAATCATGCGTTGGGTAGTTCAATTCATGGGGCTTTAATTGTCTGGATGCATAGGCTATGACCTTGCCATGCTGCATCAGAACACATCCCAGTCCTTTGTGAGATGCATCACTATACATTGTAAAACCATCCGATCATGTTGGTATAGTCAAGATTGGAGCCGAGGTCAATTTTCTTTTAAGCTCCTAGAAACTCCTTTCACAATCTCCATTCCATTCAAATTTCACGTTCTTTCGAGTCAATTTAGTTAAAGGACCTGCCAATCGTGAAAATCCTTCAATAAACCTCCTATAGTAACCAGCCAAACCTAAGAAACTCCGTATTTCAGTAGGTGTTGTCGGTCTTGGCCAATTTATTACCATTTCAACTTTCGCCGGGTCCACTGCAATTCCTCCTCTTGACACCACGTGCCCTAAAAATATTATCTGGTCTAGCCAGAATTCACACTTGCTAAATTTGGCATACAGCTTTTGATCTCTCAGAGTTTGCAACACTATCCTCAAGTGTTGTTCATGCTCTTTAGGCCCTTTCGAATACACCAGGATGTCATCAATAAAAACAATCACAAACTGGTCTAAATAAGGTTTAAATACCCTATTCATTAGATCCATGAAGGCAGCCGGCGCATTTGTCAATCCAAATGGCATGACAAGAAACTCGTAATGTCCATAATGAGTCCTAAACGCAGTCTTGGGGATGTCTTCCTTCTTAATTCTTAGTTGATGGTATCCCGACCTTAAGTCAATCTTAGAGAAGACCGAACTTCCTTGGAGTTGATCAAATAGGTCATCAATTCTAGGCAAAGGGTATTTATTTTTAATGGTCACTTGGTTTAATTGCCTATAGTCAATGCACAAACTCATCGACCTATCTTTCTTTTTCACAAACAAAACTGGCGCACCCCAAGGTGAAGCACTGGGTCTAATGAATCCTTTGTCAAGCAATTCTTGTAGCTGCACTTTCAATTCCTTCAACTCGAGTAAGGCCATCTTATACGGGGCTTTCGATATTGGTCCTGCTCCGGGCATTAGTTCAATTTCAAACTCAATTTCTCGTTCTGGCGGTAATCCAGGTAACTCCTCAGGGAATACATCTGGAAATTCATTAACTACTTGAATTTCATCAAGCTTAGGCTCTTCCCTAGTATAATCTTTAACCATGGCCAGATACCCTTTGACATCCCTTGTCAAGTAACGTACGGGCTTCTACTGCCGAGATAAGTGCTACAGATAGGTGGGTCTGACCTCCCAAAATTTCACAACTGGACTGATTAGGTAAGACAATTTGGATCACTTTTCTATAGCAATCCATTTTGGCCCGATACTTACGAAGCCAATCCATTCCTATGATAACATCAAAATCGTACATAGCCATTACGACCAAGTTTATTTCCATATCCTTTCCTCCCATTGTTACCCTACAATTCCCACACACCAGCGTAGACAACACTACATTCTTTAAAGGTGTAGAAACACAAAGAGGCGTCTCAAGAGGCGTAGTTTCTATTTTACTCAACTGTCTATACCTTTCAGACACAAATGAATGCGTAACACCCGTATCAAACAATGCATATGCCTTTTTACCATTTATAAGGATCGTACCTGAGATAACATTTTTGGAAGCTTCCGCTTCCTCTTGGGTGACCGCATACACCCTTTCTTGCACTGGTGGCCTTTGAGGATTCCTTGAAAGGTTTGATCTAACCGTACTCTGTTGTCCCTGTCGCACCGAGCCAACACTCATTTGCGACCTTTCTTGTGGGCAACTTCTCCTAAGGTGGCCCACTTGTCCACAACCAAAACATCTCAATCGTCCATTACAAGGCCCTGGGCCATGTCGCCCATTACACCTTTGACAAACATCAGGCTGATAGGTGTCCTCCCTATATTCAGGCCACTTCTTGCTCCCCCAAAATTTCCAAAATTGCTCTTTTTCTTCATATTCCAAGTCTGACTTTGACCAGGGTAAGGTCTCTTACCCCGTCTCACATCACTAAAAGACGATTGTCCCTTATTCTCTGAGTGTTCTCTTACTAACTCCTGCTCCACCAACTGTGCCCTTTCATAGATCTCATTATAATCTCTTATATTCAAAGGCACCAGTTGTCTCCTGATATCTGTCCTCAACCCTTTTAGAAACCTCTTAGCTTTCTCTTCTCGATCCTCAATTAGTCTAGGAGCATATCTAGACAGTTCAGAGAATCTTGCTTCATATTGATCTACTGTCAGCTCCATTTGTTCTAGCTGAACAAATTCTGTAATTTTCTTATCCTTAGCACAGTCAGAAAAATGCTTTCTATTGAAAGCTCTCACAAACTCTCCCCAATTAACACCAACACCTGGTGGAAAGATTATATCCTTCGAAACTCTCCACCAAAACTTTGCATTTCCCTCCAGCTGGTTCTCTGCCAAAGTTATTTTCTCAGCATCATTGCAGTCCAACAGCCGGAAAATTTGTTCCATCCCATCAATCCAATGCTCCGCCTCCTCAGGACTTCCCATTCCACTAAACCTTGGTGGTTTCAATTTCAAAAATTGCTCCACCAGTCCCTGAGTACGGCGTTCTGCTCCAGGATGTTTTGTGCTTTCCTTTCCATCAGATTTCCTATATTGGCCAATGCCTGCAGGATATCTTCCATTCGGGGTTCAACCCTTGCAGCAGAGGCTTCAGCACTCGATGGATGTTGACTTCCAGCTCGCACCATGACTTTCCTGCAATTTCCAAGCATTGCCTCAGGAAGAATCCGAGACTCAATGTCTTCATTAAAAACAACAGCAACTAAGAGAAATAAGTAACATAACCATGTTACTGGTACCTAAAAGCAACTAATGACAACTACTAAGGATCTACGAGTGATTACTCATCACCCGTTGTTCAAAGTTACCCAACTATTCTAATCGATATCCTATGGTGTGCATTGTCATCATGTTCCTCAATTTCCAAATGAGGCTCCTTATCACTCCAATCTATAACCATTGCTCTGATACCAAAAAGGGACGCTGTGGCACCCCGAAGCGCCAAGGTCACCACAGACTTACCAAAGAAGAACCTTAGTTCCTAGGCTTTTTTTTTTTTTTGAAACGGTCCCGGCGCAACTTATTTGCGGAAGCATAATCAAGCTCTACAGACTCTCCCTCCCAACAATCATGATACAAATGCACACCACTAAACACAACATAAGAAAAGATGAAGCCGAGCCACTTTTATTTACGTATTTTCAAGATGGATTTCACGGGTCGGTACAATAAAAAAGAAAGGCCAAGATTTTCATCTAGACTCGGCCACAACCCAAAAGAGACAACTCGACCCCTATGTCTATTTCGTGCATGATCCTCCATCTACAAGTGCCGGCTATGTCCAAAAAGTTGCAGCTCCTACTTCTCACACACGGGCCCTCACACCCATCCGGTGCATCGGGCGGTGGCGGTGGCAACATCCCCGCATCACTCCGTCTCGACGAACGTGAACATATATGAACTCCTGAATGACAGGGCCCTCAGCTAGGCCCACGTCATACATCACTACGGCGCGAATCCGAATGAATGTAAGACCGGGGATAGTAGGCCAGTCGATCTCCGCACACTCGACCTCCACATCCGAAGGAAGGCCGTAAAGACGCCCCCGTGCGTGACGGCACCTTTCTAATCGAAATGTTGGGGAGCGGCATCTTTCTAATCTGAAATGTTGGTCCCCGAAGGGGTCATTCAAGCATCCATGCAACCACTGCACCATGCATATGTAAAGGACCAATAAACCATCATCAATGCATCACACAATACAATCATAGCATAACCCATGTCATTCAAGCATCCATGCATAACTTACCATGCAGCCATGCATATGTCATCACATCTCATGTACTCATCATCATGTCACATACATATCATCATGCCATAGGTGATCATCATCATGTCACACATCCATATGTATGTCATCACATCTCATGTACTCATCATCATCATACATACAGCAAGATGCAACCACTAATGACAATGTAATTTATGGGATCCACTAATGACAATGTAATTTAGAATAGTCCATATATCATGCCTTTTTGAAATTTACTAAATTTCCAGCTTGTACAATTTAGGGAAATATTTAAATTAAATATCCATATGATTCTCAAAAATCATGAAATCAAGACATGTGATAGACAAGACAATAAGAAAACAATTTCATGAAGAACACATGCCCAAAAGAGTTCCCACACAAGAAGGTATAACTCACACAGATACAGCATGCAATTTCGGATGAAATCAGATTGCGCAGTTTTTGAAATAATTCGATTAAAATAACCAAATGACCTCCGAAAATTATGCAATTTTACCAGGTTATAGTTAAGACACTAAGCTAGATTTTGCATGAAGAAATTTATGCCAGACTCGTTCTAGATCATTTTCTATAGACGTCCGAAGCTCCTGATTCTAGCACCGCAACGTTCAGTATAGCTATCTCCGAAATATCTAGTTTTCACCCACTTATCCTTCTTTTTTCCTCTGAAATTTGGATATGTTTTGTTTCAAGAGGTCCCCTACAACTTTAATTAAGGGATCTAGGCGAAATTTCCAAATATTAGTCACCATATGGGTCCAAGAAGTCTCGGGTGTCCAGTACCGTGTTTCCAGATTTACCGTCTTCAAGAGAAAGTCGATTCACTAGGCTACACTTGCTCATTTTACCTCAAATTTGAGTATGTTAGTCTTTAGGATGTTCTTTACAAGTTTCATGAAGAAGTCGAAGAGAAATTCTCGGTAAAAATCGACATGCAACCCACAAACTACCAAAAGGTCAGTAAAGTAGTTCCAGATCTAGTGTCTTCGTAGGGAGAAGGTTTTACCCCTTAAATCTCAACCATTTTGTCCCAAATTTTAGTATGTTGTATTTTAAGATGTTTTATACAACTTTCATGAAGGAATCGAAGTCAAAATCCAACTGGAAACATGCATGCAAGCCTCCACAAGATTCTGGATCGGGCGGTATATACAAAATCAGCAAGCCTTTACAAGAACAAGTCACACTCTAGCTTCGGTTTTGCCTATCCTAACATCCGAGATCTACCACCAACGAATCACACATGCAAGACACACATGCAAGAGTGGAAATCGATCCTATCTTGCCTCTAAGATCAAGCGGACAGCGGCACACGGACGGCACACCGGCGACGGACGGACGGACGGCGTGCGGGCGGCGACGGGCGGACGAACGGTGAGCTCCTTCCTCTCCTCCCTCTTGGCTCCTCTCTCTCGCAACTCACTCTCTCTCTCTCAGCTTGGCCAAAACCCTCCATCGGCCACTCTCTCTGTCCCTTTTGTTTTCCCTAAGCCACAATCATTAGTAATTATTAGTAGCTACCCTTGATAGCCAATGCATGAAGCCCTCCTCTTGCCACTTGGCATTTTGAGAGAGACACATGGCCTTCTCCATGCAAAGATGGGCCTCATTCTCGGTTGGGCTTTGGGCCAGCAAATGGGCCGGTCGACAGCCCCTCCTTGGCTTCAATGGGCCGGCCATTTGGCCCACCAAAATCCATACTCTTGGGCCTAAGGCCCTAACCTAATTAAACCCACAATTTCACTTTCAATTATTCATCTTTAATTCTTTCTTTTATAGATCTTAAATTTTAAATTTCACATAGCCAAGGATAAATCATTCTTATTAATTTATCCTATAATACTAATTTAAAAACTCATGACACAAGCCTATATCACTTTGTCTTAAGAGGAGACTAATGGCTAAAGCATAAACCATAGGCAATTTCATTACCTAGCTATGGGCTTTAATACACCTTAGAGCTTGTCTTGAATTTTTGGGATGCCACAGTGGGCTCACGAGAGGCGGTGGCCGAAGGCAGCAGCACATAGCCACATGCTCGGGATACCCAAAAATGGGTAATACGGCTGTGGCGAAGAAGACACCCGACGGAAACCTTACCTTTTTTCGAGTGGACGGCCCAAATTCGCACAGCAGATCCAACAGCTTCGATTTAGGGGGGCTGATGGACGGCTCATATCAGCAAGATGGAATGAACGGCCACAGATCTTCCGCCAACTCGAATGGATCCGAAGGCTATTATGGTGCCACGTCATCTCCTTTTAAAGGATCCTACGATCCACATGGCGCCACGTCATCAGGAAAGGTCAGTGGGCAAAATAGTAAATTCAAAAATAGATATTGTGAATATTGCAAATGCCCACATCATACTATTGAAACGTGTTGGAAATTGCATGGAAAGCCTACTGATAAAAATAGAAAAGAAAAAGAATCATCAGCTTATCAGGTCTTGACACAAAGGATAGATGGGGTACATCAGACAATTACTCAAGACCAGTATTAGAATATCATGCAAATTCTGAATCAATTGAAGATGGGCGACAAAAGTGCAGGATTCTCAGGTCCTTTACTTCATGAGGAGAATTCTTTTTCTATGAATGCATGGATAATCGATATGGGGGCTAGTGACCACATAATTTGTAGTGAGCAATTTTTTTCCCATGTCGATAGACAATTAGAATTTCCCATATTAGTGCATCTTCTAAATGGAAACGTCACTCAAGCTACCAAGACTGGCACTGTTCACCTTGGTCCCCATTTTACCCTCAGAAATGTCTTATACATTCCTGATTTTGAATTCAATCTACTGTCTCAAAAGTTTGTATAGATAGTTCCTGTCATGCAATATTCAACTCTAACAATTGCTTCTTTCAGGACCGTTCGACTAGCACCCTAATGGGCTTGGGTAGTGTTGCACAAGGATTATACTACTGGATTGATTCCCCTAGAGATATAGAATTATTAAATAAAGGCATTTCTTGTAATGCTATCAGTCGAAAAAAAATCTTCTTTTGCATCAAAGATTGGGTCATAGTGCATGTTTTCCTCATTCTAAATGCCAATATGTCCCTTGGGCAAACAATCTCGAACATCCTTTCCGAAAAGTACATCTCGAGCATATAGAAAATTTTCTTTACTTCATATAGATATCTGGGGACCTTATCATACTTCTCATCGTGATGGTTCCCGTTTTTTTCTCACGATTATAGATGATTATACAAGGGCGACTTGGGTATATCTAATGTAGTCAAAGAGTCAAACATTTACTCATCTGTCGAACTTTGTTTCCTTGGTTAAAAACCAATTCGATCAATCTGTGCAACGAATTCGTACATATAATGGGTGTGAATTTTTCACTTCTGATTGTACCAAATTCCTATCTTCTCAAGGGATACTTCATGAGAGTTCTTGCACCTACACACCACAACAAAATGGAATTGTAGAGCGTAAGCACAGGCATCTCTTAGAAGTAGCACGTGCATTAAAATATCAAGCCTCTATTCCTGAAGGTTTTTGGGGAGATTGTGTGGTCACTGCTGCTGCCTATTTGATTAATCACATGCCAACTCGTATTCTGGATGGGAAAACTCCTTTTGAACTGCTTTATAATAAACAGTCTCGCAATGATCATCTTTGAGTATTTGGTTGTCTGTGTTATGGGGCAAATGTCGGTCCTTTGGATAAGATGGGCCCTCGTGCCACACAATGCATATTCATGGGATATCCACCTCTTCAAAAAGGTTATCGAGTTATGGAGATTTCTACAGGACATTTCTTCATCAGTAGAGATGTCATCTTTCATGAGGAAATTTTTCCTTTTAAAGATATGATATCTTCATCTTCTACATCATCATCCCCAAGTCATAGGCCTTTTCTATGTGAAGAAGATTTATCTATGGCTCCTCAATATCTGTTCATTGCACATCCATTTCTGTTCCAAGGAATGCTACCATTTCTGGAGACGACTTACCTTCGGAATTATCTAAGGATCCTCCTTTTGACTCTGCCCCCTCATAAACTAATTCTGAGTCTTTCTTAGCACCTGAACCAATAGCAGCTGAGCAGCCTCACCGTTCCGGACGACAAACTCGTCCACCCACGTGGACTAAGGATTACATTTGTTCCACATCACGTTCTTCAGGTACGAAGTATCCTGTCTCTTCATATGTGTCTTTTAATCAACTGTCACCGGAACATATGTGTTGCGTCAGCTGTCTCTCGGAAGAAAATGAACCTTCTTCTTTCCATGAAGTATCTCATGATCCAAGATGGCAGCACGCCATGGAGTCATAACTTACTGCCCTGATTGAGAATCATACCTGGGACATTGTTCCTCTTCCCCCGCACTGGAAACCCATTGGATGTAAATGGGTCTATATAATCAAGTTTCGGGCAGATGGTTTAAGTGAAAGATATAAAGCTCGGCTAGTGGCTAAAGGATTTACTCAGAGAGAAGGCTTCGATTATCATGAAACCTTCTCACCTGTTGCCAAAGAAGTCACCGTCCGTTCCTTCTTGTCCATTGCAGCCATCAGAAATTGGTCTTTACATCAGATGGATGTTAACAATGCCTTCCTTCACGGCGATCTAGATGAAGAAATCTATATGGAGCTTCCACAGGGATTACGCAGCCAGGGGGAGTCTCGAGTATGTCGTCTACGCAAATCCCTGTACGGATTGAAACAGGCATCTAGACAGTGGTATGCTAAGTTCACTACTACATTGACTAATGCGGGATTTCGGCATTCTAAGCATGATTATGCACTATTTACATGGAGTGAAGGTAATTCATCAATCTATTTGCTGATATATGTTGATGATATACTTGTTATGGGAAACAATGACTCTCATGTTGCAAGATTTAAAAAATATCTGCACTCTACTTTTCATATCAAGGATTTGGGACCGCCCAAATATTTTCTTGAGATTGAAATTGCTCGATCCGACAAAGGTATCAATCTCAGTAAGAGGAAGTTCATCCTCGAAATTGTTTTTGAAGCAGGATTATCCGGATGCAAACTAGCTATCATAACAGCTGAGCAAAATGCCAAGTTGACTACTCATGAATATGATCTGAACTCTTCTTCATCTATTGAGGATCCAGTGCTCAAAGATCCGTCAGCATATCAGTGACTTGTTGGTAAAATAATATATCTTACCATGACAAGACCTGATATATGTTATGCAGTGTAGATACTCAGCCAATTCATGCATAGTCCAAAACAATCTCATATGGACGCAGTCTTAAAAGTTGTGAAATACTTGAAGGGATGTCCAGTACTTGGAATTTTCTTATCTCGTGACTGCAACATGAAGATGATAGCGTTCTGTAATACGGATTATGCTACTTGTCCAATGACCAGAAGATCAATTACTGGTTTTTGCATCAAGTTGGGAAAGTCACTAATCTCGTGGAAGACAAAGAAGCAATCAATTGTCTCCTTGTCATTGGTTGAATCAGAATATCGAGCCATGGCCAAGATTACTTGCGAAGTGGTTTGGATTCGAGGATTACTCTCAGATCTTGGGTTACAGGTTAGTGGACCAACTGAATTATTTTATGACAATGATGCTGCACTCAAATTGGCAACAAATCCAGTTTTTTACGAAAGGACGAAACATATAGAAGTTGATTGCCACTTCACACGAGATAAGATCAAAGAAGGAATCCTCGTAGCAAAGGGTATTGGAACAATGGATCAACCTGCAGACATCTTCACTAAGCCATTATGTCAAAGACATCATAGTTATCTACTGAGGAAGCTGGGTGTCCTCGACATATATAGGCCATCAGCTTGAGAGGGAGTGTTGGAGATTGTGATTGATTCTATTTGTAGATTGATTGATTTAGTGAATAGGAAGTTTTAGTAAATAGGAAATTTAAAATTCTTTGTATATTGTTTCCTTTTATTCTCTTCCATTCTTGCACTATAAATGTATTAATGTGCTTGTATACAAATTAATGAATATACAGTAAAATTCCTCCCTTTCTCTTCTATTTCCTGTCAAATCAAATTTATTGTTCTCCTCCTCGCTAGTTTTGCTAGGATAATACTGCACTCCCTCTTCATTGCAATTAACCACTAGCACTCCTACCCATATGGCTGGGAATCACAAGACCCTCCTCCACTTGTATATAATTTTTCTTTTTTACCCTCAAGACATTTTTTATTATAAAAACTATTTTACCTTATTTGCCGTGCCAAGCTAAAGAACAAAGAATTACCCAATTTCCCATTGTCAAAATTGTGAGTCGAGAATTACTTTTTTGGAAGGTGGGACTTAAACCTTAATTGATTAAAGTTTGCATGGTACGAGCAAGATACAATTTATATGCATGTGTTGTTCTTCATGTATGGCGACAGATGGAAGGACAAACAAGGACAAATGGGACTATCATGAAACGTCGTTGCTTGCCCAGCTTTGCAGTATTTATTGATGAATGTCATGAGCCCAAGGCTTGTTCAGCTCATAAAGCCCAACCCCACTTGTTGTTTCCCTCTCCATCATGGCATTCATTAATGGGGTCATCTTCAGAACAAGAAAAAAGATAATAAGAAAAATGAAGAAAATTTTGTTCTTACTTTTGTTTCAACTCTTCATGAGTTCTCAATCTCTTGCGTAAAGCGCAATATGATGATAACGGAAATCATCCATTGCCAGTGTTGGGATGCCAACAGTTCGGCCTATGCAGATGAGTTCAACAGAAAATCATCGTAGCAAAGACTAGTTTCAAGAGAAACATGGAGACTCACAGAACGGGGGAAAAGTTTGAGCTCTATGAATAGAATTGAGCATGAACTTTGGCATTCCCGGAATGATGCTAATTTGGGTAATCAGAGACCTAATCATAATTTTTTAAATATAAATGGAGCGGTGCAAATACAATGCCCGGGAAGTAATTGAGAGAGTAGCTTCTGTGTGGGGTCAAAACTGACTAAGGCCCCAGGAAGCCACAAAGTTGCCGATATTTTGAGCAATTAAGATGCTATTTTGGGGACAACCGTAAGTTTTTGCATGAGCACGGAGAACATGGGCAAAGGTTTTAGGTAAGAAGACAAAAGATTATTTTTTTGGTTTCCGAGCCAACTTGGAAAATGTAGAGCAGTACAGATTTTGGGAATGAGTTTGCTATCAAAGCACATTCTCCGCAGCAAATCCAGTTTGAGATTGAATTGTAATTTGTTCTCCATTTTTGGTTGGTCTATCTACGAAACTGGTCTTTATACCAAATCCTGATAAACAAACAGGGAATCGTGGGAGAGGCAAATGCAGGCCTGCAGGCCTAGCCTAAGACCATTGCCTCACTTGTAAAATTCTTCTTCAAAAATAACTCCAAACATAAAAAGAAAACCATTTTATTACTTTCCTAGCTATTTCCTTAGCATTACCTTCATATGCTTTTCAGCCAATTGGCTTATTCTCACGCTGGAGACTGATAAAGTAAACTTGAAGTTTTTTGGCGGCCTCCATAATCTCTGTGAAATATCCGGTTCATAACCAAGAACCATTTGAAGGGGAGATTGTAAAAGACTAGCAGTGGGGCGTAATCTTATTAGAGCTGCTGCATGCAAAACTGCATGGCCCCATGCTGTATCGTTGAGATTTGTTCTCAATAATAGAGTCCGGGCAATGATTTGGATATGTTTAATCAAGGATTCTGCCAATCCATTTTGAGTATGAACATATGCAACTGGGTGCTCAACCTCGATTCGAGTGAATCACAATAGGTATCAAAACTCTTTGATGTAAATTCACCAGCATTATCCATTCTTATGCTCTTAATTGGATAATTAGGGAATTGTGCCCGGAGCTTTATAATCTGCGCAAGTAAACGTGCAAATGTGACATTGCGCGTAGATAATAGACAAACATGGGACCATCTACAAAATGCGTCCACTAATACCATAAAATATCGAAATGGTCCCCTTGGTGGTTGTATTGGTCCACAAATATCACCCTGAATTCTTTGCAAGAATAAATGAGATTCAAGATTAACCTTTGTTATAGAAGGTTTGATAATGAGCTTTCTTTGTGAGCAAGCCTCACAATTATAATCTTTGGACAACAATATCTTTATATCCTTTAAAGGGTGCCCTTTTGTATTTTGAATTATCCTACGCATCATTGAAGTGCCAGGATGCCCAAGGTGATCATGCCACAGTCCAAACTGATCAGGGCTTACCAATCTCTAGGATGTGGTGGCGTAGGTTTCAACAGCCTTAATCATGACACAATACAAACCCATAGAAGAAGCTTCTAGCTTCTCATGGATGGTCTTCAGGCCCATCTTATAAGAGAAAATGCCAATATATTCCTTATCTTATTCATAAATAGTCTCAATATGGTACCCATTACGGCGTACATCTTTGAAACTGAGTAGATTCCTTTTTGATCTAATGCTCATAAATGCATTCTCAATATGCAGGATTGTGCCATTTGGCAAAATAATTGTGGCATTCCCAAAACCGTCAATAATCGGAACATGACCTGATATTGTATGGATTTGTACCTTACGCAATGTCATACTCGAGAAAAAGTGTCTACTACGAAATATAGTATATGTTGTTGCACTATCAAGCAAACAAACATTTTCCTTTTTCTCGGTATTTTCCATTTGCATTTTTATTGACAACTTCAGGTGTCAAGTATCATAAAAGTTACATATTAGTTATAGAGCAAAATAAATATTATATAAGGTTCATAAGCATTTCAAAACCATGTTAAAGAACAATAAAAAGTAATACATTTAAAGTGAAACAACATAAAATTTGAAGTTCAAATTATCATCCACCAATCTGATGCCTTATCAAAGTAATCAGAGGTCCTCAAAGAAATCAGAGACATCCAAGGATGCATTTGCTACTTCAGGAGCAAGAGGAGTCCCACCAACGGATATATTGTTGGCCTCAACAGTGGTTATGACAGTAGGATTGATTTCAATAGCATGAGATTCACAACGCTTGCCCGTATTCTTTAAAGATGCCTGGTATAGATCAACAAAATATTTTGGTGTACAACAGGTACGTGACCAGTGCCCAGTCATGCCACAACAATGACAAATACTTTCATTAATAACCTTCTTTGGCTTCTTTTCTTTGCCATGATTTAGGCCAAAGTTTGATTTCATAGGGCGGTTAAATTTCCTGCCATCCCTTCTAGGATTATGTTCTTGCCTGCGCTTATAGCCCTTAAAATGGCCAGCATTTTTCTCAAAGTTAGCATGTGCTTCAGGCAATGATTTTGAGCCAGCAGGTCTAAGATCATGATTTTTGAGTAACAATTCATTAGTTTGCTCGGCAGTAAGAAACACAGAAATTAATTCAGAGTATGTGACAAACTGATGCTGCCGGTATTGCTGTTGCATTACAATATTTGAAGCATGGAAGGTGGAGAAAGTTTTCTCTAACAATTTCCCATCAGCGGGTCTGATACCGCATAACTCAAGCCGAGAAAGAATATCAAATAAAGCGGAATTATAACCAGACACTGATTTAAAATCTTGTAGTCTGAGATTTTGCCAGTCATATTGTGCTTGAGGGAGAATAACAGTATTTCTATGAGCATACCTATCCTTCAACCTCCTCCACAAGATATGAGGGTCTCGAACGGATAAATATTGAGTCTGCAGGCTCTCATGCAAATGACGGTGAATAAAAATCAGCGCATTTGCTTTATCCTTTTCATTTGAGGTTCCATTCTCTGCAATTGTATTAGCGAGACCTTGCCCTTGGAGGTGCATTTCCATGTCAAGGCACCAGGATAGATAATTCTTTCCACTCACTTCTAGGATGTGGAATTTGAGCTTTTCAATATTTGCCATAATCCTTGCAAAAATTACTTACTCAGTCGGTAGATCTTCGTGCTGATAACGTGTT